>OY829121.1:6260000-7510000 GCA_963691645.1 Pelosia muscerda
ATTTGAATAGAATTTGCATGTTCACCCGAATTCATCACCACATTTCGCTTACATATTACCTACTATTTTGAACTTCGTCAATGTAAATAAAAAGAAGAATTTACGAAATATGTTTTCTGATTTCAATTGAGAACCTTTGCATAAATAAAACAGCCGCTAAAGTCAAAATGTATATCTCCTAAGCGGTCTTTTATATTAACACAATGCGGGTTATTTCAAAGGTTTCAACGATTTTGACGTAGGCTCAACTCATAAATGACGATGCCCGGCTTCCCTCCCATCGGATGAACGGCAATAAGGTTTATATTGTGCTTTTTATTTTCAAAATAAAAGGTGTCCCTTTCCGTTGTTCTTTTTCCTGTAAAACGGTGGGCGATAAAATGAACTCATATTATTTTATGATTTTGGAAATGTTTTGTTTGTATCACTGTTATAATAACACTTACCTACTGTGCAATAAATTTTGATGACTTATAAGTACTGATTTCATGATAATGTTACGTGACCAGAATCCAAATATCATTGAAACAGCCGGCATTCATGAGAACTCCATTGTACTAGAGCTAATGTGCGATGAACGGCCTGTCGTGTTAATAGCAGAGTGGAATGATTAAAAAGGTCATAACACATAAATATAATATTATGTAGGATGCGATGATGTTTAGAGGTTACTTTATATCTGCGAACTCGAGAAACTAAGAAATGTGTTGGTACAGATATGTATTGTATGTGATACATGGTATTCAAAGATGAATTGGTTGTATCAAAGGCATCAATGGGTTAAGTAACGACGAAGAAAAAGATGGTACAACAGGAGTACAAGGTACAAAAAATTCGTAAACCAACCAAATGAAAAGCATGTTCACACATTAACTAGGCTCATATACACATAATATCATACAAGTGTCTAATAAGTCCCGTTCTATCATAATTGTAAGACTCATTCAACCTTGAACTTAACTATATTGAGTTCATATAATCTGTCCTGTATAGATATTATTCTTGCTGGTTACCTACAGATATTACACCGGTAATCATAGAATAGTTTATGGACCAGAATCACGGTGCATTTACGCGCTAAATAGCAGCACGATAAAATAAAGCTTAAAACATTCCAACTTACAGATCACATTACCTCTAAAACTCGCCAAATAATAACCAATAATTGAAAACATCGTTTAACAGCACAGCTTGTTGTAACAGGCACACTAATACCTGTTACAACAAGCTCAAATTTGCATGATCATTCCAAATATCTTATTACTCACCATCTTGGTAAATATTATGATGTTTATCCAACTTTATCTAAGGTATTGTTCAATGAGATCAATGTACCGGAAACGTAAATATATACCTTCAGTATCTGTATTTAGCTTTTCAAAAGCAAAGTTACTATAGTCATGTTCAGAAAACGGCAGTAAAATATGTTAAACTAATTGAACACAAAATTGTGTTCAGCCTACAAAAGATTATTAATATCAAAGACATTGCAGGTCCATTATATAAAGATTATAACACAATTAGAGGTATAAAAGAGGTTATATTTGTTGTATTTAATTCATAGCGCCATTTACTTGAAACAGATTTTCGTTGTTTTGTAATTCTTCCTGGACAGTCGCTGCAGAATCATTAATTGTTTTACAGATGTTATACGAAAATCATTTAAGCCTGTATGTCATTGAGTGAAGTAGACTTTACAGAGGCTAATTGGACCAACATATCATTATTAGTATTATAAAACCAATTACAAACATGTACATTATTATTCATAATATTGATTTTAACACGTTTTATTAGTTTCACTAGTATGTTTGCTTGTTTGCTTGTAAGTTTGTTGTTAAGTAACTTGCGTAACCGTATCTATATCTATTATATAAAAATGAATCGCGAAATATGTTGGTAAGCGCATAACTCGAAGACGGCTGGACCAATTCGAGTAATTCATTTTTCTATTTATTCCTTGAACTCTACGGAAGGTTTTTATGGAGTAGCGGGAACGGGATCAGAACTCCACGCGGGTGGAGCCGCGGGCAACAGCTAGTAATTATTATATATAAATGAATTGCTGTTCGTTAGTCTCGCTAAAACTCGAGAACGGCTGGACCGATTTGGCTAATTTTGGTCTTGAATTATTCGTGGAAGTCCAGACAAGGTTTAAAAGGTCTCGAAATGGAACAGCGGAGCCGCGGGTCACAGCTAGTTTTTATATATATCTTTTGACCAAAGCAACTCTGTTAATTCTCTCATCTATATACCAATGTTATTTTTGTAATTTCTTCATGACATGAACATTAATCCAGAAAATATATTTTTATAAGAAATAGAACACATCTGTTACCTTTCTATCAGCATTTATTATTCAGGTTGGTACCAAGATAGTAGTATTTCTGGAAGTGTTACATAATTCATGAAGCATGTTATATTCAGGACTGGATCTAGCTGTAATTAGGTTAACAATCATGAACATCGATTACAAGAAAATCGTATTGATAAAGACGGGTGTGACAAGATATTAGTTTGGATAAACTTAGTCTTTCCACTTTTTTGTATATGTGTATATGTATTACAATTAGTATAGGTTTGTAATTATTTTGTATCTATTTGTAAATATTTTACTTGTATTTTAGAACTAAGTTGTAAAGACGAAAGTTTCTGCCTACCGGAATTCTTCAAGACATTCTGGGGGAAGCCAACCTCACTTGCAATCAGATAAAGAGTTGAGAGATAAGACGACAGTTTCTCTTATAAAGTCGGAGAATCAGAAGAACGTGAACCATGAGCTCATAGGCAAGTCTCGAATGCAATCAAGCAAAACACCAAGAAAATGATGATAAAAAATTCGATAGAAAAAATATGTGTTTCTATTTTATGCAGTCTACTGAAAGCTCAGTTTATAATTACTATAACTAAAATAAAACAACACCAAGGTTTGCAAAATTTGAAAATAGTTCGTTTTACATAAATAGACTCTATTATAGACATAAATTGAACGAAACAAAATCCGATAATTATTAGTGCGTTACTACAGTGCTTCCAACAATAAATTAAATTCTTCCGGGAGGATCGTACCAAACCCAATTCAGTAGAATCCTGCTTGTTTGTTGGGATTCGCTTAGTTAGTTATAGCCGACAAAACTGTGGTATGTTTTCTATAGCATAAAGAATCGTAGAGCTTAAAGTATTGCTATAACTTTGAAATAACGCCATGTTGTTGAAACATAGAAGAATAACATGGTATAAGTGTGCATTTATTTGTCTTTATTTACGGAGGTAGTACATGACGGTATCTCCTGTCCTAATTGAGCAGTCCGACTGGGGAAGTACCTCCACTTTACTGAATACCCCGGTTAATAATAACCCTGTATTGTGTTTCTGGCGGAGTGTAAGGTAGCTAGAGCTCATTGGAGAGGTTTTGTGTTGTCTCTGAGAAGACTGATAAACTCTTCTTTGTCTTTTGCACTGACAGTACCGAGACCTTTTTCACCTCTCTTCCTCCCCCTTCCCCTCCACCATCCACCGGTTCGGATGCAAACGTCCATATACCACTACTACACTACTAGGCAATCACTTTCCATCTGGTGGACCGCGTGTTTATTTACCACCTAAGTGGTCTAAAAAATCTTTTATTATTAATAATTCATATCTTTACATATCTCTAGTCATATTGTTTTAGTTTTGTTTATTCTTCGCAAAATTTTTCATTTATATATTATTATATTATTTACTTCGGAATTATTCGTAGGTACCTATTGCATCTATTATCTGCCTGTTTTTAAAATAGACCGAAAGTCACGCGGTTTTAGGTAGGTAGGTAGGTATTATAGTAATTTCCTTTACTGAAGAAGATTACACGGTATATTATACACCTGCACCAATCTTTAACACTATTGTTCATTTAATTTAGGTAGTTTTTTGTTGAATCCGTTTCATCCTACAGTAAAGGAACGGATAATATTTCGCTAGCAGATTACATTTTCATAATCTCTGTATCCGTAGCTTGGTACTTCTGTAGAATATTTATTTAAATCTGCGCTTCCAATCTTCCAGTAAATCGAAAGTGCCACAGCTCAGTGAATCAAATTTACAACCGCGAAGTTATAAGATGACGAACCTTCTCGATTTATTATTCTTCTAAAATTTTTTCGGTATTATTCGGTCTTCTAAAAATGGACTTAAAAAGATTACGTTCATCACAGTATGAAGGATCAGTAGCTGACTAGTTACGTTGAGCTATTTGAATATAAATGCAATGACAAAGTTTCAACTGCATTAGTCTATGAATAGTTGGTTTAAGAAATAATGCCTTGATTTGGAATTCGTAGAATATCAATTTGGATTAAGGATACGTTTTTACAATACAAAAATAATTGTAAATGAATTGCCTTGTGCTGGATGTGCATTTTACTCGTATTAATACACCGTATATATTTTACAATTTCAGAGTTCTTTACACTATATGACAAAAATTAAAATTCCAATAATAGAAACCAAGACATCACTGTCTTAGTTCTAGTAAAATAATAAATATAATGTTCACATAACCATAGCTTTATTAAAACATCTATATTACAATCAGGGTCCTATTAAATAAACATTACAATTTATGTAGATAATTGATAGATAGATTGTAGAGTAACCTATGTGAAGAAATTGTTTGTAGAGTATGTAAAATGTTCACAATTATGTAGGTAGTAAACTTTCAACTCGCAGTCTTCCTACGTGTCCTAAATTAAAAAAAAAACATTGTACGTTATATCGACAAATCCCTATATTAAATAGTAATAAATAATAGTTATGTCAAGGTAATTTTTCTTTTGAATCTAAGTAGATTGTAATACAAAGTTTTTGAGTAAAAATATTTTAACATTAACATACCTACACAGTAATTTTAGTCATACTAATAAAGATACGCAAGAACGAAAAATATGCGGCTCGTTGATAAGGATACTTGGCTTCTAAATAAGAATCAAGGTATTATTTGTTTTGGCTTATCATAGATTAAGAAAAATGTTATTCGGGACTGTTGCCAAAACAGTTCGCCAATCTCATCAAATATTTAAAGTTAAGTGGTGTCGACGTATTTTATCTTAACGAATAACAATTCTGAAAATTAATTGAGCATTTTGTAATTTCTCTGTGGTACTGATATAATATTGTTGGCAACACGTTTGCTACGATATTACCCGTTACCTGGCGGAAATCTGTTACAAGAAAGTACATATGGAGGGAGGGGGACCCACCACTCACCCACGTTTCAACAATTCTAACGATAATAATAGCAAATTATTACTAATTGTTATAAAATGGAATGTCAAACCACACCACTCAAAACAAGTAAAAAGACTTCTTACCAGAGAAGAGATGTTGTGGTATGTGCAATATTCCGCAAGTGCAATGTACAAACCTCGACACGTGTTTCGCCTCTGCACGACGTATCTTTAGGAGCCCCTTCCTTCCCCTATGTATAATTTCTTACATGTTTGCTGATAAATTTTTACACTATACCTGACCTTTCGATTAGTTTTCAGTGGTTATCAAAGAATCTGAACTCTATTAAACAACTCTCATCGTGGTTTGGAAAAAAATCACTGTAGACAGGGCTACTATGTTTTACGGTATAAATAGCTACCAATATTAACTTGATATAATAATATACTCGTATTATAATAATATTCTTTGTCTAAATGACGTTAGCTTGTTGATAATAGCTGTCAAATGATTGTATTGTTGTATATGTGGATTCAAAAGATATAATATCAGTGTACACGTAAGCATTTATCACATGATGTTATGATGTATATTATTTAAATGTTTCTTTTCGCCTTTGTAAGTAGATACAAGTGAGAAATAAGCATGGATTGAATATGGACATATTTTTGCCCGCGTAACTCCTGCATGTCCGTGATTTTGAGGATAAAATGCAGGAGAGTCTTCTTCGCAGGTACGGTTACATTTTGCATATCGCTAGGCTATATGGGTAATAAATATTTGATAATAGCGCCCTCGTCGCGTCGTGATAAGAGGTGTAATACCAAGAAGTAATCGCTTGGGGTCGGGGATGGTGATATGAATACTATTGTTCTCACTAGGGTGGCCGAGACTGTGTTAAATGGAGAAGTAGAAGTCGGATAGCGGACCTGGCTTCCAAGATAAGAGCCTCGGACGTGAATGGGACTGACGCAATGATAATAATGAGAATATAATGTTTACTTGACTTTAGTACCTAGTCTATATCAGTTACTCTACTCATAATAAATATAAATTCAATGCATGTCAGAAAGAGAACTATGAAGAAGAATGACTTGACAAAGCTATATAATTAGGACAAAGGCAGGCAAATAGTGAGGGAACCAGCAACGTTTATTATACATTTTGGTTAAAAATGATTTTCTTCTTATTAAAACTATTTTTCAAACGTAATTAAATCGTCTGCTTAATTGTTCCCCCGTCCCATCAGTATAAGATTGTGACCAGGAAGAAACTATGACATATATAATACACACTCAAGTGTGCAGCCTTGGTAAGTCTCCTAATATTTGTGAAGAGACGCTTTAGAACCTCAATCGAGAGAGACCACAGCATTGACACACTCACCACTGACTAAGTGCTAATAAGATATCGATTATCCCTATTCACTATATTCTTGGTAGTCATTATTTAATAATTATCTACTCTATAACTGCGTGCAGTCATTTATTTCTTTGTACTATCCTTCTAGATAAGATCTCAGCTTAAATACCGTCAATACAACAAACAATGGATAATGGAGAATGTTATACTGTATTGATGAAAGAAAAGACCTTTTCATTTTTTGATTGGCAACAGTGTAAATAAAAAAATATAAACTTAACCGGTGTTAGCGGTTACCAGTACTGTAATGCTAATAAACAAATATACGACTTGCTATAACCGAGTTATTCTATGGTGGAGTCCTTCTTCAATTCTTCAATAAATGAGTCAGACCATACCCTCACCCTCTAAAATAATAATTGCCTCACTCCACTTAAAGCACCTGCGTGGATAGCACCTGCCTGAATAGTACCTACCTTGGTACTAAGGACGTCTAAGTAAATATAATTTTGTATCCCCTGAACTAAAGTGGGTGGGATCTTACTAACACAATAATAAACAAATCAATACTTTCTAATTAAAGGGAGATCACAGATTTTAGATTGGCAATATTTTGATGAAATTTCCTTCAGATATCAAAGATACATTTTTAATGTAAGCGGTTTTGTCATTACTTTCAGATTAAACTGTTTAATTAATATTGACAGTTAAAGCTTATCTCCTATGTATTTAATTAATTATCGTTTCGTTGTATATATATTTATGTTAATTGGAATGTTAAATAGAGACTCCTGGAAATTATTAACCGAGCGTGAGTGAAAGTGTCCGTTTCGACAAATGACTGATTTGGCTTTTGTCCGTATCTATCTAATATCTGTATGAGCGTCAGTTCGAAAGTTCCAAAATACAACTTCTACAGAGAGCTTTTTTGATAGAGGTGTGATTAGTTGAAGTTGCAGTATTTCATCGGTTCACAGAACACAAGATTCTTATGTTTTGGGATACGTGCTCTGGAGTTATCGTGGGCACGTCGACCCTGTTGGATATTTTGAGTAAACCCCAACCAGGGCGTTATGTTTGTGAAGGTTACGGTATGAATAAACTACTGGTATGAACATCACGAGTTTGCCCTATACGAAAGATGTCCAGGATTACTCTGCAGTGAATAAGCTAGGTCTATAAAAGCCTACCAATTGTACCATCATAGAGTGAAATCTCATCAAAGCAATTCAAGCACCTACTCTGACAAACCTCTGCATCACCCTAAGGTTGGCTGGTAGAACACAACAATAGTATTTAGTCCGTCTTTGTGCAATTATATTGTATTTGTGCAAAAAGTGTAAATAAATAAATAAAAATAACCAAAATTTTGTCTCTGTCCCTATGTCCCTTTGTATGCTTAAATCTGTGTGTAAATAAATGCTTAAAAATGTGATTTTGATGCGGTTTTTTTTAACAGATAGAATGGTTAAAGAGGAAGGTTTATATGTATACAACATGCTACGACTAATAGGTGCGGAGCAGGAATGAAAAATGTTGCAAAAAACGGGGTGGCGCAGACGAAGTTGCGCGGGTCAGCTAGTTGATAATATAATATGAAAAAGAAAACACGATGACAGTTAGTAAATGTTTCAAATTTATCTAGAAAACGGAAAATAAATATAAATTCAAATTATCACTGGCTCTTAGATATTAAAACAGTAATCAACATGTTATCACTTACCACTATCGCATTTTATTATACAGTTACAACAATAAATGCTACGTGATTATATCAAAATGTTTTTAATGTACATAAGTTGTTATTGCTGTCATTACAAAAGTATGTTTATAACGTCCTACTGCTATGCAACATTTCAATTCTTGGCAAATAAACATAACATAACATAACATAAACTCAGTGCTAGCACCCACATTTCGCCGGTTTATGTTTAGGTCCCAATGTAATCGGTGGCGAGCCTATTGCCATTAACCGGACACTTATAAACCTACGATAAATACACACATAACTTCGAAAATCATCAAAAAGTCTTTGGTGTGTGCCATGGTAAAACCTGGGATCAAACCCGAGACCTCGTCTCAGCAGTCTATTACCCCATACCACTAGGCTATCGCGAACTTAGCAAATAATTGTTATAAAACTAATTCAATTGTTATGCTTTTATTTTTTTACATTTTCATTCATAAAAAACGTATCATCTTCATTCCGGCCGGTTGGAAGCGGTCTGCATCGAACGGGTACCCGCGACTTTGACTTTCCACATTCGTCAATCTCGCATGAGGCCATCCTAGCCTAGTCTGCCGGTACGTGGACTTCATTCAAGAACCTTCCGGCTCCAAAAACCATATGTTCTTCTTGCTATGCCCACTGTTACATCAGCTTACTAAGTTGGTGGACTAGGTCGGCAACTAGTGTTCATCTGCGGATCTCCTGCGTAGCACTCGCGTTCACTACCGTGAAAACAGCCATGACGTAGACATTGATAGGGAGTTACAAAACGTTATTTAACTACTCTGTGCGATCTTACATCATTTTACTACACTCGTAACAATTGTAACTATGGCATTCGTCTTTCTGTTGGCTATTTGTGCACTATATGACTATTTGCTAAAGAGTTATATACACTACGTCATACAAGACTGCGTCATTTGTAGATACATTTTCTCTCATGCGTAAAAGTGCACTAAAAGGTCTTAAACATTTTTTTATTTCTAGGCACATTAATAATAATTTATTTAATAATATAAATTGGTATATTAATATAGCTACCTAATCTAAAAGTATATATATGTATTTGTCACAAATCATGTAGCCAATATTGACAGGAATATAGATATTAGAAGCATGGTATACTTGTAATTTATCGTCCTTGTAAATAAAATAATTATTATTAGCTATCCCTCCTGAAACGAAAGTGCCAGGTTGAAGTCGACACAGAGGATCTAACGGGGTCGAAGTGTCAGTGATATTTTAAAGCAAACATCTCAAAACAAGATAAGATAAGAAATAAAAGAATTACAAATTATATTAACAACTACATATAATATAAAAAATCATCCACTAGTTAATAAATAAACCTATGTAAGACTCAAAGTACCGATATTTTCTTGTGAGATATTAGGAACCTATTGTTGTAATTGGTTCATTTACTTACAATAAATCAACTTAATAACATCATCATTTTCCAACCCTATATAACTTATTGGCAAGCAATAAATTGCTAACGTACAAATTAAGTCGATAGTTCTAGAACGTTCTATATACCCAATGAATATGACCCATGTTTCATTAGATATCTAGAACCCTAATAAATTCAGTTTCAGTAGGCACTAAGTATTATAGACTTGCCCAGTGAAGACTGGGTACATAAAATTGATTTAATATTATTGCCATCACAGAGGACGTTTGGCAAACTATACTTTACATATACTTTAGTTGTGTGAAATATTTGTAAATGGAATCTATGATGCCTAGTCACACATTATTGATAACACACTTGTACTTCTCCACTGATGAAGTACAAGTGTAAAGAAAAATGTTAAACATTAAGTTACAGCAAGTGCCATTAATCAACAGTATAAAATAACCTATTCACACCTAGACAGATCGTGCAAATGCAAAACTGAGGAAGATATTTTTTAATCGTGTTGTGCTATTTTGAAACATTAGGGTTATGTCACAATTTGTACTAACAGGCAGATATGCCTGTTAGTACAAGTTGTGATGTGTAAGTTAAGTTGTGTGAATTTGTAAATAGCGTCTATGATAGGTATCTATTCACACTTTTTCTTCTCCACTGGAGAAGTACAAGTGTGTTATCAATAATGTATAACAATAAGTTCCAACAAGTGCTATCAATCAACAGTATATTAAATAATATATTCACACTTTTACAGATCGTGCAAATGCTAAACTGAGAAAATTCTCCTTACAAAGATAGTACATAGATAAGACGTACAACCTGATAGATAAGTGGCGCATTGCCTGAGCATTGAGATTCGAAGATTTTTAAATTTCTTTTAGATGTAATTCATAAATGCGTGCCAATGGCCTCACCATGGGATGCGACCGATGCAAGGATGACGTTGATAATCCTGAACGTTCCAATTTCAATTTTTGAATTTACGACACAAATATTTGCCAAACGTAGGAGCTGTATTTAATAAATAGATTTAATATACAGTTGGTTCACAGCTCTAACTCCGCTGCAAATTGATTTAAATTAGGAACACAATATTGTTAGGTAACAAGGTCCAATAGTAGAGACAGTAACTATGTAAACTGAATAGTTAAAATTGGCATTGAATTGAAACTTGTCCGAACTTTATCGTACGTATATTGTAAACGGGCTTGTTACAAAATTAATGTGATGGTTAAAATAAATACAAGACAAACAACACAAAGGGTGGAAGACAAACACACGGCTCACCTGATGGAAAGTGGTTACTGTGGCCTATGGATGTTTGCAACACCAGGACAGAGGGAGAGGGGGAGTATGTAGGGCGTAGGTACTCTCCAGTCTGATTTCTCAATTAGGACGGGAGATACCTATACATGTATAACCTGACTAGCTGCGCTTTCTCCTCACTCCCAGCTAGCTGATTTACATATTACTTGTACACTAGCATAGCATTATAATACACTAGCTGACCCGCGCAACTTCGTCTGCGTCACCCCGTTTTTGCAACATATTTCATTCCTGCTCCGCACTTGTTGGTCTTAGCATGGTGTTGTATACATATAAACCTTTTTCTTCAACCATTCTATCTATTAAAGAAACCGCATCAAAATCCGTTGTGTAGTTGAAAAGATTTAAGCATACAAAGGGACATAAGGACATGAAAAATAGGTTCAGAGAACGCGACTTTGTTTTATACTATGTAGTGATATATCTATATAATAGATATATACACCCATTACCATGTGAACCGTACCGGCTGCCCAACCAGACTTTTACAATTCTTGTATATTTTTTACGTCCCTCTGTTTACTATAGCGCCCTAGGGACTCATTTCGCCTAAAAAGGTGGCTTTTACGATTGTAATTGTGATATATATTTCTAATGCGAGTCTCATTTTGTAAACTGTTTTGCTTACATTTAACCCACAACTCCATCGTTGTATATTTTATTTGAATTATAGCCGCGGTAGCCTTGTGGTATGGGTAATGGACTGTTGAGACGAGGACTCGTGTTCGATCCCAGGTTTTACTATGGCACACACCAATGACTTTTCGATACTCTTCGAAGTTATGTGTGTATTTATCGCAGGCTTATAAGTGCCCGGTTAATGGCAATAGGCTCGCCACCTATTCCATTGGGACCTAAACATATACTGGCGAAATGTGGGTGATAGCACCTCTGCCTGCCCCTCGGTGATAAAGGCGTGAGTTTATGTTATGTTAGTTATGTTATTTATGCCAGTCAGTCTGTCAATGTAAAGACTATATGGGGTCTTATTGACATATATGGGATCCAAGCTAACACCATCACAGTCAATCAATCTATCAGCTTATCGTAGAACATAGGCCTCTCCCTATGTTGGTCTGATTCTTGGTTGGCCACACAGGTTGGTACACGGTTTTGTTTTAAGTTTTCCTTCTTTAGCAGTGGTATCGTCTACGTTTGTCGCCTCTTACATCTCCTTCGAATGAGATGGTTGGGTATCTTTCTCCATCACCACATGAATATTCCCACCTGTTAACTGATGTTCCTGCTAATCAACGAAGTGGGTTCCTTTTAGAGTCAAGCAATATAATATAGCAACACAAAAATACCTAAAACATTAAAATAATGTAAGATTTTTTTTTCAACTCTATACAAACGTATAAATGTTGATGAAGAAGAGTATTATCGTAAACTATCTCTTATTACTCAGTAAACTGTATATACTTAGGTACATATTATGTTATATTCACATCGTAATATGATAATAATTATTTCGTGTACACTGTCAGGAATATAAGACATCAGGATAACTGAACATGCATTGTTAGCCTTATAGCTGCAATGATATTTTATTGGGTAGCCGAATAAAAGTATACATATCGATTTAAAATTAGAAGAAATGAATGTTTAGGCTGGGCTTGAATTCGAGACTAGTCATTTAGATCGGTAAAACTCTGATTACTAGAGCTACCATGCCTCAAAATTTCATTAAAAAGTACACCTTCATAATTTATTTTTATTATTGATAACTTAAAGTCTGATCTTTGTTACCTGTTTATAAGCAACGGTGTGGTCTATTATGAATCACACATCTCTTAAAGGAACCTAGTCACCATAATTAGATTTTAAGATTGCCAGTTTATGACCATCTGAAAACGCAGACTCAGGCAGGGAGTTCATCTCCTTAGTTGGATGCACAATGAACGAATTGACCTACCTACTGTTTTATGCGAATGACTGTATTAGGTAGTGGGTGATATTAGGTATATGATGCAAAAGTGCACTATAATACTTTGTAGATCCAATATGGTATTGAAAAATAAATCTGGCCCTGGAGGAAACTACTCTTACTCTACTCTTACTAACCATAAGTAATAATAAAATAATACTATAAAAAATATAATACAAACATTTTTCGACATATCACACAGCGCCATCTAGTCTAAAGTAGGCAAATAATTAGCTAGTATTAAGGATCTAGAAAACGGATAGATATACTTATATACAATTTTATTTTCGTAAATATATATTTATAAGTGAGTTTATTTTACTTGAAGGAGACATGCCCTTATTTTATTTAAAAAGAAATAAAACTGTATTTTCTACGAGCAGATAAATTTTATTCCAAATAATAATGTTATCGATTAGTAAAACAAAGTAGTATTTGTTTTTCAATTTTGTTGTAGTTGGTTAGAGCTTGAAATTTTTTCCAAAAATCATTGAACGCAGTTTTTTTTTTTTCAAGTAATGTCTCCTTGAAGTAAAATGAACCAACTTAAAGATTTAATGTAGATTCTCTTTAGAGCTCAACTTATATATTTTTAAGTATGTATATTTAAGTTCATGATACACAAGGTCCACCATCAATAGTTGTCAGCTATCTAAACCCAAACCAATCAGTAAACTGTTATAACCACAAGTACCAAAACAGTAATCTAAGTCTCGAGGTTATTCAACCAGCAAAACGTTCAGTTTCGTGGCTCAATAGTGCGTAAACAGATTTACTTCCCTCGATCACATAATTGCTGGACGAAAATCGGAATACTAAATGAAGCTTGGCTACCCGTCCGCTATTAAAAGTTTGATTCCAAGGGACCAATGACAATTTTAGCCAGTCAACGAAGAAACTCTATTGGGAAAATTTGCGATGGATAGAATATCTTCTGTTAGTAGCCGTTTTACTTAAATGAAACGATTCTTAGTCTTAAATCTCATAAAATTGAGAGCCAGTTTAAGAAAATCCATACTATCTTGAAAAAAAATTATTCATTTAGCTAAGTACCTTTGCTAAGATGAAAAATGTGTATGAGTTTATTCATTTATAGCACGTCAATTTGACTTTGCCTCGCATGATGAAGGCATAGTTTCAGGATAGAGGGTCACCATTACAAACACATAGGTACAGTATTACAATGGTGGCGCTCAGCTTGACGGCTTCATCACCATGCTTTTTGTATGTATGAGCTACAGCCAAGTCTTGAGTCTTCTATTCGATACCGTTCCCTTTTTATGATGTGTTGTTTTATCGGTAGATGGCTCTTATAGTTGTATACAAGAATATTGAGTTATTTATCAAGGATCACTAATTGGTATAAACACGTTACGAGAAGATGCTAGTAGGTTTAGACCTTTACACATGACAATGCATATAAAAGTGTATGTCCTATATTATATTGACTGTGTGTACATTAAAATTTATATATTATGGATGACTAGCTGAACCGCGCAACTTCGTCTGCGGCACTCCAGTTTTTGCAACATTTTTTACTTCTGCTCCGAACCAGTGATGTTATATACATATAAACCTTCCTCTTCAATCACTCTATCTATTAAAAAAAAACACATCAAAATCCGTTGCGTAGTTTTGATGATTTAAGCATACATAGGGATATAGGGACAGAGAAAGTGACTTTGTTTTATATGATGTAGTAATAGTGATACATATATACATGTTTCCTTACTCTAAATCAAACTTGACAAGTGAGATTTTTATATTCCTGAACACTGAACACCACCATACAGTATAACCTGTATAAATACATAGACGGTACATTGCATTGTTTTCCAAATTTAATGAAAGCAAATCAAATTAGAAGGTTACCACATTTGACAATGAATGCCACAGGGTCGCAATTCATTTGCTAAATGATCCGAATCTAATATTTTTTTTAATTTCATACATAAATAATTCCGCTATAAATATAGATTAAGAATATTAATGTACACTCTTTTATTTTTTCTTTCAATGAAAATCAACACTTGTAACTGCACTAGTAATGTAACAAAATGTACGTTCTCACTAACAGACGCAACATAAAAGTCGAATAACGAATTTAAACCTAAACATTACTTCCATAAAGTACATATTCTGTCAGTGATGTCCATAATTATGTTTATAGTATTTATACTTCGAAGTTCATTCCGTGATTCGGAACCATAAACTTCTATACGCTTTGAGTTGCGCGTGTGCATGGCTAATGAAGAGAGTGTATCAGATATAATTCTAGCGGGCACAGTTACTGATAAGGTGCCCAATAGCAGTAACAGTTATAAATTACTAGCTATTACCCACGGCTACGGCCGCGTGGCGTTGTGGTCCTGGGGCTCTAGCCAAAATGCATTCGTTCCGAATCTACATTCGTCATCGCTCTGAAAATGTATGGGAGTGACATTTGTTGTCAGAATCGGATCACATGACATTCGACAACAAAATGTCACTTCCATACATTTTCAGAGCGATGACGAATGTAGATTCGGAACGAATGCATTTTGACTAGAGCCCCTGTAGTACTAGCATGAACTCCTATCGAATTCGTAATGTAAAGGTTTAGAGAGAACGGAGCATTGTGATTGGCAGTCTGCCTCTTGTGAACCTGTGTGCGTGTGTAGCCCGCCAATTGCAATGCTCCGTTCTGTCGATATCTTTACATTACGAATTCGATAGTATTTCGTGCTAAGGCTGGTGTTCCTGTAACGCATGTTATTCCTAACAATAATCTACCCCTGCCCTGTGATAAATTTGAGCCAGATAAGTTAAGCAGTTTGCTGTGATTAAGCAACAAATATTCAGTTATCTTGACAGATTTTAATATTTTGACAGACTTGACAGAGGGGACGCAGTAAGCCTTCTCGAAGAGCGAAATCTATGCTCGGGCCCTCTCCGTGAGTAGTAGCGGTGCTGTCGTGAAACAAATTACTACACCACGATGGCAACTCGAAAATGCCGTCGATTTGACAGAAGAGGAACATTTATAATATTATTAGATAAGTAGGATTATTATTATAATTTAAGGTCAAAACATTCAATACAATTCACACAACATTCACGAATATTTTAGAATTGTTGAATCTGTCTCTAAAATACTAATTGCTAGTATCGTAAGCGTTCGACCTTCGTGAACTAAAATAGTTTCTTCGTTAAAGTTGGCAAACATTACATTTTGTAGACAACGCTAAAACTTCACTAAATAAATAGAACGTTGACTACTTCGACAGAGTGATTTATAACGAACTAGCTGACCCGCGCAACTTCGTCTGCGTCACCCCGTTTTTGTAACATTTTCCATTCCTGCTCTGCACCTGTTGGTCGTAGTACGATGTTATATACATATAAACCTTCCTCTTTAACCATTATATCTATTAAAACAAACCGCATCAAAATCCGTTGCATAGTTTTGAAGATTTAAGCATACAAAGGGACAAGAGAAATAGGGACAGAGAACGCGACTTTATTTTATACTATGTAGTGATAGTGATAGTGATAGTGATAACGGTCATCACATCGATTCTATTTTTAAATTTAATTATAATCACGCCTGTAGATCCCTGGAGCGGTAGGCAGATAAGGATTAACACCTGCAAATCGCTAATTTGGGCCCTATTGCTGACAAGTGGGCACTTTGTGATAGACTAACTGTTTACTGTAGGATTAAGGACAGCCTTATCTTTTAGTCATTTTCTTCAGCACCCACTTCAAGAAGTGGGGGTGGTTCAAAAAATTGGATAAACACATATATTCTGCCTGTAAGATACTCTTATCCTCATGAACAGTGGGCTACAAAAGTTCCTGGACAGTTTGAAAAAAAAAATTGTACGAAATAATGCCACTGCACAACTACTATTCTAAGAAGCTACTGGATAATAGATCTATTTCATCATTCCCTGAACCTTTTCTCAACTCAATTGGGGTCGGCTTTCCAGTCTAACTGTGATGATAATAGATCTACTTATTCATGTAATTAAGTTTAGGCTAAGGTTAAACTCATGCAAGTGAGTTTACTTATTTTCTTATAAAGAAACAAGACATCGATAGTTTATTTTATTAAACGCTATTTATGTTACTTTGGTAGCCTAGTGGTATGGGTAATGGACTGCTAAGACGAGGTCTCGGGTTCGATCCCAGGTTTTACCATGGCACATGTCAATAACTTTTCGATTCTTTTCGAAGTTATGTGTGTATTTATCGCAGGTTTATAAGTGTCCGGTTAATGGCAATAGACTCGCCACCTATTACATTGGGACTTAAACATAAACTGGTGAAAATGTGGGTGCTAGCACCTCTGCCTACCCCTTCGGGGATATAGCCGTGAATATATGTTATGTTATGGTAAAATTTCACTTAGGCTGTCAAAGATCTTAAGATATCCAAGAACTTTTGGAGTACACTGTACTGTATGAGTTTCATTACGTACAAGTATTTTTCATTTGTTTTACGAGCCCCACTAAATCATTAATGATTTCGTTTCATTAAAACAAAACAAAAGAGATATTATATGTATGTTTTAGTGCCGGATAAACAGTTGTTTGCCGCGAAGTTTGTTTTGTTCAAGGCCGCAAAGAAACCGTCTTCATTAGTGTATCTTTCATTGGGTATATTTATTTTTATGACGTCATTACAAAGTTTTCTTTTGTAGTAAATGTATAAAGGACGTCAGCTGCTCCACATCTCTGTAGATCGTAAATCTCGAAAGGGAAATGTCGTTAAAGTCCAACAAGACAGGCATATATCCTGTCTATGGCTTTCACCTGGTCCTAAGTGCAAAAATATGCTTTCAGGTATTGCTACAAATTATCTCAATTTTCTGTGCAACCTAGGCTTTATTGGTACTTTTAAGCAAAGGTCTTTTGAAATAGTTGAAGGAGTTCTACGATTCTTATTTATACGAGACGATTTACATATGAATTTATATTATGTATACGAGTATAATGTATATCTCATATTACCCACATAGATAACACACTAAATAAACTCAATAACACATAACACTCATAGAACAGATTAACATGACGCACTCAAATTTTACTTGCATTGCGCTCTCGCATTGCAAGCAAAATTTGAGTCTGGACATAGGCCCAGAAATGAACTGCGATTGATTACTTTGAAATACAAGTTGCATCAGTTAAAAATTTACTTTATAAGAAAACCGAAGCAAAATCAAATGTGTATCCACAGACTTATCAATTACTAGATAGGCGCCGATAGACGTGATACAATATTATCGGAACAGTTCTGAACAAGGCACGGAATCAGTAGAACAACAAACAGATTAGATAATATTGAATGCGTGATAAGAAGTACTAAGATTTTTGGGTTTTTTGTAATATGATAATTATTACCTATAGGTAGGTATTTTATAATGTTTCTTTGATGATAAATACAATGAGTAGATTGTCGGCCACTTATGTGGTATAAAGAAGACTGTGTTGTCGTTATTCCTGAGGATATAAATGTTGTACACAAAGCGCTGTGTACACAAAGAAGTTTGAAGCCATACTTAAGGCTTTTCTTGTTGAGGGGTGTTTCTACTCACTTGATGAATTTTTTAAGTGACATGTTAAAAGATGCAAGCAATGACTATTCTTTCAATGACAATTTTTTTATCTTAATAATTTTTAATTTAATTGATTGATGACTACTAATAATATAATAAATAATATCGTTTTTAAATTTCATTTTCTTGACATGCAACTTTTGACATCTTTTATTTTTATTTGTTTTTATTTTAATTGGTTTTCTGTTTGATTTTTATTATTATGTTGTACCGCCTTTAGGCTAAGTTAATTTTAAGTTACAACATTTCAATACAATGTAAAATTGTTTATGAAATAAAAACTATAACTATAAACTATGTATACATTTCACTGTATGTAGCTGACTGTAAGGATAATTAAATATAAAAATTCGATTGCAAGTTATGCTTATGAGTATCGATTTAATAAAAATATTATTCAATTAACAACGCAGACTGTTCAAATCGATTCAGATTGGCATAAGTATTTGCTCTGACAGGGCTTAAACACGCGAACTGTCCCTTACAAGTGCAATGTTTTAACCGCTGAGCTACGGAACCATATCTTGAGCATTCAAACTATTCAACCATCTTGAGACAATGGTGAGAGCCATCTACTGATAATCATATGATCTAAATCGAGTTAAGAGTACCCTCTGTCCATGTCATAAACGAATTTTCCGAGTAATAATTTACGAGTTAAGTGACGTGGCAATGTCGCTCATTCATTCGTTCATTTGTATGTCATTAATGTCATTTACCAAACACATGGAGTTGCCAGTCGCGGTCGCGTGATATTTTACCATTTACAAGTACTTTGTTTCGGACTTGTGATTTATATATTGTTCATTGAGTTATAATGCGAAATAGACATAGTTAAAGTGTAAAGTAGTAGTTTTATTTTAAGAGATGGTTATTTTCGTATTAGTAGTATTAAAATGCCATGAAATATTCCAGAAAATAAACAGGATGATGCTGTGGCGTGGAATTAATTTAAATGCTTGTGTTCTCAGTATTCACTGAATTGTAGAATGTTCTAACTCTTCTAATTGTTATTTTATTGAATAATCCTTTCTGTTTCTAAATGTTACTTATTACTTTGTTTCATTACTTAGATATGTTATACGTGTTATGTGTTCTTGCAAGTGTGTATTAATTGTATTATATAAGAAATAGGATTTTATTTTTTTTATGAACATTCCTTTCATATTTGTTAGGTTTTTAATTTTTTATAAATGTTTACTTGTGAATTTGATACAGTGCTGTTGAGTAATTGAGAAAATGGTATAGTGAATGTTGATTATTGTATAATGGGACGTGATTGCATAGAATAAGGATTCAGTATATTAGAAAAAGTTTGAAAGTGACACCAGCAGATGAAAAATTGAAAAGTAAACGACTGTCCTGGTAAGAACATGCTACGAGAAGTGATAGATATTGTAACGGGAAGCGGGTTTCGGGATTGGAAGTAAACAACCTCGAGCGATTTTTACACTTTATTCAAGCCACCAACTCACAACAGTCTTTAGCGTATACACAGTCTATTGTCCGAGGCACTCGTACACACTTAGAGGACTGTACTGCA
This sequence comes from Pelosia muscerda, assembly GCA_963691645.1. Lineage (NCBI taxonomy): Eukaryota > Metazoa > Arthropoda > Insecta > Lepidoptera > Erebidae > Pelosia > Pelosia muscerda. The sequence goes on from OY829121.1 coordinate 6,280,112, forward strand.
ACGCACTGTCTTTACACACAGTCTCTAGAACGTCCACGTTCACTGAGCGTTTTTAGTTCACAGCACATGCAGTATTGCACATGCACCACTAGCACTTTCACTTGTACTTTTCACTTTACTTCTTCTTCTTGTTTCCACTTCAACCACTGAGACTGAACTGCCCTTTTGGCGCTCCTGGTGCTGTTTATATACCATGCAGAATCTTCTGGAAATCCTAATTTCGCTAGTCTTTTCGATCGTCATTACGATCGTAATTTCGATTCTCTTTATTTACAATTATTCTAGTTGAAATTGTCAAACGCTTCAATCATTGACGGCTTACGTCATGAGTGGTGACATTCGTAACACTGCCCCCTCCTAAGACATGCTCGTCCCGAGCATCGTTAGAACCGTAGTAACGAGCCAGTCTGTCGACGTGAACCACTTTAGCGGAGCTTCTTGGCGTCTTTTGGATTCTATAAGTGACATCATTAATTCTTGTTATCACTTTGTAAGGTCCTTCCCAACTTGGCTGAAGTTTCGGTGATAATCCTTGCTTCCGTACCGGGTTATGAAGCCATACTGACGACCCTTCCTCAAAACACCTTAAATTGGCACTTCTGTCATAACGTGTTTTCATTCGTTCACTGGCTTGTAAATTTGCTTCTCTCATATATCTGTGAACTTTATCCATTTTTCTCCTTAACTCATCAGCGTAATCTGTTATTGAGTTAGGTGAATCAGGAGGGCACCCCGTGAGGAGTTCTGCCGGTAGCCGAAGTTCTCTGCCAAAATTTGCATGAGCTGGAGTTATACAAGTGCTTTCGTGAACCGCTGTACGATACGACAACAGAAATAGTGGAAGATACTCGTCCCAATTCCTCTGATGCGAATCGACTATCTTCGCCAAATGCTGCTCCAAAGTTCTATTAAAGCGTTCCACCATACCATCTGACTGCGGCCGATAAGGTGTCGTCCGCGTCTTATGAATTTTCAACATTTTGCAAACTTCTTGAAATACTTGCGATTCAAAGTTTCGTCCTTGATCACTGTGAATTTCAAGGGGTAATCCGAATCGACAAAAGACCTCATTCACCAGTATTGCCGCAACCGTAAGAGCTTCTTGATTCGGTATTGCGAACACCTCCGGCCACTTAGTGAAGTAATCCATCACTACCAATATGTAACGATTGCCATTCATTGATATAGGAAAAGGTCCGGCTATGTCTAAAGCTATCCTTTCCCAGGGAGCTCCGACATTATACAATTGCATCCTAGCTCGACTTCGTGTTTGTGGACCTTTAACAGATGAACATGGTACACATTTTCTACACCAATCTTGAACGTCTTCCTTACAGTGTAACCAATAAAAATGTTCTCGTATTTTTAATAAAGTTTTTCTAACTCCAAGATGTCCACCTGACACTCCATCATGAAAAGCTCTAAGTATTTCCGTCACTTTTGCTTTTGGTACAATAATTTGTATATGTGTACCATTTCCAGACACGCTCTCCCATTTTCGGCATAGTAAGCCATCACGAAGTATCAAGCTATTCCATAAAGCCCAATAACTTTTAGTTGCAGAGCTCAAACCAGCAACTTCATTCCAAGCTGGACGAGGAGAGGAACTCGTTAACCATTCCAGAATCGGCTTTAAGTCGTTATCTTCCGCTTGTGAATTTCGCATGGCGTTATTATCCCAGCTTTCATTAAGAGAATCTGTTCTTATGACTCGTATAATGTCTTCTTTTCCCTCTTGTCTTTCACAATGTTTACAGTCATCGGCACAAGGTCGGCGAGACAAAGCATCAGCATTTTTATGTGAGCCACCACTTCGATGTTCTATTTCAAAGTCGAACTCTTGTAATTGCTCGATCCACCGTGCGACTTGTCCTTCAGGATTTTTGAACTGTAGAAGCCACCTCAACGCCGAATGGTCCGTCCTAATAAGAAATTTGCGTCCTAGTAGGTATTTCTTGAAATGTTGTAACGTTTTTACTACGGCCAGAAGCTCTCTCCGCGTTACACAATAGTTTCGTTCAGGTTTTGATAGCGTTTTACTGAAGTAAGCTATAACAACCTCTTGATTTTCCTTCCTCTGTGACAGTGTTCCACCGATGCCTAGGTTACTGGCGTCCGTATCTACAACAAACTCGTTTCTTCCGTCAGGATAACCTAATATAGGTGCTTCACAAAGGCGTTCCTTAAGTTTTTCAAAAGCTTTCTCACATTCTTGATCCCAAACGAAAGTTCGCTTCTCTTCTGTTAGTCTGTGTAGTGGCTTCGCGATATCGGAAAAGTTCTTCACAAAACGACGATAATAAGAGCAGAGCCCCATAAAGGCTCGCACCTGTGTTTTGTCCTTCGGCGCCGGCCACTTTTTTACGGCAGAGACTTTGGCGGGGTCTGTTTCTACTCCATTTTCAGAGATGACGTGTCCCAAATAATTGACTTGCCTCTTGAAAAAGCTGCATTTTTTTTAAATTCAGTTTTAAGCCTGCTCCCTTAATTTTGCTGAGCACGCTTTCCAACTTCTTAAGATGATCATCGAAATCTCGCCCCACTATGATAACATCATCAAGATACACCAGACATGCTTCTCCTATTAATCCAGCAAGAACTTGCTCCATCAGCCTTTCGAAGGTCGCAGGTGCGTTGCATAAACCAAAGGCCATAACCTTGAACTGCCAAAGTCCTTTCCCAGTAGAGAATGCAGTCTTCTCTTTATCCTTGGAATCCATTTCCACCTGCCAGTATCCACTTTTCAGGTCCAATGTAGAAAACCATTTCATTCCACTCAGGGTGTCTAGTGTGTCGTCTATTCTCGGTAACGGATAACAGTCCTTCTTCGTAATGTCATTCAGTCGGCGATAATCGATGCAAAACCTGGTTGTACCGTCCTTTTTCTTAACTAAGACAACTGGAGAGCACCAAGGGCTAGAAGAAGGTTCTATTACTCCATTTTCTTCCATTTCTTTTATCAGACCTTGAACTTCTTCTTCTTTGGCAAACGGTATTCGTCGAGGGCGTTGGCGGATTGGTTGTGCATCTCCAGTATTTATTTGGTGTTTTACTAACCCAGTCTTTCCGATGTCTTTGTCACCCTCAGAGAATATGTCACTGAAATGTCTCAACAAATTCTTTGCCTTGACTAACTGTATAGCACTCATATCTTCCTTACAGTCGACAAGGATTTTACCGAGATCTATTTTTCCTTCAGAGACCTTCGTCTTCTCTTGGCAACTTCTTAACCACTCTATTTCTTCACCTACTCCAATAAGGGTACCTCTTTTTAAGATCTGCGTATCACTGCTCAAATTAAGCACTGGTACCAACATGTTTTTAGACATCCCGACTACCGTTCTAGCTGGTATCCATGAGTTATCTCCTTCTAACTTTTCAATAACTAAACAACGTCGGCAACTTTTTCGTGGATCTTTATTCATTGTAACTGGTACAAGTGACTGAGTTCTTGGTGGTAGTTCGGTATCTCGAAGGCAGTAGATTTTACCTCCAACACCTCCCTTCATAGGCACCTCTGTTGTTCCACATTTAATGACTCCGTTTACGATATCAATTTTGCACTGATGATTTTTCATAAAGTCCAAACCGATTATGCAGTCATCTACTATATCAGCTACTACAACTTCTTGCCAAAAGAGTTTATCGCCCATCTTAATTGCCACTACCCGTTCTCCTTTAACAGGTATACGTTGACCAGTAGCTGTAGTTAAATGTATAGTTTCTGTCTGGTTCTTTATCTTTCCACAGTCCTTCAAAATCCGTAACCCAACTACCGTACGCGATGCTCCAGTATCCAAAGTTAATTGACATGCAATTCCGTTTATTCTTCCACTGACAGTTAGACTATTTCCATCCGTGCTTTGATAAATCTTGACTTTTGGGGCTTCACAACTACCGGCCAACGTCCACCCCTTAAACTTGGCCGGAATTAGTTTTCCGCCGTCTCCGATGCTTGTATTCCTGCGTCGGTCCTCAGCGTCGTACGGTTCGGGCAAGCATTCCTGAGATGACCTCTTTCCCCACATTGATAACAGCGGGGAGCGAAGTTCCTCCGTCCATTTTCTTGCTCGGATGTCACTACTCTTCGCAGGCGTCCACTCCCATTTTCACCACGAACGGCTTCTACTTCAAGTGCGTGTGCCACAGCTTCTTTGACTTCCGGATGATGGGCCAAACGTACTGCGGCTCTTACTTCCTTATCACGTATTCCATCGACGAAGGTTTGTAGCAGCATCCTCTCAATGAACGTCGCAGGAGAGGACTGATATGCCTTCCTCACAAGCTTCTCTACTTCTAAAGCCCATTGTTGCAATGTCTCTGTAGGCTTTTGTACCCTGTCCCGAAGCTGTGCTCGGAATACATGTTCCAGATGTGCATCGCCGTACCTTGACTCTAAGGCGTCAAGGAGCTCTTGATAAGAAGCCTCAGTCTCTATGGCCTCTAACACCGTTGCTGCTTGGTCTCTCAGGGCTAAGGTGAGTCCAGTCCTCGCTTGTTCTTCATTCCAGCCGTTTAACTGAACTACAGCTTGAAACTGTCGCTTATATGCATTCCAGGACGATGATCCGTCGTATGGAGGCACCTTGAAGCTTCCTCCCGAAGAGACTACGGCAACCGGTGCAGTTGTACCTGAAGCCTTGATTTTACGTAGATCGCCCTCAACTGTTGAGATGCGTGCTTGATGGTCCGCCAGCATGCTTTCATGGCTTTCTACCATTTTCTGCACCTCCTCCACTTTCTTAATGGTCTCCGTAACTACTGAGAGTACTCGGTCTCCCATCGCTTGTAGTTGCTCCTCGTGGCGGCGCGCTTGTTCCTCCTGGCGGCGCGCCTGCTCCTCCTGCCGGCGCGCTTGCTCCTCCTGGAGGCGCGTTTGTTCCTCCTGGCGGCGCGTTTGCTCCTCCTGGCGGCGTGCTTGTTCCTCTTGCATGGCGCGCAGTTGCTCCTCCTGCCGGCGCGCTTGCTCCTCCTGGCGGCGTGCCTGCTCCTCCTGGCGGCGCGCTTGCTCCTCCTGGCGGCGTGCTTGTTCCTCCTGCATAGCGCGCAGTTGTTGGAATAGCGCGCTTATGTCCATCGGCGAAGGTGCACTTAGAGGTTCTTGAGTAGCTGAACCGTGTGCGAGGACAGCAGAGGGTCCTTCGCCAGCATCACGCCGATCACTAGGGCCTTCGACATGTGAGACCGCTGGGTCGGGCTCACCTTGTTCCCGTCCCGTAGTTCTGGACCGTGTGTTGGGACGCTCTGGATGGTCTCTTGATGTAAACGGCATCGTTTCTTCCAATCCCACTTCTGACACCAATGTAACGGGAAGCGGGTTTCGGGATTGGAAGTAAACAACCTCGAGCGATTTTTACACTTTATTCAAGCCACCAACTCACAACAGTCTTTAGCGTATACACAGTCTATTGTCCGAGGCACTCGTACACACTTAGAGGACTGTACTGCAACGCACTGTCTTTACACACAGTCTCTAGAACGTCCACGTTCACTGAGCGTTTTTAGTTCACAGCACATGCAGTATTGCACATGCACCACTAGCACTTTCACTTGTACTTTTCACTTTACTTCTTCTTCTTGTTTCCACTTCAACCACTGAGACTGAACTGCCCTTTTGGCGCTCCTGGTGCTGTTTATATACCATGCAGAATCTTCTGGAAATCCTAATTTCGCTAGTCTTTTCGATCGTCATTACGATCGTAATTTCGATTCTCTTTATTTACAATTATTCTAGTTGAAATTGTCAAACGCTTCAATCATTGACGGCTTACGTCATGAGTGGTGACATTCGTAACAATATGTTATTAATTATTTCTTTTTCAAAATATATGTACCTATTGTTGAGGTTTTTAGTTTTTGATAGGAAAATAATTGTCAAGATACACCTCACTTTTCTATAATTTACAATAGACCCTCGCAAGCTTATTCCAAAAAACCCTCAATACTAATGTTTCTTGAAAAAATTAATTTATTCACCTTCAGCTTATAAGATTTACACCTTAATTAAAAGCTTGTACATATTAACATTGAGTTTCTTGTTCACACAATACATCTTATTATGTTACGCTTCCTCTAATTGAAATTAAAAATATTGTTCAAGTGTTCTCAAAAACTTTTGTACTCATTTATCAAAACAGAATATACGCAAGGCGAGACAAAATTAGTGACTCTATGAGAACATAAAGTTCCAAGTTTCTACTTGCCTGTATACTTAGTGTTCTCATACAGTTGTTAAATAAGTTCAAAACAACTTCATTCGAGAATATAATGTATAGGGTTGAGAATCTCCTTGTGCAAATTGATCTGAAAATTATTGGTAAAAATAAAGCTACTATTTTTGGTGGTGGTTTTTGGCACAAAAGTGAATGACGAAAGAGTGAATGATGCATGAGGCAATGAGCAATGAGTGAGTAAGGAATGAATGAATGCGGAATGAGCGAATTATTGATATAGTGGGTAAGGCAATTTTGAATTAATTAAATATCAATACGTAACTTGCACAAATAGTTGTACTATTTATTTAAAATTATATATAATTTACCAAATATTTTTAATAGGGTAGTTGACTTCCAAATCATATGACTAAGTATATTCTGTTGATATTTATTGAATCAACAAGCAATGACGTCGTAACATACGATTGATAAACTCTTTACGTTGAGTGGTTGGAGATTGTTAAGAAAAAAAAGGAAGAAAATAACAAATGACGTAATTTCAACCGACGTTATACGAATATAACTACTAAGTACTGCACTCTTTTTTGTATACCCAGCATATAAATGTTATCACATATCACGTATATATGGACTACATCATCATTCTCTGAACCTTTTCCCAACTCGGTTGGGGTCGGCTTTTTAGTCTAACTGTAATGCGGCTGAACTTCGATATTTTCCGTGAAGCGATTGCCATCTGACCTCCACAACCAATGGTCCTATGATCAATGGCGATATCAAAGTTCCAAGTTAGACTGAGTGGACTTTTGAGGGCTCAACTACCCGTAACGACTGCCATAGATGTTTGTATGGCAACCGGGACCGACGGCTTAATGTGCTCTCCGAGGCACGACCAGACCAGGGCAAACAGCCATATTCATGCATACAACTTTTTGCACTGAGCGCGTGACTACCGCTACGCCACGGAGGCTGTCTACAGGGACTACAAACACAAATAAAAGATGAAGAAAAACTGTCTGAATAATACGTGTATAATGGTGATGACCCAAAATACTTTTTAAACTCATGCGCTGTCCCATTGACAAATCAGACGTCATCACTTCAGATTCTGCCCACCTCACAAAAGAAACAGACCATGGAGATAAACCTACTCATATTATATCAATACCGATAAAATACTCGATACTCTTATCGGGATATTTATCTAAACGATATGCCAATAACACAGCCCCGGCTACCGGTAATTATTCATTAAAGAGATAACAATACAAGTGCCGCTTATTAAATATAAACATACATGTATTTTGGGTTTTTTTATTGTATACTTTCGCTTATATCTGCTGAAGTGGTAGGTAGAGGTGTATCAAGCAATTAAACACTAACTTTTCTGTACACTTTCTTAATTTAGTGATCAAACTTAATCAATATATGTAATCATTTTTTATTATTATATAACGGACCCCGGAATCTGAAAATTATCGGTAATCTTAGCAACTGGGACTATCGCAAGAATAATGATGATGAATAATACAGGTACTTATCTCTAGATGTCTAACCATTTTCAGATATTTTGTCAGCGATACGAAGTGCTTTATGGTCTCAGTAACTATAGAGACTTAATTAATTAGCATTAATCATTAATTATACGAAACGATAAATTCAAAAAAATATCAATATAAAAAAAGACAAATAGCGTTAATGCGAGTTGATGTTCTTTTTATGAAAATTCATTTAGCTTCACTAACACGATGTAGAGTGAAGAACGCTAGTTAAATGGAATAAAAAAATGTAAAACTAGTTACGTAATTTTGTATTGTACCAGGAATACTATGAGAGGCCCTCGGCTAAAGGAGCGTTTCCCTAACATTCTGTACATAAAAATGTAAAGATCCTTCTGGATGTTCTTGTAAAAGATTTTTTAACAGATATCCTATATAAGTAAGGCACTAATCCGCTATTTTTTTTTAAATACATACATAATATACAAAAGAAATGAGGTAGCTTTTGGGTTAAAAGTATAATTAAATTAAATAGCCTTCGAGTTGTCTATAAAGATGTAATTTGAAACCCATATTCGTAGAAACGAATGTAGAATAGGCGTACTAAATTACACTGGTATTTAAACCTAGTAAATTAATCGTGAATAGTACAAGTGATATAATTTGTACATCAATTACACGAAATTATAGTGGTGAAAACCAATTTTTAATTTACAGCTTTGTTCGAAGTGTAAATTAATTTTGTTAGTAGGTATTTTGCATTCATACTCATGGGTGTAATATTGTAAATTGAAGCCTATTTATAAATTTTCAATCAACAATGAGAGTGAATAAGTAGAGATACTTGAGGTGGAGCATAAATAACTTTATTTCGTGTATGGTGCTTATTGCGGAGGTAAATGAAATAGGTTAGTAGTTAGGTATTAAATAGAGCAGCTATTTGATATAATAGTAGCCGCGGTAGCCTAGTGGTATGGGTAATGGACTGCTGAGACGAGGTCTCGGGTTCGATCCCAGGTTTTACCATACACACCATTGGTGTATTGGTGTGACACCAATAACTTTTCGATGCGTTTCGAAGGTATGTGTGTATTTATCGCAGGTTTATAAGTGCCCGGTTAATGGCAATAGGCTAGCCTCCTATTACATATTGGGACCTAAACATAAACTGGCGAAATGTGGGTGCTAGCACCTCTGCCTACCCCTTCGGGGATATAGGCGTGAGTTTATGTTATGTTATGCTAATTGATACAATCTTCTCTCATGTTCTAACTAATAGACCTTATATATCAAGGTTTTTCACTAGTCGAAAAGTGGAAGCTGTTCTATTTGTCTCGTCATATGGATTGTAGGTACTGACTTGCTTTATTTTTCTTATGGCAGAGGATGTTATTTCCTATTCTTGAATCAAGACACAAATTAGGAAACCACATTCTACGTTGTTTACGTTCTAGCAATATTCACTATTTACAGACCCCAGACTCCGAGTTGTAGACATTGAATGTGACCTGAACTATCGCACCGAAACACCCGGGATCGAAGGCCCAACATGTTGTCAGGGCACGGAGGGGTCTCTATGCGTTAAAAATTGTCACGTATCATTGGACTGACCAAGCAACTATTGTTGAACCATGCATTATGTTACCATTTAGCCACAAGCTCCTCCCATTAATAACTACATGACTGTTAACAGAAACAACTAAAAGGAAGAAACATGAAATCGCATAGTTCCCGGTAGAGTAGAATCTGAGCAGCCTATCTCTACCCATACGACGTCATACAAGACTACTAATGTCAAAGGTAGCATTAGATAGGTATATAGCCTAAAATTAGCCTTGAACTGAATACAATGATTGGTGAAGTATGTGTGATTATTCACTCTTGCCTACGAGGATATGTTTATGTTTATGTATTTTAAATTATTATTACGCCCATCTTAATATTCGTGCTTCGGGTTTGTCAATAAAAAAGGTTTTATCATAGGTCGTTTATAATGTACGTAAACGAGTTCATTGGTACAACTGGTAACTTACTTGATATAACTATGTTATGGTTAAGTACTAATGCATGTTTAGAACGTATCGAACACAATCGCCACCGACATGTAAGTACTTACCGCATGGCTGAACGTACATAATGTAATTTATAATAAAGGATACATAATGTGATACATAACATAACATAAACGCACGCCTTTATCCCCGAAGGGGTAGGCAGAAGTGCTAGCACCCACATTTCGCCAGTTTAAATGTAACCTATTAAGGTGGCGAGCCTATTGCCATTAACCGGGCACTTATAAACCTGCGATGAATACTTACATGTTGTTACTAATAACTTCGAAAAGCATCGAAAAGTCATTGGTGTGTGCCATTGTAAACCTGGGATCGAACCCGAGACCTTGTCTCAGCAGTCTATTACCCATACCACTAGACTACCGCGCCTTTTTTGATACAATGTGATACATCACAATAAATATCATAAATTTTACACGAAATGCGAAGGTTTTATAGTTATGTCACATGTTTATCTGTGAAGGTCAATGTCAACGCCGGTAAGAGATTCGCATATCAAATTGAATAAATATTGGGAGTACATTGTTCGTTTACTGTTTTGTTATCTGTAGCACTAGCATGAACTCCTATCGAATTCGTAATGTAAAGGTTTCGAGAGAACGGAGCATTGTGATTGGCAGTCTGCCTCTTGTGAACCTGTGTGCGTGTGTAGCCCGCCAATCGCCATGCTCCGTTCTGTCGATATTTGTAATTCGTGCTAAGGCTACTGTTTCATATTGCTGAAATTTAGTTTTGTAACCCCACAACTTATTGGTAGGTATTAGTTATTTGATGTTGTAGGATGATCTTTTAGACATACATTACATAAACTCACGCCACTCCTGTATCCCCGAAAGGGCAGGTAAAGGTACTGGCACCCATATTTAGCCAGTATGTTTAGGTCCCAAGGTAATAGGTGGCGAGCCTATTGCCATTAACTGGGCACTGATAAACCTGCGATAAAATATTAGATTTATTAAAAAAACCACACATTCTTTGAAATTCTACATGTTTTTAATAAATACTACTTAAACATAATGAAGATTTGAAAATCAACTCCCGTTTAATCAATTTAATTATTTCAATTCAAATTAATTCGCGATTTAATCTTGAATAGTATTACTGTGGTTTTCGGATTAAAGCGTAATTAAGTTAGTAATTAAATGTACCTAGTTGAAAATCAATTTACTGATACCTATTATTATGTATCGAGTTTCTATTTAGTTCAAAATATCGTCGAAACTCGATTGAAACTAACTTTTTGATGATTTAACATCATAGGTTTCACGGTTGTAATAATCTGCTATCGCGACGGGACTCGTGCAAGCCGTCATTCAAGAAGATAATCTAAAGTGTTGGGGGTTATTTCTTTATACCACTTAGGCCCACTTGATGGAATGTGGTTACCGTAGCCTATGGACGTTTGCAACACCAGGGGCGCCACATTCATGCTGCCGACGTCGACGTCGAACTGCTCAATTAGGACGAGAGATAACGTCATAGCCTTTTTGCTTTGATTCTAGTGTACGCAGGAATATTGGTTCTTGATAAATCAATCAATTAGCCTATTGTAGTTCACTACTGAATATTTATGGTATCTCTCAAAGTGCGCCATAAATCCCTTTACTCCACCCCCTGCAGTTTGTCCCAGCCGCCTTCTTCAAGTCGTCGACCCATCTGGCTACGGGGCATCCTACCTTCGTTTGCTTTCTCGCGGTTACCACACAAGGAATCCTTTGCTGCCCTTTGACAGATATTACCAGCCCAGCCACAGCCAATTCAGTTTGCTCATTCTGCGAACTATTTCGGTAAGTATTTCGGTAAGTTTGGTCCTTGTAGGATCAGCTTATTCCGGATTTTATCTCTTAAAAAGACTCCAAGCATAACTCGCGTCGTAGCCCGCTGTGTGACTATTAAATTGATGGATTAACCCCACCGTCAGTGACTACATTTCAGTACCAACAATTTCAACAGTTCACAAAACTACTGGTTAGTATTACTTTTCATTTTTACTATTCACAATGTAACTATATGTTTACGTACATTTAGGCTTTGATCCTCTAATTTAAACAGCCAGAGCCTTCATCACTACAACTGTAATCCCTAATTAGGACCGTATCTCTCAACTCCTAATCAGTTAAATATATTATTTAAGTTCTCCCGACAATTTAGGCTGGCAAGCCTTTGGTCATATTAGATAAGTCTTAGAGTGCATGAGAGTCGCTATTTTATTCAACAAGTGGGCATTTCTTGCTCAAAATTCTCACGAAACTGTCCTTGAATATTTTAAGAGCGAGCCCTTAAGTTTAGAGGAATAAAGGGCCAGTTGTGAGTGAATTTATAAATGGCTATTAACTTGACTTTGACGATTTACTTCGAGGCAGACGCAACAATTAACTTTGTAAAATCTGTTTTAAGGTAATGAATTATTCCTAACTAAAAGAAACTTAACTGTCTTAGAAGTTCATGAATATAATTTATTAAATTCAATCATCGTCTATCGAATATATTAAATATTTGAGCCTGCTACAACTGTGGTGACGAAGAAAGAATACGCTCCACCCCATCTGATGCGAAGGGCAAGAAGCGAATAATAAAAAACACAGACGATATCACTGCAAAAGAACGAAAACTTGAAACAAATCTCTATACCATCCCATCTGGTCTGCGTAGAACCAGAAAGTCTTCCCAAATTGGGAGAGGCCAATGTCCAACTCAGTGGACTGCAATAGGCTAATTGATGGAGTACAACTTTGAAATTAAGCTTTATATATGTTTGGAAGAAATCAGAATTAATATGATAGATAGATTTAACAATACTGTCTAGACGTTACTTGTCGGCAACATTTAACAAAGAAATATGGTTACAAAATGACATAACGTTTTAATTAAATCGAAAACGTATATCTATTGTGGATGGAATGATGTATAAAATATGGAACAAAGCCGTCGGAGAGACTAATGGACAATATAAAACGATGAATGGAATATAAAATGTTGTGAAAACCTATGTTAAGCCGTGGATATCCAACCACATACCACTGACTATTTCTATTCAATTTGAATTCGATGCATCTTTGTCAAATATTTTTAAATTACGTCAAATTAGGTTATTGGTTGATTTCATTCAGTCCATGTTGTTACTAGTGAAATGGATAGTATATTTTTTTTTTCATTGTCCTCAAACTGAATTGAATTACTTGTGTTTGGAGTGAATAGTGTTATTGTTAGGAGTCATACTCACTTGCAAACTGGACCCCGATTTTACTAATTTTAAACCATTGCCAAATTATCCAAAATTAAAAGAAAAAGAGTTTATTAAATCGCTTCCATAACTCTACACGATGTTATTTTATTTTAGACAACAACCGCATAGCAAAATGTCTAAAATTCACTGTTGTTTTTTGTCATCTCAATAGTTTGACAATGGTTGACAATTAGTATAATCTGAGCCCTGTCTACCTAGTGATTGATTACTAGAGTGCAGGCACAGGATTGTTGTCAAGGTGTCAGATGACAGTTGTTTCTATTAAAAATCCATGTAAACCTATCAGTAGGAGAGGGAGATTTAACTCCAAGCTCCGAGCAAACTCAAATGATGAACTGCCAACAATTGACTACCATCATCAATACCGTTTATATCTCCATCAAAATTATTTGCACAAATATTTCAAGAACTGACAAGTAGGTATAACGCAAATACATAAAACAGTATTTATCTGTGTATTATCAGGGCATAGTACAAAACCAAGGTCAAAGTTAAGAAGGAAGCGCTCATGCGATGGCACAGGAAACACGGTTATGCAATCTGATACGCGACTAGAGGATACTACTTGTGGACATATTCACGAGAATGACATTCATTTTCGTGTACATTTGTTACGGCAATGAGTTACGGAACAGTAGCACTAGCATGAGCTCCTATCGAATTCGTAATGTAAATGTTTCGAGAACGGAGCATTGTGATTGGCAGTCTGCTTCTTGTGAACCTGTGTGCGTGTGTAGCCCGCCAATCGCAATGCTCCGTTCTGTCGATACCTTTACAGTACGAATTCGATAGTATTTCGTGCTAAGGCTACAGAATAGAAAAGTACAATAAATTGGTAGGGACTGTTAAAATCAGCTGGCTGTCCAGTAGCGCTTTTGAATGTATTACCGTCACAGAGCTTAGTCCTTGTAGGATACGTATTATATTACATTTAATTACTATCATCATGATTTTAGTGATGTGTACCGTTGCATTCGTGGCTTTTATTTTGTTACTTGGGATTTTTTACCATCCATCCATCCATCAAGCGGTTCGGTGAGTCTTTTCTCTGCTGCACCATTAGGTCTTTTCTTTTTTATTTTTAAATATCCCCACGGATAGTACCCCCCCCGGAATTACACCTCTTCTCAGATGCAACGGAGAACAACGCCAGACGTGTCATGACGAATGAAAGGAGTTGAAAATGCCTAAATGTGAGTTCTGTAATTCAAAAGACAGTGACGATAATGTTTTTATCAAAAAGAACTTTGGAGAACCCATAAATTAAGTGTTGGAAGGAAAAGTTCCACGAGGGTACTTATGAAACAAACAACAATGATTTAGAACAGCCTTTTCAACTGAATCGTATTGAGCGGAAGCTCGTTTTTCAGTGATATTGTTTATAAACATGACAGATAGGTATTATTAATATCGACTAGTACAATTACATAATTTATGTTTGTCCGCAATGGACGCAAAAACTACTGAACGAATTTCGATGAAGTTTTTTTTTTGTTTGAGTGGCCATCCCGGTTACTTGCATAGCCCGTATTTTAGTATTGGGAGCCCATTTACCCAAGTCGATTAATTTGAACCTCTCATTATGGAATCACGTAATATACACGCTATGCGAATCGATATTATACGCGTTATGTCCAAATTAAACGCAAATTTAGCGATATGCGTCGATAAACGTCACGAATCCTCTCACTAAGCACTTGTACAAATAGAATGTCCACGATATATTAACATAGCATTCCATTGTTTCGCCGATTCTGAAAGCGAAGACATAACAATGAATAAACTAGCACCTTTTTACGACAATAGCCTTAAAAATCCTATATCTTGACTTCAAAAGAATTTTATTATGAAGATAAAAATCTACCATTGTGCTCCGGTGTTACCTAGGAAGAAAATCTCTAGGATTTCCGACACAGCTAATAAAACAATTCGTCTAAGAATTCTAGTTACCCATTCCCGTTACACTGTTTTTTTATAGTGAGTTTTTATAAGCTCAGCTTCTTTTGGAATGTGGTACCTAAACTTGTTTTTTTATGAAAAATGGAAAGTACATCACGCAACGAGAGATAACTATTACTACCAGAGAATGATTTCAGCGATTTCTTATTATTTAGTCCAGGAAATCGTTGAATTTTTGTTTAGCTAATTTTGACTAATATTGCAGAAGCACCTACCATCTGTGCTAATAGTATGAAAAACTATCGATTTCGTTATGTAAAGGTATCGAAGAGTGGGCATTACGATAAGCATTATGTGTGCGTATAAGAGTGCGTGAAGCCTGCTATAATAACGCTCCGCTCTCTCCATTCTTTTACGTTACGAATTCCATAGTTTTCATGCTACATATACTGATCAGGGGGGCCAATAGGAATATCTGCACCTGAACCCTGTTCATTGTTTGCCAAATGTACGAGATCAAGTTGATTAGCTTCCAAGGTTTTAATAGGGCTAAATATCCGTATTTTGTCAATTTATCATGTTAAGTTTTTTACATGTTTATACGTTAAAAAAAGCGTACTTAGTGGTAATCGTTATGCGAACTATCAATAAAATATCTTGAGTGTTTAGAAAAAAAAATATTTATCTACATATATCGTAACGAAACGATACCGAATGATTCGTTAGGAAAAATTTATTACACAAAAAATGCGTAATTTTTTATTTATCATCACCAACTTGATATACTTCCGATGATGGATCGAATCATTAACATGTCAGCATAATGGTTTCCTTTTCAACACAAAAAATTAAATTTACAAAAAAAGGGATCATGTTTACTCTGCTTTAATTGATTTATTACAGTTATATCGTTATATATAGTTACTATATGTAGCCCACGGCTACGCCCGGGTGTGGAATTTCGATCCGCAACCCTTAGGTACCTATTCCCGGGATAAAGAGTACCATATTATGTATTACTCCAAACTGTAATCTATTTCTAGACCAAATTTCAGTTAGATCCGTTCAGTTGTTGGAGTGATCATGAGTAACAAATATTTTCACAAAATTATGAATTATAAATTATCAACATTCGTTTTGGAGTCTTTTAATACCACTTAGATCTCAGACAAGCACAAGGTCCACCTCTTGGAAAGTGGTTACCGTCCCTATAGACGTACCTATATAAAACTAGCGACCTCATATTCGTGCTTTATTGAAGAACCCCATATTATAAGCGCTTGGAAAAACCACAGCAGGGAGCTTATTCCACTCCTCGAGCGTGTGTAGGATGAAATTTCTTTCATAGCAGTTCGCACCGTTACCGTTCGCAATGAGGACGAATTCCCTGCCTAGCGCGAACTCTGAGTTATTGTTATTTAACAAGCGGCAAGATGAGTGTATCGTTGTTAGCGGCTTCGCCCACTATACTACACTACATAATGAATAAATTATTTATTATTGGCACACGTTGTGCCCTGTGATTTTCGACCTTACATTTGTGATTTTCTTTTTGGCGATTTACCAATATTGTGAATCTGAGTAATTTTGAACTACAAATATAATGATTGCTCATAAATTACCTATTATTCATCACCTCTATACCTATCATTAAATCATAGAACTACTTTTGAATGATAATCGACTTTTTGGATTCATAAAAATCAAGAAACTCGTGTCAATGCCATTGGAAGCTTTCTGTTGTTTTTTAACCTACTTCTAAAAAAGGAGGAGGTTCTCAAATCCGATGTTAATGTTTTTTTTTATGTTTGTACTCACCTATCTACGTTACCTATGGAAGGATTTTTAAATGTATATAATTTTTATAAACATGATATTGACAAAATAGCACTGTTGTGCGAATATGATTAGGTACCACGAGTCAAGTTATTCAGAAATCATACGATAATTGATAGACTCATAAACAAATTACTATTTAAATTATCTTTATTTATAGATATGCTACTGTAGTACATCCAGAGACCTAATTAAACAAATATAAGAATTTGATCCAAAAATATATTAAAAATCGTATATATAATTTTTTCACATAAAATAATCATCAGTATCACTGGTAAATTTCTCTATTATCAAAAATAGCATATCGGTACAACTGTTGGGTATTCCGTTACACTTATCACGCAACGTTACAATGTACAAAAATGATTTGTGTCGACATAGCACGCTTTTGTTTTCCAAATACGACGTTGAACTATTTATGGACCTGTCTGTCACATACAGCAGCACTGTTTCGTAAATGAAAATAATGTAAACATATTTTACATTCTAACGCATCAAACAACATCAGAAGTTCTGGTGAGTGAAGAGGTGCCACTCACTCTGGTCTTTCAAGGAGCTCCAGTAATCCTTATATTGAGTAGGGTAAGCAATAAACTTGTACAGCAAGTACTAGATGCCTAGTATTAAGTTGACCAACAGTATAACACCCAGTTTACGAAAGGCTGATCAACGCTACAATTAAATAAATCAGCTGTTAAATCTCTTGTTAAGTAGCAATTGGGTTACTAGAAGCATGTTTTTATACTTTAATTTGATCATCGTGTCAGTAAACATAGCAGTTGTTACATTAACAGCAGTAAAACATGCATCTAGCAACCCAAATTGCTACTTAACAAGATATTTAACAGTCGATTAGTTAATTTTAGCGTGGATCAGCCTTTCAGAAACTGGGGGTAAGTATTTTACAAAACTGCATGCTAACTCCGAATACCATTAAGGGCTTGAATTAGATGAAAACGGTGTGGCGACGAGTGACAACCAAACAGTTTTCATCCAATTTGCACAGTCACTGTGACAAAAAGTCGCTAGTGTGCAAAAATAATAACATAATCGTATATAGGAACATTAAAAGTTAGAAGTTAGAATTATTTTTAAAATATGGTAACTTTCAAACACATACACACAGTCTGTAATGTAGGTACCAAATAAGTTTCACCACCTTCTATAATATTTTATAACACAAACTCGCATGAATAAAAAGTAATTAAACTGTATTGTAGGATATTTATTTAGAGTTGTGTATGAGACTTACAAAAAACTGCAATACAAATTATTACAGTATACAGACGAGGCAAATATGTCTACTAAATTAAACAATATAAAATAAATAAATATACAAGCGTATGTAAGTTCAAAAGAATAATATTAGATACTAAGATCCCAAAACAAGTTTAGTGTAAATTTAAAATTCGGAAAGATATAATAACATAACATAGCATAAACTCACGCCTTTATCCCCGAAGGGTTAGGCAGAGGTGCTAGCACCCATATTTCGCCAGTTTATGTTTAGATCCCAATGTAATAGTTGGCGAGACTATTGCTATTAACCGGGCACTTATAAACCTACATATCTTCGAAAAGCCATTGGTGTGTGCCATGGTAAAACCTGGGATCGAACCCGAGACCTCGTCTCAGTAGTCCATTACCCATACCACTAGGCTACCGCGGTATACGGTAGATATAATAGTTTTTCTATTTATATAACCGTTATTTATACATGCTTAAAGACACTTTTTGCAGATACAGATATATTTAGATTGTTTGTTTGCGTAAAACAACTAGTTGCATATTTTTACTTGCTCATGTTGTGCTTGTCTGTAAAAATAAGACACTTATATTAAGTCTGTTTATGTTACCTAAGATTTGGTGTTATTGTTGCTGATGAACCAATTAAAATAAATAAAATAAAAATAAAAAAAGACTTTGTAAACTGTCGACATAAAGAAGTAAGGCTGAAAAATCCCGAATTACATTTCACTAAGGCAGACAACCTTGATAATGTTGTCTCAAATGAAGACAAAAAATTCAAAAACAACAACCTTGTTTTGTTATCTAGTTTGAGAAATAATGTAGGAATAAATATGATTTATTGTCGTAACCGCGGTAGCCTAGTGGTATGGGTAATGGACTGCTGAAACGAGGTCTCGGGTTCGATCCAAGGTTTTACCGTGACACACACCAATGACTTTTCGATGCTTTTCGAAGTTATGTGTGTATTTATCGCAGGTTTATAAGTGCCCGGTTAATGGCAATAGGCTCGCGGACCGAAACATAAACTGGCGAAATGTGGGTGTGCACCTCTGCCTACCTCTTCAGGGATTTAGGCGTGAGTTTATATTATGTTATGTTATTGTCGTAATATCTGAAAAAATCGCTATGATTATCAAACAAAAGAATAGTGATTTAAATTAATGACGGCTCGATAAGGCAGAGGTGCAAATTGGATTCCAAGGCTCTTACTGTTTAAATTAATGATGATCGCATTAGAGCTAAATTATCACTTGTTTTAATAAGGAGGGTCAATTATCACGAAGAAATTTTTCGTATTTTTTTAGAATAACAGGCGCGTGAGCCTTTATTGTGCGATAACTTTTTTAAAGCAATGAGTATGCTAATTGTTTCAAATCAAGATTAAATTTAAAAAATTAAATGCTTTGACGGGATTCGAACCAGCGGTCTTTCCCTTTCTAACCAGAAAGCTGAGCCACGAAGCTAGGAACATTCGAAAATACGGTTGTATAGAAGACTTTCGAATGCTTCATGGTTATCGATAACTATAGAGGCTTGTACAGTAGATAAAAACAAACGTCTTGAAAATGACAAACGTAGGTATATATAACTCCTTTGCGACTTGTTCGGGAATAACAGAAGCTTTTTTATGGTAAAATTAATTACCTTCTATGCTCCACCATGTTCATTACGTAAACTGTCTAGGTTTTTATACACATAACCGAACCAGCCAAATCGCTGAAGATTGCGGAAATTTTGAAATTCGATTCAAGCTGAGATTACGTTATACTAATGTAGGTATAACAATTTAGTATAATCGTTTATTGTTTACTACGTAATAGAAATATCAAAGACAATATATATATACCTACATATATAACACAATTTTTCTTTCTGCGAAGTTTCTTCGTAGGTATATCAAATTATAGCCTGGTATTCTGTTCGCTAATGTACGAGTATATTACAATAATGTATTTCTTGAGAACTCAATAATAGTTATGAGAACTTCAAAGTTATTCATAAATAACTATAACCCCGTTTTCACCGAAAGCTATACCCAAAATTAGTAATTTTAGAAGTTCAAATGTACATTTACGATAGGTATCAGGAGCAAGAACTTGAGCCGGGTCCAAAAGTTATTGGAGCATCCCAGAATTTCCTAATGAGTGTTAACCATTAGTTACATTTCAGATACCTAGCTTTACTTCGATGATAAAAGTTTGATGAGTGATTTAACAATCTACATATGAGTTGCCGGTAAAATTTAGAAAATATTGTTTTGAAATTAATTTCACACTTGTTAATCAACACAAACCAAGCCCACAATTAAATGAAATTCAGTCTATAAACAACACTCGTCTCCGAGGAACAATCACCTCATCTCAATCACAAAGTAACGTTATATCGCCGAAATCAGGTGACGTTAGGTTTTGTAGATGTTTTCCGAAGATTAATAGGGGTGAGGGGGAAAGATCTACATAAATAAACTAAATAAATTAATCGATACTTCCTAACTACGAATAGACATCCTAACTTTCTTTGAAATTATCTACCATAAATATGAAATTTATCTTCGTTCTTGAGTAAATTACGAAGTTCTGCGATTACGAATAATTAGATTTTTAATTACTGCCCTTGGAGTAAGCTGGGTAATCTACACTCTCTACAATCTACACTAATTTTGAAAATGATGGATCAAATCGGAAATTGTTTATTAATTTAACTTATGCTATTCTACATAAAAACTTATTTAAAGTTACGGTGTTATATCACACAGATGTACTTTCTTCGCAGATATAAACAAATGGAAAGACGTCTAGAATTTTCTAGGCTAGTCAGCGTTTAAAAATTCATGACACATGTTGCATTTACCTAGCGACAGCTCTGATCGGGGCGTTCATCATTTTTATTCATAGCAGCTGTCCATGGCTGGTTACAGCTGTTACATTAAAATGACAATTGCCCCAAATTGAACGTAATGATGCCTAATTATTTATGCAAATATCACTGTATTGTGTTCAATCCGTTCAATTGTATCATCGTTTAACTTATATTAATCTCAATCAGGTAATTAATTTGACATGCTTTAAAGTTTTATATTAAATTTATATAAGTCTTATTTAACTTTTGATTTACTTACACAGTTTTATATTATTCAGTTTTTAATGTGGCACCTAGATCTTTCTTCACCTAGAGCTTTTCCTGATTTTGTTGAGTGTACGCTCTGTTCTGCATCGTGCTAACAGTTTGATATCTTCAGAGTTCTTAAAACCCATCGGGTTAGGGAAATATTAAAACTTTAGTAACATCTTGAACTACTAAACCGATATAAATTCAAAGCTAGCTGATCTTAGTCCGTCTTTTACTTTCCTTTTCACATAGATTTTTAGAAAAATGAGTTCCTGAGAAACGAAAACAAAAAAAAGATTCACTATTAATAGTCACCATAGAAACAACCGCTCTAAAACAAGCTGTGGGTACAGAGTTACACCTTTATTCCTAAAATATTCCAAAAATGCTATGTCATGGTAGGCTATCAATCAAAATCTTATGACACAGTAGCCGGCTTCGTTAATGAATTCGGCCTAAATTTCACTTGTAACCATTATAACTCTACGGCCTATAAGAGTCATCAGATTAATATTCTGTGGTCAAACAAGTGATTTTTTACTGTCATAATATATTTCCAGAACCCTCAAAATTATATGTGTATTTTAATGTTGTTTTTAAACCAAGTATCGTTCAAACTTCAAATAATGATAAATGATGAATAAAAGATAACATCATTAATATACATACAAGTGTGATGAAATTTTAAAGCAATTAATATACCTACCCATTGTTTCAATCAGTTTAGATTGGAAAATATGTATGCTCCGCTGAGACTTGAACCCGCAGTCTTTCCCTTGGTTGGTGTTGGGAATGGTTTAACCGTTTTAAGATACTTGTATAGGAAAATTTATATGAATATTCAAGATATGGTGCCGTGACTCAGCGGATAAATCATTCCCTAAGCATAAGTGAAAGAGCGGTTTTGAGTCCCGTCGGAATATTCACTTTTTCCGTCCTAATTAATAAATATACTTATTTTATTCAGACAGAATATTGGAATAAGAGAATTTTGATAATACTAAACGTGTTGAGGTAGCTCAGTTGGTCAGAGTATTCTCCTAAGAAACGGATAGGTTACAAATTCAAATTCCATCCTGGACGTTAACATTTTTATACAGCTTTTTATTGAAACAGAAGGAAAAGAAGGCATACTATACAGGTTATATAAAAAAGTGGCGAGTAACTACGTATATTTTTATATCTATTACATTCAAGTGCTATTGAGCTTATAGGATTTCACACTGATTACGTACTTTAGCCTTGCATATAACATCAAAGGTCTTATTTTGGTGTGCGCTTTTATCAATTTGTTACACGCTATCTTTCGCCGATTGCAGAAACTTTATCGCTCGTTATATGAACCATGTTGCTTCCAAAATTATGCGATTTAATTATAACGTACAATAAGTTTCGAGCTTGTCATAATTAAAATTTTGTTATTGCAAAATATGGAGATCAGAAGTTGTACGAGTGTATTATATGTGACAGTAAAAGTGTACATGGTGATGGTTTAATTAGTATGAAGCTGGTTAATAAAACTACTAGTTTTAACTATTATGAATATGTATAAGTTCAGGTTTTATAAAAGAGTATAACTTATGCTGTAAGCAATTACGTAATTTGGCTTTCATGTCATTTTTGCATTATTATCAATATCAGACTATCAATCACTGAATTCGCTTATTGCAATCCACTGCTGGTCATAGGCGTCTCGTTTGGTATAGGGTTTTATTTAGAATTACCCTTCTCTCGTAATGATATCTTCTTCATTTTTTCCGTTTTTCGCTTCTCCACTCAAGCATATCTCATCTCTTCGGATGAGAGGGGGTTCGTGATATGCTTTCCCTGTCACCACATAAATAATTTATAAATAATATGGAAGTTTTATTCAATAGATCTCTGTTACTAAAATGCACCAATAAAATAGGTTGAATAATAGTTTTCAAAAATTGGTTTAAAATTTGGTGATATACTGGCCTCGTTTTGGTAAAAAAAAATATCATGCGCAAAATCCACACGGATACCACCTCCGCCAAAGTTGGTGGGATATGTCTATGTATATTATGAGGTACGATGTTCTAATTTAAAAAATAAATGCACTTGTTACCGAGGTTGGATTAGCTTTACAATAGCTATAACACAATATCATGATGTAATAATTTTGGTAGTCAAGAGTTCTATGAGCTCTTACAACTATTGAGCACTGATTAATTAATTTCTTTGGCTTCTAATCACAATGACTTTAAGCAGCATAGCTTTTTTGGCTTTTATTAAAACTACACTAAAATTTATTGGCAAATTTAAAAAATCCTGCTTACAGTCATGATAGTGTTACATTTATTGACTAATTATGTACTTTGGCTCTTTCACAATACGTTACCGCACTTAACTCCATTTCTCAAAAATTGTCGCTTAGCTCCATTGACCTCCAAGGCGACGATATGAGATAGTCACTATCTCGGACTCGAACCGATTAAAATGCACGTCGACTTTGCTGTGTGCTATATTTTATTGCTGGAGGCGAGATTCACACAGATGAAATTGATGTTGTATACATTTTTGTAAATAAATTTTAATATTGTTTTGATCAATACATCTTTTGAACCTGTAGTAATAATTGTAATTAATATTTAAATATTCTTGACTTTACGCTACAAAGCAAAATCTATTCAAAACAAGAATTGACTAAAACACTTCTCCTTAAACACAAAAGACTTTACGACTAGAACCTTTCAGAAAACAATAAACGCAGGTGTGTAGAATAAATAGGATAAACCAACTCAACGCGTCTGAAGATTGGCTCGATCTTGTTGAATGAACACCGCAAATTAAATTAATTAATTGTGGGTTTGTTGAGCTCTATTGACAGTTTAAATTGTGGTTAGAACATGACGACCATTTTAAATATGTATTTCCATTATAACCCTGTAATTATATTAAATACATTAATAAACGAGAAGTAAATGGAGATGGTGAGAGTCTCCGTGCTGTCAGTGTAGAAAACAAAGAAGGGTTGCCCGGTCTTCCTTCCCACTGATAACACAAAACCTCTCCAGTGAGCTGTAGCTACTCTACTCACCACCAAAATACAACACAAGGTTATTATTAGTCGCGGTATTTTGTAGGGCGGAGGTACTTCTTTAGTCGAACTACTCAATTAGGATAGGAGATACCGTCATGTCCTGCCTCCGTCATATGACTGAGGAAATAACATCTGGTAATAATGTGTGGAGGAGAATGACAGGTAGTGTTGACCTCAATTAAATGGGACAAAGGCAGGAAGATGATGATGACTACGTCCCCACTTCTCAAAAGGTCCATGTCATTCAAAAATTTTATTGGTATAGTTGGTCTAAATAATGCACGTATTCTTACCATGTTAATAATATGACATGGTACAATATAAGACAAGTTATTTACTCATTATGACAAAATATTGTATACAGTTCCTGCAATATCTTATTCGTGTACAAAG
The DNA here is from genome assembly GCA_963691645.1 of Pelosia muscerda. Lineage (NCBI taxonomy): Eukaryota > Metazoa > Arthropoda > Insecta > Lepidoptera > Erebidae > Pelosia > Pelosia muscerda. Next base: position 6,304,660 of record OY829121.1, read on the forward strand.
TAATATTCATGGGTGTTGCACGTCATTGCTCAAATTAGCTTCAACGTGTTGTGTCAGTCGTTACAACATAAATAATCATGAATGAAGATTGGCACGCGCAATCGGAGCTTACTATGAATAAGATCGTTAATAACTTACAACATTGTGTAGTATTTTCTATAGCAATTACTTCAGTATTTTTTTTTATGAAAAAGGAAAAATTACAGTCTATATAATATTAAATTCGCTGTAAGTTGAACCCAGCCGTTATTGCCATTTTTAAGGTTATTGGCAATTATTATTCCTTATAGCTACTATAGTTGGCAGTACATTCATATCTGTAATATGGTGGCTAAGATGCGAACAAACTCTTTAAGCACTACATTGTTTCTTTTTTTATACTACTTAGGTGGAAGTCGAGCACGCGGCCCACGCCCACCTGATAGAAAGTGGTCACTGTGGCCGATGGATGTTTGCATTACCAGCGGCGTCACATTCGTGCTGCCGGCCATTTAGAAATATAGAGAAGAGAGGGGTAGGGGAAGGGGGGCGAGGAGAAGGTTAAGAGAGTCTCTGCGCTGTCAGTGCAGAAGACAAAGAAGGGTTTCTCGGTCACAACACATAACCTCTCCAGTGAGCTCTATCTACCCTACTCACCGCTGGAAACACAACACAAGGTTATTATTAGCCGCGGTATTCTGTAGTACGGAGGTGCTTTCTCAACCGGACTGCTCAATTAGGACGGGAGATATCGTCATGTCCTACCGTCTCTATGTTAGATAGGCTGTATTTGAATGACACATAATTCTTGGATCTTTATTGAAAGTAAGTAATGTATTACCTAGCATCACTGGTTATTCGTAAGACGGACAGTGAAAATGTTACGCCGTACGTAAGAAAACTGACACAAAAGATGACACCTACTATCAATTTCTTTTGCCTATTGTGGGAACCGGTATTCATATATTTGGGCTGTACAACGTGACGGTCGATCACAGACTTATTCTATTGATAAAGCACAAAATGTGAGCAGCATAAATAAATGTATATAAGAAAAATAAGTAGCTAAAAATATTATACAGTATCTGTAGGTACATCATCACCTTTGTCACGTCTGCGACGGCACTAGGCTTCTTTTTTTTTTAAGAATAAGAATCTTTACTACTTCCAAGTATATGGTTAGTTACAGTAAGTTGTTAGGGTGATTTAGAAAATACAACGTATTCTGCCATATGTGTAATTACAAATATTGTATGTCAAATGTTGATTTCTTTCATGAAGTACCTGTCATCTTACCTACGCAACCCATTAGCGATATCGAATTATTGCAGTTAGACCAAAGATACAATATCTGCACATATATATATATTGGAAAACGCCGACACACAGATGGAATTTAAAACCACCATGGTAACTAAAAGAAAACGTAATTAGATCATTACGTTAACTTTTTTATTCTATATAGCAATCCACAACACATGACAAGATCTTCACGTTCCCGAAACAGAAAATATCAGCCTCCGTATTCTGCTAACGAAATACCCACAGAAGCTACGCAAACCTTTAGCCTCCATGGCAATATCCCATTTGACACATTTGTCAAATTCACTTCATGATTTTCATTCCAAATTTAAAAAAATAGTGCCTCTAAAATCTCTCCCTAGGCGGTCTGGCAAACTGGCACCTTTACATAAATAAGTTATACGCTGATTGGTGGTCGTAATACAATTACTGTGACCATCGGTGTCAACAAGCAAATTGGATTATTGCAATACAACCTACGCTGTTACGTCACATTTGGTATTTTTGTTTGTTATGTATGACGTCACTCTGCTTCATGGTTGAATTCTGTTACCCGGTGTAAAGAACCTACAATTCTTTACACCGGGTGAGAGTGCGATGAAGAACACCAATCCTGAAAGGGTACCTTAAGTTCGTCAATTAATTGAACTATTCACTTACTTTTGAAGCCAGTATTTACTCAAATTTAGTACTGCCTTAATTACATTGCATTGTACATACCCTTTAAGACATATTTATGTAAGATTATGGCATTAATAAACTTATTTTTTTTTAGCTCAAATGGCTGAACGAAGCTGGCTGAAAATTTGTATTCAGAGATATTATTACAGGCTAGAATAAATACAGTCTACTTTTCTGTAATATATTTTCATGGGTTGTGGAAACATAATCAGAATTCTAATGACTAGTATTACCAACAACGATAAACAAAACCGTGTTACTTCTTAATTTACACGGGCTATTTTCTATTTATGTGTAGCTAAAAAAAGGTGAGCAATAAGTATAGCCGAATTGCTGTTAATGTTCATATAATGATGAGGTTATAACTTCAATTTTGTTCACGACATCATCATAAACAAACTCATAAGAAGTTTAACTGTGAAGCCAATTAATATTGTGAGCTTGTATAAGAGTGTGCGTGCTCTGTAAACTATGGCGAGGATTACAGAATTCTACGCGATCTTGACTGAAATTTCGTAATAATCTAAATGAATATACTAATTTCGTTGTAATATTATCAGACACAGGTGATATTATGGAGAATCGTTGTATTATTCTTGTACCTTTGAACCCCCTTCGGGTGTAGGGACCACGATGTCCTCGCGTCTATCCCTTAGGTATGGGTTACAGGCGGCTCTACGGGTGTTCATAGTTGACGGAGGTCATCCTGCAACCTCCGACGTCCGAGTCGCCTCCGCTCATCCTGGGCCATGCGGTTCCATAGTTTTCTCCGAACCCGTTCCATATAATCTCTGAATCATTCTCTAGAAACCGAGCGATCGAATTAATTGAATCCTATTTTAGTATTAAAGACTAGCGCGTTCAAACAAGTCTATAGTTTTACTATTACTAGGAATACAAAGGTGCAAAAACAGATGTTCAAAATCACATACTCTTTAGAGTCCAGGGACTAAACTGAGATAAATCTACTTTGAATAGGTAGGTATATCGTCACAATTACTATTTAATTTAACAGCGTGAACAGATGAAATAGCTTTAATGAACTAACACTGATTTTGATGCGGGTTTCTATCGTACTTATGTAAATATACTGTTATAAAAAGGTAGGTATGTTTTGGAGGCATAAAAGCAATTTGTTGGGAATACTATGACAGCACGCTAATCGCTATATGAACCTTGAACCTTTGATCGATTCTCTGTTGATGGATTGCCATACTATAGGAAGCATCATTCGTATTCTTGTGTTATTTAAAAATATTATGGTTGTGTTATAGAAACTAATACCGTGGATCATAAGCAACACATAGAGGTATTAAATATACGACGCTTAAAGAATGGCAGATTTTCTTCATAAAAATAAAAGCTTTCGAGAACAGGAAAATATATATAATATGAATATAATATATAATATTATATGATATGAATTAATACTACTAGTAGTTCATTCTAAAATAATTAAGTTCTTCATCTAAAATCTTATGAAATCAAAACCCCTTGGTATTTCGTATTTTCTTGTCCTCAACTTTTTCATTCACATTTCATGAACAACAAAGTGTGTAGCGTCTTAATTTCCTAGAATTGACCTATAACATAACATAACTTATACTCACGCCTATATCCCCGAAGGTGTAGGCAGTGATGCTAGCACCCACATTTCGCCAGTTTGTGTATAAGTCCCAATATAATTGGTGGTGAGCCTATTGCCATTAAACTGGGCACTTATAAACATGCAATAAATGCACACATTCGAAAAGCATCGAAAAGTTATTGGTGTGTGCCATGGTAAAGCCTGGGATCGAACCTGAGACCTCGTCTCAGTAGTCCATTACCCATACCATTAGGTTACCGTGGTAATGAAGATAATTGCAATCGCTGAAATGCTTAAATTGCACATTGAAGCTTCTCAGTACAATATGGGAACCATATAATCAATGGCAGAACACGTATATTCTATAACTAGTTAAAATGGCGTAAGCAGGTTAAAAATATCATTAGAATCAGAAAAATGCTGCATCCAATGATCGGGGACTCATATCGTTGCGATAAATGAAAAAAAAAGTAAAGTTAAAAACTAAAACCCAGCTACTGAAAAATCACGCTGAAAAAGAGAATTGACTTATTGTATCTTTAATAATTAGCTTTACATTGTAACAACTTCGTAATATCTAAGTAGGTACATGATAATTAGATAATTTAGAAACTCAGAAGAAGAATGTATTCAAAACATAAGGTTTTATATACAATGAATACATCGTATCAACTAGGAATAATATTTATATCTTTGTGAAGAAGGTACACTATTCTTACGTTAATGGAAAGCATTGAAATAAGTATTAAGCCTGTAATAAAGAAACAAATTCTATTGGAGTATGAACCTACTATTTATTTGAGGGAAAAACTATTCTATCTGAAGACTATTCAACTGATGGAGAATATTATTTTTCCGGCGGTAAGAAAGCGGATAATCTAGAATACTTAATGCAAGAAATTGCTGCGTAGCGTTCGTTTCGCCCGGGAGTCCAGGGTCCGCTTTCCGGCTTTTTCTCTTTCACTTCGCACGGCCTGGCCTGCGCATCCATGATGGTGAGCCCATTGGCATGCATGTCATCCTCTACGACACCAAACCTACGACGAGTCTACCCCCCCTACCCAGACGCGGTGAACTCGGCACGGCCAGACATCTCTTACCCACGTAGCCGGGTGGTCGCCGCTGAAATTGCTGCGTTAAATGACAAATGAAAATGGATTGTCCAAAAGACCATGTCTCAAAGTACATTCATGTCGAAATTGTTTAATTAATTTAAGATTTAAAAGTATATATTAATCATAGATTCGTACTTTTTTGTCAAAATTTAATATTAAAGGTTAAAAGGTTTTTTACACCTAATATCGTATACTAACATTGAAGCTTCTCAGTACATTATGATAACCATAAAATCAATGGCTATGGTAACTGGTTAAAATGGCATAAGTAGGTTAAAAATATCATTAGAATCAGAAAAATACTGTATACAATGATCCGGGTCCCATATCGTTGCGATAAATAAACAAAAATTTAGTTAAAAACTAAAACCCAGCTACTGAAAAATCACGCTCTAAAAAGTATTAAACAAGAAAAGATAGCAGTGGTCGTATGTCACTTTTCCCTACGTTACCTAACCTAGGAAAAACAAAACTATACCTATATTGTTTTGTTAGGATGAATGGTATATGAAATCGCTCTCCATCTAAAGGTAATTTCAGAAAGAAACAAAAGTCGAAAAAATGTACGACTAAGTGAAATGTATCTTAATAATTTCACTCTCAATTTTCATGTTGTAGACATGTCAATTTTATATTATGACGTGTCTACAATTCTTCTAAGGTGTAAATCCCCATAGTACCTACACAGAAAAATATTTTTCTCTTTGTATACATTTAAGAATAAATTTTAAGAAACCATTTCTTGATTTGTATAAAACTTGTAATTTAAATGTGAATAAAGTCAAACCTGAGACTTCTCAAACAGTGTACGGGTCCTCTATTTAACAAGACTCTCAAGTTAGTCTCAAAATTTTTGTATACGTCTTATGGCGACGTCCTCGACCCTTTGTAATTACGGAACAATAAGCATTCATCACGGTAAGCTTAACTTGTACTTTTTGTGCACAAAATTCAACCTTTAGGACCACAGAACAGTAAAGCTAGTAGAAATGTGTTATGATCGATGTCACCAAACTCATATGTACGGTTAATAATATTTTGCATTACTAGTAAACAAGAAAGTTTATTGAGTAGTGGCTTTTATCATTACTTATTAGCCTTCTTAGACTAAATTATTTATGAATAGTTCCCGAACAGTTTGAAACTCAAAGTGCATGAAGTAATACCACTACACAACTACTACTCTTAGAAGCATATGGGTAATATCAACTTAATAATGTAATTCAGTTTAGGTTACTACTTCCATCAGTTTCCTTATTTACTTATAAAGAAATAATACATCGATGTATTTTTTGTATGTATGGTACTTTTGTTTATTAGACTGTCTAAAAATTATAAATCTTAAGGTGTCTAAACTTTTGTAGCATACTGTACTAGAAAATAATTTTGTTAAAACTATCAAACAAGCGACAGGAGATCAGTCTCCTTATCGTGTTGTCACCTCTGAACCCACTTAACCTGTGACTAACCGATAGTCAGTTCTTGATATTTGTTACTTACCTACTTTACTATGTGTGTGTTGTTTTCTGAACTTTCAATGACAGATAATTGTGTAATACAGTTAAATAAACTTAATAATTAGTGTTATGATATTTAAAAATTAAACAATATTATTATAAATACGAATGTACAACAATGTAAAGACACAACTTCTGTACAGTTGGAAAAATGATAATTCTTTTATGAACTATATCGCCGTTATAATAGGGTAGCTATTCCAAAACTGGGTTACATGTTATGAAAGAGAGAAAGAAAAAAAAAAAAGGTATTTATTGGGAATAAAGTCGAACACATATCCTGTGGCAATAATAATAATACAACCAAATAAATACGAACTACAGAGAAACGAACAATAGGTCTCTTTTATGTTATCTTTTTGCTTCTGTACTTTTTACTTATTTATTTATTTTGTTACAGGTAAAGTGAACAGCTTCGCTACAATAGCTACGAGAATTAGGTAAGAACAAATTTAACTTTATAACCTCCTCAATATCAAACGCAACATTTATATGATACGAAGTTTTCATATTGATACCAATATAGAAATAAGTACTAGAATGGTAAAGTCCACAAAATAATTTTAAACAATTCTCGTCACCAACTAATGATTATTAAATTATATTTATTACTTATTATAATGAACCAAACCATATTTGAAAAAGATGAGTAGCGATAAACAACATAAGTTTCTTGCTGGTATCTTCTCGTTAGACCCAACTTACCGAACCAGTGAAAGAATCAAAATTAAATGATTTATTTAAGTAATTTACTTGTCTCCTTTTCTTTTACTTGGGCTTACTTTCTTTCTCCTATTTTTCGCGTTCTAATACCATCAGTCTGAAGTGAAAATGATGTGTTTGATTCAATTGTTCGTTAGAGCCAAAGTTACTTAGCTCAAACTACATTAGCAAAACTTCTAACCTAAACTCTGAATACCAATTAAGATGATAACGAACTCATTAGGTAGATTTGAAAGTTAGTGAATGTAAATTAAGGTGTTTGTAGAACATATTACGCGGTATTGAATTCAGAAGAGTGACTTAAACTTTCTCTTTTATTTCTTGTTCAAACTCCAGTGTATCTCGAAACATCCACGCAGTAGATATATGTATATTCAGTAAACATTGAAGAAATTGCTTATTATAGGTATATTATCATCAAATGTTAAAATTACTTTCTATCATCGCACCGCTCGCCATAGGGAGGGAGTTCATCCTCACACACTACGACCGGAAACCGTGCGCACTGTATCGTATGAAAGGAGTTTAATCCCGCGCACGCTCAAGCTGTGGAAAGAGCTCGCTGCCGTGGTTTTCCCAAGCGACTACAATGTGGGGTTCTTCAAGAAGGGTATTAGAAGGTTTCTACAGGGTAGGCAGCACGTGTGTGACGCCTCTGTTGTTGCAAACGTCCATAGGCCACGGTGACCGCTTCCCATCAGGTGGGCCGTGTACTTATCTGCCACCTAAGTGGTATAAAAAAAATTACAAGTTCTAATGCATCGATTTAGATAGGAAACAGTGAATACTACGATAGGAATCGAACCCGCATTCTTACCATTACAGGGGGATTGCTCTAATCGCTTAGCCACGGAGCCGGCGTGTGAAAGTGATGATGTGATGCCGTCAGAGCATTTTGCTTTTTCCGGCAATCAATTTGAAGCAGCCAGCAATTAGTATATTGCTTAAAAATTTCATGACAAAAATTCTAATACACACATAACTATATAAATTTTTCATCAAGTTTTTAGGAAGGAAGTCTCATTTGAACACCATTTTAAAAATATAACATGAAATTTTTCAACCGTAATCATGTCAATTTCACTTTTTTGTGAACGTTATTTATCAAAATATTTATTGATAGAAGTGATTATGGTCTACTAAATAAAAGTAGACCGTATTCAATTCACTAATTGTTGGAATAAAATGTTTAAAATGGGTCTACTTTCGAAATTGCTTATTCAATGTACCATTTATACGCCCATATATTGTACGAATGTCTTTGCATAATATATGAGTTTTAATGATTTCCTCATGTATTCCAACATCAGAACATTAATCAATGAAAGTGGAAACGCTTTTTCTAAAGGTTCTTTAAAAAAGCCTTGAAATTTCTAAAGAATTAGAAGCTTGTATTTTGTATTTCGAAGCTTGTAAAGAATTTTATCGTAAACCGAAAAATTATTCCAATAGATTCTGAACTGATATTATTGCAAACTTTCAGTGACTATGAAATCATAACTACAAAAGATTCTTGCTTACTTTGAGTTCTTAATATTTAAACTGTCATAGAATATTCAATAATGAGCAGTTTTCTAGTAGATATAGTAGCTTTCCTAAAGACGCGCTAGATGGCGCAGCCGACAATTTTGGTAAGAAGAGTGTGGTGTCACATCTAGTGTTCCATAATTTATGGAAAAAACTGGTCTCCGGTATTCGGAGCATAGGTAATACCCACCTACCCTGTTGGGTATGCATTTTTTTCAGCTGACGACCAGCTAGCTAATTAATTAAAAAGTACCAAAAGCTTTGCTAACGCCATCTCTTTATTACCGATACTATTATACTTACTGGAAAACTGCTCATTGATATTTAAATGACACGCAAATGTACGTTTGATAGAACTCCGATCAAGTGAACTGGATGATTATTTGAAACTGATAATAATTCCACTAGTATATTAAATCTAGTTTGTATTTTCTTCTAAACGGGGTTTACTCAAGATTAGGTCCTTCATCGAGTCAACCCATATCAAAGTAAAATAATTCGTAATACCAACATTTATGAAGTATGGATGAACCTAAGAAAGGCTAAGAAGGTCAAACTGCTGACGTGAAGTACTTTGAACTAGTAAAAGGGTACATATATATAACACAATATTCAAAAACACTTTCCTAGAAATTTGTTCTGAAAAATCGAACTAGATGATAGGATAATATTGGGATATTGGGACAAACATTGGTACCAATATTTGGGACCACATCCTGAATTGCGTGTGACTGATATAATATCTAGATCATTATTTTTGGTTTTTTATACAACTTAGATGGCAAGCAAGCATACGACTCACCTGATAAGAAGTGGTTACCGTGGCCTATGGACCTCTGCAACAGCAGGTATTTCACCCTCGTGTTACTAAGTTTGTAGAGGGGAGGGGTAAGTCGGAATGTTTGATTAGAACTGAGGATACCGTCATGTCAATCAAGTAACCTTCTGATGTCTCCTGCTGGGCATAGGCCAACGCTTCTCATCTATAGATTATTTATTTCTGTTTTTATCTTTATTACGAATCGTTAGCTTAGTAGTTAAAGTTACCTTTAATATGAAGAGATGCTAGGTTCAAATCCTGGCCGTTACATTAAATGTAAGGGGTGAAATTTAATATAAGTTTTTGTTTTATTTTAATTTTTTTAAAACTTCATCGCACTTAACAGTTCGATAGATACATAAATGACTAAGCAACCTGCTTTTGCTCAGCGTAGACTTGAAAACAAGTCTTTTTATACTTGTATATACAAGTAGGTAGGCACATATATATATGTCGTTGGTTTACCCTTTCTGTCCTGAATCTCGCTGCCCAATTGTTGCCTTCTAAAATATGTACGCAAGGACAAGCACTGGGTGAGATTCGTTAGTTTATATTGACGTCCACATTGCTGCACCGTCGGTTAAATTTGCATACATCTGATCTCCGCGTAGAAACAGCCCAGAAAACATAAGATATATGACTTGAATAGATTGTAGCTTTATAGATTTCTAACATATTCGTTATTGTATTTATAAGTGTTGTGTTCCCAGCGGTGTTCTCAAACGTCAAATTCTATCAAAGAGATAACTATAACAGAGCTATTAAATACACTGGTGCTACACATTTAGCCAAACCATTAGAATCAATGTTACTGTTACTGTTGAATTTGGCGGAAACCTTAACTTTAACACGTAGTTGGAGCAACTAAGCCTTAATCTTCACTATTAGCTCACTCACTGCCGTAACCCTCGTTTGACGGACACACAACACTCGAGTTTACTCGACATCCGAGGATTCTGAACGCACTATTTTATGTGTATTACATTTGGTGATGACTGAACACCACGATGATAAATCAACATATTCATAACATAAACTCACGCCTATATCCCCAAAGGGGTAGGCCGAGGTGCTATCACCCACATATCGCCAGTTTAGGTTTAGGTCCCAATGTAATAGGTGGCAAGACTATTGCCATTATCCGGGCACTAATATACCTGCGATAAATACACAAATAACTTCGAAAAGCTATTGCTGTGTGCCGTGGTATAACCTAGGATCGAACCCGAGACCTCGTCTCAGCAGTCCATTACCATATTCAATCAAATTCTTTGAAAACTAAATAAATAAATAGGTGACTTGTGCATCAAAATCAGCCATTTGCGTTTCATATACTATAATAGAACGTTTAGCATAACGGCCTGTATTATCTTTTGCAATTTGAATCCCAAATTACGAAAGAAAATACTTGAATAACGTACATAATGCATAAGATATTATGGGTTCAGTTTCGCATGAGAGGGTTGTTTTGATTCTAGGTATATTTTATGCCTGAGAATCATGTACTTATGAGGCATTCATAACACATAATGTTAAGCTGTAAGATGGCACCATTACACAATCCTACTTGGTTATCATAATTTTAGTTCTTGATGAATTACATCAAAGTATAATCATACATTTGCCCGTTCTGAAGCGCCTCTCTGTATAGAATAAGAAACTAAAGAAATGGTCTTAAAGCGTAAAGCGCTTGAAAGTACATCGATCAATGAATGGTATCTTTTCCTTTAGTATTCCTTAAATAATGTACATTCAGTAGAACGATTCATTATAAGATAGTCCTTAAATGAAAGGAAGCTAAAACTGAACAAAGTTATCCCTAGCTTTGTTAGGATACCTTCCTTTCATATAAGATACATGATAAAGCTAAAAGACAACAAATTGATGTTAAGTTTCTCATAGTAAAATAAACACACACACCATATTTAGTTTGTTTTTATCCTTACTTGATTATTTTTTAATGTATTAGTATAACTCATTGATTCTGTAAGCCAAGCAGCAGAGAATTATTATGTTCACTTTAGCATAACAAAATATTACTATATCTCTCACCCCACGGCCGATACTATCATCCAAAAATACAGGCTATGTCTAGTTTGGTCGATAGCATTCAATACCTTTCGTACCAAATTGAAAATGTTCCATCAAGCAATTTTACTTGTAAAATGAATGTAACCTTTATAACCAATAAAATTTGATTTGATTTGATTTGAAATCAAAGCATACTTTTTAGCATAGACGAAGTAGGCTAAGCAACCGACAGTACAAGAATAATAAATTTCACTTCAAACCTACGTGGCAGGCATTAGTTAATTATTAAATAAATACTTAACACAGTCTATCCATAATTATAATAACAAACAGTTTGCCCCTTGCTCCCCGACCCTTGCTAGTACATTACATTTTTTTTAAAGACAACTCCCGCACTAGGGAACAAGCCCTGTATTGCGGGGGACTTTACAAACTTACAACTAACGGACACAAAGTACACGCTAACTCAGAACAACTATTTATGGATGACATAAATTTTTGTTCTGTGTGGGTATCGAACCCATAACCTTGTGCACAGCCGGCACATACTACCACCATTTATACCACAGATATAAATAATTCGCGTCATATTTCTAGCTCGCTTTATGCCGTCACGTAGGGATTCTATCGCGCTAGTGGGGACATAAAGTTTTACAATACGCTATGCCATGCTATCCGGGGATCGTAAATAGACCATCAAAGAATTGACACTGCGACTGTCTGGTCTCATCAAGAATAAAACTATGCGACGTGTTTTGAAATACATATATATAGCACAATGGATTTAGAAGTGTGTAAGCCTTATTAAAATTTCGTAACTTATTCGAGAGGGTTTCAGTCTGAAATATTCAATAGATAAAGTCTATTGTTTGGCCAACATTTTGATCGAACAGACTTGATTGTGTTCGCAGATGTTTTCAATACGATGGGTAAACAAGAAGTTTTATAAGTACAACCTTAAATATGTATTATATAGTAGTAAGTCCCTATTTACGTCTTAAGTTTAAGCCTTTATGACATACACAAGGCCTCGATTGAACAAAGATCAATTTATCACTGTTTAATACAGATATAGTCTTGTATTGAAGCATGATTTGAATATTACCGAAAAGGTTCGCTATGCAAGATTACTATTATAGTTATATATACAGCTTCGAGTAGATATCAGATAAATCAACAACATTACACAATATTGAGTACTCTAAGCAGGCCGTCTTCTACCACACTTCCAAATTCAAACTTTTACCTGCTGTTGGTTCTCCAAGCGGTTACAATATGAGGTTCTTCAAGAAAGGTATTAGAAGAGTTTCACAAGGTCGGCAGCCTACTTGCCTCTCTATACTACTTCTCCTTGCTGTCATGACAACGGAAATAGTTAGCTATATTAGCGTCAATGTATAGAAATCTATCGGATCTATTGAGGTTTATGATTATTGCTCCGCTTCCTTCGATAGTAGCGTGATGATATATAGCCTATGTTACTTTTAGATATTGTAGCTTTTTATAGGTTAAAGAATTATTGAAATCGGTCCAGTAGTTTCGTACCCTATTTGTTATAAACAAACCAATCTTTCCTCTTCATAATATTAGTTAACCATTAATGCATAATCCATATTTCCATTAATGATTAATAGATCGAAAGGAAAAATACTAAATTATATTGACTGTGGTCATGTTTATAAACAAAAAACATCGTGAATTATAAATTTACCGCGTTTAAATCCTGATTTATATCTAACATAAAAGCTACATCAATTTACATACTTTTAATCATTTATCATTGTTCATAATGAAGCTATAAATAAAAATATAAATGCTAGTCATGACGGGAATTGATTGTAGAGATCAAATTCCTAATAAACGTTATAGTGTTATGATAAATATTTATTATTAGAATCAATTTTATTGGTTGTATAAATAATCTTCTATTATTTATTGCGTGTCTAATAATACATTGATTTGTACTTAAGACTGCAACACATCAGGCGAGAAAATGTTCGAGCAGTTTTATATGAATTTCATTTTTATTTCACCAAACTAAAAATATTATGGAACAACGCGTTATTGTCAGATAAGACTTTAATGCTTCAAACTGTTTTATGTATGGGAAATCTAAATTGAATAAAATTGAAATTTAATTTAAGCGCTCGAGCATGTTTATGTAGGGTTATTCCAACAGTTTGCACGTGTTTGTAATGGTGACTTTCTTTCATGAGACTTTGCCTTCAGCTTAACATCAGGCGAGGTGAAGTCAAATTGACATGCCATAAATAAATAAAAAGAAATGATACGGTAACACTTTATCATACAATATTGCGTTGTAAGTAAGTGCGTGGTACCCTATGTCCTTTGTTGCCTGTACCTTTTTAGCTACGCTTTTATGGTCTATAATTTCTTCTTTTTCTTTAATGTACACTTCACACCACCTTCATTTCCTACTCCTCTGGTACTCAAAGGTTTACTGGGGGAGAACCCGTATTAAGTTAAGATGGCCTTTGTACATGATTCTTGCATATTTTTGATGTGTTGTAATTTGCGTATGCAATAAAGAGTTATGAATTCAAAATTTCTTTATCTTATTCAAAATACTACCAACTGCATGAACAATGCTTTGTAATCCCATATAAACATATAATATGACAAAGTCACATTTGCAGTTGGTGCTATGACAGCCGTTCAATTATTAATACACTTTAAGAGAGGTACGAGCCCTCAACCTTACGTTTTTTATACCACTTAAGTGGCAGATAAGTACACGATCTACCTGGTGAAAAGTGATTGCAGTGGACTATGGATGTTAGCAACACCAGGGGCGTCACATTCGTGCTGCCAACCCAGCAAAAACTATCTTATGAACTTCTTGAAGAACCTCATATTATTGTATTCGCGTGAAAAAAATACAACAAGGAGATCATTTCACAACTTGAGCGTGTGCGGGATGATTCCTTTCGTACCGCACATTGCGCACCGTTTCTTAATCTTTATTCATGAGACATGATTTATGCAAATTGAGCTTTATCAAAGATTATGTACAATATTAACTTTATTATAATGATGTAATTGACTTATTTACATAATATCGATCGGTAAATGACTTCACTTGTGGCTTTTTAGTAAGTCTCTTTAGTTATTGTGTGGGTATCGGCTGGGGTATGCCAAATAACCAATTATTATTTTTTTTTTTTTTATTATAATTTTTTTGCTTAAATATACTTAATACCATAACAGGTTGCTCCAATGCGGCAGTTAGTAGCTTGTTAATACACACTATACTAGGTAGATATAACTTAGGTACTACTATAACTTATAACTAATAATATATAATGATGCCCTTGTGAACTCACTCAGAGAACCCGTAAACACATCTACTATTTCGGTTAACATATTGAGTAAACCGACAGTATCAATTATTGTAAGACTGTTTCCACTATGAATTAAGGTACGATGGGGTTGACATATCATTACTGGATCAAAACCCCAAAATAAATGAAGATATTAAAAAAAGATAAAATAAAACCAGCCTCTGAAGCGAGTACGCAGGAGGCGCGAGTTCCTTCCTATTTGTACTGATCCAGTTGACCTAACCGGGACCGAAGGCTTAACGTGCTATCCAACGTTAAGCCTTCGGTCCCGGTTGTCGTATGATCTATGGCAGTTCTGTTATTACGGATAGTTGGAGCCCTAAAATCTAATTAACATAACTACAAAACATCGATATTAGATTATATAGAAGTTTGGCCGCATCTTAATTAGAATAAAAAGCCTCTTATTTCTACAACAACCAGACTCCAACCGAGTTGGGAAAAACGCTCAGAAAAGAATGATAACAATAGACTTATACTCTCGTGATTATAATTAACTAGATAGGTACTCATTCCTTGTACTCATCGAACAATGCTAGTATAAAAGAACCTAAATAAGGGGTTATTTTTAGATGTCGTCAGATATTTTCATAATGAAAAATGTTTTACAAAATAAAGGTAAACCTGTAAGGATGTTTTGTATTCATTTTCCTACCCTAAAACTTAAACATACACATAAACGTATAGATGGTCGTATATTCGACATTTAAGCGCCGACGAAGTAAAGGTGACTATAAAGCTGAACCACTTACCTGCCGCCATTTGTGAGATAGACTTGGAATATTTTAATAGTTCATTTGCAGCGAGTAACAGCTACTAAACATAAGTACTTCATTTGGTATTCTCTCTTAAGTATCTGAGTTCTAGATTGGTTTTTAAATTTGAGTGCGAAAAAGACGGAGTAAGATTAGTGCTTTGCGTGGATAGTGCACCTAAGTATTATGCGTGGAGTCTCCTCCTCTTCTCACATCTTGCGTTTTGGTCAGTTCGAGTCCGACATAATCACCTCCACAGATTTTGGCGGAGGTGGTATCCGTGGGGATTTTGAGTACGAAAAGAAAGGGCTAGCGCGCACTAGTGACATCTTCTCACTGTGACTGTGTAAATTGAATGAAAAACTAAAGCGTTCTCATTCAAATCGAGCCTTTTCTATTCAAGCCCTTTAACCATCTATTTTAGTGTACGATGTACGTGTATTATTTTTTATGCTATAATAGGTATAACAGGGATAGTACATCAGTTCATTCTTAACGATTGACTCTTGTCCTGTTGGTTTTAGAATTCTCATTTTGCCTATAGAATTTCATTCGTCATTAAAGCATTAGTGTATTTTAGTATAATTTTTAATGTTTCACACAGAATAATGTATTCACAAAGACTAGTGTTTTGAAAAATGTGTTGAGGGGATGTTTTTAGCTAATGTTACATCTCCCATTAGTTATTGAAAGGAACTTACCATCGTAACTTTTAAAGACTGTCACTTCAAAAAGTAGCTGTTTTTCCAAATATAGTTACAACTTATCTAAATAGTATTGTTTACCTCTAAGAGTAGTATTAGTAACCTAATATTTATCCAACTCAAATATAATCCATAACACAAAATCAGCAAAACAAAGAAAACCGAAGCGAAAAATACTTTCGCAAAGAAATACAATATTTTTTCACGATAAAAAACTATTATTTTACCGCGTCCGTACCGCAAACTGGATCTTGAACGAATATATTGAACGAAGTAGTTCGATTCGTTCGGTCTCTCGTTCAACAAACGCAGCTGGTGATAGCTGAAACCAATTGCTTGCTTCCTATGTCTGCTACTTTTATTTTTTTATGCCTTTGTCTTCTGGAAAATTCTATATTTAAACTCTGAATGAAAATGAATTCTGTGTTAATTCAATCGGTATGGGTTCCTTTCCAAATATAAACTCACGTAAGAGAGTCAACGGTTCCAAACGTTTTGATGCAATCAGGATAAACACGGGAATGGTATTAAAAGAAAATATGTTTGTGCCCAACATAGAATAGTAAATATTTGTGTGTATGAATATGGGTATTTGCATTGGTCTGGTCGTACCTAGGAGAGCATGTTAAACCGTCGTCGGTCCGGGCTATCATACGAGCTTCTATGGCAATCATTACGAATAGTTAGAGCCCTAAAACGTTCAACAACTAGTCTAACTATTGTATTTCGATATCGCCTACACCTATTAGGTTGTTGAGACCAGATAGCTGTCGCTTCACGGAAAATATTGAAGTTAGACTGGATATAAACGGAACCCAGACTCCGACAGCTCCAGATGTGACAGCAATTAACAGAACGATAATGATGATGTTTCTACGCAACCACCTATTTACATAACAAATATAAAAGTCAACGGGATATTTACCATTTTTTTTTTCATAGTAGCTCATAATGACCACGTGAATCTAAAACATTTTACACATAAATAATAATATTAAATATTCTAGGACAATCTACACAACGTCAACTACACCCATGGTAATCATAGCTTTTCTAGCTTGTGTTACGGGTTCTGATAACACATACATATTATACATAGAAACACATACATATTCATATTCATGCATACAAATATTTGCACTGAGCGGGAATCGAACCCGCGCCTGCTGCGTAGCAGTCGCGTTCACTACCGCTACACTACGGAGGTCGTCATTACAGCTACTTTTCTAAGTTCTAGTTTGCTGTTTAGTGGATATAGAGAACTATATACCCGTAACTTCAATTTAATATGTGACTAATGTATAAAATGAAAGCTTTTAGTTGGAGTACGTACATTTACATTTTAATTTATTAATATTGTGTTGAAAAGTCTTTGCGGTCTGGAGAAAAATAGCATCTAAAGCCTTTTAAGTTCTTCAGATATATTTCTACAAAATGATATATAATTTATCTTTAACACAGTCTTGTTTTAGTAGGTATCTGTTTATTCTCAGAAAATAATACCAATCACTTAAATTATGTGCTTAAGTACTTTCTTTTTAAATTAAGTTCTATTTTCAAATACAAAATCTATATTTAAATATTAACTTTAGTAATTATTTGGTGTTAATCAAGTTCGACCCGACTTCACCTACAAGCCAGTACATCTACTGATTCATGAATGAGGTTTTTAGATGAGATTTTTATCATTATTTTATGAATACAGTAGAAACGAAATATAGAGAAAACTATAAAAGCTTTTAGACTTTTTGTTGCTCAAGTTAATATTTGACCCATACATGTATTTAGTAGATAGAAGTTCGGGGATACGTTGAGGAAACCTTTTAGCTGACTGTGAACTTTTATTCTTTTTTAATAGAAAATGTCTGAGTATATTCAAGTATACCATATTACCGAAAAAGATTATCATTTCTATGATATTATAAAGACTGAAATTCTATTTATCTTTAAAAATTACTACTTTTCTGCATGAATATTTTGTTCTGCTTTATTTAGAAAGAAAGAAAGATAGAAAGAAAGAAAGAAGAAAATTTCTTAATTTTTAAAATGTAGTTCTTCTATATTTCAATAATACCTATAGGTATACTAGCAGCCTAATTACTTTTAAGAAATCATACGTTATATGCATCAAAAATCATGTTTTTGGTTTCCTAGTGGTTACATAATAACATTACTTGCTATCAAAATATCATCATTATAACAAATGCAATAGAGATTATCTTTCTGTGCACACGAACAAATTGTTGTTTCATTAATACATTGAACACTGGATTCTCTATCGTTAATCAGGTGTTTGATATTATTAGTTACAGTTGATTGAGAATGTAGCATAGTAAATGATATTTTGAGAACAATATACCAGATGTTGTGTTATGCTGAAAACTGTTTACATCTCCGCGGAGAAGATAGGATTTCGTGATAGAAACGTAATATTTTTACCCGACTGCACCAGCGACTGCCCATTAATTTTCTTTCGATTTATGACTGCCGATTGGGTACCGCCTACTATCATTCTTATTTCAATCTTGTTTGTAGCAGTTGAGTTTTTTTATATTATTTACATATATAAATAAATATAGACACGCCTGTAAATTTCTGAAGGGGTAGGCTATAGAAGAATGTACTTCTTCTGTTGAATAACTGGTAAGTAATTATTAAAATTATATTAATGGACAAAATAATGTACAAAGATTATGTTTTTCATGAAAATATGTATATAGAAGTTGATTGTGCATCTTTTGAACCAATTGAAAGTGAATTATAGTCATGTCATTAAGACTTATTACAGATTAGTATAGTTACGTTACTCTCTTCCCCAAAAAAATACGGACCTTTATATTATGAATTTGATTCCAATTTCATAAAATTCTGCTTATAACGGTTACAAACATTACAGCTAATAATGATTTATTATGAAACATAAACTTATCTTAATTAGCATTCCTCCGAAATCGAGTAATTACAATACCATCTTGTTTCTTTATATCTTAACTTTTATAACGACTTCTGTGATGTTACTACATCAATAAATTAAAAGTAAATTGACATAAGCTGTTGTCAAAAAGAAAAGTTAAAGAAGTTTGAGAAAATTGGGGACAGTTGTGTATATATTAATCTTAGTTAGAACACTGGTAATTGTAGTAAAGTAGTAAAGTTTTATACTTAAAGAAAATTATAAGGCAATTCCAGTATTTGAAAGTAGGCAGAAAGAAAGTTACTAATGAAGTTATTTTATTTTATTTATCAGAATAAAAAACAGTAGACTGCCATTGTAGCGTGGCGGTAATGAACGCGACTGCGCGGGTTTGATTCCCGCTTAGTGTAAATAATCGTATCACAGATTTTTATGTATCATCATCATCATCACCATCATCATCATTTCAACCACAAGACGTCCACTACTGAACATATGCCTCCATCAGTGACCTCCAATCCGACCGATTGGAGGCGGTCTGCATCCAATGGGTACCCCTCGCAGGTGGCCGCGTCTCACACTTCGTCTACCGGTACGCGGTCTCCATTCTAGAACCATTCGACTCCAACGGTCATCTGTTCTTCTTGCTACGTGCCCCACCCACTGCCACTTCAGCTTGCTAACCCTATTTAGATAATTAACCAAAATTACCACCATTTTCACTGAACAGTGACTAAATAAAATTGCTTGATTAGTCAGTCGTGTAACATATATATTTCAAACCCGGGATCTCTGGATCATAAGACCGATAATTTAACCGCTAAGAGACGCTTATGAAGTGTGATAAATGTAAAAATATGTATGGCTAGTATCGCTTTACATTGCGATGTGTTAACCTACTCAATTACCACTTACCTAAGAGCCTCTCAACCCTTTCAAGTATTGTACCAATTAAATCAGCTTCCCACATAATTGAGAGGTACATATTCATACCTTTTTATTCATCCTGAATCAAAAAATGAATTGTTTTCATGTTTTTTTTGTTAATTCAGCATCAAATTATCTACTAATTAAGCAAACACTGTTATCCTAAATAAACCATGTGGTATTATTTCATTACTGGAGGTATAAGTTTCTAACCGCATTTTTCATCCTCACCGATCTGCCGTGCTAAAAATAAAAATGTTTCTGGAAGAATGCCGGTGATGATCTAGGGCCGTTTATTTGTGTCCGACAATATGAACAGACCGCTTTTAACGAAAGACGAGCGATGGCATGCAAACTATAGGCGAAAGCGGAGGTTGCAACACCTCTGAAGCAGTTTGCTTGTTATAGTAGCTTGAATATTTTGCAAAAAGCCAAACGAAAAAGAATATAATTTATTAGGAAAAAAATCAATAAATAAATCTACTCCTAATTTCATCAACCCATAAGTTTATAGTTGAAGACAATAATTAAACTTGTATTCTATAATTAAACACACTTGTACTTCTCCACTGTATTGAACAGTGGAGAAGTAGGTGTTATCAATAATGTATAACAATAAGTTCCACCAAGTGACATTTATCAACAATATATATAAATAACAATTATAATTAAAACTTATAAAAATATTTCTGAATTATCGGGCAAGGTAGAATTTCAAGCAATCAGTAGGTACTAATGCACAAGAGCTTATCACTTAGGCCACTTGAAAGCATGTCGTTTCTTTTTCAACGGGAAGTGTGTATTGGCTCTTGATTTATTTTCACATAAAAAAATGCAGTGACGTGCACTGCCACTCTGGATAGTGTGTAGTGAGTAAAAATGTTAGCGACCAGGTTATGGTAAATAAGTGTACATCTTTTGAATTCAACTTTGACCTCGGCCTTGGGGTCAGTGCAACATGTATTGTCATTCTCCCTCATACATTCCTATTAGATGTCATCATCTTATTCACTCCCTTCTTTTTCTTCTTTCACATAATTTATACATATTTTTTTGGGCTGACCTCTACTCCTAAAGCCCTCTACATTCATATTTTGGACCTTTGACTTTGGACGTGAGGCAAATATTATGCCAAGATTAAAGTGACGTGAGATGAAGAGAAGGAAACTCAGGGCAAAACTTGTCTGGTCATCGTGGTAAAAGTCGGCCAATACCTTCCAATATACAGTTTCATGACCAGCTGTGGACTGCAATAGGCTAATTGATTTTTATGTTGTGTTTATGTATTTTAATGATAAAGGTTTATGCTGACTTTTATATTTTTGTAAAACAAAACTATTTGGTCGTTTTGCTGGTAATTTTGCACCTGTTATTTAATGCTTCCTGTCACTAACTAAATAAAATTCTTTTGTAGCTGCAGTTGTAGTACTATTGTTGCCAGTAATTTGCATAAAAATTAAGCTTTGCGAAGCAAATGGAGCATGCCTTGCAATTTAGCTATTGTAGTGACAATAACTAAATTGCAAGACACGCTCCATTTCCTCCGTGTAGCTTTATTTTAATAAAATAAAATTAAATACTAGTCAGCATAGTTTCTTGTTTATAAAATGAGCTTATTTCATTTTATTGGGAATATATAAGCGTATATACATAATATGTTAAAACGTTAGACGATGCTAGGTAAAATATATATAAATGTTAGGTGCTTCAATTTTGTATAAATATTATTCATAATTTAATTCATTCATCGTTCGAAACCTGGACCATGTTCTGTTAGTTTTAATTGTAATAAACTATTTCCATTACAATAAAACAAAACCTCGTTGTATTATATGAATATAAAAAAACCTTGGATAGAATTTTAATTAACAACCGTATTTCCTCAAAAATGTACTTTGATTTTCAGGTCCTACAGAAAAATAATATTACTCGCAAAACTGAAATATCCTGGAGCGAATTGGGAAATGAAGCTTTTGTCCCAGTAATGTATACCTATGATTTTTACTTTGACAAAAATAATATTGGTTATCATTTCATTAGCGTAAAATGTTATTTATACTTGAATTATTTTCTGTAATACAGAAAAATCACAGTTGCATTTAAGACCAATTAAAATTTTGGGTTCACATTTCTCTTGTTCCTAATGGGAACGCGTGAAATCATTCATTCGCCACGATAACCATTCAAATTTCATTCGATTCATCAAGATGACGATTCGTTCATCTACTCTGGCATGATTGGATGATAACGTTCTACGTGTCCATCAATACAACCAAACTTTGGAAGAATACAATAGTGGTTGTGTTGTGTTCCCAGTGGTGAGTAGGGTAGTTAGAGCTCACTGGAAAGGTTTTGTGTTGTCAGTGGGAAGAGATGGGATTGCCTAAATTCTACTCTCCCGAGATTACACTTCTACTGACCTGTTCACACACCCGCTGATACATGTATCACTGAGTGTGGATGAATTAGGTAAACAAAATTCATCAAATAACACTTGGTAATACAGTGTTATTACTTAATCAATCATCACGATCCCATTACTACTGTGAATAAAGTTATTTAAATCTAAGGACCGATGATCAGTGATGCTTGTTCTTACCATCTAATATAAACTGACGTTACTCTTTGCGGCTTCCCCTAACGCGATCTAGGATTGATTAATTGGCACGATAACATTTGTAATCATTCATTTACTTTGATGTTCCCCACGAACCAAACCAGCTATTTATGGTTCAATGTGCGTCTTAGATTCGTACAATATTAATGTAATACGATTGATGATTGAAATTAATGACGCAAAACGTAATACCTGGATTAGTAATGATAACCCAGAGGTATAAATACGTAGTTACGTGTAAATTTCCATTGCATTTACGATTAATGGGGGTCAGGCCCAAAAGATTGCTTTTTCATTTGCGACCAGCGTTGTATATTTTTCAAAATATACACATAGATAAATACCTACCCTATAAGGAGCTGTGGTCTGTCTGGACTTCTGATCCCGTTCCCACGGCTGACCCTCCCCGATAGCGTGATGATATTAGTCTGTGACACTTAGTATTAAAGTAACTTTTTCTTGGTAAAATAATTTTCAAAATCGCTTCATTAGATCTAGATAATTCCTCCTAAAACCTCACAATTCACAAACTATACTTTTTTATAATAATAGCCTGGATTTGAGGGGATGGATTTCTTTTGAAAGTGTGTGCAAATTATTACATTGGAATGTATTGCATTTGGAACTGTTCCCCTCCGCCATTCACGTCTTTCCCCCTGAAACGACACATAACTTTTGTTCTAAACACCTTATCTGGCAGCAAACATTGAAGTTATTAACTAATGCGCCTACCACACACCCAAGCTTCGCTGTATATTTGCTTGCGTAGGCTAGTTTCACACGGCAAGCCATGCGTAACTGTTTAAATTTTACCAACTTTACACACGATGTTCTGTTTACAAATCGCAGGCAAACTGTGGTGAAGCTTATGCGTCTGGTAGGCCCACAAATCGCGTTTTATATATGCAGTGGCTGAATGCAAGAGACTTAATTGCGTCAATACTACTTACTAAATCATAACATTGCACGTTTTCTTGACTTCGACTATCAATAATTTGAAACACGCACTCTAGGCTCTTCACGGAAGTGCATTAACTATATTCTACCTGTATGCGTGACCGCAAAGTTTTACTTTGATCAAACTTTAGTTTTGGTACGTTCATCATAAAGTTCCCAATAGTTTCCAATTGTATTTCTTGTAAATGTAAGCGTTTAATATTAAATATTGTTAGTAAGTTCAGTCGCAAATAACACAAAGTTATTGTAAAGTTTATGGATAGTTCCGAGAATATGGGAAAACCATTTTAGGGTTGAAGTTAAACTCAACGGTAACTATTGGATCAGTGTGTCATAAAATTTGTTTTACTGTCTATTTAATGACCTATTTTTATTTATTTGACTCTAAAAGTGCCCTTAAATAGAATACCATCTCCCCCTTCCACCACTTCTTCAATAAGGGCGATAGGTTTCTATAGGGTTCGCATCATGAGTGTGATGCCCCTGGTGTTGCAAACCTCTATAGGCTACGATAACTACTTTCCATCAGGTGAACTGTATACTTGTTTGTCAAAAAATCCTAAAATATAAGAAAACAATACCGCTTTCATGTAGGTATTCAAATCACAAAAACACGTATTATAAATAAACATAAGTGCTAAAATTGTAACCTCTTATATTTTTCTTCTATTTTCGAAGACAATACGCAGAACTTGCAAGAGAATATGTTTCAAAATATTTATGTTTACGAAATATGTCAGAAAATATCAAGTCTTTAGCTCATTTTGTTCTGTCCATCAAAAATCAAACAATAAACATCCAAAAATATAAGAGAAAAGCAATCAGTTTTTAACCAAGAATAATAGCAATAGCTAAATATATGCCTATCGAAACAAATCGCACCTTTCAAAGTTAGTAAAGATTTTACTAACAGAGTTCTTACAGATAGCGTCCACTTTAAGCATTTTTTTTAATTCATTCATTGCGATATTTGGGTACAAAATTGGTGCAAGTAATACATTTGGATTCCAACATATTTTGGTCAGATTGACTTGCATGCAATGTCACATAATATGGCAATAATTAACAAGACATTAATATTTCTTAATTAAAAATTGATAAAATATTTTATGACAAAGTTGTCAATATTTTCATATTAAACATAATTATTACCATCATGTATAACATTAAATTTGTCAATTACTATTATGTACAATTATTTAATAAGAATGTCAAAGTTATTATGGAATTTTATAATTTTGTCATTTAAGTAACCATTTATTGTGTAATAATATCTTCTTAATAAAATACTCTTAATTTCTTACCTTAATTCATTCTGCAATCTCCACAATCATATAATTTAACTGGAACAAACATCCATCGTAAGTAGGCATTCTGTTATCACAGAAGTAAAAAAAAAAAGACAATATGGTCTGTGTCATAAATCGAGGGTGCCTTGGTCTCATCTACCAACCTGCTGTGCATGGGTTTGAGAATTTCTACACGCAATAAGTACAAAGATTTTTTGTCGGAGTATACGACCAATTATGAAATCCTATTGTTAGCCGCTCTCGTAGACTAAACATTCTATATGTATAGATATCATGGCCTCTTTCAAGGCCTCAATAGTATTACATAAGGCATTGTGTAAAAATCTGTCTTTATTATACAAATCCCATACTTCTTAGAGGGTAACTTTATACAGACACTTAAAATTATTTTTCTGCCTCTGTGGCTTTATAGGGAAGCTGTGTTTGTGTTAGGATAGTACATAATCCTGGCTGTCTCGTTTTAGTCACGGGTGTTGTCGTCAAGAGATTGTATCCTGACGGTCCAAATAAGGCCCCTGTAGAGATTAATATTTCAAGATTTAACTTCAAAAACATAGGTATACTTTTTATAGTAAATAAAATAAAGATGAAAATATTCTTGTATCAGAAATTACAGCAATTATTGCCTTGGTAATTCCTACACAGGACAACACGTTCTGGGCTTAAATGTAATCCGCGTACGGTGCGGAATATTCCATCAAGAACCAAGCGGTTGGGTGGGTCTTTCCTCTGCCGCACTATTAAGTCTTGGAATTCCTTACCAGCTCTCGCCTTTCCTTCTTCTTACAGTCCCGGTTCCTTTACGGGAGCGTGAAAAAGCACCTGATGAGGCCGTCAAGCTGAGCGCCAATAATGTAACACTTTACGAGTTTGTAATGGTGTCCCTCTTTCCTGAGACTTTGCCTTCAGCTTACCATTAGGTGGGGTGAAGTCAAATTGACGTGTCCTAAACAAAAAACTCCATTTTTTTAATTTTTCTAATGACGACACTGACTTATGGTCTCTACGTCACACCACAAATAGTAAGTTCAGGATACCAAAGAAAAATAATATGATATTTAATTCCTGAAGTTAAAAAAAAACATTTTAGGTATGCAAGGTAGGAGTGCTTATTTAAAGAGCTAAAAGTAAAATGCAACCCATTATGTAACCCTACCTGCTAGGCGTTGATCGCATATTGCGAACATGAAAATCTTCTCTTCAAGAGATCTTCATAAATTTACATGCCACGTGTTTCGCACACGAGGACCCTTACGTGTAGAGGTGGAACAGGTGTTTGAGGTGATATGCATAGTTAACCGTAAAAGAGATGAAATTGCTTTTGTCTAGTTCTAAAATGCTTCGAAAAATTATGTTGCTTGACACTTTTCAGGGTTTCAACTTGAAATTCTGTACTATCGCAAATCATTGAAAGTTATCCTTAGTAGATCACATTACCAACATTACTAAGTATGGCGTTTACATACTTCGGATGAGCATTATTCAAGATTGAAAGAAGGTTATGAGGTTATATAACCTTTTCTTTTCCTCAATTAAAACTAAAACGAACAGAATATATCTTTGATTATCTCTATTAAGACTATGTAATAGAGTTAACGCCATTTCGTACTTTGCGATCGTGTAAATTTAATCTTAATAATTTAATAATATGGTATTTATATATCAGAAGGTACCATGCAATTAGGAATGAAAAATACCATATTTAAAATGACAACATACGTGAAGACGCGTTCAAAACTTTCGATGTCTGTTTAATATGAATATTTGTGTGTGTGTATATAGGCATGTTTAGTGATCTGTGAATTTCAATGTTGAATATATATCTACTGTTTTATGTACTGTTCTTTAAAAACTGTGAAACAAGAACAAAAAGTAAGTTACCAACTATGCTTAGTTTGGGTCCAGGATGCCCTATGTAATGTGTGAACGAAGACTTGATTGACTAATGGCCCGATGTATCACTGAACATAAACAGCTTTCGAGAACAGCATTAATTATAAATGTATCTGAATGAATTCAACAACGATAAATAGCTAAATTCTATGATTTCAACACATCGAAAGCAAGGTTGAAATTGAAACATCAATGTGTATTTTTGTACCCCAATTATTAACGAAATAGCATCGTCTAATTAACTTAACAAACTGTCGCTTCTGAGAATAACTGGGTATCTAATAATAACGTTGAAATTATTTGAACGTGAAATATGTAACATCGCTCAAACGAAACAGTGACAGA
Organism: Pelosia muscerda; assembly: GCA_963691645.1. Taxonomy (NCBI): domain Eukaryota; kingdom Metazoa; phylum Arthropoda; class Insecta; order Lepidoptera; family Erebidae; genus Pelosia; species Pelosia muscerda. Next base: position 6,331,727 of record OY829121.1, read on the forward strand.
TCACGACTGTCAACTTTGGCCGCAGATGGTGCAACCTAATTGAAACAGAAAAATAAAGTTGATCATAAACTTTATGTGGTTTTGTCACTGGTTTTCTGTATTTTTATTTTCAATTTACGGCACGTCAATTTGACTTCACCTCGCCTGATGTTAAGCTGAAGGCAAAGTCTCATGAAAGAGGGTCACCATTGCAAACACGTACAGTGTTACAATGGTAGCACTTAACTTTTACATGCCCCGCTTAAAGGACCCAGGACTGTAGGAAGAAGGAAACACGTGCGCCGGTAAAGAATTCCAAGACTTAATGGTGCCGCAGAGGATAAACTTCACGATACGCAAAGAAATCAACAAACATGGTAAATATCCCGATTGATTTAACACTTTTGTTAAAACTATTGCGTTATACTCCTAGTACCTTAATTTCTGTCAAACAACTGTAGGTACTTGTATAAAATATATTCGTATTTCATCAAAAAGATTACCACTGATATGTACTGAAGGAAGTAAATAAATGTACAGTAGAACTCAAAAGTGCAGTAGCAATCCTACGCAACTATAGCGTCAACATTCTAACGCTACTTGTGACCTTTTTCTTTTAAGACAAGCCAGCGTCGCCTCGTATTGCATAGTAACATTACACACACATATAAGCGCGCCGGCCGCACGCTAAACCATTTTGAGCCTTGATGTGCTAAAGCACTTATGAGCTCTGACTGTACAAAGGTACTCAAACAGGCCTCGTTTATCTCTGCCGGTTCATAAAAGTTATCGCAAGTTATAAAATGGTTGATGCTCCTGAAACGAGTAATTTACATACGTTTATTTACGGATTGTTAGAACTTTGTGAATCTCTGGCAATACATATGTAACAAGGTGGGTAAAGACGGTAACAACGGAAATGAGATTATCTCGAATCCCCCTAATTATGCTTTTACGTGCGAACCCGAAGAGGAAATAGTACAAGTAAAGCATGAGTAGAGTTGCCTTCGTTTTAAACAGACTATGGATTACTCAAAACATATGACGCCTATATTCCCGAAGGGGTAGGCAGAGGTGCTAGCACCCATTGTCACCTAGGTGGCGAGCCTATTGCCATTAACCGGTCACTTATAAACCTGTGATATATACACACATAACTTCGAAAAGCATCAAAAACTATGCAGTGCGGTTAAATCGCCTGGGATCGAACCCGAGACCTCGTCTCAGGAGCAAAATATTTATTGTATCTCAGAATAATTAAGTAATAACCTACAAATTTCAATACACTTACACATGATAAACAGATCAAACTACCTATACCTACTTAATTATTTAAGAAAATATAAAATAAAGCAAATATGTAAACGGGAATTAACGCGATCCTGGTATTAATTCCCGTTTACATATTATTATAATCATGGAACGCGAAAGTTTAAAAGTTAAAACAAAGCAAAGTAACTGAAAAATTATTGCTAACTTTTTATTTTTACTGTTTACTGTTGGTCTACAGTGAAAATCATAACACAATACACATTTAAAACAAGACGTGACAGACTACTTATTTATAGATAATAAAATATCAAATGTCAGAGATTACAGCATGTCAGCATTTTAATTTGTAAATAGACCAAAACAAAGTAAGGCCGCTGAATTTCTTGTTGCAAAATATATCAGACGTTATGACTTGAAAACCAAGTTTAATCTTTTGAATTTTTAATTTACGCTATGAATGTACATATTCTAGACAGTCTATAAAATTTAAGATTTACGGTGGACATAACGGCATCATTAAAGAGTATATTAAAAGTTTCATGGACTGAGTTGGTTTCTGATGAAAGAATTCACTAAGTATACTTGGTTTGAATGATGCTAAACTGTTACATTTCCTCCCTGAAACTTTGCATTTTTACGTTTTAATCTTGAGACGGGCAGTTAATACGCCACAACTTTATGGAGCTTCCATTTCAACATACTTCACTTGAAACTATTTTGGTGTTGAAAATTATTCATGCTGAATCATTGTCATGACTTTTTGTCTTGTCAAATATGTCTGATAAGATCTGATCAATACGATCTGCAAACAGTTAAATTTTTTTTAGATGATTAATAATTAATAATCGAAATTACTAATATTCCCCCTAAGAGACCTAGCCTAGCGGCAGGTGATTTAAGCTCAGTTGATTGTGTTAGGTGTAGGTTCATATTGGTAATGCATTGATCCAAATTTGAACTCACCCGGGCTCTAATTTTCAATGATGACGCGACCAACCGTCTCAACTCGACTCCGCGTATCATTTTCCCTAAAAATTTTATCTACTCATTGCCGCAAATTGTAAGAGTGTATCTACCATACAATGGGTACCCAGCAAAGCCAAAACTTCTCTGGACTCGTAATTATTGTACCAACACAATTTTCGCCAGTAACAGTCGGTAAAGGAGATTGAGTAGACGTTTACGTAGAATTTTGTAGCAAATATAGTGCTCGTTAGGATATATTCTGTTAGGATATATTGTTACCCCTGACAATAACACACACAAAACCCAAACATAACTGAGGACTAATTGTTTACGTTAGTGTTAATAAATCTAACGTAAACACACCCATTCCCAATCCAACAATGCGCTATGAATGCCACACGGTTAGTGTTTAGAAAATTTATGATGTTTACAACACTTGGCCATGTTACAAACGTATCTACCATTTCATTGTGCGGGAATACAGTAAATTAGGTGGGGTTATACGAAGCCTTAAATTACAAAAATAGGAACGTTATAATATAGGGCAGCAATGTTGCTACATCTAAGACTTGATAACTCTAGAAAAAAACCATTTTGAGATACCAGTTTGTCACTTTTTACTCGATGAAAGTCATTTTTGTGATTAGATAGTTTAATTTTACGATTGAAAAAATCTATTTCTAAGTATTGAATTTACTAATGATGGATTGACAAGATTGACCCATTAGCGAACGTGCCTTTATATGCCTTAGGACCGGCAGAGAAGTTGGTTAGAGAGGAGAGTAGGGTTATGAAAACTGAGGGTAAGCTCTCGTTCTTTTCCAAGTCGTAAAAACTAATATAATATTTCTGGCTAAAACAAAGTCAAAAACATAACGTGGAAGTCAGTCAAAATACAAGCAAAACACAATGACATTATTTTTAGGCTATTGCGATTTCCTTAAAGACACTTTGGCACAATTGGACATGCGTAGCGCGGTTCAAGCAGACTCCAGTGAAATGAATTCTCTCTAGAAATTCCACTATCAGGCTTACCCCGAACTGAATTAATTTGTCTCAAATTTTACATGACTTATCGAAATCTATTGCATCAACAGCATATTCATCATCTTCCTGCCCTAGTCCCAATTATTTGGGGTCGGCGCAATATGTAATCTTTCTATCACCTCTGGTGATAAAACCCTCTACATTCATACTTTGGACCTTTTTTACAATATGACTATCATCTCTTCTCATAGTATGTCCATACCACACCAGGCTTTCACTTCTCAATTTTTCGTTTACTGGTGCTACTTTCAAACTTTCTCTAACATACTCAATCCTTATTCTATCCATTCTCATCACACCACACATCCATCTTAACATTCGCATCTCCGCTACATGCAGTTTTCTTTCCTCCGTCGCTTTCAAGGCCAAACATGACGATCTTCATCATCAACAGCATATTAAAAGTAGAAATTATTGTATTGCCTGAGTTATTTGTAGGATTGGTTTAAGTACTTATGAGAGATACAAGATAGATGATTTCATAAGATTCAGGGCAACGATTGAAGAATTAAACTAGAAGTAATGAATACAGACGTTGTAGGGTTTATTGTGTTTGGTTTCGATCCTTGAGTGGTGTGTGTACTTATTTAAGACACGATTTGGTGTTTACCTTTAGCGTGTGTTTAATTTAAATCTTGAAATTTACCTGCAGCTAAAATGTAATATTTGCGTCCTTGTGAATGCTATTACAACTACACAGAAAACCGATTAAATGTGCTGTCTAAATATTTGTTATTCATTCTTAAATTATTTAAATCAGGGAATGGTATTCTTATCTTATGTTACCTCTTAAGACGTGATATATATTAGGTATATATATTATCTATAATGTGTAAATGGATTCTTTTTTCAAATTTGTTGCTGCTGAGTTTTTCAATCATTCAGACAGTTATAGCTATATTACTCTTACTAGAAAGTATGATTAATTTATCATGATAATATTGCACTTTACTTTTTATATACAGCAAACTCATCTCTATTTCGAACGGATAAGGCTTGTTTTTGTTTTGCAGTACATGTGATGTAGGTTAAATAGTTTTTAAAGGTACTATATGTACATGGCCAATCAAAACAATTGTTTACTAGTAATCTAAAGTATTAATAATGGCGTGTCAATTTGGCGACATCGGTTCTGCTAGAGAATCTGTACTATCAAATTTCAACAAGTTTTTTTCTGTTATGTGATATTTTCATATAGAATGAATTCTAAAAAAAGCAATCAGAATTTATAAAATACTGATGAATGAGCAACAAAATATTTTGAAATTACCGGCATGAATTTTCATTAAAATCATTTTGACCATTACCAAGATCCCTTCTGTCAGTATTTGAAGGGTTAAGCTATTGTATATCCACTGTAACCCAATATTAATTGTCACGAAATGAGTTTCAAACCCGTATTAAGTTGTAGGATTTCTCCATCAGAACATATCAAAATTGTTATAATAAAATGTCAGGCCACAAATCCCTACATTAGAACCTTGTTTGCATTAAAATGACAGTACAATGACGTGCTTATCCTAAGGGGTATAGCCGTATAGGGGAACCCATGAACTCCCTTGGGAGTAAGTTACTCTGACATACATTTCCCCACAATATAAACGACAAATGAACAGAAGAGAAAATAAAACATTGAAATTTTTTATCATATCATTCTCTGAGCCCATTCCCAACTCAGTTGGGGTCGGCTTTCTAGTTTAACTAAGATGCGGCTGAACTTCGATATTCCGTGAAACGACTGTCATTAGACCTCCACAATCAAATTGGCGATATTGAAGTTCTGTAGTTAGGCTAGTCGGACTTTTGAGGGCTCCCAACTACTAGTGACGACTGTTTGTATGGTAACCGGACCAACGGCTTAACGTGCTCTCCAAGGCACGACCAGACCAGTGGAAATGTATTTATATCAGTCATGCATAGCACTGAATGGTGATAGAACCCGCGCCTCCTTCGTAGCAGTTGCGTTCACTACCGGCACGCCACAGAGGCCGTCAAAATGTAATATGTATATTAATAATAATTTACTAGATTTCCCAGTGACGTGACGTTTGAACATTTATTTGACAAGTCCTTAACTTGTCTTATAAAAACATTATTGGAGTAGCTGTCACTGTATGCCAAGGGTTAAGCGGGGCTTAATCAATTGTCATGTTGGGCGAACTCCCCAAATGATTGACGTTTCTTGTGTCCCTATGGCACGACGTCCGCACATAACTGACACATCCTGTCACCTGAACGTCAAATGGAAGTGTCCGTTAGAATGAAATTTATTATTAATACTTTTGGTGTATTTGTGATTGATTGAAAAAATAGTTTCAATGTTGAACGTGAATGTACTAGTACTTGTTAATTCTTCTACATTATTATAAGAGGTATCGAGTATTGGTTGGAGTTTTCGATATTTTGGTGCTGCTGCAAGCATCATGGTCACTACTTCTATTCTTCATCTACTACAGTTTTTGTCACTCTCTCTCTCTCTCTCTCTCTCTCTCTCTCTCTCTCTCTCTCTCTCTCTCTCTCTCTCACTCACTCTCTCTCTCTCTCTTTCTTTCTCTTTCTGGTTTGAACACGTACAGTATCCGCCCTGAACGGTGTTGCTATCCGATATCCTTTTTTTAAGTTTTGTACAGCTAGCTAAATCAATTAACCTTCTTAATACAGATTTAAACTTTTTGTGCTGGGCCTGACAGGAGAGTCTGATGTCAAGTTACATGGGCAAGGCCATTCCCAGGAATCATAGTAGTATCTGTCGTGTATCATTGTCAAGTGTTTGTAGACAAAACGGGTAGGTATCTACTCAGGATTTTGTAAATAGATACTATTATATAATACATAAAAATACTCTGACCAATATCTTAGACGAAAATATCAGAAATACTATATCTACGTCAAAAACGTCACAACTGACAATGGCACATTTTTCTTCTTCATTTTTCTCAACTCATCAAACCCGACAAAAATTCCCGCATGTGTCCTTTTCGGTGCGACCGCTTGTCTATTTACGATCGTCTTGATGCGGAAATGTTAGAGTCAAACGAGTAACAGCAGGGCTACCTAAATTACCGTATACTATACTATTATATATTTGTAAAAAGTTTATGTTTGTCCGCGATGGACGCAAAAACTACTAAACAGATTTGTTTGTTTGATTGCAATCGGTTAAGTAGAACCAGAGTTATGATTAGTAATATAGAATTTAAGTTGCACAGATGGCGCTTAGGTCGCGATAACCGACAGCCATGCGGGCGGAGCCGTGGGCATAGGCTAGTTATATAATAAAATGTTATTTATATACTATAATGTAATTGGGAATCCCCGCTAACATTATTTAATCATTATTTAATTTAAGATATTGTATAGAAACTCGAGAGATTGAAAGTTAAAATATCAATGATAAATTATTACCCTTGATAAATAAAAAAACCATTTTTAAATTGTGTTATTTATGATGAGATGGACATTTGCAGCTCAAAATTAGCCTCAGATGCATATGTGCCGTATTCCAAACATATTTTTTGACTGCCAACAATAATGTTTGAAGTACGACAATAGTCTCTTCTTTTTATATTTATGAATGTTTGTACTAAGTATTTTATTAGATTTTTTCATAGGATGTTTATATATATATATATATATATATATATATATATATATATATATATATATATATATATATTAAGAGTTTTTAAACAAAATATATTAAATAGACACACCAAGATTGTTTACGTTTATTTAAGTACCTAAAAAATGAACTAGAGAAAGAGAAACAGCAGAGACGCCCTAAAGTAGTGGGCACATTCATTCATTCATTACACGATATTTGCTAGCTATGATCAAATTCAATTGTATCATATTCTGCCACAAGTAGTCATCTCCGTTATTTCATTCATCTATAGTATTCAATATGAAGATTGATGATCATAGATTTTCGTAACTGGCCGAGTGGTTTGGCACACGACTTGTACTGTGATACACAGCGAAATACGACACCTACCTAATTAAAGTGTCGTTTGTACCCGTCAGTCCTTGTCATCAAAGATGCAATGTCAATGTTGAATTGGTAGGGTTGTCGCGTTCTATTTTTAAGCTTAATTTTCTTTTTAATAATAATAATGTCTTTATTGTACACCAAGGATGAAATTATACAGCACAGAGAGATATTTGCACATGGTAAATAACTAAATACAATTGGTGGCCTTATCGCTCCGCGGTAATCTCTTACAGGCAACCTTAGGATGGAGTGAGAAAGTAGGAGAAAAATGTTTCTGGGCAGTTTGGTGTACGACAATATTGTACGAACAGACTAATAATAATTTTAATCTAACCTATTCCAGACTGGCGTCCCTAGAATTCTATGAAACAAACTTGTATCGTAAATTCTATTCGTGGTTGTGTAGATACATACTAAAATTGTTCTGATCTATAAACATCCTATGAAAAAATCTAATAAAATACTTAGTACAAACATTCATAAATATAAAAAGAAGAGACTATTGTCGTACTTCAAACATTATTGTTGGCAGTCAAAAAATATGTTTGGAATACGGCACATATGCATCTGAGGCTAATTTTGAGCTGCAAATGTCCATCTCATCATAAATAACACAATTTAAAAATGGTTTTTTTATTTATCAAGGGTAATAATTTATCATTGATATTTTAACTTTCAATCTCTCGAGTTTCTATACAATATCTTAAATTAAATAATGATTAAATAATGTTAGCGGGGATTCCCAATTACATTATAGTATATAAATAACATTTTATTATATAACTAGCCTATGCCCACGGCTCCGCCCGCATGGCTGTCGGTTATCGCGACCTAAGCGCCATCTGTGCAACTTAAATTCTATATTACTAATCATAACTCTGGTTCTACTTAACCGATTGCAATCAAACAAACAAATCTGTTTAGTAGTTTTTGCGTCCATCGCGGACAAACATAAACTTTTTACAAATATATAATAGTATAGTATACGGTAATTTAGGTAGCCCTGCTGTTACTCGTTTGACTCTAACATTTCCGCATCAAGACGATCGTAAATAGACAAGCGGTCGCACCGAAAAGGACACATGCGGGAATTTTTGTCGGGTTTGATGAGTTGAGAAAAATGAAGAAGAAAAATGTGCCATTGTCAGTTGTGACGTTTTTGACGTAGATATAGTATTTCTGATATTTTCGTCTAAGATATTGGTCAGAGTATTTTTATGTATTATATAATAGTATCTATTTACAAAATCCTGAGTAGATACCTACCCGTTTTGTCTACAAACACTTGACAATGATACACGACAGATACTACTATGATTCCTGGGAATGGCCTTGCCCATGTAACTTGACATCAGACTCTCCTGTCAGGCCCAGCACAAAAAGTTTAAATCTGTATTAAGAAGGTTAATTGATTTAGCTAGCTGTACAAAACTTAAAAAAAGGATATCGGATAGCAACACCGTTCAGGGCGGATACTGTACGTGTTCAAACCAGAAAGAGAAAGAAAGAGAGAGAGAGAGAGTGAGTGAGAGAGAGAGAGAGAGAGAGAGAGAGAGAGAGAGAGAGAGAGAGAGAGAGAGAGAGAGAGAGTGACAAAAACTGTAGTAGATGAAGAATAGAAGTAGTGACCATGATGCTTGCAGCAGCACCAAAATATCGAAAACTCCAACCAATACTCGATACCTCTTATAATAATGTAGAAGAATTAACAAGTACTAGTACATTCACGTTCAACATTGAAACTATTTTTTCAATCAATCACAAATACACCAAAAGTATTAATAATAAATTTCATTCTAACGGACACTTCCATTTGACGTTCAGGTGACAGGATGTGTCAGTTATGTGCGGACGTCGTGCCATAGGGACACAAGAAACGTCAATCATTTGGGGAGTTCGCCCAACATGACAATTGATTAAGCCCCGCTTAACCCTTGGCATACAGTGACAGCTACTCCAATAATGTTTTTATAAGACAAGTTAAGGACTTGTCAAATAAATGTTCAAACGTCACGTCACTGGGAAATCTAGTAAATTATTATTAATATACATATTACATTTTGACGGCCTCTGTGGCGTGCCGGTAGTGAACGCAACTGCTACGAAGGAGGCGCGGGTTCTATCACCATTCAGTGCTATGCATGACTGATATAAATACATTTCCACTGGTCTGGTCTCTGGATTATTATTAGTCTGTTCGTACAATATTGTCGTACACCAAACTGCCCAGAAACATTTTTCTCCTACTTTCTCACTCCATCCTAAGGTTGCCTGTAAGAGATTACCGCGGAGCGATAAGGCCACCAATTGTATTTAGTTATTTACCATGTGCAAATATCTCTCTGTGCTGTATAATTTCATCCTTGGTGTACAATAAAGACATTATTATTATTAAAAAGAAAATTAAGCTTAAAAATAGAACGCGACAACCCTACCAATTCAACATTGACATTGCATCTTTGATGACAAGGACTGACGGGTACAAACGACACTTTAATTAGGTAGGTGTCGTATTTCGCTGTGTATCACAGTACAAGTCGTGTGCCAAACCACTCGGCCAGTTACGAAAATCTATGATCATCAATCTTCATATTGAATACTATAGATGAATGAAATAACGGAGATGACTACTTGTGGCAGAATATGATACAATTGAATTTGATCATAGCTAGCAAATATCGTGTAATGAATGAATGAATGTGCCCACTACTTTAGGGCGTCTCTGCTGTTTCTCTCTCTTTCTCTAGTTCATTTTTTAGGTACTTAAATAAACGTAAACAATCTTGGTGTGTCTATTTAATATATTTTGTTTAAAAACTCTTAATATATATATATATATATATATATATATATATATATATATATATATATATATATATATATATATATATATATATATATATATATATATATATATATATATACTTTTCTGCTTAGAAACGCATTATAAATACTAAATATCTGTATCGAACCACTAGTTAATCAGTTAATTACCGTAGTTTATTTGTTTAACACGCGTTTTTCAAAAAAGTTGCCACAAGTACCTTTATGTCCTGGAATATTTATTTATTATTTAGTCATGTTATTAGCATACGAATGAACAAGTTCTTTTTTTACTTCTTTCAAATAGGTTCTTAAGAAGAAACAAGTAATCTACCTAATGTCTATTGATTTTTTGTTTTGTCTTTCTATTAAAAGATTGTACCTACTCATGCAGAGCAAGCAGCCGGATCAGACAGCTGCTTTTACACTGTTTGTGTAACGAAACTTCGAGAATTACGATTTCGCCAATGACAATACAAAATCTAATTTTAAACTCTGGCAACTTTATGACCTATCAAATCTCCAATTTGTTCTGAACTATACAATTAAATTACTCCAAGCCTCACAACTCAAAAATGCCGTCGATTCGACAGAAGAAGAAGTAGATTTACCTCGCTCGTCCCGGGATTAGAACAAGATTGATGTCATTTAGATTATTTTGCAGCGATTATTATGTGATAATAAAGACTATATGTATCAATAAGTATCCATTACTAACTGTGCTTTAAACGACTAACATATGAACGAAAAATACAAGAAGTAGTACAAAAATATATTGAAAGGTTGCGTTTTCAACATATTTATATTTACGTAGAAAAATTCTTAGGATAGATTTCATGTTCGACCGAAATAATTCTAAACACGAATCATTAATCTTGTCAAATGAAAGAATGAAATCGCTCTCTCTTAACAGCAGAAATGTAAACTTCATGGACTTATATTAATAGAACTTTGTTAAAAAATGCATAAACAAATTCCCACGTATTCAGAAATACACAAACAATTCTTTATTACGGTTACTAAAATACAAGTTAAGAGGTATTCTATCAAAAGTAAAATGTGCATACATTAAAACTTTTCTTGGTTTGGGATGCTGCCAAACATTTTAAAAACTATAATAATTGAATTCACTTAATGAAAGCCGACTTTCACTGCACTTCGTTCGTACACCTTGAGGAGGGTCGGGATTTTTCGCATGATAAAAAAAAACAAAAAGAAGGCCGTCCCATGTTTCGTCTACCGGTACGGTCGCCTCCAACCGGTCGGTTTAGAGGTCGATGGGAGAGGTCTATGTCCAGCAGTGGACGTCCTATGACTGAAAATATAATAATGATGAAGAATGAAAGCCTGGCAGTGGAGTGCAATATAATATGATCCCTAGTTTTTTGCAGGCGGGAGTCACGAGGGCAAACGTCCGTCAGTTTTTGGTATAGGTAGGTACGCAATGCTAGTCGCATTAAATCATAATAAAAATAATAATAAAAAAATAAAATAAATCAATAAATGTTTATTGCAATGACGGTTATTGCAATGAAATATTAATAGCATAATTAAGCTAAAAATGCGTAAAGCCTCTAAGACCAGACCTAACGGGTGTACTACAAGATTACTAAAAATGAATTATATCTTGCTGCATATATAAAAGTAATGGTTGACGGGTACATATGTATTTTCCTTATAATTTGAAGCACGAAATTACTTCATGTATCACCTACTTACTACCATAAAACTTTAGGTTATTTTTTGCAGATAAAGTGTAAGCTGTATGTAAAAGACACAACTTTATTTACCCAAATACCTTGTCTATTATATTGTTGAATAATAATGATATTATAAAATGACAAAATATTTAAGATTTTAGTAATTCAACACGTTAAGTCTCTCGGTATTATACCGATCCCAAGATAAATTATTCATCATTTTGAAACGTGACATTTAAAATCTTTTGATTAAGTATGCATTGTTTGACAAAATATATCTGTCATAACAATTCAACATTTGTAATTGAAAGTAGGTACCATGTGGAAATGCTAATATTAATTTTAATTAAGAGCTTCATCTTTGTTTCGCTTCAGGTACATTCCACAAATATGTAAGTATGAAAACGATGATTATGGATCAACGCAATTTGATACTCACACGCACGAGAGAACTACCATCTACTACGAACCCAGTCCATAACGGGTGCGGTCCATAACATAACGAACCGAATACCACACGAAACGAAATATATACATTATTGATAACATTAACTTGCGGCATTTTCGAAGGTTTACGTTGACTGTCTGTCAATGTAAACCTTTGAGAATGCCGCAAGTAAGGCGAAACCGGTTAGGTACAATGATAAATACCTACAGTGGAGAAGTACAAGTGTGTTATCAATAATGTATAAGAATAAGTTCCACCAAGTGCCATCAAGCAACAGTATAAATAACCAAACGAAATATATTGCCAATCACATCCCTAAACGAATTTGGAAAGAAAATTGCTACTAGGATTTTTCAGATTTGCCCCTTTTTTAATTGATTCCACTGGGCCATATACATTAATGTAAGTCTGACTACGCCCCTTACTAATTCATCTATACCTATTTTGAGTTTAATCTGAAACAAAAACAAAGTATCTCTTGAATATTAAGTAAGGATATCGGGTCAGCTAAGTAACCAAAAGGGGTAGCCTAGTAAACAAATCGACCGTCGCAATTAACAAAGTTGGAACTACAAAAACACAACTTTTCAGTACGGCCAATTGAAGTTTTGAACTTGCACCAAATTCACAAATGTCCAGATATTGTAACCAAATTTCGCACACTGCTATAGTTTTGAAAGATAATGAAGGTCGTGATGAGAATAATAAAAAATAATAATAGGAAAGTCTAGAAAAGGCAGTTGTTACATTGTTGACCGGAACCGATACAGAAAATTTGTCGTAAGTGACATATCCTACAATGTTTCACGTACTACGAAAGTCGGAAGTGACATATCCTACAATGTTTCACGTACTATGGAAGTCGGAAGTGTCTCATCCAACAATTTTACTTGGTACGTATTATGTTGGATATGAGGGTGTTCACAGGCATTGTGTATTAAAAAAGGCTTCAAAACTTATAAATTGTTTCATTAAAGGCACATTTCAATTTGAGAATGAACTAACTTAATAATCGAAGTAGAGGTTGGTACATTGAACAGATTTATTATTATTTTCTAGCTTTAATCACAGTATCACTCTCAGTCTTTGTCAACTACTAAATTACTCAATTATTTAAGAAAATTATTAACTTGTATAACGTACGTACTATTTAACTGTGCTCATAGCGACTTTGGTTATAAAACATCACGTACCTATAAAATTGTTGTTTTTACTGAGAAATCAACAAAAACGGCAATTTTATAGTAAAATACGCACTAACTAATCGTACTACCGTTTGCAATAACTCTAAACACTATTAAAAAAAAACAAAACAAATACAGAAAAAAACTAGTAAAAATCAACTCATACTACCATCTGCGTAGTATATACATAAAAACAAAAACAACTATGAAAATGTCAACGTCTACGACCATCTACGTGGTATATAATTTGAACATTATTTAAATATCTAAAAACAGTATTTGCTTCTTTAATTAAATAGTTTGGAACATAACTCCTATAAGAATTACCTATTGGATTTAAAATCACAATAATTTAAAGTAAATTATCAAATTCTAAACAATAAGTGGTGAGATCACTGCGAATTATCAGTCTTTATCATCACAAAAACAAAAAAAATATCACAAAATACAGAAAAGTTTAAAAAAAGATAGAAAAAAAAAAGGAAAATTGAGAGATATTAATTTAAGCTTCGATGTCTTCCTCATCAATCAGGTTAGCAGAATTCGTGTAAGGTAAGTTAAAATAAAAATCGTGAAAACGAGCGGGTATAATCATAGCTTTGCATAGATCCGTCAAATCTTTATATTTGTCTTTGCTGATAGGTAAAGGGCCATTATAAGCCTTTTTCAATTCAAATTCATTTTCCGTACGTCGTTGATTTCGCCTACCAGCTCTTACAACAATTATTGTACTCGGTTCCTCATCTAAGTCATATTTGTATTCAATACGATCACACTGTTCAGCACTTACTTTAACCTCCCTTATTTTTGTCCAAACAACCTTCTGATTTGCCGTATTTATGGTCCAGTTCTTATTAGCTAGCAATTCCTTGAAATTAAAGACTTCTTCCTGCCTTAACTCTTTTACTATATACGGATCATTTTCAGTCTTAGCCCACCGAGCCATGCAATACCATTCTTCTGAAGACCAAATAGATTTATGGCGACTGAATCTTTCGATTGTGGCGTGAACACTGTCACCCTCGTTCTGCGTATGACCTTTCTCCAGGAAACGATGAGTAACAGTTACTTCAAATTGTTTAGCTACATACAGATACAGCGAAAAAACAATTCGATTACGGTTTTGGCCAGTACAATTGTCGGACCAAAACCGAAATTCCTTAACGCCTCTTTCAACGTGATGTTGAATAAAGTTCAAAAGGCAACTAGAGACTTCGATTGATCCCCGTTTAGCTATGCTTTCGTTCCACATGTAGCAAGTACCTAATTTTGAAGCTAAATCGTAAATGGTAAAGTCTAGAGTAGCCAGCTTTCGTTTGTAGTAAAGAACGCTGACTTCAGCATAGGGTGTTACAAGAACTTTCTGAAAATCGAATGTTGCTGCGATTATATTTTCATTTAATTTAGCTTCTTGTTTGTCAGCTTTCTTAAAATTTCGTGCTATATCTTTACGACTCTGGTGTTTAGCGTAGGCTATTTTTTCCTCCTCAGTATGACTGCTTTGGTTTTCATGTACATGACAAATGTCACATTTATCTTTCTTGGGCCTATGTAGAGCGAGATTGAAATGTTTATTGACAATCTCTCTGTATTGTCTTTTTGTTTGGGCTTGTGAAGAATATTTGGTGGCATCATACCAGTCGCAATAAAGTTTATACATTCGGGATATGCTCTCAACTCCCTCTAAGTATAGTTTATTTGAATTTTTTCGTACGTAATGGGCTTCGACAACAGGGAAACATCGTACATGGTCACATACACTCTTAATCATCTCATCGTTATAAACACTTTTCTTATGCACGTAACGTCCTCGTTTGTCTTCTTCAATTTGTGTTTTTCCATCGAACTTGTTCCATGCTGTGGTCACCACACGCTCACTCAGTGATATCGTATTAAGGAACATAGTCTTGCAAACTTTAACAGCTTGGTTATCAGCACCTGGAAGAAAATATTGGAAGGTGTTTTGTCTATTATGTTTGGTCACTTCTGTAGTTTGCCGCCGTTTAAGACCTTTTTTTGTATATTTTAACACAAAATCCCAGTGCTGTGCCTTTTCACCTAAATACCAAAAATAATTGAAAATTTGTAAACGATCTTCGTGAGATATTTTTTGATTACACTTCAATCTGCATGTGTTCTTGCACGGATCCTTCATTTCTTTTTTCTGAACTACTTTGCCCTTCCTGTTTATGAATTCTTCGCCTAAATTTTTCTTTAATTTTCTTTTGACTGAAAGCCATTCATTTTTGTGAACTAGACGTTTTTTCCCTCTATCTCTTTTAAAAGTTTTCGTTCTAAAACTTGACGTCGAAGATGGTGTGGGAACATCGCTTACTGTGCCAAAATCAGATGGTGTTCCGAGGTCTTCATAAACATTTAAAGGCACCGATGGATTTTGTCTAACACAATAAATACAGAACTGGTCGCCACAATTATTTTGGTCATGAACTGGAACAGGTGACGGCATAGGTGTTTTCATAGTACTTTCTTCACGGTTGACATCGGAGAGAGCAATGGGTGGCGGAATTATTGAAGGGGATGTCGAAACAACATTTTCCGGAGTGGCCGGTATTGAATCTGAGTAGTAATCCACACCAGGGATAAGATCTTCTTGTAGGTTCTTCTTCTTACCACTATCATTAAATACGTCATCGCCTAGCAGGTCTTGTAACTGAATAAGCTCATTCTCTATACCTTCAGGAAGTGGAGATTCTTCTCCTAGAATGAAAAAGATAAAATTGTCACTAGCTATCATTGATAATAGCAATTATGGGGAGTCAGAGAGTCCCTGGTTGCGAGATAAAGTAAATTTAAGATAGAAAATATAGACCTATAATTAAAAATGTCACATGACTCAATAGAAAAAGTCAACTCTACCTCATTTTTGCAGTATATACTATATCCAACCTACATCATACCTACGTACCTGCATTATATAAACGTTTTCGCATAATAAAGTCGATGCTTACTAACACATCCAACATCTAAATTTAGTGATGTACAATTAAAAATGTTGGTATTACCATATATGACAAATACTTTCATTATAAGAAAGAATAACAAAGTCGGTAGTACCTTATCCAACAAAAAAGTTTAAGAGAGGAACGAGTAACAAAGTCGGTAGTACCATATCCAACAAAACCCTGTAAGAAAGATACGACTAATAAAGTCGGTAGTACCATATCCGACAAAAGTGAACGAACTCAAAGCGCACAATAATGTAGAATGTGGTACATCCGACACAGGCAGTAAAAATAAAATCCGTTAACAATGTAGGATTTGACACATATTACAATCTTAACAGTTTATTACGGAATATAACATTCATTAGCATTTTTTAAAGTATTTCGATTTATGTCTACAATAAAATATCTTTCTAATACAGTTTTACAGTAAACCTAAGCTAAAAAGTAAATTTTGACTTACTTTTGTCCTTTTGGCTGGAACGATTTAAATCATCACTGGCAGTAATTTCTGATTTACCTTGAATTGTTTGGGTTAGGACATTTGTTTCTACTAAATTTAAAATACGCCTAGATCGAGACATTATTATTTATACTAAATACTGCACTATTTACGTAAAACATTCATATAAAAATATGACACACGCACGCGCAGTCGCCCCGCTAACAATGAGCGAACTGGCAGATCTGTGCGATGCCCGTGCGCCTCCGCCCCTCCCTCGCCCCGCGAACTTTGTAGTAACATACCTACCTACATTATTATTCGTACGCTTCTGTAAGATCCTACTTTGTTAATCTAGAAATAGTGTGATACATTTTAGTTTGAAATTTGTAACTTTGCGAGGACATAGTTATAAACATTTAAAGACCTTAGGAGCAATAAAACGAAAATCGGCAAAAATGTAGTTCCAACTTTGTTAATTGCTACGGTCGAAATATTCAAACTTTTCTAATAATTTCGGCTATCGGCCAATTAAATTGAGATGGTATCACAACAACCCTGAAGCCATACTTGTTGCCAAGCCATAATTTTTAGTAGAAATGAAGTTGGAATTTGGAGACAGTTAAACGTATCGTGATTGTTGTGAAAAGGCCGTTCCATTGGATTCGAAAGATGGCGAACACCCATTACCTATTATTAAACGTACAATTATATTAATTCCATTCCGTCTTACAGAGTATCAGACAGAAATATTTGATTTTTGATTAAATAATTTAATCTACCTTGAAACCCTAAAACTCATCAATGATTGTATTTCAATAGATGCCTTATTAGACGAAGAAGCAATATTACAGCAAAATTATCGGGCACTAAGAAGTATAAAAAGTTAAAGCAATAAAACAGAGATAAAAATTAAATAGTCAATAAAACTTGCATTATATTTTTATACCTATCTTGATATAATAAAACATATGTCTTGGATTTTGAGGTTTCGCATTGCCCTCGCGTCGTAAACTGTCATTTTACGAGCTGTAAGCGAGCCAAACTCAAATTCAGGAAGAAATAGGATGCGTAGAATGGATGACGTAATAAAATAACAGTAATTCTTGCAGGTAGATAGCTTTCTTCGTACCTGCCATTCTGGTTCTCAAACTAATCCCAATCAAGTTAACCCATCTCAAACCGAACAACCCTAAAACATAACCTTTAACTCGGCAATTTTCACGTCAATAGCTTCGGAATAGACGTCAAAACACGTCCGTTACGTACATTCGGGTCAGTAAGACCGCAAAACTTAACCCGTTGTTTGCCACTAAACGTGCCCACGAACCATTAAAATGGGCTCAGAGACATTTTAGTGTTTTCATGCGAATAAAGTAATTTTACATTCAAACCCAGATTCTTGTATATTCTAGTTTAAAAGTACTATTAGCATTATACTAGTTATTAAGGAAAAGTGTTATGATGTTTGTTTTCATTAAAATGTAAGTAGGGACTATATGAAGTCAAACGTAATTTTAATCTCACTCCTCTCTGGGCGGCAAAGACAACAGACTGCTACCTGTTTTTGGATATTTTAACACTTTACGAACTAATATTTAAAACTAATAATAAATATTCTAAGATAAATCTATACAACATCAGCTATACCTAGGGTAAGCATAGTTTAACTAACTTGAGTATTGTATATTAAGCATACTTAGATCCGTTTTTTGTAAATATATACTTACATATTATACCTACATAGAAACAACCAGTCAAATTTGGACACAGATATTTTGGTAACACTGTTCTAAAAATTTCATTTTTTAAATCCAGGCACAATATAAATGTGTGCCGACTTTTATAAGAGACCTCTTAAAGAGTTAATTCTTAAGTTATGTCTCTTATAGAGTTTTCTAGAGTTAATCTTATAGAGTATTAGAGTTCTCTTATATTCCTATATAAGAGAACTCTTTTCAAATAGTTATAGCTTATAAGTTTATAGTCTTTTCATTAGTTAACGGAAAATATTTAATTCTAACATCTTCAGCTCTTATGAATTTAGTGGTTGAAACTGCATATTATATAAGAATCTAATTCTGAGGAGATCATTTTTAAAGTGTACCTAGAAATTATTCAACACGCAAAGAGAATTTTGTATTTACCATATGATCGCGTTAATACCTGGGTTTAACTCACCATTGAAGGTTGAAATTAGATCTAGTTTAAAGTTTAAACCTTGAATGATACTGCACTAGTTTTTCCTAACACGCCGTATGTATTAGGAAAACCATGTTCATTCACTACAGCACCTATAAAAGGATGTTCTGTAAAAATAAGTATTAATTATCCGAATACTCTTACACAAGTCCCTATTTTTTTCAAAGGAGTTGTAACGGAGGTAACACAATCTCAGAGGTCAACAGGCCTCTAGAGATCCCCCCGAGGGCTATTAAGTAATTAACCCTCACCAAACGAACTCTTTAATAAATAATTAAGCATCCCTTTGATAATAACGCGAAAAATAAAGACTTTAATATTCGTAGAATTTCAATGGTATAATTTTTAAAGTTGTGGATTATGTTACCAGAGAATTTATGCTTCATTCGAATAACTTTGTTGATTACTACAGTTGATAGAAAACGTTTCTTGGAACAAAGTTGCTTAATATCTTTACTAGATGTTGAATTCTGATTCTGTCACCGTAACCTATGGGAACCTTTTCCAAGAATAAGAAGAATGTATGTGTATGTGTTATTTCAGACTATCATCTATCCTTGAACAAAAGTTCAGAGAGATCCGGAAAGCTGTTTCAGTGTGATTAAGTAACAAAAGCATTAAAATTGTAAATATGGAAGTGCTAATTGATATCATTTAATGTGCATTATCGACATTTGTACTAGTGACAATGCATTATATAGTATTTACTAGCAGTAATAGTCAGTGTAAACTCATAGTTTTTATATCAGTTCGGGTCTTACCGCGATTAATTACGAAAATGACTTTGGCCGACGCATCGAATGCATATCAACATCCGTGGACAAATCGTGATCGTGTCATGACCACGGGTTAGACTAGACTTTGTTTGTAAGTTTGGACTTTGTCCCTATAATTTGACATGAAAAAATAAGAAATAATAATAAACAACATCCAAACGTTTTTGCATAATTTTACAAAGATTTTAAACAGTTTTATATAATCAAGTAATTTAGATATTCTCCGTACAATACGTTATATTGAATCAATTTTTTTTTTCAAGATACTTTTCACAATTTTTTGTATGTTGCACCCGTAAAGTACCTACGTACAGGCTCATAGAAATTATATATATATCACATAAGCACTAATACCACCAGACAATAATCTTAAAAGTCTCGGTTCAGTGACAGTCCATGAGAAGTCTACAGGTGCAGACATTCGCAAACTGGTATTATGTCTTGTCAGAGATACAACTGAACGGATCATTATGTCACCACAATTGTGTTGGCACGTCAACTCACACTAGGTATATCGAATTTTCTGAAATTTAGTTTCTTGTAGCCGTGGTAGCCTAGTGGCATGGGTAATGGACGGCTGAGACGAGGTCTCGGGTTTGATCCCAGGTTTTATACCAGGGCACACACCAATGACTTTTCAACGCTTTTCGGAATTATGTTTGTATTTATCGCACGGTTAATGGCAATAGGCTCACCACCTAAGCATAAACTGGTGACATGTGGGTGCTAGCACCTCTGCTTACCCCTTCAGGGATATAGGCGTGAGTTTATGAATGTATGTTATGTATATAGACATTTTTGTAGAATTTAGTTCTCTATTGGGAATACTATTATGTGAGATCCACAAATACTTCCTCACCATTTAGGTCCTTAACCTCTTCATTTCTCCAGATTTCCAGTTAGGCAGTGATAAATCAAGATAGTATCTTGAACCTTTTTTGAATCGATTCTAAAACTACCTTTTAGGTCAGGTAGTGAAACGTATATAGACATATGGATAGATTCGTTCCCCGGTAGTAGCTAAATGCATTTGATTCTTGATATAGATAACGAGCATAGGTTACCAATATGCATAATGGGTGGTCTTATCCCTATCGGGAAGAAACTCCCGCACTTATTTCTTTTATTTTTTTTCTTATTACTCGACTACTAAGGGTCGTAGTGTGATTTCAAATAGCCTAAAACCTCTCCAACGAAATGATCTATCAAATGAAACATAGTGTTGAAAAGCTTCAGGGATTAGGTGATTCAAAAATAAACTCTTGAACTTATGTACTGCAATGTAAATTGTTGTAAATTGTAGTAAATAAAATAGCAACCATAGTGCGGTAACTGTCAACGATTCAGCCATCTGTGACAGGATTATGGCCAGCAGACGTATTGGGGCTTAAAGACTTAGAGCTTAAACAGAGTAGTGGGCGAGAGTAATCACTTCTCAAATACTTTCTAGTATAACACGTTCAAAGCAGATTCCTTCATTTATTTAAAAAATATACCCTTTAAATTAATAATTAACGTTTTCTCTGTTATTGTTGTGTATGTTTAATACTTTGCTTATTGCTATATTTATTTTATTATTGTTTTCAGTTTGTATTGATTATACTGAATGATATTGTTATGAGACTTTTTTTTCGTGCGCATATTCCCCATATTCCCGGATTTTACAAGAGATATACAAGATACATACAAGAGATATACAAGAGATATACAAGAGATATACAAGAGATATACAAGAGATATGCAAGAGATATACAAGAGATATACAAGAGATATACAAAAGATATACAATAAAAAATTATACAAGAAGAACAAGAGAAGCATAATAAATGAATAGCCATAATAGCTAAAATAAGTCACCACAGGAGCGCGCACTGACTTCAAGGATAAAAACTTCGAATGCAATTAAAATAAATGATGATGATATATAGTGTTAGGACAATTAGTTCAATATTTAGCTGGCCCTAAACATTCAATATGTATAGGTAATCTTAGCTAGAGGCCATTGCAATTTATTAAACCCAAAATAACACTCAATAAATAAAACGTTAGAAGTCATTCGTATATTTCTTTTCAATAGATTTACATCGATATATTGAATATTATGCGAAATTCAGAATCGCACGCCAACGTGTAATATAAATATAATTTGAAGAATGACTGCCATTAATCATAGTCTTGTGTTCACGATACGCACTATTGTGAGCATGGGTCGGTCAGCTTCGATTTTTGATACATAACTTTGCATACAACCACATACAACGTTTTATGTCCTAATATCTGTATAACGTTTAACACCATCCATGAATAGCTCTTTCTCCGAATCAGTTCGGGTGCAGTCTTGCCATGAACCATTTGAATGGCGATATTTTCTATGAAACGATTCAACGCACTGGTGATATAGAAATTCTGTATTCAGGCAGCTTGTTGAACAGAAATGGTTCTTTACATACTTGCCATTTTAAAATATTTCTTTGCTCGTTCTGCATCCTATTGGCAATCCCGTTTGTATCCGAAGCTAGTACATGGAATTCGAAATTATTCCCGTACTTTGTCGTTGCTTTAATATCATGATCATGAGATTTAATATCAGTTGCATATTATTATTATAACTAATAAATATTTTATTGTTACAGGTAAAGAACAGGCCTTCTTGTGCACTTGGTAAATATTTAAAAGTATTTATATAATGTTATTTGTTGAAATAAACTTTCTTAATTGTTCTACATACTTACATATAATAACGGTCTACTATTTGCATTGTCCTTGCGCATTTCACTTCTTAACTTTTAATTATCATTAATATATCATTATTCATTTATTTTTTCCGTTTTTGTAGACAAACTTAACCAAAATTTACATTCTAACTCGACGTGGTAAAGTTCTAACTACCGGAGAAATACATTATTTACCTATAATTAATTGTGTTATATAATATTATATCACGTCTATAATAGACGTGATTACCTTAAGCATAAAATGAATTAATCGTATACTGATAATTATGTTTCACATATTTTAAAAGTTATAGGTTATGCACGATAAATAATCTCTATAAAATCTTATAATACTAAGTCTTTATAATAAAAACAGGCATTAGTTACATTCAGCAAATATAACACATTGTTTTGAGTACGTCGATGGGAGAATTAATTCTCTCTTAGCATGAAAGGGAATCCTAAACCAGAACGGATGAAACTTTCGAAGGCATACCCGGGTCCCGCACAATAGGCTTCTATGATAGAAAACTATGTGGTTTGTTAACTAAATACCAATTCAATTCAATTCTAAGTGTGTGATGATGTTTGGATGTTTGTTATTCAAAAAGGCAAGAAAGGGAGATCCTTCGGAAAAGGAAAGGGAGCAGCTTCGCTCGCGTAGAATTGAGATCTATTCTACGCGAGCAGAGCTGCGGTCATCAGCTAGTAAATTATTAAATAGTGATATAAAATAAACAATAGTCGGTCGGTGTTAAATTAACAAATTACACTTTATATCTGTTCGCTAATTAGTTTGGAAAAACAATGGCTGTTTTTTATCTCAATATTACAAGAAGGTACTAATAGCTAATACAACATATCATTACGTTTGTTATTTTTACCATTAATGCGACAAACATTCACACGCACGTACTATTTTTATAATCTGTGGAAACCCCCAAGAGTAACTGTTGTGAATCTTTGCTTATAGAATAATAGTTAAACAAGCGTGTGCAAATATTCAAGTGAAACTGTGAAGCTTCATATTTAAGTGAAAATTTCTTCGAGCGCGTTAATGAACACCATCATCATCATCATTCATCATCATTTCAGCCACAGGACGTCCACTGCTGAACATAGGCCTCCCCCATCGACCTCGAATCCGACCGGTTATAAGTATATGGTAATGAACAATAATCATGGAACTCTCTTCATTGTCTCCTAACGTAGGTTCCACTCATTCTGACGTCACGACAATACAATTTTTAATTAACTTAGTTTTCAGTTATATATCGGCAGTCCGATAGTCTTTACTATTTTCTCATAGGTAACGTGTCTTACCCGTTTCGGTACTAATAAATTCAATATTAACTAATTGAAGTCCACTGCTGCTGCTGGACATAAACCTTTCGCAATGTTCGTAATAGGTCCTGATCCTCCGCATCTAGTCTATTCTGACCGACATTTTCAGATCGTCAGTTTTTTTTAATTTGACTTCACCTCGCCTGATGGTAAGCTGAATCCATCACTGAGCTACAAGTACAAGCTATTCATATTACAAACAATAGACCAATTCTTTCAATATTCGATGGTAAAAAAGATTTTGATTTATATGAAAAGCGAGTCAGTTTTTTTAATAATAATTATTTGATTAATTATTCATTAACCTCGAATCCACACGTTGGCGAACACCATGAATTGCGAATGTTAAGAGCATGAGTTTGAGCTGTTGTGGGCCTCGGGAGGATCGACCATCACATTCGCCATTGTGTTCAGCAGATATAGTCACATAGACATGTAAAATGATGTCATTGTAATTTCATGAAAATTTTATTGACATTCTATTTGATTTTGACAGCGACAGATATTGAATTGCAAAAAAATACTCAATAAACTCTCGAACTAAACAAAATGTGTAGCCAATCCTCAATATACATGTATTGTCGTATATTTTTTCAGTTTTACCACACCCAATAGTCATATATAAGACTCTTTAAGGCGAAAGTCGAACTAGGCGGTTTACATTAACATAATATTGCCATCATCAGAATTGACTCTCTCGATATTTATATGTGATCACGAAACGTATTATTTTATTCTGTTTCGACTACTCATTTTGGTGCTTTTTGGTCCTTTATTTTTACTGATTTCATATCGAAAGGACTGTGGACGAACTTGGGTACAAAACAACTTCAGTACTAATTAACAGTATATAACGGACGCAACAGGTTTGCTGGAAGAGAAGTCAACTTTGAGTTAACCTCACCTTTGTACATAAGTAACATCTCATATTTGTTATATAAATGAATTTTATGGGTGCAATTAAGAATTAAAAACATATATCATTATGATTGCGATGATTCCGATTGCGTTGAAAGCTTTCTCTTTTTGTTGTTAGTCTAGGGTTCGTACCTCCGTCCTCCATGAGCGCGGGCCTGGGGATGATGGGATGAGCCGCCTGTCACCCTAGCAGAAGCAGGCTGCAGCGGTGACGCACAATGCAATACCCCATATCGGGTTGCTAGATAGAACACCATGGTTTCCACCTTAGGGGAAGGGGGTCATCTCAAAGAGATGTCGCTGAGTCTGCAGGGGATATGTCTTGTATAATTTCACCTCCGGCAATCAAAGACCCATAGACGGCGTACGTTTTAGTCGGTTTGAGTCCGAAATAATCACCTCTACCAACTTTGGCAAAGGTGGCAACCGTGGGGATTTTGCGCACGATTAAAAAAAGCGTCCGTATTTTCCAGTCTAACTACATGTTTTGAACCCGAGCCTAGTGAGCTCCGGGCTGTCAAGTCCCAGCTCCACGGGGACATGGTAGCCGAGTGGGAACGACGACTTGGGCAATCACGCGCAGGGCACGCTGTAGTAGCGGCGGTAAGACCCATCATGGGGGACTGGCTAGAGAGGCCACACGGTAGCCTCTCGTACCGGCTGACGCAGGTGATCACCGGGCACGGGTGCTTCGGGGATTACCTGCGTCGGATCCAGAAGGAGCCAACGTCCGAGTGCCATCACTGTGATGCGAGCGAGGACTCGGGGCTGCACACGTTGACCGAGTGCCCGGCGTGGGAGACGCCAAGGCGGGTCCTAGTGACAGCCCTAGGGGTGGGAGTTGTCTCGCTAGCCACCTTGCTCACGGTGATGGTACGTTGCGCGAGTGCTTGGGCAGCCGCCGCCTCCTTCTGCGAGCAAGTAATGCTCGAAAAGGAGGGGGCGGAGCGGGTCCGGAGAAGACTCCGGGCCCGCACTGCCCGCGATGAGCGGAGGCGACTCGGACGTCGGAGATCGCAAAATGACCTCCGTCCCCCATGAGCGCGGGCCTGGGGGTGACGGGTGGAGCCGCCGGTCACCCTAGCAGAAGCAGGCCACGGCGATGGCGCAAATGCCACCCATACCCAGGGGCTAGATGGGGACACCATGGTCCCCACATTAGGGGAAGAGGGTCATCTCAACAGAGATGTCCCCGGGTCTGCCGGGGTGCGAGAGATATGTCTTGTATAATCTCACCTCCGGCAATCAAGGACCCATGGACGGCGTGCGTTTTGGTCGGTTCGAGTCCGACATAACCACCTCCATCGGTTTCGGTGGAGGTGGTATCCGTGGGGATTTTGCGCACGAAAAAAAAAAAAAAAAGTCTAACTACATGTTTGGCTGAACTTCGATATTTCGGCCAGCCAGAATTTGTACGTGCTTCGTCAAATCAATGTTAATTGAACCCGTACAAGCGTCCTTTACCACAAAATGGGGAAACCACGACATCGGTTTCACAATTGTGTACAAGCAGGAGTAAGCGCGATCTTTCAAACTCAGCAAAAAGAGAAAACGAACAAAGCCAGTCGTGTCAAACAACCATCATAGCGTGTAACATCATCATTGTTTGATTCAGTCATGTCAATGATTTTGTCGCGTGGCGTGGCGGTAGTGAACGCGACTGCTAAGTAGAAGGCGTAGGTTCGATTCCCGCTCAGTGCAAATATTTGTATGCATGAATATGAATAATATTTGTATTGATCTGGATGTTTCTATAATATGTATGTATTTACAAAAAATATATCTAAGTATGTGCATCCGCATTCTAGAACCCATAACACAAGCTAGTTAAACTATGCTTACCAGGTGACGTTGTGTCCTAGAATATTTATTATTTATTTATTTGTACAATGTCAACGTTTTCATACTACGTTAGATAGATCATGTTTATCTAATGTACACAACAATATAGATTTAGTTAGGTACATACGAGTACAAAGCTTGCAACGTAACAAGTAAACGCATTAATCAAAGGCTGCCATCTTCGTTGTGGTAAAGGTGAGAGACCCGTACACAGCAGTGGACACCAATATCCTGATTAATCGATGTACGTATCGTCTTCACTATCTTTATTGTGTTTCCAATGTTGTGGCACCTGTCGATATTAGTCCATCCATACTATACATTCGGGTTAAGACCTCGATATGATCTAGGTTGTTGTGTATACTTGTAGATAAGAGAGGTAAAAGAATTGGGTACTTTCTTATGAATAACTCCAACTTCTTTTTAAGATAGCTTCTGCAGCAGAATCGCTGCAATTTCACCAATGGACAGTCAGTGAGAAATGTAATACAAAATTATTAATGAAGCCAATGTCTTTCTTATTTTTTTTATTTATTTCACGTCAATTTGACTTCACCTCGCCTGATGTTAAGCTGAAGGTAAAGTCTCATGAAAGAAGGTCACCATTGCAAACACGTACAGTGCTACAATGGTGGCGCTCAGCTTGACAGCCCCATCAAATGCTTTTTCACGCCCCGCTTAAAGGACCTGTGACTGTAGGAAGAAGTTTTCAATAAAATTTACTAGAGTCACGTTAGCCACGCCATTAAAGTTTCCGTGAGTTCGCCCCCCATGAGATCGTGATCTGGTAGTTGATCAAGACGTGTGGTGGAATTTTTGGTGGCACTTATAAATAAAGAGACTTTGTAAGAGATGACATGCATGTCTATGGTGTCACTGACATATGTCCCAAGATCTTGTGAACTGGAAAAGATTAAGCGGGAAAATGGTCTTCGGGCCCGAAGACCTTAGATGAAACCAATACATAACGCTGAGACAAAGATGACTTTAAATATAGTTGAAATGAATTATATAAGTGAGTTTTTGAAATAAAGAAACGTAGGTACTGACAAAAATGGTAAAAATTACTTTTCGTAATAATGACGTCGTAGTTCCTTGTTTCATAAAAACATATCATTGCATGTCATTTTATTGTATTAATATCATTTTTATAATTATATGTAATAACAAGTTCTATGGTTTTTGATTCATTAAATTCTTTATGGTTTGATATTTTGACATTTCCTAAATAAACAATTTCAAACTGTACTTAAGTATCTAGTTTAAATGAAACCATTAAAAACTTTAAGTTTATTTTATATTTACACTCGTGCTATAAAACAATTTTTACTCCATTACACAAATAAAACAAAACACAACCACCCCATTTTATTAAGCCTACACTACCATTTATGACTACCAGTAGCAATAAAATACATTTCATGTTCAAACAATTAACTAAAACCTATTTTCTATATAGAAAAAGGCTTTTTATTGTTAAATACACCCGACATAGTTTATCCATCCATCAATGGTGTAATTGAAACCTTTCTTATTACGCCCGTATGCCTGTCGGAGTGTCAGGCATCGTTCAGTTTTATTGGGCTGTCAGCCTTATTGG
Source organism: Pelosia muscerda (assembly GCA_963691645.1). Classification (NCBI taxonomy): domain Eukaryota; kingdom Metazoa; phylum Arthropoda; class Insecta; order Lepidoptera; family Erebidae; genus Pelosia; species Pelosia muscerda. Next base: position 6,359,938 of record OY829121.1, read on the forward strand.
AAGGTACCCGACGGATTGCCCATTAATTTGTTACGGAATTACGTGTGCTATTTGTGGGTGGGTAAATTGAAACGATTGGCGTTCGTGGTTTGTTTGCAGTGTGTATTTTTAGGAATGTTGAGATATGTTCTGAACTTAAATTTGAATTTGGTACAAATAGTGATTTAGTTGAAAAAAATTGACAATTTGTATCTACCAAAAATTTTGATATGTACCGAAAGTGTACTGCGCAGGGTGTTGTAAGTGGACTACATGTCCATTATTTGTTGCACGAAGAGCATCAAACGATTCTACATTATTGATTACACACTTGTAGTTCTCCACGGTATCTATTATATTATTGTACCTAACCGATTTCGCCTTAAGGCATTCTCAAATAACAATAATATATATCATGGATAAGTATGAGTATGTTCCAATAATATATAACAATAAGTTCCACCAATACATCAATAGTATAAATAGTTATCAAATTATTTTTAAATTATCAATCCGTTGTAGTGTTTGACATAAGCCTTAAGCCCTAATGTCCACCATATGATAGTACCCGGTTCTATTCATCCATATTATTTATTCACATATTTAATAAATAGTATTAGCCACTAACCACCAAACGTAAACAAAATTCTTGAAGTACAAACAACATTATACGATTCCGTATTCTGTACCAATACAAAAAGAACGTTGCCTGCAAAATGGATAAACACCTTTTGTGTGTACTGATGCTGTTGCCGAATGATTTAATTCGGATATTTGTACACTTGTCTGCTGGTGGAAAACGTGACTACGGTACACCGTACGACTAGATACGGGATGTTATTTCTAACTTATTTAGTTGTAGATATTTTTCTTTACCTTTCGAGATGTCAATAAAACATTCAAAAGCTAGAAATATATTATTTCTTACTACTATATATTGCTCGTCCTTTAATGTAAAATCTAGTTGTTTGCTTTCAGATACATTATTTATTTTGTCTTATCGATTCTAAACTGTAGAAAATATGTTCAATCAAATAAATAAAGATATGTTCAATCGTTCTGTCATTATTGACTACCAAACATACATCCATATAAACTCTTGCATTTGTGGCGATACTACATGTACCCAGCGCCATCTAGCAACAGCAAGAGTAACTACTACGACACTCCGGATCCTGCATCGCGAAAGTGAAGTTGGTACAATATACATACAACAACCCCACGACAACCGTTGGGCCGCGGCCCGTCAGGCGTGATCACCTTGCCTGGTCGGAGGATCCTCCTTTTGTGTTGGAGGGACATCACATCCCGTCCTCTCCACATATTAATGTAGAAAAAGAAAAAGAATCATAAAAAATGTGCAAGAATCAAATAAAATCTTTGAATTATGTCCACATTTCACGTATTCAAAGTACTTACCTAACATACTAATTGCACTCGTATTATATCTAATGGTAAGAGATGAATAACCGATGTTAAGAGGTTCAATACCTGCTGTTTGGTTAATGACTTCGAAAATGGATCGGCAATTACCCCACATATAAGATTTAATGTATTACTGAGTCACTATTATTTCCTTCTTCCAAAACATCGCAAACAAGCTAATAATTAAGTGCTTTTTATGAAAAAAATAACAAATGAACCTGATAAACAAATCAATAATCTGTTCAATATAAATGTAGACCGTAGTCATAACAATTAAACTACATTAACCGAATTTCAAACTAAAACAATATACCGTTTTAAAATCAAACCAGTAAACAGTACATCGATCATCACCCTGTATATTATGAAGAATTTGCTTTTTTTAACACTGCTGGAATATTGTAAGCACTTAACATAATGTTTATGTATAAACAATTATAAATTATAACCACAATTGTGGATTTAAATAACATTTATACTGTAGCTACAGAAGCTATTATGTCTGCTATGTTTAGAGATTATATTCCGTTGATAATTTTAATAGATAAGATAAGATATATGTTTAAACATGTTGTATTTGAAATTAAAGTCTCATCTATATTTTAAGATTTATATCAGGTAGTTTGATTTATAAAAAATGAGGTTCAGGTTTCAACAATATTAACTTAAAACTTTTACGACGTATAATGCAATCGCTTAAACTGAATTTCGAAGGTGAAAATGCATTTCACTAAATTAAATTTTCATGATTCACGCAATGGAATTAATTAGTGCTCGATCAGTGTAAATAATAACTAAACTGTGAACATTTACACATTGAAACACGTGGAGTAAAATGTGCTATCGCAGTTTAAACTTTGATTAAACATGTTTATATTTTGATGAATATTATTATATTTGATTTAACTGATATGAAATTCTATGTAAGAAACATGTGCACTCCCAGTTTGAACTGAAGAAAGTATTTTAGTGATAGTCATTAGTTTTTTTATCGTGCGTAAAATCCCCACGGATCCGACAAAACCGGTGGAGGTGATTATGTTGGACTCAAACCGTCTAAAACACACGTCGTCTAATAGGTCCTTGTTTATCGGAGATGAGATTATACAAGAGACATCTCTCACACCCCGGCAGACTTGCAGATTATAACTCATTAGTGAAACTTAACTGTAGACGACAATGGCAGAGTCGGCATAAATCATTTAACGGAGGTAGGACATATGACGGTATCCCACGTCATATTAATGCAATCCGACTGGGGAAGTACCACAGCTAGAACTTGTACTGTGTTTCTGTTGGTGAATGAAGTAAGCCAGAGCTCAATGGACAGATTTTGTGTCGTCGTGGGAAGACCAAGAAACTTTCCTCTATCTTCTGAACTGACAGCACAGAAACTTATTGTCCTAACCTTCATCCTTACCCCCTCCCTCCTCCCCTCTACATGGTCGACAGAACGAGTGTGACCCCTCTGGTCTTTCGAACGTCCATACGCCATGGTAACCACATTCCATCAGGAGGGCCGTATACTTATCTGCCACCTAAATGGTAGGAAATAAGAGCCTTATCGCAGTTCACTGCTGGCATTGACCGACTGTTTCCACGCTGCGCTGGCCAGACGGGTTGGCACAGGATTTTAATCGAGTTTTTCTTCTCTCACATCGATATCGTCTACGATTTTTTCCTCTCTTTAGCTTACGATTTTGTTCCTTCGGATGAATTCTTTGGGTGATATTTTATCTTCGTCACCATACAGAATACAGTATTATAGTAGGTATAGGTAATATAATATCAGCTAGGGTGCGAAAAAAATGCCTTGGGGAACTATTACATTACTGCATTTGAGAACCAAGTTGGCGTGCAGTTTTTTTTATACCACTTATGTGGTAGACAAGCACACGACCCACCTAATGGAAAGTGGTCACCGTATCCTATGGACGTTTGCAACAGCAGGGGCGTTACACACGTGCTACCTAGACTTTAGAAACCTTATAATCTTCTATTTGAAGAACCCCATAATGTAGTCGCTTGGGAAAACCACGGTTTTAGTTGGTTCAAGTCCGACATAACCATAAATCATTGTTATGTTGAACTCCACACGAAAGAAAGTTAAATCTACGAATATTATTACCGGTAGCAGTTTTAGCAATAAACTACTACCGGTGTTTGTAGTTTTAGCAATAAACTACTACCGGTAATAATACTCGTAGATTTTTGTAGTAGCAAGTACGTGTAAGTAGGTACAAAATTTTCAATAGATCCATGAAGTCAGAGCCAAAACTATGTATTTATGTTTACTATATTTATCGAAATTTATTACACGCTTCTAGAGTAAACATAATATAAATCCAACTATAATTTTGGTACGTATTATATGTTTGTACGTATTATAGATAGATGGATAGATTACCTGCGGCATATTATAATAACGTCTGACAAAATGTAAATACATTACCAAATAAAAGATAACCGCTTCGGTTAAAAAATCATTAATGAACATACGTTTTTAAAACGTGAGATTTCAAAACTTACGAAAAATTTAGTACAAAACGTACCTGCGAGTGATGAAGCTTTTGCTTTTTTTAATATCGACGTTTTTTTGTTTGTGTTGGAATCACGCATTTTGAGAACATAGTTTTAATTAATCGTTAAATTTATAAATACCGCCGCATTCTACCTCCAAAAGAATAAAAATAGTAACATAATAGTTTAAGAGTTTATTCATAAAACTTTTAAGCTATATATATGTTTATATATATGTTAATATATCCCGTGGATAGAACAGAGTACACTTAAATTTTCATATTATTATGGCAGTAAGTTTTAAAAGCTGTTACGCGTACAAAGTTGCGGTCAATTGCTAGTGAATATTAAAACTAAGTATGGTTCGTGCAACATTGTCTTCATTTGAAAAGTGTTTTTGTACATGTATATTCATGATAATACTCAGAAAACATCCACTATGAAACGTTGAATAATTTAATATGATAAAACGAGTAGGGGCTGCTCGTGCGATTCACAAAATCCGGTATTAAGGTTCAAATCCCTTTATTTTCTATTCACGTGTACCTTTATTTTGTCGTACATTGAATAGCCCGCCGTATGTGAAGCGGGTGTAATGGAAAATTCATACTTTCATTAATAAATAACATCAAGAAGAATTTGAATGTTAGATAAATCGTAGATTGAGATTTATGTTTGGCTAATTCGTATCCTGGAAACTGTTGCCTTTGTCTTCGTTGGGAGATAAGATGTAAATAGGAAAACGAAAAAGGTTAAAGTGCGCGACAGTAAAAAATACAGAACCTATTTATGAAACTAATCTATGAATAACATAACATAACAACGTCGGTATTTCAACACAAACACTATTTCAATTCAAACTCTTCATTATGAAGTTGAAATCAGCTCGAATGAATCGACTGCCATCGGACCTCCACACCAAATTGGCGATATCGAAGTTCTGTAATTAGGCTAGTCAGACTTTTAAGGGTCCAGTTACTCGTAAGGATTGCCATATATGTTCGTGTGGTAACCGGTACTAACGGCTTAACGTGCTCTCCGAGACACGACCAGACCAGTGCAAAGAGCCCATATTCATGGATATAAATATTTGCACTGAGCGGGGATCGAACCCGCGCCTCCTGCTTAGCAGTCGTATAACTTTTAGCTTTCTATAAATATATGTTCTACAATTTAATATATAAATAAATAAATTATATTAACTTTGTGAAACAATGGCACAACTTGTAGTAGGAGAGCCCTAGAAAAAAGTACTCGAACGAGAGATAATTACAAGGGAGGCTTTAATATCGGTAAGTACATTCAGCCAGTATGAGCACTTAATATAAGGAAGTGCGCAAAAAAATATTCAACGTAGTTATATTATGATGGTTACTTACTAACAAGTGTCGATATAATCCCACGATTCGAGCGTAATCTAAGGGCGCGAAGGGAGAAAAGTTGCAAAATAACGAAATCTGGAGTTACGATCTATTTTTCATTAGAATAATAAAATTAATAAAATATAAGTAACGTAAAATGATAAAAATTTCAATTTAGTTGTATGATATATTATGTGCGACTTATTATAATGTAAATGTTCCCCTGCAATAGAAAATAGAAAAAATATAGTACCATTATTGTACTAATCATTATGATGTATCAATTTTATTAAGCTTACACAAAGCTCGACTAATTACAAGTCTAGCATACTCGCCTCCCTTACTATTATGTTCCACGTTTAGATTAAAAACGTCCCCTCAAATGTGCCTCCATAGTGAGCCTAACATAGAAGGAAAAAGTAACCAAAATTTAAAAAACAAACTGTTCTAAATTAATTCTAATAATCCCCTAATTCCATATTGAAAAATCTTATCACTTTATTCTTGGCTGACTGTTTCTTAAAATAGCTGCTTGTATCTCCTTTCAAAGAAAACGAATAAGAGGCAAAATCCGCTACGGCCCGTTGAGACTTATTTCCGGTATTAGTGAGTTTCCACTCAAATTACTTCAAATCAATGACCTCTCTGATGCTAAATATATTTTATACAATTTTACACGATTGAGTATGAAGCTACTGAGTTTGGGGTCGACCTTACAATCGAAAGGTCATGGATATGAATTCTTGCCATTTTTAATAACGGACATTAATAACCAAAATTAAGTAAACGGGTCCTAGAGTGGAGAAAACTTGTCAACGTGGAAACAGTAGGCCAAAACCTTCTAACGTTGGGAGAGGCCTATGTTCAGCAGTGGACTGTAATAAACTAATTGATGAATTGAATTATTTAACACTAGCTGTTGCCCGCAGATCCGACTCGTGGATGTATGTTAGCACGTAGTGCAATAAAGCCTATGTTACTTCAGGTGAATGAAGCTTTCCAATGGTAAAAAAATTTTTGAAATTGGCACAGTAGTTTTCAAGATTCTTCATTACAAACATACACACACACACATTTCTTTTTTCTCTTTATAATTTTAGTATAGTAAGATAACAGTACCATGTCGATAGCATATTATACGGAAACACCCTTACCCTACGTGAGGAAAGGTTAGTTATGTACCTAAGAATAAATTACCATCCCTAATTAAACATTTCATTACAGAAGGTATACGTACTAATTAACGTGGACTTGACATAGGACACCGGATCTTATTACATTTGCTCCTTTTTAAATACAAACAAAAGTGTGGCCCCAAGAGAGGCTACTTAATTAAGATTTTAAAGATTATTTTTAATAACAATATTACCAACCGAAATTGCGCAATATCCTGTAACGCCGACTAAGCTCTGTGGCTAATGTTAGTAGTGGGTTTACGTCAGTATCGAACGTGAGACCTCTCGATCGTATGATCTCCTTAACCACTAAACCACGGACGCTAAATAAACGTTACCCGAGGCTCTGCACGCGTGGATTTCTAATTCTAAATTGACTTCAAAGATATAAAATAGGTTATGTGTTTTTATATTGTAATTTATCGTATCCATATTTCGTATTTCAATAAAGATCTGATGCTGTAGCCGATCACAGACCGCAGCAGTAGGTTATATAGGTTGTGCAGTTGTCGTATGCGGTCGGCTACGGAAACATACCTTAATTTAGTAACCAACATCTATTTAACCAAACATTCTTCATATACTTTCTTATTTATTACATTAGCAAGATGTACAAGAGAAAGTAGAATGGAATTTTATTATTTTTAGACGTACCTTCTAAAATATGTGTGTGCATTCTAAAATATTGACTCATGAAATTGGCAAGATTGCATGCAATATTACGTTATATAAAGTTATATAAATATCACTTTAATATACGTCCATTAACATTTTATGAAGTTTAGGAGGAGGTCCGAGGTTCGATTTTTGAGTCGGAACTTTCTATTAGAGTAGGTACGTGTAGCAAAGCTATTTTGTCGCTACGGAACCAACAAAAACTAATACTTACTGTAATAAAATTTTGAGGCATGAATATGCAAAGCATTCCTTCTCTCGCAGTTATATCGTCTGCATATTTTTCTGATAATAGCCTTCAGATGAAATGAGGTGGTTTTATTCTTTCTCCATCACCTGACATTCCTGTGTTTTTAAATAAAATGTCCAAAATATTAGGTGTACGATATATCAAACTTTTGCTATAAGTTAATGCAAACAACATTTCATATCTATTGTGGTTTCAACTCTGACATAGAGTTGTTAATACCCCTGGTTTTTAGCGAAACAAAGTTGGGAAACTGTGTTCTAATGTTGGCAACAGAGGTTGTTTGAGCTTTCGCTTCCCAAGGTAGATCATGTTTACCGAATACTTAGAAACTGGTGGAGTATTGAAACGTTACCCTTAATTACGGTACTATAAAATTTTACCTGACTGGCTTTGTTTGAAAAATATTGTTTTGGTATTGTTATTGGGTGAATATAATAATAATAATAAATATTTGACTACATTCTCTATTTAGACCTGAAGTTACTAGTTTATGTTTTGGGGTATAAAATATTCCGTATAAAATATTCCAAAAAAGTTTGGTACAGGTTTGATATTTTTGTTATATACAAAAATATCAAACCTGTACCAAACTTTTTTGGAATATTTTATACATATTTTTAGGATCACTTTATTAGGTCAGTAATGAAGTGAAGTGAAGCGTATGAGATGAAGTTCAAGTTCAAGTTTAGCTTGACTTTGGATGCAATCATGAAAACACATCTCCACGATAATGATGAAGTAATGTTACATGAAATGGAAATATATTATATATAGGACGTTATGGTAACGCTGACGTTTATCGAATGTAAAACTGCTATAATAGCAACCTAAGTCACACATCACTGGTTCTTCTTCTGTCGCATGGACATTATTTTGGAGTTGCCGTCGATGTGTAGGAATTTATTACACGGCAGCGGGAAGGCTTACTACCCCTCCTGGTATTAACTGGTTAAGGAAAACCTCGGAAGTGAGAGTCACTATTACATATAACAACATTAGAGACTTTCCGACTGAGTCGGTAGTTTAATCACGCCCCCGGATACGGGACCCGCAACTGAAAAACAACAACAAAAACTAAAGAATTCCAAATCCTTATGGTGCATCATGAAAAAGATGTACTGAACCGCTTGGTTCTTTATAGAAATGTTATCTATGAAAGTAGAAATTTCAAAGAACTGAATCACACCTTTTATTCTTATGGGGCGCGGTACAGAATCTAAATACCACGTGGGTGGAGCCACGGACAACAGCTCGTTTATCATAAAGCTTCTTTTAACACATATAGCTCGTGCATATATAATATGTTAGATTACCTTTCATAACACTCTTTACAATACGCTCTATTTTATTCAAAGAATGAAATGTTTTCGTATTCCAATCCACCCTTTTTATTATCCATCAAAAACTAGATCAAAGTTATAGACATGCGTATTCAGAATCATTGTACTGTTAGAATTGTACTTCATTCAATGAAATACTCAAGATGGAATATAATATATATTTTTACGGATAAATTATTATCAATTAGGATCAAATTATGCGCAAATAAATTTAGGTTTATATAAAAGCATTCATTCTTACTTATTTATCTATGCTTACGTAGGGGCTATTTAGTTAACTGTTCGACTAAGTTAATTCAAATATTATTTTGGTGTTATCGATAAAACCATGAAATAGATGGATAGACAGATAACTCTTTACTGTAAGAAAATTACAGTATAGAGAGAGAGTAGATAGTAATAAGTACACGTAAATAATTGTATGTACAATGGGCGGCCTTATCACAGGAAGCGATTCCTTCCAGTCAAACTTGTGATAGACAGTAATGTGATAGAACAATAAATAAATAGAAAAATAATTATCACAATACAAGTAATACAAGATGCCATTACTACTACAAGAAATAAATAGATATATTATTATAATGTATATTGCTGTGAGCCAACATGATGTTAAGTACTGTACGGTAAAAATTAAACTCATAATATTGTTGCTCAGTGAAAATCTGAGAATGACTCGACCAATTTGGATGAATTTATCCCTCATGAACGTACTACCCTTGATCAAATTAATTTGATGTTATGTTATTATTTACTCAGATGTTGACGTCTCTTTCCTCTGCCGTACCATTAAGTCCTGGAATTCCTGACCGGCGCACGTGTTCCCTTCTGCCTGCAGTTCCGGGTCCTTTAAGCGGGGCGTGAAAAAGCATCTGAAGAGCCACCATTGTAGCACTGAACGTGTTTGCAATGGTGATCCTCTTTCATGAGACTTTGCCTTCAGCTTAACATCAGGCGAGGTGAAGTCAAATTGACGTGCCATAAATAAAAAATTAAGAAAAAGTCTCAGTTGCATTGCAGCCACGGCTATAGCAATGTATTCATTTTAAACTTCTTTTGCCCAAGAAAAATGATGCCAGTCTTTAACTTCAAACTAAGGTCCCGAGATTCAATTATTATTCAAAGTCAAATAAAGTTATTACATTCAAATCGAGCTCGAAAAACTAAAAAAAAAGTGAAAAGTCTTTCCGATAGTTGAGCGATTTGTTTTATTTTCATACCAATTTCCTTGGAATACTTTTCCGTTCCATTCCACTGGTTAACCCCAAAAGTGAAACTATTACGTTAAAAGGTTCTATATAAACTTCCCTGTTATTGTTCGCTCAACCTGAACTGATAGATCTATAAAGTAGGTAAGCAGGTCAGTGGCAAGCTACTGTGTTGTATGTAATTTGTTGAATCATGAAATTGTAGTGGTAAAACCATTTAGCACACAGTTTTGTTATTTAAACTGTTGATTGATGGCACTTGGTGGATTTTATTCTTATACATACAAACATAACAAAATACAAGTGTGTTATCAACAATAACACACTTGTATTTGTCCACTGTATTTATTATTGTATCTAACCGGTTTCGCCTCACGGCATTCTCAAAGGTTTACATTGACAGTTTTATATTAAGTTATTTTTTTATAAAAACGCATTTAAGAATTATTAATATATGATTAAGTGAAAAAAAAAAAATCATATGCTTATCCCCCCTAGTCTCTGAAAGTATGGTGAACTGCTTCTATTAAGTGTAGGTTCATATGTGTAGGGTAGACTGAAAACTGCCAGCTATTGACGAAAACGCCACCTCCTTAACTAATAAACTACCGACGCTTCAACAATGTGAAAATGGACAATCATTTTCATAGTCACAATTTTATTGGTAAATTAAACCAATCATGACAACAGACATCAAATTTTACCCTCAAATAGATATTTACGTTTCGAAACGAAAACCCAGAACTGAAAAAGTTGCGTTAAAGTTTTCATAGAATATAATCGTCAGTATTTCCTTTGACTGTTGCAAGCTTGCAAGGTATCACAACCATACGATTACTTTGTGAGGTTGTCAATAAAAAGCGCTCGTAAATTTGCGATTGCATACTAAACATTGGATGAAGGCAATATAGTTAGAGCAAGACTGCATTAGCAATTGAAATGCCAAGTTCACTGAAGCAATACTGGCGCAGAAAAGTATTCAAATCGTTTGTAGCACTGAGCCTTAGTTTGGATATTGGTTGGTTTCTTTTTGTTTTTTTTTTCATGATGAAGAGAGATTATCTGTTTAATATTTTTATTTGAAAAAAAAACAGTATTTTTTGTGTATTATTATTCATTATGAAATTTTACACAGATACATTGTAATTCAAATGCCACATAAACTCATTAGAGCTTTCCGTGTATTGGAGTCATCAGTGGTTAACTATGAAACGAGTTAGCAAAAAGAATATGTAAGAAATATACAACACACATCAAATCACATGCTTACAATTATGCAACAGAACAGTAAAGCGAAAGCTTTATGTCAATAATGTAATCGGTTGCATAGAGCCCTATTAACATTCTTGTGGTGCTAGTCAACATAAAATAAATACACATGCGAAACTCTGAAACTTTTCCGCCCCGCAAACACCGATATCCAAAAACAATAAGTAGGTAGGTTTCCAATTTTAAACTTTAGATGCAACGGAATCCCTATTAGGCCGGCCATGATGATCAACAGTTGTAAGTTTTATGAGTAGGTCAGCCTTCATTGAGCAATTCCATTCCATTCCATTCTGCATCAAAAATTTAAATTTATTCCATAAAGTCTCACCAATTTAATTCTCGGATATACTGACTATGCTAACTTATTTCTGAGTTATTCCTTAAGCCTTATATTTCTTCAAACTCTCACTTCAAGATTCTGTTTGCTTTGGAGTTGCTATCTATTTGCACCTTTTAGTATAAATATGGATTTATCGTCACAATTACCTCCATTTTCCAAGTACCTCATTCTTAAAGTAGAACACTCTTACACATTCTTTTTACATTTGTGCCACTTTACGCACGAATGTTTTTATTGTATTCTGTAGTGACCGAAATACATTGACATATTTTAGAACTCGCATTAAAAACAAAAAGCTATGAATCAACTTTTACGCCTTTGTCCGAACGATTATCCGAATGATTCAAATTAAATATCGCTATAAATATACTTTTAAAATGATATTTGTTAAATACAAGCTGAAGGCATTAACTAAGAGGTTATTTGTAGTCAGTATCAAATTAAACAAAAGACGTTCATTTTTTAAATTATTCATTACATTCGTTCTTTTTTATAAATTTTAAATCTGTTACGTTGCCATAAATAATATAGTAATGCCTGTATTAAAATTCTTAATGACTTAATATAAAAAAGAATTTTAGCAGGGTGGAGCTTCAATTAAAAAAATATTGTTACTAAGCGGTGTGAGCAGTTCTCAGTTCTATTATTTTTTACTTCAAAGACTAGGAGAATGGTCGCATTACCCTTTGAGGAAGACTTTATTTTTAAATATCTCTGAGTGAATTCATTTAATAGAAGCATGACTTTTGCAGCGTGACCAAATGTTGAAAAACTCTTTTACTCTGTCAAATGTGATCAAGTCTTTTTGAAGCGGTTCTTTGATGACCATAAGGTTTCAAAGAGATTAATTCGATGAAAGCATTAAATAGTCCAAAGAAATAAAATTACTATTATCTAGAAGTAGTGTAAAGTAAGTGGTCGCTATAAAAAACATAAGTTAAGATACCCATATTTAAACATATAATAATATAGACAGGTAACATGTAATTATTCAAAAAAATAAGACATGAGATTCATATTTCCATTGCCAGGATATAAAACAAGTACTAAACTCATTATCACCAAGTATGAAAATGATGAAAAATGACCTCCGTAGCGTGGCGGTAATGAAGGCGACTGCAACGCAGGAATTGCGGGTAAGATTCCCGCTCAGTGCAAATATTTGTGTGCATGAATATGAATATTTGCATTGTTCTGGGTGTTTCTATGTATAACATGTATATCTTTCCAAAAAAAAGTATCTAAGTATGTTTATCTGCATTCTAAAGCCCATAACACAAGCTAGTTACGCTCTGCTAACCATGGATCTAGGTGGTGTTATGTAGATTCTTCTAGAATATTTATATATTGCACGGAATAAAACAAGATTTTGAATGTGAAATCTGAAATGTTATAATGTCTACATTGTAAGTCATTTGACGTGCCTCCACCATACATTCATGAATAATTCAGGAAGGTACGTTGTTGGCCATGCAAGTCTTAGTTGTTTGATTAAAGATCAAACAACTAAGACTAACTGTACTTAGGCTCTTGCAGTAATTTGCATTTTTCAGAACACCTATATCTCTAGTGATATTATACAAAACGGAAAATACAGAATGAGTTTTTAGTTAAGATTGAGATTGCGATTTGGCAGTGTCGTTTCGACAGTGTCGGTTTGACAGTGTCTTTCCGTCAGTGTTTCGATATTGTCTTTCCGTTATAGAGTAGTGAAACTATTGTGTTGATATAATATTAAGACTATAGTTTATGATTTACTACTCTAGAATTATATTGAGCGGTATATATGCCTTGTGTGATTGAGACAAATTGATAAAAGAAAACTTAAAAGTGATATTATGGCCCAGTATAACTTATTACTACGAGTAAGAACACCGTTTAAAAAAATAATACGTTAACAGCGATGGCGGTTATGACTAAAATAAATATAATATAGTCAAAATTTATGATTATTTACGCATTCAATCCATTGTTTACTCATGACATAAACTCTCGCCTATATCCCCAAAGGGGTAGGCAAAGGTGCAAGCACACACATTTCGCCGGTTTATGTTTAGGTTCCAATGAAATAGATGGCGGGCCTATTGCCATTAACCGGGCACTTATAAACCTGCGATAAATATACACATAACTTCGAAAAGCATTGGAAAGTCATTGGTGTGTTGAAAACTGGGACTGAACCCGAGACCTTTTATCTTAATTCTAACTATAATATGGTGTTGAATACATCGCGTTAATGATTAATAATTCTAAATTGATTGTATACCTATTTGAGGCACATTAATATCCGCACGGAGCAAATATTAATGATAAACCAGATTCTAGCGTGGCTGAGGGTAGCGATTGACTGGGAGATTTCAGAACGAACATGACGCAATATCTTACTTTCGATTATCACTACATAGTATAAAACAAAGTCGAATTCTCTGTCCCTATGTCCTTTATGTTTCTTTGTATGATTAAATCTTTAAAACTACGCAACGGATTTTGATGCGGTTTTTTTAGTAGAATGAGTGATTGACTTGTTTCTAACAAAGATCTTAGAAGGGAAAGTAGAAGCAAAGAAAGGCACAAATAAAGGAAAAGATACAAGTTGTGTCGTATCAGGAGGTCAAGGGCTTGACGGAAGACAGAGAGGAGTGGTGATTACTCCACCGAAAAGAGCATAGCTCTTAAGTTTAGAGAGAGAGAGAGAGAGAGAGAGAGAGAGTGATTGTCGAGGAAGGTTAATATAACACAACTGGTGCGGAAAGTGAAAAATGTTGCAAAAACGGGGTGACGCAGACGAAGTTGCGCGGGTCAGTTTTGTATGAAATTATAAAATAATGCAGTTTTTTTATACCACTTATGTGGCAGATAAGCACGCAGCCCACCTGATTGAAAGTGGTTACCTATAGACGTTTGCAACAACAGGAGTGTCAAATTCGTGATACTGACCATATACAAAATAGGAGGAAAGGGGTACGGAGGGACGGGAGAAGGTTAAGAGAGTATCTGTGCTGTGAGTGCAGAAGACAAAGAAGGGAGTCTCGGTCTTTCCACTAATAACACAAATCCTCTCCAGTGAGCTCTGGCTACCTTACTCACCACCAGAAATACAACACAAAGTTATTATTGACTGCGGAATTCTGTAGGGTGGAGGTACTTCTCTGGTCAGGCAGCTCAATCAGGACGGGACATTCTTCATGTCCCACCTCCGTGGCATCTTGCTCTTTGACTTCACTGTCACACTTTGTAACTGTTATTCAACTTTTATAGTTACACCCTTGCTCTGACTGCATAATATTTGTCATAAACTTAAAATAAAGAAAAATAGAAGGGGTAGGCAGAGGTGTATTAAACATTCACTATTCGCCAACTATGATTATCGGGCCCACGTAATAGTGAGCGAATCGGGCACTTATTACCGATGCTGAAAATAAATTTCTAAAATGTAGCAGTTACATAGATTTGTAAAAAAAAATTGACCCCATTTCTTACTATGCGGTGTACCTATACAAATACAAAAAATACAAACTAATTACGTGCCTAGCCGCGAAGCACTACCAATTAACGTCTTGGAGAGTATCAGACAGAAATATTAATTTTATCGTTGAAAAGCATGGCATGCTTTGACCGACTCAATGGAGATTGTTGCGAAAAGGCCGTTCCATAAGATTCGGAAGATGGTGAACATTCATTTCCTATTATTAAACTTACAATTATATAAATTCCAATTAAAATATAAATTCAAGTACCCTTAAATTGAAACAGCAGAAGCCTCTTCACGTCTGATTTAACCGTTCATTACTTTGAATCAGTTCACGTACATCGTACATGAAATGAAAATTAATATTTCCTTAAATATAATTTATATAAAATGAAACTGAAAAATAATATTCGTAAATGGGTAAGCAGGTAGCGGAGTATTCCTATAATGTTGAACCTGAATCTCGAAGCTTATCATTTTTATACCTCTTTGAATTTGAAGTTTCACTCTGATTTCAATAAGAATTTTAGAAGATTTTGTGTACCTACATATAAATTTACTTTCTTTAAGTAAAAAAGAAAATGTATTGGATGTTATGAAATTTTTAAGAAATTAGGATGCCAACTATTCAGGTCAGTGTTCGCTCTGCAGTGGACTGTTTGCGGGTTCAAGTTCCGTCTGAGTATTTACTTTTTCCAATGTAAATAGAAATGAAATGGGTTGAATTTATTTAGGTACATTTTACTTTCGGAAATGAGCTAATAGCCGTATTCAATACTTCTAGTAGCATAATTGGACAGTGTGATTTTTAAAGCACATTATTTGCATCAAAATTTCGAAACTTTTTACATTTTTTATTACTTTTCAATTATTTTTATTAGTTCTCACAGAAATTCCAAGCACTTAGCCGGCCCGTGTATCAACCTAATAGCACTCTCACAACAGTGTTATCGAAACAGTGACTGTTCTAAATTATCTATACTCATAAAAAGCACAAGAAAGTTTCCAAACACATTTTAAAATATCTCGCTAAAAGATAAAATTCCTCTTGCATATTTGCCAGTGAATTCTAAAAATGTATCAAAACGTTTTGTGGGGAATATTTGTGGAGTGCGAGCTAAACGTGAGCCGTAAAATATGTGCGCTTCTGCGCGATTTAACAAAATTTCTTAAATGCTTCCGAACATTGTCTTCACCATTTTCATCCCATCTTGTTACTATGCAGAGCTATAGGTATTTACTAGAAATCTCAAACCATCACTCAGGGTGATTACTTACAGTTTAGAAGTCATGATCTAGATTATTTAATAAAGGACACGTCAATATGACTTCGCTGATGGTAAGTTGAAAGCAAAGTCTCAGAAACGAGTGACACCATTACAAACACGAATAATGTTACCATGGTGGCGCTCAGTTTGACGGTCTTATCAGATGCCTTTTCACGCCCCGCCTGTTGGACCCGGGTCTGTCAAAAGAAGGATTTTGACTTGAGATTAAAGTTCTTTGAAAATCTAGTGATAGTTTCGAAAATCCAACAGCCTGATCTAAATACAGATCTTTAATATTATCGCTAGTAGTTTGTAGACGTCAAATGGCACTTGCTGCATGGAAAAGATCGAAATATCAAAGTTGAAGAAAGAAGAAGAAGAATCGGCATATGTCGTAACTAGACTTACAATCGAAACCAACTGAGTTGGAAACGTCACTGAGGATGATTTGTTTGAAATGTCAAAACTTAGACACAAATTATAAAAATGGTTCGAATTATTCGTTTTCCTTTCAATAAAAAAAACATTTTGATTATTTGTAACCAATATCAAATGGTTTAAAAATTCGATAAATGTGTTTCAGAAGGATTAAGCTGAGCTTACTGAATCATTCAATACTTCGTGGCTTATATGCGTTGGATCGCTCATTCATTGACATATTTTCGTATCCCTAAGCTAATCCCACAGAAATCTGCGGCAAACGGCTATTAAACTGTTCGAATATTCATCAGACGGTTACAAAACATCCTTTTTGAAGTTGACAGGAATATTAAACGAATAATTCTGTGATAACTCTTTCATTTAGTTATTTTGTTACAGAGTCTATTTTGGTTGTAGGCACCAATGCTGCCGTGCCTTTATTTTTGAAATATTATAGCTTATATTATCATTGTCTGTACTATTTGGTAACTTTAACAAAAATTCCCAAATGGTAAAAAATATATAAAAAAATATTTTAAAAATATATTTCAAGTGCCCTAATTCAACATAATTAAGTATACTGGACATAGTGCGAACGGAATCCACGTAATATTAATGATGATGATGACTGAATGCATTGGTAGTTGATACCTTGGCAGAGTGACCACTTTGACCGTATAACAACAAGACCAAAGACCAGGTTGAAAGAAAATTCAGTTAAAATTAGTCAGGAAGAATATCACCACCCCGTCCGAAGGTGTCCTAATAGGATATAAACGGAAAAACTCGCAAAGAATATGATTGCGAGAGAAGGAAACCTTAAAAGAAACCCTGAACTAATCGGTCTGGCCTGCATGGAAATATTAGGCCAAAACTTTCCAACATTGGGACTGTCTACGTCCAGCAATGGAGTGCGATAAGATAATTGATTTGATTGAAAGTAGTGATACACATGCACACACGCACACACGCACACACTCTTACACACACACTCGCACACGCGCACATACACGCACAAACCTCTACATATATACACATAGTATAGGTATATGTTTTTTATTTGCGATGCATTTAGCTGTACCTAATTCTCCCAAAAACTTACGTTCAAAATCATGTAAGTATTTACAGTATTTTATATGTTTATACCTCCATATTTTTCTAGTATTATTTTTCAGTATACGTTCTTCCTCTCACTCATCGCTCCATATTGCCTTCGTATAACATACATATGAGAAACTAGATTTATGTTTTACTTTTTTACATAAA
The DNA here is from genome assembly GCA_963691645.1 of Pelosia muscerda. Lineage (NCBI taxonomy): Eukaryota > Metazoa > Arthropoda > Insecta > Lepidoptera > Erebidae > Pelosia > Pelosia muscerda. Next base: position 6,377,903 of record OY829121.1, read on the forward strand.
ATTTATTTGACGTCATATCATAGAATAAATCAAGATCCGGTCAGTTTTGTAAATTATATTACAACTGGCTCTGAAATAAGTGATCACAGTAATTTTCGGATGTATGCATAACACTCGTAAATTCTCGTAATGACGCACGAATCTATTTTGTGCACAAAAAATACATTGATTTATCATAAATATCACTATTTCTGATATCTGTTTATAATTTGTTTATATAATATATCACACTCATTTCCAATGGAATATGGGATTTATGAAATTTAGTTATACATATTATTACAGGCAGAATTCAAATCACAATTTAGTTTTATTTCTTTTATTTCGAATATCGTTGGTATAGTATGTTTTTAAAATTTTGTTCCTTAGCATAAATTTAAAATCACGAAATTTAAAACGTTATATTATAAAAAATCATAATAAATAATTAATTTTAAAAGGCAATGTTCATGTATCGTATTGTATAATGTATTGTAATATACGAGTACACACATATACTTATATAGTATTATAATAAAACTCACAATATAAAAGATACACAATACAACAATGTTATTTGAACATTTATTTTATTAACTCATACCTACATCCATTCAAATAAAATCAAATACTATATAAACAAAATTTATCACTTATAAACTTGTCACAGATACATCAATTCAAAGGTTATCATTTGAACATATTTTAATAAACTTGTCATTCAAACTCTCACATACTCAACCCTAATGGTAACCAAAAATAGACATCGTTCACTCAATAAATCTAATTATTTACGAGTATCGTAACAAGAAAGTACTCATAACTTTATATTATTGTCAATACAACTTGACGTCTTTATAAAAATGTACAACTGTACTTTACTAAATTATAATCAACATTGTTAAGCATGATCCTATACAGCTATAATTTTACGTTTCAGTACTTCAGAACAGAATTCGGGTTTGTCACGCAAATCACCCATTGAAAGTATAAAAAGTGAGTACTATATTACACAACACTTTGAGAATATTCTAACAAGAAAGTAGCATTTAAAATAATTGGGTCCTCTTGGCGTAAGTGTGGTTAATTTCTACGTAATGGAGGTTTTGTCGTAACCGCATAGGTATGTTGTAATAAAAATGAAGAAAGAATAAAAGAAGGCTAAGTATATTCTTTGCTAAAAAGACAAAACAATTTTTCCACCCAAACTACTATAATGCCTTTCAATTGTGGCTACACCTAGCTACAAACTCGACGATTCATTTTTATTTGTACAGAAAGACTCTACATTAAATAATTTCATTTATCGAAATGACTTTGGGTGTAGGGAGCCCTATTAAGACAAGCCAATCTCATCAACAAACCGGTATACACGCTGATTAATAAACGAGGTTCTGCCCCAGGCTCTCTACGGGGTTGGGTTGGCGGTTAGGAGAGATTGAACTCCCAGGCTCTCTACGCAGTTGGGAGGTTAGGAGAGGTTGAACTCTTTTTTCCGCGTGAAATTCCCCACAGATACCCTTTATATCGGTCATTCTCGTTCGTGCCCAGGTGGAGGTATCAGATGCTTTTACGTCCCAGCTGACTTAAAGTCATCAAAGGCCCCCTCGGAGGAGAGGTCGACCTGGGCCCTAAAGATCTTAGAGGGTCCTCATATATATTATACTCAGCAACTCTATAGCAATACCGATAATACTGATCAGTTTAAGATTTGAACGTCCTCGAAGCTGAATATCTTTTTATGTATATACCTATTTGCGTCCTAATACGATTGTAGAAACAAAGAAACGTCTATATTGACAGTAGGAAAACAGATAGAGAAGTACTTAGGTACCTATATTTATATCAAAGAGAATCGATATCATAAAAGTCAAATGAGGAAATAAAAATATCCTTGTCAATATGAAAGTACTCTGAACTATTATATTGGTACCTATTACTGAACTACGAAAATATAACTCGTAATTCATTTTGCATTTACTTGGTTTTTTGAGTCGATGAGTTATTTGTTCTTTTGCCACACCAAGTTTTGGAATGCCTTACTAGCTCACGTGTTGCCTTCTTCCTACAGTCCCGGGTCCTTTAAGCGGGGGATGAAAAAGTATTTTATGAGGCCGTCAAGCTGTTCGCCACCATTGTAACACTATGCGTGTTTGTAACGGTGACGGCGACGGCGACCGGGCGGACGGGCTACAGCTACCATCAGGCGAGACGAGGCGAAGACATATTGACATATCATATCATAATGACGTATCATTTCAATCCTGACCATTACACTACCGACTTAAACTCATTTCTAACACCAGCAATGCAGCTTGGATGGAAGGATAATCTGGATTACCAGTAATTCCAGTTCCAGTACTCCTTTAAAAAGACTGATTACAATTCCTATTTGAATAAAAGGTTAAAGGGTGCAAGTCAAGTAATTCCGGAAATAAGCCCTTCAAACAAAAAAACTCTTCAGCTTAGCATTAGGCAATATAGATTAGCGCGTTCTACCGAATTTATTCTCTTGAATAACAAAAAACAAAATTATATATTAGTCACACATTTTGATTATAAATAGGTCAACTACTATATTTATAATATAATGTATTGTCTTCTAATATGCGCACTTATGGTTCGTATTAATCAGCTTCCGTTATCATTTAGTTATCAATTGATTTAATTAAATGAATATTGGAAAGCTATGTGGTATCATCGGATGTCCTTGTTTCAAGTATGTGCTTATCTCTTTGTTTATAGCAAAAATTGTTACGGAAATTCCATATTGAAATTTTATTTGCTTCATCATATTCGTTTGCTGTTTTAGGTTTGGGATTTGGGTCAAACCTTTTTTCAAAGCCTTCTTTAATAAATTTCAACGTACCTACCTATACGTTTATGCCTGCAGAGACTCGTGGTTAAGTGATTGATTTAATATCAGTCTTCCAAATATATAATAGAATATCGAAGTGGGCTTTACATGGCGGAGATCTATTACAAGAGAATATACTTAGGGAGGGAGGGAAACCTACCACTCACTCACGGTTTAACAATACCAATGATAGCAAAAGCAAAATAGTGACGTAGAGAGGAGTGCCAAACCGCACACCTCAAAGCAACTAAGAAGAACCCGATGAGCTATGATGTCGTGTAAGCAAATACTTGCGGAATATTGGTATCCAGTAACGCAGAACTATAACATTCGCCAATGGGTTATAGAGGTCCAATTTAGTACCGGTGGCGGCGGCGGCGTTTTGAAGCCTAACTACAGAACAGTCGAACCAATTTACAGAATAAAGCCGTGTCCAACTAAGTTGGGAAAAGCGTATTTGAAGCATCAGGCTTCAGGAACATTTCGTAATGTCTATCTAAATGTAAAAATATATGTTGGTTTTTATGGTATGGTACCTTGATATAAGGAATTAGAGTAAATCTGATCATTCAATAAGATTTTGATTAAATACACAACATATTCTATTTGAGAATTAGAAATTCGTCGTATCGTAATAAGCACATTATCATTTTCAATGAGTTAGATAGCGGTTTTTTTAAATGCTCAGATTGTATTCTTTTAAATTAAAAGGAATTGGTCCAAAGTGCAAAACTTACATTTGGGTGTCAAAAGGAGCACCGCCATCTTATAAAAAAGGTGCGAATCTTTTTTCGCTTTATCGGATAAATTAATTCGTCACAGTAATTTTAATAAAACAGTATAGTGGCAAATGAAATTAACATTATTGTATAAGTATCATGGAACTGGTATTGCTACCATTGTAACACTGTTCGTGTTTACCTCGCCTAGGTATGGTAAGCTGAAGGCAAAGTAAATTAAAACAAATTAAAATTTAGAACAGAAATTCACTACATCTCTGTATATCTATTTATCTGTATAAATTATTTTTAGTTTCATTTTCGTGTCACTGAGAATAGAAACATTCTTTTTACTCGAAAAAAATATACGTTCTACTAAAATGAGGTCACCTCTTTATGTGAGATTTTTTCTCTTGCATACTAAACAGAGACCGCTAATCTGAAATTCAAGCGGACACAAAATAATTATGAGGCTAAAATAAAAATGTAATAAAATAAAACCGTTACAGAGAAACATAAATAAAATATTTGTTCAGGTAAACGTTTTTCTAACTTTTTAATTAAACAGGTAGCAGTTTGCTGTTTTGTTGTCAAACAAAATAACGAGCTGTTATGGTTTGAACTGTGCTCAGGAATTTTGCAAAAATTGCTAAGCGGTTTCGCTATTATAATTATTACAATATATTTAGTTAGTATAAGGAAAACATTATCTCATTATGGTACATGAAAATAAATTCCAATGTAGTACAGTGTTCATAGTTTTTATTCCACTTTGTGAATTTCATCTCATTACATCAATGTTTTTGCTTGCACGATTAGCATTTAGTTTATGCCGAATGCTTTTCATATATCAAATAATAATACGACATGCTTATGAAGTATGGCGCTTACAGGATATTATTTCGTTCACAAGTTATGGGAAAATCCGTAATGAAATGTCCTTTTCCCAATAAAATGCCACAACAAAACGTTGATATTATGCGTAGGCTGTATAACACAAATCTTGGTGGATGATTTATACAGAGTTTAACAAAACGGTGTGGTCATATTTAAGGATCGTCACACATACGTAATAACGAGGGCATATGCACTGACTAAAGTACAGATAAATAATAAAAAATACTAGGACAATCTGCACAACAACTGTACGTTGCCTCATGGTAAGCATATACATATATATATTTACTATTAATATAGTTGATATAGGTAATTCAAAAATTGAGGTAAACTTTAAGCGGGGCGTGAAAAGCATCGAATGAGGCCGTCAAGCCGAGTGCCACCATTGTAACAATTTACGTGTTTATAATGGTAACCCTCGTTCCTGTGACTTTGCCTTGAGCTTGCCATCAGGCGGGGTGAAGACAAATTGACGTGTTCTAAATAAAAAATACAATACTATAATCACTTAGTAACAAATCACCGTTAGCGCTCTTTGAAGTTTTGATTCAATTTAAATTAGAATTCACATTTCACTACGGATTTTCATTAGTAAACTGTGACGACGCAACCCATCAGTCTTAACAGCTATAAAGCTACACCTACACCTGCGTGTCTAGGCATCGTATGGAAGTAATAACACAGGGTCTGTAATAACGACATGTCGTGGAGCCCAATGGCTAAGCCACATGTGACAACCTAATCCTTCATTTCGGCGCGGCGTTTTGACCTTCCATACTCGTAATCCGTCCCTGGCTTCGTATTACTCATCACAGAGTACACTCAACGACATAAATTTAACACTAAAATGTTAATGAATCTTGTTTTAACTGGAATACAAGTGGTAAATCACGTATAAAATAGAAAACGTCGGAAGACGGACACCGGATTTCTTGGTGAAACCTTCAGATGAGACCACGGATAATGATGATGATGAAATTACGTATAATTAGTTTTATGGTCTCCAGAGGTCTATAGTAAAACGAAATGTTGGCTACTATCTCACTTCCGGCAAGTAAAGGCCCAAAGACGGTGTGCGGTGTAGTCGGTACGAGTCCGACATAACCTCTCTCACCGGCTCCGTTGGGATTGGTATCCGTGGGGATTTTGCGCACAGAAAAAAAGGTAAAATATTTAGAGTTCTGTTCTTTATTTTACGTTAGGTTTAAGCATCACGGCTATCAATAAATTGTAAACTAAAAAAACTACTTTCGTTGTTGATTGTACGACCTTAATGTTTGCTTGTTACAATTAAAATATAGTAATAGGCAGAGACCAACGGGGTGTTTTGACTGGTGTAGGTTACGTTAAGTATAGTATACGTTAAGTATATATATAGTATGATTGGCGAGTGGCGACAATACATCAGAGACATTAACTGCCTTACTTTTGATTATTTTCCATTTCCACCTTTTGCTGGTTTTCCTTCTCGTATATGGGAACAATCAATTTTTAGTGGTAATTAAAATCAAAAGGCTCTTTTATTTTTTTCTTTTGCTAATTGTCTATCAAATTATTTATTTATTTTATTCATAAAAACGTCAAGATACCTAACATTATTCAAGTGCATTGGGAAACCAGTGAGTTTTGTAGAAATGCAACATAAACTCATCAAGCGAAATCATAAATTCATTGTACAAGAATTATGTGGTTGGATACACATTAATACAATACATATGTTAGGATTAATACATTACACTTTGTTGTTATTATATATATACATTATATACACATATATATATATACATTAAAAATTGACCATCTAAACAACCTGTATAATAGAATTCACGGTTCATTTGTTCAAGTATCAAGCATAAACAAAATAATCTAAAAATATATTTAAAGACAGAAGAAACTTCCCGAACTCCTTCAATTTGGGGATTCATTTGTTGTTTAAGTAGAACTGTCAGAATTAATCTTGGGGCGACATTTCTTCCATTACTCGGACCAAGATTAGCATTTTGTAAAACAATCTTTAAATTGAAATTCAAATCTACGACTGTTTTTCAAAAGATTTAGAGATTACAAACGCAAGGGTTCACAGTATCACGGTTGAAGGTGTAGCTCCGTCATAGAGAAAATACCTACATCTAATACCTATATCTTAACCTATACAATATACTCGTAGTATAGTCGTAATAAGATCTTTTTTACAATGATTCTGCTTCAAAATACACACACGGTGAATAACATGAGTCTTAAGCTGCTTTAAAAACTTCGGCAAAATTCGAATTAATTTAAGCAGACAGAGTGACATATCTATATATTATTTCAAAATCAATGCCACTTTTCGTTGTAATTTTATAACTCAAGAATGGGCTCTTCTATCCAACCCAAATGTTTAGGTTTTTTTCGGACTACGAGTATTTAGTAGATGGTATATGTGAAGTGGTGGTGCTTAATTTATTTCTATTTTTTTATTATTTCACTTTATACTTAGCGAAGCACGTACCGATCCACTATTATAAGTATATTTATGCTTCCAAAGATTATTAATGCCAGGGGAAAAGTTAAATTACCTATTGTGTATAAAAAATAATAAATGACGAACGGAATTCTAAATTAATTTATATACCTATATATATATCAGCCCTTCATAAGTGCAACTTTGAAAGTACTTCAAAATTGAGTTTCAAAACTCATACATACCAAGATAATAAAGGCTTAATAATAAAATAAACCGAATTATGACGTTAATATTAATGGGCTGAGACTATGTGGCTAGCATTCACGTAACATAATTAGTCCAAACTAATATCCATTTTAATTATAACTCAGGCACAAAGGGATAGGAAAGTAGACAGGGGAATAAAGAGGGGGCAAAATTCAAGTGATGTGGGTCGACAAGGCGTGTGTGTAGTGGACAAGGCACGATAAATCATAAAGAATGCCCTTCGAAGCGCCCTTTCTGACTGGCCGACAGTTTTGTAAAGACTTGTGTACCAAATATGGATCTGTATATTGTTGTTGAGCGGAAAAGTAGGCTGGGGTTAATATTTATAAGTGACGTGCAACTTGAAATGTGCGGAGGTAAAAATGTTCTGGATATATTTAGATGAATGAATGGTTGTTAAGGAAATGGTTCCGAAGCCAAATGCGCATGGTAGTACACAGGCTATAATTATTATTATAATTTTACTGTATAATTATTGGGTTAAAATACGATTTGTCACTTTTTTATATTAACTATTATTATTTTTTTACTGTTTACCTAAATAATGTAAATGAAACGAAAATTTCATAAAAAAAGTTCATCACCAATATTTAGTAGTGCAGTGATAGTATGTTTATTGAATACTGAGAAATCAATAAATAATCTATGATTTTCTACTATTAGTGCTATTTAGAGTCAAAGCAAATTTCGTTGGAAAAAGACAAATTTTGAAGTTACATTTAGATGACAACGACAAGCGATGGTAGGTATACACTACTAAACTTAAAATATATTACGCCTAGCTACACTAAAAAAATTAACAGAATACATTGTTCAGGAATGCACTGAAACCGTTGATTGACCTGATTATGAGATGTAAAACATAGGATATTAACCTATTTGTTATACCTTCTATGCGTTCCTTTCAAGTCGTAGAGAATTCATTACCACATCAATCTTATATTCTTTCACTACTGGTGTGAAAAATACAACGATTCATCTTTTGACACGTTTGAATAAGTTCATAATGTCATATGAGGATATTGATTACCTAGTCTCACTAGCAATGAAATATAATTGGATTACATAAGCCATGCTACTCCAAAATAGATTAATGTATGAACTAATACTATGATCATAAATAAAAACATATCACCTTAACACTAATTGAAATAAATATTAATAAATGCCAGTATTAATGAAATAACCCGCCCCTGATCACTCACGGTGCAAAGGTGTCAATCACACTTGCTGCGTTTTCACGTTGGATTGCGGTGTCCAGTCTTAGTATCAAGCACGATCTGGAGCTTGAATCATCAATAGAACTTATGAGTCTCTGCCCAAAATCCCCTACGAGGCTTTTAGCTTCTTTGCCCCAGCTCCGCAGGGTCTTTATCACATTACATATTTAGAATTCCATCTATTTCTTTTTTTTAAGAATGAAATCACTTTGAACATACAATTAGTGCAACAATTTAAATCGTACCAAAAATATGACACATATGTTTTTATGCTATAGTATAATACATATAATACAACCTTATGGTGAGGAAATGTTAAGAACAAAAAGGAAACGTCAGTACCCGTATCTCCTTACGTAAACAAACGTATAACGGTTGTGTGGCAATGAGATAAAATTAATGGTATTTTCCGTACCAATGTTTAGAACGTAAAATGGCGTAAAAGAGTATAATACGCTATTCTTTTTATCATTATATGTATGAAAGTTTTTATTATAATAAACTCAGTAGAGGAATGACGTCATGACAAATAGAGAACAGGCGATTTAAGGAAGATATCATCTGTAGAATTAAAAAAGCTTTTTTAAAATAAGTATTTATTCAAGAATTTAGTTTTACTCAAAAGAAAATAATAATTGCTTGTACTGTTTCAAATTATTACCTTCGTTTTAGTAGACTTAGCAGAAATTTTGAATAAAATCTAGTATTCTCTATTTTGTTTTCTTCCTTAAATAAAACGAGTAAACAATTACAAACAGGTTTAACAGTTTACACTTGATTTTCGAAACTTCGTTCTAACGTTTACAATTTTAGAGGGTTTAATCGGATATTGCGGTTGCAACTGCGGTTATCCGCGTGTTCGGTTAACCGCATTCTGCCAGCGCAACCGGATGCACTCAGTACTAAGTGTTCTAATAATGTTAACACGTAATAACTCTTTTATCCTAAACAAATATTGTATTTTATAAAAGCAGGTATAATATATAGCGGTTCCTACTGACTTTTGCAGTGGATTATCAAGCTATAAAATGTTACATGTACTTTCAACTTTTCTTACATACTTACATTAAAAACTATACCTTAGTGAACACATTTTTTCTTGCTAATCACCAATAACAAAAGTAGTCAAAGTAACAATTTTAGGTTAATTAACCCGGTAAACTCATTCAATTCTAGCCATGACGACATAACCTTAATTTTCGAGAAATACAATCAGTCAACGTATCACGAAGTGCATCTTGTTATTGCATTTAAGAAAATGGAAAAATAAATATTTACAGGCAGCAAACAGCCATTGACTCATTTCCAAATTAACATGAATTACAAAAAGTACCTGCATACAATTCAAAATACTGATAAATCAAACAAAAACCATTAATATAAAAACTTTTTACACAGCGTTTTTTACGTACTCATTTGACAATGATTCATACAGATGCTACTCGGTCTCTCTTATCATGAAAACATAAATAATAGACACATGAACAATCGTTTGTACTGACGAAGGTTCCTCATAATATTTTGATTTTTTATTTATGGCACGTCAATTTGACTTCACCTCGCCTGATGTTAAGCTGAAGGCAAAGTCTCATGAAAGAGGGTCACCATTGCAAACACGTTCAGTGCTAAAATGGTGGCGCTCAGCTTGACGGCCTCATCAGATGCTTTTTCACGCCCCGCTTAAAGGACCCGGGACTGTAGGAAGAAGGAAACACGTGCGCCGGCAAGGAATTCCAGGACTTAATGGTGCGGCAGAGAAAAGACTCACCGACTCAGATAATTGTCATATCGTCTTGTCATATTAAGCCTGGGTTGCACGATCGTTGCACCATTTGACAATTGTTAAAATCACGTCATAACTTGACGCTAACTATATAACCGGGTACGCTCAAACGTCAAATTCTATCAAGATGATAATATCGAAAAGATAACTATAACAGAGCTACTAAACACTCTGGTGCAACACATTAAATGTATCCAAACCATTAGAACCAATGATACTGTTACTGTTAAATTTGACGGAAACCTTAAACCTTAATTGGAGCAACTAAGCCAAAGATATGTCGTGCCTCGTAAAGCACGTTAAGTCATCAGTACCGCTTGTTGGATCCCTTAAATGTCCGACAATTTTGTTCCACAGAACTTTGATATCGTTAGCGAGTTGTGGAAGTCAGATGCAAGTCTAGACTACAGTACTGAACTTTTGACACGTATTTATATAGAGATGTTTTCCTAAAAGATCTCGGGTGTGAGGATCTATATTTGCAAGGGTGACAGGCAGCTGGTCACCCCCAGGCCAGCGAACAGAACTAAAACCGTAATAAGCATTTCTGTAACTATTTAACTAAAACTTTGTTACCGTAAACGCTACGTCAAAATTTCGTCAGGAACAAATTTCTCGTGAATGTAAATGCAATTGTCACTTAAGTCAGCTCCAATATCAGTTTAAATGTATGCCGGTACATATGTACGCAAATGAGATTCGTCATACTCCACCTCACACAAGGTTATTTTTTTAGTCATCACACATAACGGCTCAATACAATACATATTTACCATCTCATAAATAATATCACCCCAATCCGAGGGCATATTTGATGAACAAACAGTCTTAGATTCGTTTTAATAAATCGTTTATGTGAAAAAGTATGGAATAAATTGAATGCCAATTCTAATCGTTAACTACCAGACATGGAGAAGTCTCTACTTTTAGTCTACAGGAGATATAAAGATCCATCCAATAAAAAGTCTCCGTGAGTAGCAGCGTTGCCGTGAAACAAATTACTACACCGCGATGGCAACTCAAATTGCCGTCGATTTGACAGAAGAAAATAAAGATGCGTACCCAAGAGAGCACTCAAAGCCCTCAGTCTTTAGGAATTCGTTATGGGTATAACGAATGCCTAAGGATTGAGGGATTTATGTGCTCTCTGATGTGCGGAGCCCTAAAAAGTCTGACAACCAGATTTAACTATTCGTGACTTTAATTACTCGTCACCATTCTCCTTTGCATTTTCCCGGACGCTTCCGAAACTTCCCACCTCGAAGTCCGAAGTCCGCTTTTTCCAGTCTAAGCCGTGAAGTCAAATGGTTGAAGTCAAATCAACGCGATGGCAATATCGAAGTATTGCATTTAGACTAGTAGTTGGGCTTTTGAGCGCTTCAACTACCAGTAATGACTGACATAGAATGAGGATCGGATCGGAACCGGACCGCCAGGTTGACGGTAACGGCTTAACGTGCTCTCCGGGATACGATTAGACCACTTTTTCATGAATACAAATATTTGGACTAAGCGGGGTTCGAATCCGCACTTCCTGCCTAATGCCACCTCACAGAGACTGTCCCTCGAATCAAAGTAGAAGACTAAAGTATAGTACAAAATATAAAGAAGGTGGCCTATAAGGAAACGTTTACTATGCATATAAGACGTAATTAGAAAGATTTAAACTGAAAGTTAACACGAATGTGATTATTTATGCTAATTCTCACCCTTCGCCATACGAGGCACGCTCGATTTAACTGAACTGATTACACCCCTAGTTCAACAGCTACAGATTGTGTAGACTCGTATGTGTTGTGTGCGTAAACGGAACGATGTAATCAGCGATGAAGGTGGTTTATTAAAATGTTGACAGAACTAATAGAGGATTGAAACAAAATTGAGAAATTGTTTTCAATTAATCTTCAAAGATTGATTCCCCTAAAAAAAACTTTATTTATGTATAACCTTTTATAAGTATTATAACACTCGCCAGGATATTCTTTGGTTGGGTTAAAACGTCAATTTGAGTCGCCTGACGTCCACTATATTTTCTTAGTGAAAAAATAATGCTCGTTGGAACCCTCAGTGGTGTTAGTCAATGATTGCTCACGTATGACACTGTGATTCGTGATTCAGTACAGATTATAAATTTTGATAATAACAAAATTTCATTTATTTCCAAATTAGTAAATGAGTTTTATTACATTATTTTTCTAGTAATAATTGTAAAACAGTATATTTATTTTTTCTAACTACATAATACAGAAATAATGTTAAAGTTTTGTCATATAATAAATTTTCAATTGTAACAACCTATAACACTATTTAAGAGTGGCCTTGTACATTTTAGATTCTAATATGATCACTGTACGATTCCCTATAAAAAATAATCCGACTTAAAAACTAAAAAGACAATGCAGTGAAACGCGTGTAAATTGCCGTGCCTTCGTTACGTAGGTCATGCAAGAACAAGTACGCGGACAAATAGGATCACTTACCGCGCGCTGTCTTCTTGGTAGATGCTAGTAGCCACCAACTGATCCAGGAGTCACTCGATGCGTACGTAAAAACCACTAATCACAAATTAGTTTTCTAGATTGTCATTATGCGAGGAAATCAACAAACATGGTAAATATCCCGATCGATTTAACAGTGAATACACAAATCACTTGTATACGATAAGCCGCTAAGACTTCAAAATCTCACAAATATCAGAACCGGACTAATGTTCAAAAGAGAGCCCGCGCGGCACCGGCTTCGGTCTTCCCATAATCATAAACTACCCACATAACAGTTATCACAGGTACCCCTATGTTCACAAAGATTTTTCTATTATTTCAACAATAATAATATTCACCTGCAAACTTCACTCTTAAAATATCTCATCCATAAATATCTGACACTATTTGATTCTAAAATCTGATGTTTAGTCTCGGTTATTCACACTTCTTATAGCCTTGATATTTTCAAATATATATTCGGGTTCAATATTCTGTAGTTAAGTGGGCGAGACTTAGATACGAGTATAAATTATCACATTATCACTTGGAGAATTATTTTTCGAAGAAGGAGCGCTCCGATTTCCCGGCCAGAGTTATGCGACTTTGATTTTCGAGGTTTTCCTCCTGTCAGTGACTAAATTTATAGTTTTACCTTCTAATATATTCACATATTCTCCACCATTATATAATTATAAAGTGCTCGTGTCTGTACATTGGAGATATAATGCAAATACTTGAGCAATGTTATTTTAATGACACTGAGCACGAAAATATTCTTTTTGGAATACTTGTCTGTGTTTGTTTGACGGATTTTGATTCGGTTTTTTTTTTTAGGTAGGGCTTAAAATCTTGACCGCGATTGATTAAGGAGTGTTTGAAATAAGAACAATTATTATAAAATAATCAAACTTAAATTTCGGTGAGACAGATGACGCTTTTTGCCTGAGAATATTTTTATAGCTTATTGTATCCAAGCAACTATGTAAGTAAATAGTATTTCTCAGTCTTGCCATGTCAGTGACCATTCTTAGTTCAATGAGGCCGGCTGTTTTGACATTTGTTCGGATAGTAAGAGTGTTGAGGAATAAGGTTTAGATTTTGAGACTTATATAATTTATTTAATCAATCTCTAACGTAACTACGCTACCCACTGTGCCTACGTCATCATCCATAACATTACAGTTTTGTCTCACGACAGGAGACAAAGCTGTAATGTTATGGATAGATATAGTTATACTAGTATAGTTAGTTATAGTAGTTATACTACTACAAACCTAGGATCATGATGCTATATTTTTTTAATGTTTGAAAGGTTCACGATTGACCACTATCTCACCTGGTAGTAAGTGATGATGTGGTCGACGGTAGATCACTTAAACACCGCACAGCATGCTTACATTCCAGCTTTTTCCCCACCTTGCGCCTAGTGTTCCGTAATACACATTAAAAGTATCTTTGCTGTGGTTTTTACAAGCGACCATAATGGGGTTATTTATTGAGGGAATTATAATGTTTATACAGGGTCGGCAGCACGAATGTAACCCCTCTGGTCCTGCAAACGTTGATAGGCAAAAACGATAAGTTTTTCCTCTGCCGCACCATCAAGTGTTGGAATTCCTTCTTCCTACAATCCCGGGTCCTTTAAGTGGGGCGTAAAAAAGCATCTGATGAGGCCGTCAAGCTGAGTGCCACCATTGTAACACTTTACGTGTTTTTAGTGGTGACCCTCGTTCCTGAGACTTTACGTTGAGCTTACCATCAGGCGGGGTGAAGTCAAATTGACGTGTCCTAAATAAAAAAGGCCACAGTGACCATTTTCCATCACGTGGGCCGTGTACTGTCTCCCACTTAAATAGTATAAAAAAGTAGATTTAAAAGTCCCTCTTCTTCTGAAACCACACACAACATACGATGCGTCGAACACGCCATCTCTAGTTAGCTGTCGTTTCACATGAACCAGCGTATTTCACGGAACACCATTAACAGGAGCGCCACGTCATGACTACACAGCGGTTTAAACATAATGTCTCGTACTGTGAGCAAAGCGGAACCTATTCTATACGCGGAAATTACATGCCGCATGGTTCCACACAAATACATTTATTGTACGTGCGAGAAAAATATGTTAGTTACATTAATATAATTCCATTGGAAGCCAACTGAATGCGTCTTTATAACTGTTATGATTTTAATCTAAAAAATATTAAAAATATATAGTCTAGAACAATCAACGCCTCCTACATCAAATACCTTAACTAGCTTGTGTTCTAGAATACAGTTCAACATACTAAGATACATATGTTTTGTAAATACATACATATTATACCTACAAACCTATGCAAATATTCATTTTCAAAAAAAGTTGCACTGATCGGGAATCGTACTTCCTGTGCAGCAGTCGCGTTCACCACTGCCACCCACAGAGGTTGTCAAAGCGGGGTAACTTTTATAGAAATGATTATTCTGTAGCGCATAGGGGAAAGTGGGGTAGATTCGTACACCGGGAGCATTCATACAACGGCCATAATTGGATAACGGATCATGGTGGCGCCTTCGTATTAGTGTATGTGGTGCCCACACACACGCATAATATAACCGCGGAGTAGCTCACCAATGCAGCCGCTGGCTTCGATGTGACAGGACATTACGTGTTTTCGATTTGCAAAAGTAATTTTTCGATGCAACTTTGAACGTGTTTATATTCTATAAGTTTTGCTGCCATTACTAAACTGATTTTTTGTGGTGTTTGAATACATACTTAAGTTTATTATTTTTACATTTACTTCAACATAATCTTAGCAGCTATTTTTATTTTCAATATTTTAATCAAATTTTTTGGTTGGGGTAGCTTCGTACAGGAATGAACGGGGTGGGTTCGTATTATATGAATGTACTGCAGTAAGAAATGCAATCCGCATTTACGAGACTACTAATAAATTCGGATTTGTCCGGGTTCGTCCTTGTTCAAAAAGTGTCCAGGCGCGGTTTTTACTGTAGTCTGGTGAAACCTAGTGTCCGGGTGGGGGTCCTCGTAAAACCTACTAAATATTTTGAATATAATGTAGTCAGATTTTACAATACAAGTATAATGATCTTATTATTAGGTACTTAGCACCCCAGGTTGTTTCTACGAAATTTTGATCTCAATATACGTTACATTTTCTATAAATAGCACATGTACGAAGCTACCCCGTGAGTGGGGTGCATTCGGACGATTTACTTTTTTTTTAGATCGTCATAGCTTGGCTACGGTTCTTTCTATGAACAAGTCGTCTAAGGGAGCATTGTAGGCAAATATATAAGCAATCTAGCAATGCTCAAATGGTTATCAAATAGTGTTTAGTTTTTCTGCTATAGAGCTTGAAGTAAAAAGTGTACGAATCCACCCCACTTTCCCCTAGGGTCCTAACCTTACCTAGTAGTCGGTAAATAAGTACCTGCTAAACAAAGAACAGGACTCTAGCGCAAGGTTTCCTCTCGAGGTTAGGAGGTCAGATGACAAACGATCCCAGATAATCAACGTATAGTAATTATCTATTAAAATATCGTGAAACATAAAGTATGTAAGGTATGTTGTTTTAGCGTGGCGTGAGCCCCACAAAACTTCCGTGGTTTTCCAATGTCACGCGGTAGGTATGCGGATGAGCGGTTGAAAAATGTCGCTCATTTTTTACTGCAAGATAAAAAACGAACTTTTCCGCAGTTGTATTTGTAGGGTACGATACCTTTAGTTTATTCGATGTTTCAATCTAGACAATCAGAGTGGACGTCCGGTAGCAGCGGTGACCCAATTCCAAAAGTGAATCACTAAAATTCGAAATTACCGTGATTTTTCAGGTCGATTTATATGTTCTGATACATTTCTGATCCATTAGTGTAGTCTATTGTTGTCTTTATTATTGTTATTTACCTTACCAGACTTCTTCACCAATTAATATTTGAAAATTAATACACTACGGTAGTGGGCCCTGGATAGGTATTAATTAACAAATATTAATTTCCTTTCGTTACAAAACGGACTGGAATTTAAAGGCTCATAAATATAGCAATAGATACTGTACAATATAATATATATGGTAAGCAGTGGCGCAATCCAGAACATGGTGGCCGTTACAGGTGCTGTCCCTGTACCGGCGGTCCCCATCATGACGGCCTGAATAGTTGTTTTTTCACGCCCCTTTTAAAGGACCCGAGACTGTAGGATGAAGGATATTAGGTGCCCTTCCCCATCGTTTCCCTGACACTCTAAATAGGTGCACCGCAATTGTTGGCAAGCCACAAACTATCGAATAGAAAATTCGAGTTAACATTGTTATTAAATAAATCTTAAAGTGTTTGCCATAGACTGAATTATTATGTTTTAGGAATTAAAAAAATGAAATAAATATCATTATTTCATTGTAATATTCTCATTTACCCCATATGACCCTCATTTATTTGCACAAAATGTATATCGGATGAAGTAGTTTAGAATATCTTATATATAAAATTCTCGTGTCACAATGTTCGTTCTCGTACTCCTCCGAAACGGCTTGACCGATTCTCATGAAATTTTATGAGCATATTGAGTAGGTCTGAGAATCGGCCAACATCTATTTTTCATACCCCTTAGTGATAAGGGTTGTCCACCCTTAAATTTTTTTAGGCAAAACAACGTTTGCCGGGTCAGCTGGTTATGATATAAAAGTATATATATGTTTGCCATAGGCCTGTCTACAAGTCTCAGCACAGACAGGACGTGTCTCGCTTACCTAAAGTCTATTATACCTCATACGGTCACAACGCAATTAACCTGATTGATAATCATCATGTACTGTAGCCACTAAAATAATGGGTGCTATGTTCTTAAAATGGTCACAGTGACGTTATTATGACCCTATATGTATTTTTAATTACTATTTTTATGAGCACTGATGGTTGTTAGAGCTGGTTAATATTTTTGTCGTGTGGTCCTTAGACAGTTCGTGGTCGTGTTTTGTTTATCTAAGATAATGTATCTGTTAATCGGATAGTGTTTAGATATTATCAATATTATTTATAGGTACAGTTGTGTGTAACCGCGGTACCTTAATAGTATGGGTAATTGACTGCTCGCCACTTATTACATTGGGACCTAAACATAAACTGGCTAAATGTGGGCAACTTTGTCCACCACTTCGGGGATATAGGCGTGAGTTTATGTTATGTTATGTTATTAATTAGTTACTCTAGTTATACGTGGCGAGCCTATTGCCATTAACCGGGCACTTATAAACCTGCGATAAATACACACATAACTTCGAAAAGCATCGAAAAGTCATTGGTGTGTGCCATGGTAAAACCTGGGTTCGAACCCGAGACCACATCTTAGCAGTCCTTTACCCTACTACCCACTAGGCTACCGCGGCTACCTAATTAAATTCTTAAACTTGCTTTGTAGGTTTTCTAATCTCTCTAACAGATTTATCATTACTCATATATTATCATTATATGATACTTAAACTTTAGTATATCTTATGCCTAATGTAAAAGTATGTGACCTTTCTGTACAATAGTTTCGTACTCTTACATCTGAAATGCACTCCACTTGGTTCCAACTTAGCTATCAGTAACCAAGACAAATGGCGTCTATTTGCGAGCACTTTTAAGTCTTACTTTCATCTATCACTTTCAGTTGATAGTTTTATAACATAAATTCAACTCTTTAACTTTTTTGAAGACTTCTTCTCAACGTTATCTAGATCTTAGCTAGGTTATTCAGCGCGCGCAGATTGATAGTTTTTTTTTTATTTAAAATTAATCAAAAGTATACGTACGTCTAATTGTACGAATGGACACTTAAACCTACAAATAAATTCTCACGGGGTATCTCACCTTGATTACGTTATATTATAATAAGTAAAATACTTTTTTTCCGTCGAGTAAATTTTGTTTTATTGAATACTAGCTGACCCGCGCGACTTCGACTGCGTCACCCCGTTTTTGCAACATTTTTCATTCCTGCTCCGCACCTGTTAGTCGTAGCATGACATTCAAACATTATATCTATTGAAACAAACCGCATCAAAATCCGTTGCGTAGTTCTAAAGATTTATGCATCCAAAGGGACAAGAAAAATAGGGACAGAGAACGCGACTTTATTTTATTCTATGTAGTGATTATTGAACTTAGTCGGTTTCGCTTTGCAACGTTTTACCTGCCCGGGTCTAACATTGTTTTCACACCCCTTAGGAGGCAGGCAAGCACAAGGCCCACCTGATGGAAAGTGAAACACAGACGCGTCACGTCGCCCTCCTGCTGAACCCTCTAGAATTATTCTTCTAATGACCTTCTCTTGATAAGAACAGAAAAGTTCCTAATACAGATTTTAAATCTTGTATGACTAAATCACCCAAATAAATTGACGGCCACCTGTTAGTAGTTTTGTCTACTAATTTTAGAAAAACAAATTCAATTCTAATTCATTTTCTTTTCTTTTCAGATCGGAAATTTTCTACACCAGTCAACGCCGCTAATGAAGCAATCCGCAGTCGGGATATTGAAGTAGCAAACGTTCATGCCGCCTTTCTCGCACAATAAAACAATACACCCTGCTGACTTAAAGCAAAATCTTCCACTTAAATAAAAATCGACTCTATACCAACGACACAAGGACCATAATCATACGCGATCATAAACTCAAATGGCTCTGCTTCGAATTGAAAACACAATCCTAGCAATATGTCAATTAAAGCCCATTCTCAATTGTAATCAAACACGCCATTCTAAAACCAAAAAGCTCCGCGACGAGGTTATTTTTCAAACTTGATTAGTTAAAGTAATTTGAATAAAGACGATCCACAAAGTGAGAAACAAAATCAATGTATGGTTACGTCAGGATTACATACAAATTAATCGATACCCAATCAAGGGCTTCGTATGGCGACTCAAAGTCATAATTCCCACCGTTCACTGCCTAGCTTTGTTGCTTTATCTTCGTGTCTTCTCGTACTGGCATCTATTCTTTTGCAACCAACACTAGCTTCGACAGACTTCGAAGCAGATTTCAATTCGGAGTTCAACGTGACTTCTACCAACTCCACGTTGAACGACACATTAGATGACAACTCCACATTCTATAAACCTGGTCATATAAAGCATACTAAATATTCTGCTGTCGTTGCTGTATTGCTGACATTGATTTTTATGATCGTTATTGTAGGAACAGTAATTGGAAATATCCTTGTTTGTGTTGCTGTACGCTTGGTCAGAAAGTTGAGAAGACCAAGTAACTATTTGATCGTATCTCTGGCAGTGAGCGATCTGTGTGTAGCTTTTATGGTGATGCCAGTAGCCGCTGTGTACGATATTATGGGAACCTGGCCTTTTGGACCAATCATTTGTGACTTTTGGGTATCCAGTGACGTTCTATCTTGTGCTGCGAGTATCCTCAATCTCTGTATGATCTCTGTGGATCGATATTATGCCATAACAAAACCTCTAGAATATGGTGTTAAAAGGACACCCCGAAGAATGCTCTTTTGCGTATTTATCGTATGGATAAGTGCAGCATGCATATCTCTCCCACCGGTCCTCATACTGGGTAACGAAAAGACTGCAACGTCCTGTTCTGTGTCGCAGAACAAGGTGTATCAAGTTTACGCTACTATGGGCTCATTCTACATACCACTGACGGTTATGGTAGTAGTGTACTATAAGATATTTAGCGCAGCTAAAAAAATTGTAAAGGAAGAAAAGAGAGCTCAATCGCACTTGGAGACTCATTGCTATCTTGAGATAAATGTGAAGAATGGCGGAGCAGCAGAAGCGAAACTTTTAGGAAACCAATCCTCGCAGCCTCCCCCAAGGGGCTCCACAGCGAGCACAAATACTACGGTAAGTGTTTATAAGTTTTAAGAATAAGAATTTTAGACGACAACTGTTTTACTTCCTTGCAAGTTTCCTACGATTCTCGTATAACTTATAGTACTAAGAGTACCTATATCTCTGTATAGTTAGTACACAAAGGAATTAAATTTTTACTTTTATTTTCTATGTAAACAATTTGATTATCCGGATATTAAGTTAGGCGCAGAAATTCCAATACAAGTTTCAACAAAGTAGGTGTAAGCTTTTCAAAAGAAGGCAACAAAAGGCATAGTGATGTTTGCCTGGGCAAACGCATTAATCCTGTGCGTCTCTCTGGACTGGGATTTCGTTACCAAAACAGTCTAGTCTGCCATTCTTTCAGAGTTACTGATAGTATAAAGAGAAAGAATGTCTTAAACAGGACTGTAACCAATTTTCCACATGCATTTTATAACAAAATGCCTTGAAACTGTTTCCAGTTCGATGATTAATGAGGCACAAAAATTATCCTCTACTATACTAGTCTAGTATTCATTGTGTTAGAAAATATACTAATTTACAATTATTACTTTGTTACAGTGTAGTGTAGAAAAAACAGAAAGCACCATTGGGAGATGTTTCAGTGGTCAAAGGAAATCCAACGAGTCTCAGTGTCCAATGTTGCAAGCACCAAAAACACCCATCAAACCAATTCACACAATAAACAATTCACCAACCGTCAACCAGTTGGCGCCAGGTAAATTTCAAATAAAAGAGCGACGCAGACAATCGTCGGAGAGCAGTCAAAAAGTTACAACCAATAGAATTCGATCATCACTGTCAAATTTTGCTCAAAAAAGTCATATCGCCAAAGATCTGCTGCATTCGTCAGCTTCGCATAATAAGAAACTGCGGTTCCAACTAGCCAAAGAACGCAAAGCGTCAACTACATTGGGCATAATAATGTCAGCATTTGTAATCTGTTGGCTGCCGTTCTTCTTACTAGCCTTAATTCGGCCATTCGTCGCAGAAGACGCTATCCCTGACGCAGTCAGTGCTATCTTCCTTTGGTTAGGATACCTGAACAGTTTACTGAATCCAGTTATCTACGCAACCCTGAACAGGGATTTCAGAAAGCCGTTCCAAGAAATTCTTTTCTTCCGGTGTACTAACCTGAACCATATGATGCGAGAAGAATTCTACCATAGTCAATATGGAGATCCAGATCAACACTATTGTACTAATAATACAACTAAACTTCATAATTACGATGAAGGAGTTGAAATAGTGTCTGCTGTCGATAGAGAGGAAACGCGAGCTTCAGAGAGTTTTCTATGATTGACAATGCCGGAGGTCTATCCTCAAGACCTAGATACTGTGATCTAATTAAGACTTTTTATAAACTTGCGAGTTAAACAGTGTAGATTTTTTCGATTTCATACGGTTAAATAACTTCTGTATTATACAAGGCTGTTTCTACCTAACTAGTCGTTACTTAGGTGATTGCACTCATGGTTTCGTATGATGGTGTAAAATAATTACTAATAACATTTTTAACTGCAATTCTGAGTGTTGTCCAAAACCAACCCTCCAATTGCTGTCGAAATATAAGGAATACCATAGAAGCTATTTAAAAATTATGACTATTATTCACATTTATTATGAAAAAGTTTTGGTCCTAATAAAGTTGTAAATTGTATTGTACATGCGACACGAAGTCTTAGCCACATTTGTTAGTTGGATATAATAGCTAAATAGTAGGTATGTGTTAATATTATTTATTATAAGGTTATTTAAGTTATATTGTAACTATGTCAATAGGACTATGAAATATGAGTTATTTGATAATTCTGGAATGACCAAAGAGGCAAATTTATTTGTGAATGATAACTTATAAAGTGTATAGTGTGTTGTGAATTTCATAAATTTTAATAATAGAAGTGTATTATATTGTTACATATTATTATACAGTGTATATGACACTAAAATAGTCAGAAGTATTAATCCATGTGATAGTAGGTATAGATTTCACTTTTCTGGGTTTCATAATTGTTAATATTATTTATGTATAGATTTTTTACTATTTATATTAATTATGTATCAGGTGTAGCATTATGTAATTAAAGTGATATACGCATATATATTTATTTGTAAATAATAAAACGTTAAAAAACTACAAGAAGTCACAGTTATTAATATATGGGCACTGCCACATAAGGAACTAATTTGTAAGAAGTACTTAGAGTAAATCTATTGCTTTATATTTATGTTATTACGTGGCAGTTTATTAATGCTAAGGTATACATATTTAGGATTATTTTATACAGGAATAAAGCTCATCTGTTTTTTTTTTTCATATCGGCAGCTAGAGTTCTTTAGTTGCTTATCTTAAGATTAGTTGTACTTTCAAAATAAATTGTCTTTATAATATTTAATTATATATTATATTGTATCATTACGAATTGTGCGTATAAATATTATTATATTTAATAATTTAATATTCGGTTCAAACTAGATTTACTTAGAACAAAAGTCAGTGTTGTAAATATTGTTAATAATACTAATGACACTGTAGATATAATATAAATAATAATACGTATGTATAAGTATAAATTAATAATAGTAGATGAATATATCGCAGAAACCGTGTGGGGAAACTACGCTTGGAAAATAATAATTTGACAGTTCAATTTGATGTTTTTAATTAATAAACGTACAAAATGTACCTACCTACTAAAATTTCTTTGGTGTAGTTTCTTTCCAATGTTAATATTGTTGTTGTTGATAAATAGATGTAATAATAATAATTGACCATAAACGTCTGAAAACTATTAGATTTAAAATTGTATTTTGTGAATCTTGAACAGTTAGAACAAATGCCATATTCTGCCACCGATTTACATCTTTGGTTTCAATACAATATTGCAACTTAACAAATATATCTATTGATTTACATAAATATTTGAAGAATATTTGAAACCGTTTGTCATATCTAGTTAACGCTGCGATGATAATAATGATGAGTTTGTTATATCAGACAGCTAACCTTACCACAAAACTATCTAGAAACTTGAAATGACTAATGTTGGTATTATTGATTAGGTGCCACCAAATAAAATAATCTAACTGAAGATTTCGCGTCATGAGTGAAAAAAAGGTTGTAAAATATTGAAATTGGATCAATACTTATGTACTTTAGAACGTTGCTATTTCAAACCTAAGCTTTGGTAGAGTTTTTTAATTAAGCGTTTACCGAAAATCCTGAAAAAGTGTGTCAGCGATTCTAAAAGTGTATTTTGTTTATTGCTGACAATAGGCTGTAATAAAGTAATTGATGATTTATAGACCATTATTATTTTCAATTAATTTATCCGTGTATTGTAAATAATTCAACCATTAATTTAATAGAGCTCGTATAGTACAAAACATTATTACGTTTGTTAATAGTTTTATTCCTTTTATTTATATAAACAAATATATCTGTACTGTCATAGCCTAAAGTGATGTAAAACTATTAGAGAATCGAAAATGGAGGTTTTGTATAGAAATAAACTTATATTGCGTTTGACTGTAATTTGTGATCAGTGTTTATTTTTCTTCTGTTCATTACTATTTTATTGTTATCATATTTTGTTAACATTGTGGTGACCAATTATTACTCTCCCCTGTCGTTATAATGGTAAATAGGCCGATGTCTATTATTATTTGTATTTCACAAATAAAAAATCATACTGATGATGTAATAAATAAAAAATAACCAGCATTTCACTATGTTCTATTTCAATAATAAATAAATATTTATGTAGGTACATTTATGCACTTGAACTTGAGATTTGAAGAAATAATTGATATAATCCGTTTTTTTTTTCTTAATTAAAATACTGTTTAACTACCTACTACTCGTAAATGGTTTTTACTTAAATACCTATTGACTTTACAATTTTAATAAAATAAAATTCTTTTTAATTTGAAATCTATGTAATAGAAAAACGTAGTATTTTTTATTTGTTGCCAAATAGGGTAAACCGCCCAATTGTTGGCACTTTAAGGGTGAACTTCGTGTCGGTCTAAAATGAAACTACCATAAAATCTTATTTACAAAAGCTACTAGACAAAACATATCATAGAATTAAAGAAAATGCTTTAATCTTTGTTTTTATAATCATTTTTATGTGATTGAATAGTAATAAATAACAATTTTATACTTAAATCCGAAAGACTATAGTAAATCCTATTATTGGCACAGAAGATATCAATTATTGGCATTTACTCGTCTAATTATTGGCACGTCGTTAAAGCCTAGGAAACCTATGATTAAAAACATAAAATTTGCCTACCTTGGTATAGGTACCTACTTAGGATATAATTAAAACACTGTTTATATGTTCTGTTTTTATTTAGGGATGTTATATAGGTACCATAAAGTTTCATAAAAATATCAAAAATAAATGTATAGGTACTAACAATCACGTTTTCTTATTCTAGGTATTCGTTTTGGTAATTTCACTTTATCAATACTTAAATTGAGATATTTTAACTTTAATATATTAATCAGTCTGATTAAGTTTCTACTTAACTTAATAATCTCCCTACCTATCTTTGTATTTTATATAGATAGTTCGCAGTCGTAAATCTTAAAAACTAACATTTTAACCAATCTTAATCATCGGTTAACATCTTCTCAATTTCAGTAATGCTTAACTTTTTGTTAGCTACGAGGAGAGGTCCAAAAGTTCGTGGAATGACAGGGTTTTAAATAAAATAAAACAATAAATCTATTTTTCCTTTTCAATATAATCACCCTTAAGGTGAATACATTTATTAGATCTGTGAATTAATTTTTCTAAACCATCATAAAAATATTTTTTACCTTTTGCTTACAATGAGTCAAAATTGCCTCCTTGACCTCATTTTCGACGGAAAATTTCCTTCCCCTTAAGTCTTTTTTTAAATTGGGGAACAAATAAAAATCACTAGGGGCCAAATCTGGACTGTAGGGTGGGTGAACTAGTGATTCGAAGCCATGCTCATTCAGAGCAGCCATTGCCACTCGGCTCTTGTGAACGGTGCATTGTCTTGCAAGAGCAACACTCCCTTGGTCAACTTTCCTCGTCGTTTTTCTTTAATAGCCTTCTTTAATTTCTCTAGTATCGTCGCGTAATATTCGCCGGTTATGGTCTTTCCCTTTTCTTTGTAATCAATCAATAGTATCCCGTCACAATCCCAAAAAACAGTTGCCATCAACTTTCCAGCCGACTCCGACACTTTGAATTTCTTTGGCGGTGGTGTTCGCTTTTTATGCCATTGCATGGACTCCTGTTTAGACTCAGGCTCAAAATGATGAACCCATGTCTCATCTCCGGTAACAATGCGCTTCAAAATCGGTGCAGGATCGTCTCCACACAACTCCAAAAACTGTTTAGACGCGTCGACGCGCTACTGCTTCTGAAGCGGCGTGAGCATTCTCGGTACCCATCTTGCACTAACTTTTACATACCCAGATGGTCATGTAGGATTCGCAGAATGGTGGTTTCAAAATGGTCTGAGCGTTTTTTCCCTGCTTGGTAGGGAATTTTATTACAGCACGGTGTTTAATTTTCGGCGTACGGCGTACCTACTCTATACCTACAAATAACA
Source organism: Pelosia muscerda (assembly GCA_963691645.1). Classification (NCBI taxonomy): domain Eukaryota; kingdom Metazoa; phylum Arthropoda; class Insecta; order Lepidoptera; family Erebidae; genus Pelosia; species Pelosia muscerda. The sequence continues at coordinate 6,403,997 of OY829121.1, forward strand.
AACATAGAATTAGCACTCCATATTCTATTATGGGCACTACTACTAATAATTAGCTTTTACTATTGGCACTATGGGCCAACATTTGGAAATTGCTATTAAATAAAAAATACTCAAGGGCAAACAATAATTTAATTTAAAACCACTTCAAATAGAGCATAAACTCGCTTGTCGATAAGATTCGTAAAAATCCTAATATTGGCACTGATGCCAATAAAAGGATTTTGATAAATTTATTGTTCCAAATGTTGGCACATGAAATAAATAAAATATGATTAAAATATTAAAGAAATAATCTTTGAATCTACTAATTAGAGGTGTAATTAAGTATATAAAATGATTTCGAACATATCAATGAGCCTAAAACCTGTGATATACAATGATTATTAAAGCTCTCACCTTAAGAAAAAACCAAAATGCAGCTCCAAATCACTAGCACAAAATGTCAGCTGATGTTTCTAAATCGCCATAATGGGTATTGGAACAGTGTTGCCAATTCCCAACAGAAAAATAATACTATTTTATTTTTTAAGGCATACTAAACTTGAATAATGTATGGTTTCCTTATTTTTTTGTACTAAACTCTAAAGTGCCAATAATTGGAGTAGTGCCAACGATTGGATGGATTACCCTATGTCGATTTGCCATTTAGAGTGATAAATTCTACTTCAGCAACTTCATTTAAAGTGCGATTTACACATTACGTGGGTGCGGGCTTAGGTGATTTTATCATCCATTGCCGTTTACAGAGTGAAAAAGAAATGCTGTATTAAGAAAACGATGGCAAAACGTTCTGCGGGACCCGCACCCGCACTATGTGTGAATCTTGCTTAAGTTTTGTGTAATTCGCGGGTCTAAATGTATATTCTTCTTTCTTTCATTCACTCAGTCTGTCTTTTTTACTTTCTACAGTTATTTCTTTACAAAATCAACATACGTTCGATGTAAAACACTATGTTTAGAATTGACGTTGTAATACACTTTGTGGAATTGTAAAACTTTAGCCTAAGGGAAACTTGTATAGTAGCAAAACGAATGGAATTCTTATCTTTTGGCATCGTTGTATTTTTCTTATGTAGGGGCCCTAAAAGCGACGAATAAAAATTAGATTCTAGTTTGTCCGTTTTATTTATTTTCATCCCTTTTTGCTTCTTTTTCTTCTGTCAAATCGTCGGCAATACCACTCCTAAATTCTGCATTTCCAGTGCGCTAGATTACTTTTTCAGAGGCACTCATAAGATTCAACGGTGTCCAGGCACAAGCAGCACACTCCAACAGGTGAGACATGGTCTGTGGAGCAACTTGGCACTCCGCGTTCTCGCCATTCCGCATCATCCGAAACCAGTTAGATCAGTTCTCTTTGATTATTGATGTATATGTATATCGTGAAAGACCTATGGAATACAAAACGAAGACCTGTAAAGCAAACTCTAATTTCTCAACATATTCTTTACACAACTTAAACTTGCACTCCAGCCCTAGACAAGTGGCAACGATTACCACGTAACTAGGCTAGGGGCTCATTATTTCTTTATTTATGTGTTTTGGTTGACTGCCGTTTGAACTCCCAACTCATAGAGGAAAGCCTGCACCAGAGTCTCGTTCGTCAACCAGTAACCTGTGCGACAGAGCACAAACATCTATCGAATTCATAATGTAATCGTATCGAGAGAACAGATCATTACAATAAGCAGCCTGCCTGCTGTGAAATTGTATGTGCGTGAAGCCTGCCAGCGCATTAACTATTTATTAATCTATGCTGCCAGTCACAATGCTACATTCTCTCGATACTTTTACGTTCTAAATTCGTTTCGGGACGATGGTGGGAGCTATACAATCGAAGCATATACTTTTCCTATCTAAATTTGATTTGAACAGTCAGTATACTAATTTTCGTGCTCGGAGCACTGAGACTTCGCAATTGAACACCCTTTCAAACTCATTGACGCTTAGTTCCTCCAGCTATTATTGTTTCATTATTAGGGTCTATAAAATGAAACTTACGATTCAATTCCATTCAACAAGATAAACATCTTTTCTTCAGTAGTACCAAATCGTTGTCTTTAGTGTAGAGGCAATAGTAAATAATGGTTAGGACCGCAATTGGAAGTGAAAGGTTATAAATCTGGAGCTAGCTCAATACCTTACCTACTGACTTAAATCCGATATTGAATCGTTTCTTTTGTCTGGTAAGGTGAAACTACAGTTCGTTCTGTCTCATTAGATATACGATTAGGCTTTTTCGTTCAAAGATATTGATCATTAGAACATAAATGTCATCAACACTTCGTACTGAAACATCAAAAACGCCTAATATATGTGTTACTATGTGATGTCATGGTCGCAGTCTTATTACTAATACAGATAGTATGGTATTGGCTATTCAGATGAGGTGGGACATGACGGTATTTCCCGTCCTACTTGAGCAATCGAACTCAGGAAGTACAGAGGTACCTACAAATTACCGCGGCTAATAATAACCTTTTGTTGTGTTCCCGGCGGTGAGTGGATTAGTCAGAGCTTACTGGAGCAATTTTTTACTGTCTGTGGGAAGACCGAGAAACCCTTCTTTGTCTTCTGCAATGACAGCACAGAGTTTCTCTTAACCTTTTACTGAAGAATATTTTGAAAATAAGGTCTATTAGCGTTAGTAGTAGAAAGTGTATAAGTGTATTTTTTTTTTTTTTATACTACGTAGGTGGCAGACAAGCACACGGCCCACCTGATGGAAAGCGGCCACCGTGGCCTATGAACGTGTGTATTCTTAATGAACATTGGTTCGCCAACTTATTCAGTACAAATCATCACTTTACAGATGTATAATCTTTTAATGAAACGAAACTAAAATTAGTGACGGAGAGTTAGCGAAAGACTAGTGACACTGATGGGAATCACCTTGAGTTTTTCCGTCGAATGATCTCAGACACTAGAGAACTGGTAATGAATACATTCATAAGCGTAGCGATTTTGTAATCTTTATTTAATTACATTTTACTATACATTAGCCTATCTAAAGCACTCGAAATTAGCTTGCATTAAAAGCAGTGACAGTAGTGGAATTTTGTTAAGAGTGTAGGAACAGAAAAATACATTAGACTATTGTTTCTACTTACTCCAGCGGCGGGAGAAAGATGTTAAACAAGGTTTGTCTCCCGCCGTCTCATCTGTTTTTATAATACAAGTACTATGACATACACACATACACAGTGTATAAACATATACAGTGTTGATTAATAGCACTTGGTGTAACTTATTGTTATACATTATTGATAACACACTTGTACTTCTCACCTGTATTTATTATGATGCTGATAATAATGATGATGATTTACTAACTCCCGTTAACATTATTGCATTATACAATAGAGGTTCATCCATAGCACTAATGTGTGTATTATTGTACTTTTTCTCGATTTGATTTCAGTTTAATCACCCAGTGCTAATTTACTACTAGGTGACAATTTGGCTTGACTCATAAAAGTGTTACCTTAAAAATATAGTTAGTGAAAAATAAGTGCTATGCCCAAACCAAACATGGACATATAACTCACCATAATCTTTTTAGAAGACGGTTAAAAAAGTCACATGGACTGTAAATACAAAGTACAAAATGTTTGTACAATTTTTTATAAACTTTAATACAGACATGCCATCCGTTCCACTGGTCAACGCCGCACTTTGTACAGACGAGTACTAAAAGCTCAAAAGCATGGAAAAATCCTTTGATCTGCATATAGTTTTACTGTATTTGAGTGTACTTTAAATGTTAGTGAAACGCATTGCGATTTGGAGATATTCATTAGTCTGGTAATAGAAAATTCTGCGCCTTCATGAAATAGCACGAATACATCTTTCATTTACAGTCCACAAAGGAAAGTAGATAATATAGTCTGAACTTTCTATTATAGAAGATAATCTGACTGTTCAAATAATTCAAACCATTCAAACGATTTACACCTCATAGCAAGGTTCTAAATTTTTTTTTCCAAATTTCTTTACACACGTCTATAGGCCACTGTAAGCACTTTTCATCAGGTGGGCCATGTGCTTACTAAGTGGTATAAAAGAAACATACTTCAATTTTGTTCCATTCAAAGATTGATCTCTCAATCACATCTTTCGTTTAATATTTACTTTCAACCTATGAAAAAATCATGAGAAAAGCTAGTCAGTAACTTATGGGAGATATGTTTGGATATAGAAAACAATCAGGAACAGAAGGATAGAGTTAGTGATCCGAAGTGATTCGTAGCATTTGTAGCCTTTGTCGAAACAGGCTTACCCGCACAATCCAATTTGGAAAACAACTCATGAATGTCAATACAGATTTACCAACGGATTTATTTAGTAAAGCGACATGACGGATCTCCGTAATGCTGCGGTTGTGGGTCTGTAATGAAATGTTTAATTGTAATATATCACGGATTAAAGCGATCAGTCATTGTGTACCCTAGCTTTTCAACGTTTTAGCTACTTTACATTAAGTCATGGTCATAAGTCGATGGACTTTTATTCTACAGTTATAATGCGGATATTTTAAAAGTAGAATACTTTAGTTAGGATCAGGAGAAGCTCAGTATGCCACCGGGATTCAAGCATCAATCCCGGTTGCATCCAGAACTTGGATGTTATAATACATGGGTAACTCTCGTACTACTGCCCACGATTTCGTTTGGTAGAGTTTTACAGACGCGACTGCTACATGATCCGCCAACCCTGCATTAGAGGGTCATCCATCAATCAGGTGGTGTGATGACTTGTAAATGAAGTTGGATTGACTTCAATCTTCAATCAATTTGAATGTACGCCATATTTAATGTTTCAAAAATTAATATATAATTGTTGTCAAGTAGGAAGTGAATGAAATTGAGAATTGAAAGTATAAATTCAGTATTTCCTTTTAATTTGGGACCATCTGCTTAGTAAATTGTACGAAACTATTTTTTTGCTATAATTTCATTACAGCAACCCTTTCTTATAATTCTCCTTTCTTACAGTTCTTCTATTTCCGTGTCCTCCATTTCACCTCTATGAAGATAATTGTGTTTGAATCGGTTTTGTAAGTATATCCAATAATATATTATCTATCATCCTTATTCGAGTAAACATTCTCAAATGCTTAAGTTCGCCCAAGTGTGAGTAATCCGACAAGCAAGTATTTTGTTTCCGATGATGTTATATTTTCTCGTTTATCTTTACGTTTCTTTTTCTGATAAAAGATTGTTCTCACTTGAATAGTTAATATCCAATATCGTCGGAATTATTTATTCCTTTTACGGTATCAGCTTAGAGAAGAATGTTTTTTAATTATCCTGGAAAAAGCATTTTGAAGTAATATTTATACTCAGCGAGGTTTATTTCTAATTATTTTCGAATTCTGTTATATTCACGAGGCGTAACCTGGTTATGATGCCATCAATAGATACTGGTAGATAGAGATATTTGTGTATTGTTTATAACTAAATTAAATACATACATACATACATACATATGCTCACGCCCGTGATCCCCGAAGAGGTAGGCAGAAGTGTGCTAAACACCCATATTTCGCCAACCATGACTTTACGTCTCACGTAACACGTACTTAATCGGGCCTTTTGTAAAAAGAATGGGTAGGTATGCCGAAAATGAAATGGTAACTAAAAATGTTGCAGCTAAATGAATTTTAACAAAAATATGTTTTGACCCGATTCTATGCGGTGTAAATTGCAAGGAAATTAGTTACGTGCTTAGCCGCACAAGCACTACCAATTAACGTCTTGGACGGTATCATAACTAAATTATTATTCATATTTGTGAATTCTTCTGCAATTATTGGTTTTACTAGGTAGCTTAACTAGATTCAACTAAACGACATGACATGATTATAAGAAATCTGGAGTGTTATAAGTTAATCAACATAACACATTACCTATATAATTCATTTGTAAAACTATCATTATTTTTTCACCTTGAAATATGTGAAAATATACTGTCAATTTTGACACTATTATAGAAACTAAAAGTAACTTATATATAACATTCTCCCAATTGCCAAAATTGCCAACGCAAATATGATCATGTTTCCCATTTCCGAAGCTTAAGTGGTTCTCAATATCACTTCGTGGGAATGTTCACATACTATCTTAACCATACAATATGTTGAACAATCCCTGAGCTATCTTTGCAGAAGCGTTTCGAGTTCCCTCACAATTTAAATCATTGAGCATAACGGGTACGTCTGTGGAATAAATTTCCTGTAGAAATATGGACAGCATTTTTGCAAAAATATTAATCAATGGTCAAGGCACTTAGGTATATACTTTTACATATAATTTAACGGGTAAGAAGGGTTGTGTTACATACTTGAACAATGTAGTATCAATCAATTAACCTATCGCTGTCCACTGGATAAATGTCTCTCTCAATGCACTATTTCTTACGATCATAATACTAGGGTCCTTTTTTTCATTCGTTGGCTTTTCACCACACTGACCAGAATGTTATATCTCTCTGGCCAGAATGTCACAACGCTCTGGTCAGAATGTCACAACGCTCTAGCCAAAAGGTCACAACGCTCTGGTCAGAATGTCACAACGCTCCAGCCAGAATGTCACAACGCTCTGGTCGGAATGTCACAACGGATTAGGGAGAATACTAATAATTTCCAAAACAAAATTTAAAAAAAATCGGCTTACATAATATGCTTAATGCTTACATATTTTTGAACTCAAAATCATATCATTTATTATTTCGAATCGCTTCGCTATTCGCCTCTGCCTGCGGTCGTGTCCTAGCCAATTTGTCGTTTTGCCAATACTCACTAATGATATTAAACACTTTTTCAACACCTGCTCCTGGCAAGCTTGCCATAAACGACAACACCATGTCACTGTGGCGAAAACGTTACGTTACTGCCATTTTTAAAATACCCGTCATCTTTTGAGCACATTTTGTGGTACGTAACAACCTCATAATATCCGGTATAAATTTTCCTTAGGTGGTGATAATATTCTAAACACCGCCAATGGCAACATACATTTTGAATAGTTTGTTTATTGATACCTAATATAATTTTAATATCACTACATAGTATTAAACAAAGTCGCGTTCTCTGTTCTCTGCCCCTAGGTATATGCCTATGTCCTTATGTCCCTTTAAAACTACGCAACGGATTTTGATGCGTTTTTTAATGGATAGAGTGATTGAAAAGAAAATATTGAAGGCATATAACATCATGCTACAACCAACTGGTGCATAGCAGAAGTGAAAAATGTTGCAAAAGCAGGGTGACGCAGATGAAGTTGCGCGGGTCAGCTAGTACAATATAAATTTAATTTTTCATTCAACATACAATTGGACTCCGCTCGGTCTTTTCTGGGACTAGTCTGCCTAGTCTGCTAGATTATAACTATTATGCATTCCATACAATTCCATTTAACTTACACCCAGTTCATGCGTTGTCGTGTCGGGGGACCTCTAACTGGTGAAGCATGTTAAATGACACGATGATCAAATTAAACTATTTAAGCATACTTCTAGCAACCCAATTGCTACTTGACAAGAGATTTAACAGCCGATCAGCCTTTCGGAAACTGGGGGTTAGTATTACTTCTATAACTCATTACTTAGTTTTAAATTATTATCAGATCTTTGTGTTAGTCCCAGTCGTGCCCGAGATTGTCACCTCGTAGTAACAATTTGTCATAGCGTGTATGCGACGCATAAAGCATAATATTTTACTGATTGGTTATTCCAAGTCCAAAAATATCTCATAGTACGTATTACTATCGAGGTTATCTTGAAACATCCGCGCTGACTGACGTGCCCAGGCCTCTTAAACAATCAAATCCACCATTTACATAAGGAGACCATTATGCTAAGCTTCGAACAATTGTCATAAATAAGGCTCGGCTATGACGACAATTTCACCCGGTTTAGGCTCAGATTATTTTTAGCAGCACTTTAAATTATAATTTTGTTGTGTAGATGATTAACATGCTATGACGGATTGTTGGAGGTAATTGTGCATAAAGTGAAGTACCTTGCTTTGTTTACTGGTGCCCTCTGACTTTGGAAAATATTATGGAGTACTCTTAAGTATGTAATTATCCTCACGACACTTTCTTTCAACGTTAGAACAAGTAATAATTTATTCTTATTAAACACAAGATTATGAAATATGGCAACTTGCACGAGCGAGATACTAATGAATCATCTATCTATACTATTATATTGTAAAAAAATTATGTTTGTCCGCGATGGATGCAAAAACTACTGAACGGATTCCAATGCGGTTCTTTTTGTTAAAGGATTTTGGTCCAACTTAAAATCTTACGTTTGTTTGATTGCAATCAGTTCAGTAGAACCAGAATAATGGTTAGTAATACACAATTTAAGGTGCACAGATGTCGCTTAGGTTGCGATAACCGACAGGAAACTTGGTGAAAAGTATTTGAACGTAGTCCTGAAAGGTAAAGGCATAAAATACCATAAAAAATTATCTGATACACTCCCTAGTAGAGCTTATGGTGTGGGCGTGAGCATAAGTATATATGTATGTATGTACCTTTTAAGTCTGCGTACTACAGTTTAACCAGACAAACCAGGTTCAATTGAAAGTATGTGTTTTTAAACAGAAGTTTACAGTTTGGAAATTTTGACTCGTTATTCGTGATGGACGCAAAAATATCATAGTTCCCAAAGTGCATTTAAAAACAGTTTCTCTATAGAAAATTTATTACGAGATACAAGCAGAAGATACGTATGCCATTTTGAAGTAGGTACGTGTTCTTAATTTAACTCTCCATATAATACTTGTTACGTAAAAACCGTCATCTAGCCGAGCATGGCACTAAGGCACTTTATTGAGCGTAAGACATAAAAGAACAAAAGATATTTTCAGACTCGTTGGAAATTCCTGATGACATTAACTGATACTCTCCAAGACGCTAACTGGTAGTGCTTGTGCGGCTAAGTGCATAACAACGAATCGGGTGAAAAAAAATCTCTAAAATTTATTTAGCCGCAACATTTTAGGTTAGAAATTTATTTTCGGCATACATGTTTTTCAAATTCATTTTACATTTCTTTATATATCGACGTTTTGTAGAATGAAATAGAATAGAATGTTCAATGAGCCAAGCGGTTCGGTGAGTCTTTCCTCTACCGCACCAATAAGTCTTGAAATTGATTACCACCAAGTCAAGCGGAACGCCACCATTTCAACACTCTATGTGTTTGTAATGGTGACTCTCTTTCCTGAGACTTGGCCTTCAGCTTATAAAGAAAAAGAAATAAAAATTATACGTTAATATTTCAAACCTTCAAAGACGCGCGAAAATTCCTTTCTTTACGATGCGCCACTATTCGCCTCGCCGATATAACCAAAGTTTAAATGACAAAAGTTTCTTCAGCTATAGGTACGCCATAATATTTACACTACAAAGGACTAAAGAAAATGGTAGCTGATATTTTAAATGCAAAGGTGAGTTTACTTATTTGTTTGTTTGTTATTCAATCATATAAAACAGCTGGTTCAGTTTGATATTAATTTTGCATACATGTAGACGTGAAATTAGAACATAGGTAACTTTTTACCGGGTCCCATAGGAACTCATAATATAATCTAAGTAAACAGTAGCATATTGGGTAATTCCATACTATAATCTATCTCTGTGTCATATGTCATAAAGATTCGATCAAGTTTTCGTAGGTTTAATATTATTTAGATAAGTAAGAAACATCCATTAATCCATCGATGTTTTGAATTTATAATATTAGTGAAGTTGGGCTCACCTGAGAGGTTTTGTATTGTCGGCGGGAGGACCAAGAAGACTGACTATCTTCTGCACTGACAGCACGAATGTGACGCCCCTGATGTTGCAAACGTCCATAGACCACGGTAGCCACTTTCCATCAGGTGGACTGCGTGCTTTTCTGCCACCTAAGTGATATAATAACGAAGACAAAGTTAAAATATTATTATTTTTGAAGATTGTACTCGAAGTATGCAGCGTGTCACAAAACAGTGTGGTCAGCCTTAAATATGACCACAATATTTTGTTACACACTGTATTCATTTATTTAGGTACTTAAATAAAGGTATAGAACTTGGGAACTTTTTATAAAAACACATGTTAAAGAAATAAACTGGACTAACTAACTTACTAACTAGTGGTTCGATATAGGTTTTTAGTTTCCAAAATGCGTTAATAAGCAGAAAAGAATTTTCACACTGAGTTTTTAAACAAAACATTAAAAAGACACACTAAGATTGTTTACGTTACGTTTATTTAAGTACCTAAACAACCGAACTATAGATTAACTATTCTATTCTATTCTCCACCTGTGTACCGCACAGTACCCACGAAGTAGCATAATTTATCTTATGAGACTTGTAGATCTTGTGGGTAAGAGCACATAAACAATTCTGAAAAGAAAGATTTGTTTTTGTGAGTAGGTACGGGTAACAAATGATTACGTTGATAGGACACAACTAGCGCGTTATACCCTCCTAACTTGGAAAGTACCATCTAATAAATATTCTAAGGGACCTTACATACGTACATATGCTCACGCCCGTAATCCCCGAAGGGATAGGTAGAGGTGTATTAAACACCCACATTTCGCCATGATGATTGGTCCCACGTAATAAGGTCGAGCCTATTGCCGTCAATCAGGCACTTTGAAAAGAAAATGAGAACGCGGAAATAAATTACTAACCGAAAATGTTGCAGCTAAATATATTCGGAATTTTTTTTGACCCGATTCAGACGGGATCTAAGGGAAGTCTCATACAAAAATATGATGAGTTTCGGGAAGGGGTGGCAACACAACATACGTTTCATTACCTCCAAATTTAACAGAAGCTCCTTCAAATAAGCACATGACTATCACTGTCATCCTTTCTTTAGTACTGGTCGCTTCCGAAATTGTCACCTCGGAGTTCGGGTCCCCTTTTTCCAGCTTAACCGCGTCCTAGCTGAACTTCGATATTTTTTTGAAGCGACTACCATATGGCCTCCAAAACCAAGTATCAGTATTGAAGTATTGCAGTTAGACTAGTTGTTGGACTTTTTAGGGCTCCAAGAATCCGTAATCCCCGATGGGTTAGGCAGAGGTATATTAAACACCCACATTTCACCAACTATGTTTTTCGGTACTTTGTACAAAAAATGTAACAGGTAATAAAATTGGAAAAAACAATTGACCCCGATTACATACTAAATGTACTATTTGTGATAGCACTACCAAATTAACGTTTCGGAAATATCAGACAACTATAATCGCCGTAACTATTATACTGTCCATCAATCGATTAGTCCATCACAATCCACTGCTAAACATGGGCCTCTTTCAATGTTGAGAGGCTTTGACCTACTGTTTCAATGCAGGCGAGACGAATTGGTACGGAGTTTTATTATCGGTTCAAGCAATTTTGTTTCATCAGTTTTCCTTCACTTGCAGTGATATCGTCTGTGGTGTCATTAGATATGAATGGTGGAATGGTTTCTGAATTTAGTTTGTTTTTTATTTTAATTTGATTGTTTCCGTTAGTCGCACCTTTCGAATGAGATATGGTGGAAATATTCTTTGTCCGTCACGACACGGACACTACGACTATAATACTGACTCTAAAATAGCCTAAAATAGTAGAACAGAACCTAAATACGTATTGTCTCTTCAATATATATCAGTGCAGCTATACAAGATGGATGGAATTTATTTTATTTCTATGTTAGAACACACATGCTAAAAGCTCCAGCGACATTCCGACAGACTGATTGATTGCTCGGTGCAGAGGGAGCTCACTCACTGTAGCGTGAATACCCTTTCACAGATTAATGTTTTATGTCTTCAATAACGGAGTGAACATGCAAGACTATGAGTTGAATATATTAAACAGATTGTTTAAATAGATGCTTGCCACACTAAGAGACAAAATTCAAAAATTCAAACATAATTTTTATGTATAAACCACTAAATGGGACTTACAAAATGTCAATATCAATGATATATTATAAGTTAGTTAGCAAATCGAGAAGACTCCGGCAAGAAACGCAGTGGGCTTTAAAAACCGGCTTGGCAAAACTGGTAACTCTCGGTATACCTTGTATCTGGGGTAAAGGCGCCTTCAGCGAGGCAATGCCGCTAGCGTCATGTGTCCATGAAGCTAGCGGTTTTGTCCATGGTCCGGTAAGGGCCGCCCTTTACCGGACTAAAAGGACTAAAATTTATTTAAATTAACCCGCGTTAATTTAAAGAAATTTAATATTTAAGGTGACCTGTAAAACCATAAGTATCATAAAATAAATAAAATTTGATGTAATATTATACAATAAGTACGCTACGAAGATAAATCAAAAATATCATAACGCGCAAACAAAATACACGTTGTGAAGCCTTACCTATTATCACGAGATGGCGAGCAAACGGCGCGATTGTTGACAACCCCTGGGGAGCTGCCCTCAGCGATACAAACTTGTATACCGTGAGAAAACGTCATGTGATGAACTGGTACGCTGTATAAAAAGTTATTATTAATATAATAAACAACTTTAATACAGAATTTTATGACCAAGAAACCCAGTGCTATTATATGTATAACTTTTTGGCCTATTCTAATATTTTTCAGCATATAAAATGAATGAATGAAAATTTATTTATTACTGCAGCAATACACAATGAAAATACAAAAATGCTCACATTTATTAACTAGAAGACTTGCAAGGTATAATAGGTATAACATTAGTTCATGTAAGATACTATGCATAAATGTTGCAGACTAGATTTGGTAAGATTTAACTATCTGATGGTTTCCTCACTAGGCAAAGCCTGTATTGAGGACATTAATAATGTTATTTTATTCTTTCTATTTAGGACACGTCAGTTTGAATTCACCTCGGCTGATGGTAAGCTGAGGGCAAAGTCTCAGGAAAGAGGACCATCATAACAAACACGTACAATGTTACAAAGGTGGCGCTCAGCTTGACGGCCTCATCAGATGCTTTTTCACGCCACGCTTAAAAGACTCAAGACTGTAGAAGAAGGAAACACGTGCGCCGGTAAGGAATTCTAAGACTTAATGGTGCGGCTGAGGAAAGACTCACTGAACCGCTTGGTTCTTGATGGAATATTCTGCACCATATGCGGGTGACCTCTAAGCCCTGCACGTGGCATTATTAAAACTTATTGTTGATAGAATTTCATAAGTGATTAGAAGATTCTTAAAGGGTCGGTAGAACGAGTATGACACGACTGGTGTTGCATACGTCCACAGGCTATAGTAACCAAGCAGGCCACGGCGATGGAAGCAGGCCACAGCGATGGCGCAAAATGCCACCCCATACCCAGGGGCTAGATGGGGACACCATGGTCCCCACATTGGGGGAAGAGAGTCATCTCAACAGAGATGTCCCCCGAGAGATATGTCTTGTATAATCTCACCTCCGGCAATCAAGGACCCATGGACGGCGTGCGTTTTGGTCGGTTCGAGTCCGACATAATCACCGCCATCGGTTTTGGTGGAGGTGGTACGGGATTTTGCGCACGATAAAAAAAAGGCTATGGTAACCGCTATGGCTATGGTAAAAGAGGCCTTCCTAATTGTGGACCGTGCGATTGTCTCCCATCTAAGTGGTACAATAAATTTAAGTACGCAAATATATAATTGGCATATGCCAAAGCTATGACTCATAATTAAGTACTAAGTAAATGGTACAAAAGACAGCTTCGATAAATTGGCCTGTGTTTATCGTCTGTCTCTGTTGACGAGACTAATCAGCTTATGTCCGATTCTTACCACATAAACGTTCTATATTGTAATCTTGAACGAGACTATTTCTGAGGACTGAACAATATGATGCTGATATACCTATATGTATTATTCCCAAAGGTCTCTTATGTTTTACGTAGAAATCCTACTGTTTAGGTACTTTCGATAACTAAGACTGAATAATAACTAAAACCAAATTGAACAGTTTAGTTTTAAAACCTTTATTTCTTATTAGAACGACCTATAATAGTTTACTTACAATAAAATACGTAGATTATTCCTTATAATAGTATTAACATTTGCATCTGGCAAGCTTTTTTTATTCGTGCGAAAAATCCCCACGGTTACCCCCCCCCCTCCCTCCCCCCACCGGAGCCGGTTGGGTAGATTACGTGGGATTCGAACCGACTAAAACGCACGCCGTCTCATTAGTTGCCGGAGGTGAAGTATTAGTCTAGTCGGGTGTAGGGACCACGGTGTCCCCGTCTAGCCCGCTGGTATGGAGAGGTGCACTTTGCGCCGCCGCCGCAGCCTGCTTCTGCTAGGGTGACAGGCGGCTCCACCCGTCACCCCCAGGCCCGCGCTCATGGAGGACAGAGGTCAATCTGCGACCTCCGACGTCCGAGTCGCTGCATCTGGCAAGCTGGGATACTAACAAATATTTACACTGTATATACACATATCCATGTATTTAAAATTAAATCTAAAGTACATGCACATACGTTTTTAGTTAACGATTGAAAGGTTAATGAGATAAACATACTACACAAAGCAATGGTTTTTGATCCCATAACTATGGTACTGTCCAGTGGCTGCGTGTTACCCTATCGGTGACAGTAATTAAGTTCTAAATTAATACCCTCATACGGTCCATTAGTCGTCTAAACAATTAGTTACACACCATTAACCGAGACATCAATTGACAAGTGCTTTAATTATAAGTTGCACGATCAACCTATAATCCTACATTTTAGTTTTCGGAGGTTCATCAATCAATTAGCCTTTCGCAGTCCACTACTGGAAATAAGCCTCCGCATCCAATAGGTTTCAGCCACTTTTTTTAGGTCATCTCATTATGATAGAGATAGATAGATAGATAATTCTTTATTGTACACCTTAGAACAATGTTAGCAGTACAGTAATAATCATAAAGTTGCATGTACAATGGGCGGCCTTATCGCCAAAGGCGATCTCTTCCAGGCAACCTTAGTATGTTATTATAATACTTAATTATACCTACTCGTATCGTCGGTATTATTTTACTTGCGAAAAAACCTTCAAGCAAATGGACCAGTCCACCTGATAAAAAATGGGTACCATGGCCCATTCGACGGCGTCACACTCATGCCTCCGACCCCATAGAAACCTTCTAAAGCCATTTTTGAAGAATTTGTGGGGAAGGGGGAGTGTACCGCCAGCGCAGGAAAATTTATTAGTCTACCTACTGATAGCAACTTCAGTGCGATCCGGCTACCCTACTCACTGCTGAAAACACAACACAAGTTTAAAGTTAGCCGCGATATTCTGTAGGGTGGAGGTACCCCAGCCGGACTAATCAATTGGGGCGCAAGATACCATCGCGTCCTTACCTATGCATTTATTATTCAATGCCGCTTTAACGATTGAACTGATATGGTTAGAATTTGGTATAGGTATAGATAAGAGCCTGAATCAACGCTATATTGCGGGAACCCGACAAAACTTAATAACTCCACGCGGTCAAAGACACCAACATTAGCTAGTAATAAATAAATTACCAAAATATACAATTTTAATGAAAGAAAACACAGTAAAGGATTTATGGCGAACATATTTCAGCAAACGCAATATACAAAATAAAAAATAAAAATACTGTTTCTGTGAAAAAACGCAAATGGTACTGAAAAGCTTTTACAATACTTCTATGAATAATGACTAACATAAACACCCAAAATTAAGCGACATTAATAATTATTTCCGACCTATAATAAAGAAGAAAGGCGGTATTATGTATTCACACAACAAGAAAATCAGAAAAACAACAGAACCAGGGCAAATAAAAAATAATTGCAAGTTGGCGAAGTACGCATGTCTGTCTTTTGTCCTCTGCGAGCGCTGGTCTGGGGGTGACTAGCAGAAGGCTAAGCGCGTCCCGAGGGCTAGATGGGGACACCGTGGTTCCTACAGCAGTGAAAGAGGGTCACCGAGTCTGCGCTGGGTCCGAGAGCTTTATATCTTGTATTATCTCACCTCCGGCAATCAAAGACCCAAAGACGGCGCCCACCACCCTCATAGGCATGGGTGGTATCCGTGGGGATTATGGGAACGGAAAAAAGGGGGGTACGTAGGCGTACGGGTGGTACAGAAGTTCACAGTGACCCTTATACGAATCTGTGCCATTTCTCATAGTTGTACAAAAAAAACTGTATGCTGAAACCAACACTACTCTTATTCTATCTCTGAAGATACATAACAGCTAGGCAATAATATAGCGAAGTGGAAAACATGTCATATAAGAGAATTTTAACACAGTGCAAAGACAGGCTTTGAGGGTCGTCAACGATCCCACGCTTACAAACGATATTGAACTTTATTGCCTTAAGAAAGACTTCGCTTCTGTATGTGTGTTCCATATATTGCATAAAGGCTTGTGTTACGAAGAATTGTTTGCAATGATGCCCGCGGCTACGTTTTATCATTGAACCACTCGCAATATAATAGAGTTCATATTCAAACTTTAAAACAGAACTTTCATTTTTATAATTTCGTTTCATTTCCTTTTATACCCTTGTTCATTTTATTTTCCTTAAGAGATTATCATGATAGATAGGTAGATAGATAGATTTTATTTAATTTCATTTCAGATAACTCTATAATGTACACCAAAAAATAAAGTTTGTTTTTTTACTTCAACCGCACGTTCCAAGATGTTCCCCGAGAATGGTGTGGGGCCCTCAGCGCCGCCGCCGCGTATTGCATCTGCTAGTATGACAGATGGCTCCACTCCACCTGCGCTCATGAAGGACGGAGGTCATTCTGCGACCTCCAACGTCCGAGTCGCCTCCGCTAACGCGGGCTTTCCCGGATCTTCTCTGAACCCGTTGCGCCACCTGTTCTTCAAGGATATTGTTATAACCCTGGTGTCGGTCGTATAGGTTATGGTAACCGCTTAACTGCAGGTTTATTAGTGTCTGACTTCGTGTTATAAAAACAGAAGTTGCACAAATTACACGTTAAACTTGCGCTCACGTGAAATGGCCAACATTTTGGAAGAAAATGTTGAAATATTCCGCTAAGAGTTGTAAATGTGCTTCAAACGGTATTTAATAATTATAAAAATTAATTTATGATGCTCAAAATAGGACTGCGATTACACCACAAACTCAGAAACAAAGAATAATGTCTAATGTCTACCCTTATAACGAAGAAGAGGGTATTCTTGTAACTTTTTCAAGTAAAATATTTGAAGTTTGTTACGAGAATACCCTTTTTGACATTATCGAGAGTAGACATTAGAAATTATTCTTTGTTTACGAATATATAGTGGAATCGCAATAATTGGCGAAATAAGGCCTCGGATAAGTACCACTAATTATTTTTTCACTACTCAAGTATTACAAAGACAATATATTAATACCATAAATACTGTACAATAAATAATAGTGCATGGTTCTGAATCTATTTATTTTTATTATGAATTACTTTTATAATAAATTTTATAATTATGATATAACTGTTTGATACTACTGTAAATAATATTTTATAGTGCCACAGTGACACAGAGCAAAAGTAATAAATTCACCAAAATTATTACTTGCAAGTTGTGATTAGAATTTCAAATGTCACCTCACGCCAGAACCAAGTGAAACTAGCATTTGTTATATTTACGCTCATATCAATTAATAAAAACCACTACTCTCTATTTGTACCACGGATACTTGTCGATTCACACCACAAGCTGTTCCGACCAAGGCGGTGTGAATCGCACAAGGCCCCTTCTTGAATTCGTCGTTTCGTACCAGTGGTGTGAATCGACGAATGTTTATTTTGTACTTCGTCGTTTTGCACCACGGCAGGAACTTCCAATGTGATCTTTTTGACTTAGTCAAGCATGAAGTTTAACGAAAGCTGGCGTTGATTATAATCAATGTCAGCTCTCGTTATTGAAGTATTATTGAAGTTTATATAGACTTTTACTATTAGCAAAACAGTATAAGTTACTTTCTGAAGCTTTCGCGAACATCACTCACTGAAATGAAGCCACTTTTTTACGAACAGGAATATCGAATAGAAAAGATATTTGGAGCGTACCTTGATTTTAGGACCAAGCTATTTTCTTAATTAAACCTAAGAAAATGTAAAATACAATAAGACTTAACGATGCAGTGAGATTTTGTGTTAATAGTATCAAGAACAATTCATCATAGTTTGGGTACTTTGAGATAACTTACACTTAAAAATTGCTCTCAATTCAATAAAATTGTACCCTTTTGTTAAGTTGAGCGTGTGTTTCAAATGTTATTTTTATTACGAGTATCTTACACGCTTACACGATTGTAAAAATACATTGTAACTCAGCAATAGTGCTGACAATAGTATTGCGAACACGGTACTAAATGTAAATGTAGTTTGTGACTTACTATAGCGTTACTAAGTATGATACATGTCTTGACCATTGTACATAATGTACATAGCTAAGAGTTTATTGTATATAGTCAAACTGTTCTTGATAGTTAGCACTTTTAAACATTTCCGTTTTATGAATCACAATTACGTGGGAAAGTCATCATTGTCAAAATATGGATATTAGTACACTTCCACCTATCCCTTTAAGAATAAACAGACGTGAATATCATAAAATCACAATATAGGCACCGCCTTAACGCGTTTATATATTATAAAAATAAGTTACAGCGACTGTTAACGACATAATGTAAAAATAATCATTAACCAAAAACGTGTTACATGAAAAACACTATATTTTCTGAATATTTGAAGCAAATACGGGGCTATGTGGTCGCAAACGACAAACCCCTTTGATTAAAAAAAAAACAAATACAGGTAAGTTACTATGTCATAATGTGCCGTGTTCAGGTTGTCATAATGCATGTAGTGAAAGTAGATAATAAGAACAATGTCACAATACTAGCGACACTTTAAAAGCTATAGATGATATTAATATCTTACTTCAATTTTTTTTACTAATATCCATTTATCATAATCCTTGCAATAATCCTGATCGCATCCGAAACTGTTATTTGGAATCCGGAAACCGCTTTTTCCAGCCTCACTGCGTTGTGACGGTGCTTCGATTTTTTCCGTAAAACGTCTGCCATATGGCCTCCAAAACCTATAGGTAGGTACTTATAGGCGACTACGACTGTCATAGATGTTCATATAACAACCGGGACTGACGGCTTAACGTGTTCTCCGAGGCCCGACCAGACCAGTGCAAACAGCCATATTCATGCATCCAAATATTTGCACTAAGCGAGGATTGCAGTCACGTTCACTACCGCCGCGCTACAGCGGCTGTCTGTGTTTTTACTAATATCCATTATCCAACGTCGATTCCTGTTGGAACTCTTATTCTTTAGGTTGAATTTTACGATGGCAGCGATGACCTCTCAAGACTGAAAGTATAACTTAT
This sequence comes from Pelosia muscerda, assembly GCA_963691645.1. Taxonomy (NCBI): domain Eukaryota; kingdom Metazoa; phylum Arthropoda; class Insecta; order Lepidoptera; family Erebidae; genus Pelosia; species Pelosia muscerda. The sequence continues at coordinate 6,423,379 of OY829121.1, forward strand.
AAACTATCGCGGCGTTTACTCATAGCGCTTATAATTTTCGGGACTTCACACGATATATTTTCGAACGGCGACAAAATATATCGCGTGAAGTCCTGAAAATTATAAACACTATGACTGAAAGTATAGACAAAGAATCGTCCATTTTCAGCAAATCAACTTACTAAAACAATGTTTTGTTCCAATTCCTGGCACCTGCCCTGCGAAACATATATCTGACTGAATATACAAACTACCTATGTATGTAAAAATATTTTTTTACACAGAAAGATGTATTCTCAATACATCTACAAAAAAATGCAGCTGATTGCGTAAGCAAGCGTATATTTGTTTAGTTCGTATATTTTTTGGTAACCTCTATTTTTATTACTCGATCTCCTTGAATGATTTCCTTACATCTTTGATTTTATTTTTCTTGGTATACATTGCCTTCTGGGCTTATTAGCCATCAATGGACTCGCCCTTATTTCTTTACTAAGCAAGAACTGATCTGGCAGATTTTTTTACAGGTCTTATAGATTATATTCCGGGATATTACATAAGCTATTCTATGTCAGGACAAAGATTCCCGTAGATTGCGACAAAGGTAACAGAATCCCTAATTTATGTATATATATTACGTTACATCGCTCGCCGATAGTAGGCGAAACACTTAAAAGTTTCCTGGAAACGGCGATGTCGTGCACTGGGGCGGCACCTGACAATCGTTTCGTAGAAATATTGATAATACTACTTACTATGTTGACGCGATTCATTCACAACGACATTTTCGTTATAATTATCTTTTTTTTGTTATTTCATGTTGTCAGATGTTTCAATTATATTATACTAGCGTCTAGTGAAGCAATTCACATGTTCAGTTCGTGTAGTTTAGTTGGTCAGAGCATTCCTTGTAAGAAAGTGACCATGGGTGACGACCATGATTGCTCAAAATGTGACTTGACCCGTTTTGAGCAATCACTTTTACCAATGTAAATGAATATATAAACATATGCTATTCCTGAATAATTCAATGATGGCCCATACTAATAGCAAACTATCCGTTACCAGTCGCTTACTATAAGGAGCTTACATAACTCTGTCCGTAGTGCACGAGGGTTTCTCGGAATTCTAACAATACCTTACGGAGTTCCCGATTGTAGTTAGAGGCTTAATTTAGTTCAAGACGATCCACTGGTATTCAAAATTACAGTAACGATTCGTATTTATAAGTTTGAACCAATCTCTAAATCATAAGTCAAAATAGCCTAATGAATTTTGACTTACGACTTATATTATAAATTAATGATTTGGATCAGAAAAAATCAAACATTTAGGGTGCATTTTTCCAATCTAACTTAGTTTATATAGAATATTTTTCGATCTAATTTTATCTCATTCAAACAAAAATTAATAGTAGTTTAAAATAATAGGGGTACCGTGGGTCTGAAGCGTATTTATTTATGTAACTATTGTACATTAACGGTTCTTAAAATACAAGTGTGACACGGGTATTTTAAGATCGAAAATTATATGTAATTAATTAAGCTAATTTTGAGTAAACTATTAGAGATTTTAAATTAAATATATTTAATTTAAAAACACGGTTTTATTAGTTTTATCTTTATCTGAATCTAACATTCTTTATGTATGTGATACGTTGTATACCATACGATTAAACGAGTTAATACATAAAATGTTAAAAATTTTAAATGTTACCAATTATATTAAGTGTTTTGAAAACGCCGAAAAAAAGGATTTTATTAAATATTAACTAAAACCTCTTTTGTGGTATACTCGGGGTGTCATTTAAAATTTACATACTATGTAACGGTGCCCGTTCGCAAGGAAATTTTTCAGTTATTCATGAAAGCGGACCTTAAATTTCCGGTCGTCTGATTTTTCTCACTTAACATTCAACGATATTTTTATCCCCGCACCGAAGTTTCTAAGCCCTCCATAAATAAATGGTAAGTAAATTAATTTTTTTATGTTGTAAATATTTTCTCTTTAATATGATTTATAATTTTTTTCAGGTGATGATCACATTATGAATATCATGTATCAGGTTTTTTTTTATGCTACGTCAATTTGACTTCATCTCGCCTGATAGTAAGCTGAAGTCTCAGGAAAGAGGGTCACCATTACAAATTCGTACAGTATTATAATGGTGGCACTCAGTTTAACGGCCTCAGATGCTTTTTCACGCCTCGCGTAGAGAACCCGGGACTGTAGGAAGGGTATGTGTCATCCTCGTCTTTGTATTCATTTTAGAGCCTAGAGTCTCCAACCGCTCCTTTCCTGAAGGATTGATTTATCCACACTTTAATAACTACCGTCTGAGCTTTTCAGACCTTTTGGTTTTCTTCTCGGGCCAAAGCGTGAATATGAGCTCTTAAAATACTACTAACTGCATAAAAAACTTCATAACACCATACAAATATGTATAGAAAGCATCACAAAGTTACATTTGCAGCTGATGGTATGACAGCCATTCAATTATTGATGGTACGGACCTTGGTCTCAGAAGAAAATCTGCAGTTACGACAAGTAAATATACACAAGAAAAAGAATAAAAATATTGGCTAAAAAGTCAATTATAATTCTTAATTGTAAGATTACAAGTTCAATACAATATTAAATATATGTTAGATTTCTCCGAGTCAAAATGTAGTAGGTAAGTATGTCAGGATAGGATATTGATAGGAACTTTTAAGAAATAGGATAATAATATAAAAATATAATGTATAAACCGAGTACCAAAGCTCGCTTACGGAAGCTGAGTAAGAATTAGTTCTGCATGACTCCGTAGTCTCATTTAACACTACCTGCGTTGATTAATGATCAAATTCAAGCCATTAGATGCAATCAATCATCGTGATAAGCCGCCACGCTTTATCTCACTCAGCTGAAACGTGATATTTAATATTAGAAACCATTTTTAATAAAATTAATACAAGTTTACCTCTATCATGGGCTTGATAATATTTTGTAGAAAATTACTACGCTTTAAGCAGCAATGATTAATGAGATCGCATTGCCGTTGTACTAAAAGAGCATTGATCAAACACATATTATTATGGGTGCAACACGAACTCAAAATGAGGTCGATCGAGGACATGTTTTAAAAATTATTTTTTTTGGGTCGAACATGAACCTAAAATTGGTTCGTACGAAGTATTTTGTCTGCGGGTCCAAACTTTCGGGTCGTACGAGTATGTAGCCGTTCGTTACACGTGCTATAATATATACACTATTTATAACGTACTGACTTCCTGTCCTGAAAGAAAAGTCTTCGCCTAACTAAACTTCACCGGTCAATCTGCAGGTACCAGCTTTTTTAAAAAAGAATATTAGCAACTGAATTTACTAATATTCCCTCTAAACCAGCTAAGCTCAAAGGGTTGTTTAGGAGTGGGTTCACGTCGATATTGTAATGGCCAGAAATAGAACCCAAGAACTCTCGAATCTCGAACATCATCATTGGAATGGAATCATGAATATTCTATCAAGAACCAAACGGTTCGGTGAGTCTTTCCTTTCCCGCACCATTTAGTCGTGGAATTCCTTATCAGCTCATGTGTTTCCCTCTTCCTACAGTCCCGGGTCCCTTAAAAAGCATCTCGGGCGTGAAAAAGCATCTCATTAGGCCGTTAAGCTGACCGTCACCATTGTAACACAGTACGCGTTTGTAATAGTGACGAGCGACCCTCTTTCCTGAGAATTTGCCTACAGCTTACCATCAGAGGTGAAGACGAATTGACGTGTCGTAGATTAAAAAAAGAAGGATTTCTCAGGAAAGTGGGTAACCAGACACAAACAATGTTATCATGGTGGTCCTAAACTAGCATAATAGTAATATTCATGCATACAAATATTTATACTGAGCGGGATTCGAACCCGCGTCCCCTGCGTAACGTTAAAACGTTCTACCGTTACACCACAGAGGCTGTATTTTTTTAAGTGCAATCCACGGTTTCATAAGCAACGGCAAAGGCTATAACTATACTATCAGCTATATCGTAGGTTTATTTGCCATGTCAGTAGTATACCTACTATACAGGTATCGTGAAATATTTCTTCTCCTAAGGGAATGGAGTGCCTGAAGGAATTATGGCCCGGACGTGACCGAGTGGAAAATGGTTTTTATAGTCCATAAATATCGGCAACGTGTCTCTAAAGTATATCTGAAAAATATATTTTAAAAAGATAATTAACAAACTTGAAAATAGTAGGGGAGACGAGTATACTAAACTTGTATTTTTTATTTATGGCACGTCAATTTGACTTCACCTCGTCTGATAGTAAGCTGCAGGCAAAGTCTCAGGAAAGAGGGACACCATTACAAACACGTACAGTATTACAATGATGCTTGCTTTTTCACGCCCCGCACACGTGTGTTCCTTGAGAATGGCGGAAACCAACAGGATAGATAAGTTGGTAGGTAGAATAATGGTCATATAATTTTTCTAATTTCAGTGGTAGGGGAAGCATTTATATTATAATAAGTAACTTAGTTACATATTGTCGTGTATTTTAATTAACGTTTTTATTACTTTGATGTTATTTATATTTTATGACTTATTCTAATTGCCTCTATATAAAATTAAAAATCGATCACGCTCGAGGAACTCGATATTCATTTTTGCAACTTTGTTACTTTCTCACGCCCTAAGAGTTCGCTCGAGAATAGATACTTAAAAATTAAGCAAAACTACTTGTTAGATAGTAAAAATCCGATGAACTTAATTTTGCATACACTCCTATATTAAGAACTCATATCGGCTAGAATTGTATTAATTAACTTTATGGTATCCTCCCTTATAATAATCTAACGCGCTCCAGTAACTTCAAAAATCGCATTTAGGGCTCCCCACCTAAAACAATATTTTTGCAAAAAATCTACATTCCAATTTATTTTTTAACCGCCCGTGGCTAATTAAAAAAAAAGCAATGTGGTCTGTAGTTGTTAGCGCGTAGCGTAGATGCAATTTCAGCACATTCCTTTCCGCGGTCGGGACGGGGTACATATGGGACATGGGACATATGGGTACACTTTGCGCCGCCGCCGTCGCGGGATGCCTCTGCTAAACTTTTGATACGCTGGTGCCATGTTTTAAACTATAGAGAAATTACTTACCTATTTATCATCCATGTTAGTTACTCAATCACGAGAGAACGACTGAATAAATCCGAATAAATTTTGGCAGAAAGATAGATTCATAATCTGGAATAGCACATAAGGTTATACAAGTTCGAAATCAGAACAGTCAAAGTGAATTTTAAATACAAATATTATTTGGAACGAATATTTGTATTTCGTAAACTACTAATACACAATCTACTACTATAATGATTATTTTTGGATTAATGCAGAACAATCGTGCAATGAACAGTAAGAAAGTGGAGGTAAAGACAAAACTGAATTTCCATTGAAATCGAATTCACCCCACCGAGAAATTACTATTCTATAGTAGATTGAGGTTAAAATTCTTTTGTTTTTTTACTGCAACTAATCAGGAATCGAATCGATTACGATTACCAATTATTTAGATCCTTTTTAGTGAGGTTCAAATATAAATAAGTGCAGGTAACTAACCAGTTACTAGAAGTCTGCCTCCGTTCCTGAAATCTATTCCAGGTGTCGTACCGACCCGTCGCGGTTGAAAACAGTTCAACCAAGACGGTTTAGGTGTCTATATGGTCCATATTACAAGCTACGCTTATATTGGGCCTAGATAACGTTGCACATTTTATAAGAATTCATGTATCTACATGTGCTTGTTAATCTAAACTTGTAGATATGACCAAGAAAATAAGTACACACCACTACATTTCACATGTATGTGTATGTATACTTATTACCTTGCTCATGTGTCAATACACTAAACATGTATGATCTTACTCACTCAATTTTCGCGTTGTATGATAATGGTTAGCGAAACCAGGGTATTAACGCGATCATATGGTACATACAATAATTTCTTGTTTCCTTCTTCCTACAGTCTCGGGTCCTTTAAGCGGGGCGTGAAAAAGCATCTGATGAGGCCGTCAAGCTGAGCGCCACCATTGTAGCACTGAACGTGTTTGCGATGGTGACCCTCTGTCATGGTGTGGAACCTCTGAGCAGCAGGAGGAACTTCGCCTCACTGTGTGTGTTCTACCGCCTGTATAATGGTCTGTGTTCAGAAGAATTGTTTAACATGATGCCCACACCTACTTTCTATCATCGCACCGCTCGCCATAGGGAGGGAGTCCATCCTCACACACTACGACTGGAAACGGTGCGCACTGTGCGGTATGAAAGGAATTTCATCCCGCGCACGCTCAAACTGTGGAATGAGCTCCCTGCCGTGGTTTTCCCAAGCGACTACAATATGGGGTTCTTCAAGAAGCGCATTAGAAGGTTTCTACAGGATAGGCAGCACGTGTGTAGCGCCTCTGGTGTTGCAAACGTCCATAGGCCACGGTGACCGCTTCTCATCAGGCGGGCCGTGTGCTTGTCTGCCACCTAAGTGGTATAAAAAAAAACAAGACTTTGCCTTCAGCTTGAGTCAAATTGACCATAGATAAAAAAAATTTCTCATGATTTGCTCGACGTTTCGGCCAGGTTGCACTAGCCGTGGTCACAGGCTTGTGAATTATTGTATGTACTCGTACCATATGATTGCCTTAATACTCGGGTTTCGCTAACCATAATATGCATGCTCTTAGCAAATGTATGAGTAAATTATGTACATATAAGTGCTTCTATTTTCAGCTTACCGTGGCACAAATTACTAAAAGGGTTCGTCTCTAAGAGTAAACACAAAGGAATTAAGAGGGTAAGCAGATGTCAGTTCATTCATTGAAGGCCGGTGTTTATACTATTCATGAGCCTGATGTAGGTGCTGATATTAAAATGTTGTGTTTTGACAGTTAAGGGCGTAATAATTCTTACTTATCACTCTCAAATATGTACATCCTTGCGTTAGTCCCCGGTGCATGTTAGGTTTTCACCTCGGAGTCCGGGCTCACTATCCGGTTTTTTTCTTATCCACCTCGCAGTCTTATTTATACACCACCCGCTAACACAAATATAATTGTTTAGCACAGTACTATTTTTAATTTGCGTGTTACAGGCCTATAAAATTAAGAAATTAAGTCAGCGACAAGTTTTTAGGGTACTGTTGATACTTGTGGTCGTGATATCGGATTTTAGGGTTCGCAGTCACATCATGATATTCTATAGTATAATATTCTAGGACAATCTACACAATGCCACCTAAACCCATGGTAAGCATAGTTTAGCACCTCTGCCTACCCCTTCGGGGACATAGGCGTGAGTTTATGTTATGTTATGACAATGCAGGTATACCTACAAAAATCTCAGCATAAAAAGTTGTTCTATTTAGTCCAGAGTCAACTCACAATACTCTTGTTTTTGATCTGGTTTATATCACTTTAATGATGATATACACATATTTTTATTCGTGCATCACCTTCACCACGTAGGTCTGGCTGAAAACCAGCGCCTGACTGCTGTCTAAATAGCTGTCAAGCTATATGCTGAGCCAGAACCTTAAAAAGACGAAATTGCATCACCGATTTGTTTAACGCCTTTGTCTGTGTACTGTGTATCTTAAGTGTCTAGCTAGAATAAATATATTTTCTTTCTTTCTTTCTTTCTTATGGGAACAAAAGCCGTCTGAATTTCCTACGAGAAGTAAACCTACACCAGACCTTCGTAATAGAATCAGGAGATGTACATACCACCGGCTTGTATGAGAGGTCAACAGTACTCCGAAGGCCTTGTATTAGTCCCATTCACGCTCACCAGGCCGTTTGACCCAAAAGTTTGTAACAGAAACTAATATTAGTAGGAATTAATTAACATTTCTAGTAGCGCTTGTTGAGCTGATAACATCGAAGCAAAGGAACACGCCACCTAATTTGTCGCTCCTTTTTATTATTTTTTTAGCAACTGGCAATAGTTTCGCTTAAATAATTACAGACTGATATGTGATTTGATACTATGGTAAGCAAGTAATTAGTAAGTAATTGAAATAAGGTTTGGTATCGTAGTTTGTGTGAAAACTGATCGTGTAAACGTTACATATTTGTTGTTTGCACGTCACTATATTCTCTTAAATCTATTTTTGATTAATCACACGTACATAGAACCGCTAAAACAAGCTATTTAAGCTATGCTTACTTTAAATCTAGATAGTACCAATAGAATGTCGACCAATCAAACCTGTTTCTTGCCTTCTAAATTCCAGCAAATAATGTATTCATTACATATTATTTGCCCGCGGCATTCTTAGCCATTTTACTCAAATTATGGTGAATATTCTTGTACGTACCTTAAATTATAGCTCAGAGTGCTGTAATTTAATGTCCTTCTAGGTTTCAAATGTGCTAGTCATCAGCAAGAATTCAACACAAAGTAGGTAATGGTATTAAGCTGCGGATTTTTTTGTAGAGCGAGCTGCGAGCTGCGAGCTTTTGTGTAGAACGGAGGTACTTCCCTAGTCAGGGTCTAGGAAGTATGAATAGGTAATCTCATTATGTCCAAACTCTTTGTTGAAATGTTGAGTTTTAGTAGTATACAATACAATAACATTACGAGGTTAAAATTTCGTAAATTTTGACAATTCATCAATGTATAGATTTTTTTGTATTTTATACCATTTTGGCGGCAGATAAGCCCATGGCTCACCAGATGGAAAGTGGTTACAGTGGCCTATGGACGTTTACAACACGAGGGGCATCACACTCGTGCAGCTGATAACATTTATTCCATAGTATCAATTTTATTCTCTTCCATAAGTGGTGGTGGTAAGGGGGGAGGGGGTGAAATTTAAAAGAGCTTCTGTGTTAGCACAAAAACTCTTCAAGGAATCTGACTCATCGCAGCGAACACTACATACAAGCTTGGTGTTGGGAGTAGGTTCACATCAATGTTAGTGGCTAGATTCGAAGCCGTGACCTCAAAATCAAAATGCCGACTCCTTTAAGTACTTTCTTGATGCGCACTACATAACTATTCTATAAATAAAATAAATATTCTAGGACCTCTATCTACACAACTAATTGAAAATAATATCAGTGAGTATAATAACAATATTATGAAATTAGAAACGGAAATGAATAATTTGAAAAAATCATTAGATATAATGACCGACAAGTATTTTAATGTCAAAAGTGAGTATCAGGAATACATTCTGGCTATGAAGGATCTGATGAGTCCAAACCCAATATTAACATCTGAAGATAATTCACTCAGTCCTCAGTCAGTCTGTACGCCCTCTCTTACTTCACTTGAGTCAAAAGAGATCAGTAGTTCCCTCTGCGCTCAAAATAATCAAAATAATATAAATAATGAAAATGTAAAATCTGAAGTAGTCATGTTTTGTGATGAATTAGGGAAATCAATGGGCCGGTTATTAAGTTCATATTTACAACAAAATATAACTAATTATTGTTTACCGGGATTAACTTACCCTAATATTATTAAAAAAATAAACAATTATAGTTTAGAGGGTATCAATACTCTAATAATTTTAATTGGTGATAGGGGAAATACGGACAGGAATGCATTCAAGCATTGTCTTGAACTGCTGAGATCATTAGATGTTAAAAACATAATTTTATTTACACTGCCATATAGCCGTAGTTTGTCACAGGCAGAAAATAACCTTAGATTTAAGCTTAATCAAACGATACATACATTGATGTATCATAATTCAGACAAGTTCCACTTAATGGACATAAATACATATTTAGAAAATAAGTTGTTATTGACATCAAATAAATTCTATTTGAATAGGTATTTTAAGAGACAGATAGCATCTTCGCTATCTTATTGTATTGAATACTCAGCCAAGAACTTGGCTAGCCACACTGCTTTTATTGGGCAGAAATATGACAATAAGTGTCTTGAAACCTTGGAATATGTTCCAATTAATAATGACAACAATTTAAATTTAATTCTAGGACAATAGAGGAAATCTCTTGCAAATTAGATTCAAAAACTAAGGGGAAGTCTGTGTTCATGAATATTGTTCACCAGAATATTGAAGGCTTTTCAGGCAAAGAGTTACAACTGGAATTATTTTTAAATGAAAGAAATATTCATGTACTTTGTGTAACTGAACACTGGCTAAAAAAACACGAAATGATAATTAGTATTGATAATTACAGAGTTGTTAGTTCGTTTACTAGAGATTCTGCTATTAGAGGTGGGTCACTCATTTTAATTAATGAAAAAATAAAATCCAAAGAAAGAAAAGACATAGTAGCACTCTCAAGTGAGCGAAATATTGAGTTAGCATGTGCAGAGCTTGAGCAATTTATTATTATTAGCGTCTACAGATCTCCTTCTGGCGATTACCACCAGTTTGAATCTATTATGGAAGAAACCTTAAAAAAGGTATGTAAGTGTAAAAAGATGGTAGTTGTATGTGGCGATTTTAACATTAATATCTTGGAAAACTCCCAGAACGCGTTAAGGTTCCTTAATCTCTTTAAATCTTTTAACTTACAAAATCTCTTTAGAGAACCAACTCGCAAAACAGCCACATCAGCTACCTGCTTAGATAACATTTTTTCTGACGGTGATGTAAACGAGAAATCTATAATAAATTTCATTAAATCAGATCATACAGGTCAGCTAGCTAGATTTGAGCACCAACATATTCCATTAACAACAAATATTGTATGTAGACCAATCACGACATATCGAGTAAAACATTTTAAAGGAAACATTAAAGATAAAATACCTCTTCTAGAGATGAATAATAACGATCATCCGAATGATCTCTACAGAGATTTGTTCGGAGTAATCAAAAGTGAATTTAACAATATTTTCACCAAAAAAACAATAAATGTAAATCAATTTAAAATTAAATTTAGTGATTGGGCTACACCTGGAATATACAAAAGTAGGAAGAAATTATATGAATTATACGATATAAAGGCATCTACTAGTGAGCCACAGGTAATTGAAAATATTAAGATATACTCGAAATTATTCAAGAAAGTATGTTTAATCGCCAAATCTAATCATATACGGGCTACAATAGAAAAATCTGATAATAAAATTAAGGCTACATGGAATGTCATTAACAAAGAAACCTGTAAAACGAGGTCACGTGATCGATCCTTCGACTTAAAAATAGATGATCAATACATTACCACTGATTCTGCAGTGGCCCATGCTTTTGAATCTTTTTTCACAAATATTGCAATTACTACTACGAGTGAATTAAATTCGTCGCAAAACGTAGCCGATTCCCTTCTTAAATCTTGTGTTCCTAAATGTAATGTAATCTTTAATTTTCAGTATATAGACACTGAAACAATACTTAAAACATTTAAACAATTAAATATAAAAAAGACTGAAGATCTCTGGGGCATTTCAACCAATATAATAAATTCAATAATGCCCACTATTGCGCCCTACCTTGCATTCATATTCAATAAATGTATAGATGAAAAACAATTTCCAAATCTTATGAAGTACAGTAAAATCATTCCGTTATTCAAAGCAGGGGACAAAAGTGACCCATCCAATTTTCGTCCCATCTCTATATTACCAGCGCTAAGTAAAATTTTTGAAAAAATAATATTTAATCAACTGCTTTCACATTTTGCAGCCAATGATTTACTTCATAAAAAACAGTTTGGTTTTACTAAAGGCAAAAATACAACAGATGCAGGAGTCGCACTAGTTAAACATATATTTGATGCATGGGAGGAGAAGCAGGATGCCATTGGTATTTTTTGTGACTTATCAAAGGCTTTCGATTGTGTTGATCATGAGACCTTGTTATTAAAGTTAGATTATTATGGTGTATCGAATAGCTCACTTAGCTTACTTAGGTATTACCTCACTGGCAGAGTACAAAAAGTAAACGTTAATGGCACCGATTCTTCTGGCGCCCCGCTAGTCATGGGAGTACCCCAAGGCTCGATATTAGGACCCCTTTTGTTCCTGATATATGTAAACGACCTTCCATACTTCATTGAAAATCTTTGTGAAATAGTATTATTTGCTGATGACACTTCATTAATTTTTAAAACTGACAGACAAAAAGTAATACTTGACGATGTGAATAATACCCTTTCTGTAATATTGCATTGGTTCACGAGTAATAACCTGCTACTTAATGCCAAAAAAACAAAATGTGTAAAATTTACGATGCCAAATGTAAGACATATAGACTCAAACATTATAATGAATAATGAAACTGTGGAAATAGTCAATACCACAGTTTTTCTTGGCATCACACTAGATAATAAACTACAATGGGGTTCTCATATCACAGCCTTAGCAGGAAGACTTAGCTCAGCTGCCTATGCGGTTAGAAAGATAAGGTCACTAACTGACGAGAAAACGGCACGATTAGTTTATTTCAGTTACTTTCATAGCGTTATGTCATATGGTCTGCTGCTGTGGGGCTCAGCTGCCGATATTGCAACTATATTTATATTACAGAAACGAGCTATACGAGCAATCTATTGCCTCGGACCCCGTGACTCGCTGAAAGAACTGTTTAAAGAAATTAATATTTTAACAGTTGCCTCACAATATATTTACGACAACGCCTTATATGTAAGGAAGAACCTAGACCTCTTCCAAAAAAAATCAGACTTTCACAACTTGAATACGCGAAATAAAAATAAACTGGCGATACCGAAACTAAGGCTTCATAAAGTCAGTAATTCGTTTGTGGGCAAATGTATAAAAATATATAATAAAATTCCTCAGGATTTGGCTGACCTGCCACTTGATAAGTTTAAAATAGAATTGAAAAAATTTTTAACTAAAAAAAGCTATTATAAAGTAGACGAATATCTTGATGATAAAAATGCGTGGGCATAATAATCTCTTGCTCTTGCACCCAGTTATTATAAATAAACAACTAAATATTAAAAAGAATAACGATAATCTACCTGAGTTTCTTGCTGGTCTCTTCTCAGGAGATTTAACTACCGAACCAGCGAAAGAATCATTTTCTAATGATTTATTTACTAAGTATCCTAATTTATTATGAATTATAATATTTTTGACAAATGTAGGTACATAATTATTGTAAAACTTTGACATTCATAAGTGCTCTTTATGTGCCTAAACTGAATAAATGAAATTGATTCTTTGATTCTTTGATTCTTTGACAACGCCACCTAGACCCATGGTAAGCATAACTTAACTAGCTTGTGTTACGAGTACTAGAATGCGGATAAACATACTTAGACACATTTTTTTTGTAAATACACACATGTTGTAATAGAAACACCCTGACCAATGCAGATATTGGTATTCATGCACACAAATATTTGCACTGAGTGGGAATCGAAGCCGCACCTCTAGTGAGTCGTGAGCACTGCCGCCACGCTTCGGAGGTCGTCAATCGGCGTAATGCAGATTATCGATGCGCACTATATAACTATTAAATTCATTTGCACCTTGTCTACTAGTGTTATTTAAGTCCAATCAATCCTAACATAGTTCCTACATCACATCAGCAAGCCGTTTATTATGAAAAAAGTTCGGTGAGCCCATTTGATGACGTAAAACTGTGACGTGCCGCATGACGTAATTCTAGAACAACATTCTAAAACCTTTTAAAATCCACTCTGATGTTCTCGTCACGCGAAACGACGAGTTGGATAAAAATCTAGAGCCCAGCCTTTATATAAATTACTTACACATTTACATTTATATTTTAGGTGAGGGTATCATCATTCCCTGAACCTTTTTCCCAACTCAGTTGGGGTCGGCTTTCCAGTCTAAATGTGATGCGGCTGAACTTCGATATTTTCCGTGAAGCGACTGCCATCTGACCTCCACAACCAATGGTCTAATGACCAATGGCGATATCGAAGTTCAAGTTAGGCTGGTTGGACTTTTGAGGGCTCCAACTACCCGTAACGACTGCCATAGATGTTTGTATGGCAACCGGGACCGACGGCTTAACGTGCTCTCCGAGGCACTTATAAACCTGCGATAAATACACACTTAACTTCGAAAAGCATCGAAAAGTCATTGGTGTGTGCCATGGTAAACCTGGGATCGAACTCGAGACCTTGTCTCAGCAGTCCATTACCCATGCCACTAGGCTACCGCGGCTTCCAGGTGAGGGTAGTTTAACAAATAATTATTACTTTGGAAACTTGTCAAAACCAAATGATTATTTAACAAGGACAGCCAAAAATGGTTTAGTAATATTCTCTGGTTTGTTTATCTGCTGAAACCTATATGCCTATATATCGCATCGTTTTTCATGAACTAAAAGCTTGAAAAGGGCCAAAACGTAATTTCTGTTACAAATGAGTCGTTTCGAAACAGGCGTGCTAATTTGTTAACCCTTTAATGGATGAAGTTTTAGCCACAGCAATTAAAATAATGCCGAAAACTTCATTTATTTGGTGAATGCTATGTTATCTTATTCAGATGGTAATAATGAATCACTGAGTGGCGGTGCATAGGGAGGTCAAGTCAAACGAACCACTTTGTTTAAGATTGCTCTTGCAGATGGCACGGGTTTGCGTTATTTGCGGTAGACTACGAGACGTATATCGATTTAATGCACGTGCATTTAATAGCAGTGAAGTTGCGCCTTGGTACAGTCAGCAGCAAATAGATAGCGACATTCAAGGCTGTCAAATAGTTAGATACAGCCAAAGTGGTCAATAACATCGATACAGCCAAAGTGGTCAATTTATTGAGTGCACCCAGCCTGTCCAAATATATCGGTACACCGTGTTGTCAAATACATTGATACACGCTTGCCGCCATTATTTTAGCTACAGGCAAAGCGTCAATAGTAACCAAGCACCCAAAGTGGTCAAACATATCGATACACATAAATAATGCAGATTACAAGCAATAGTGTGACGTTCAGTGACATTTCTTCTATATTTAAATGTAATTAAAAATAAAATAATTTTGCAAAGAGTTTTTGACTCATCAGTATAATATTTATTTATTGTAACGCTAAACATTTCCCGTGACTTGGTTCAAATATTTGGTATAGGTATCTTACTTATTTCTTAAAGCTGACAATTAGTATGTGTGTGTTTGTTAGTCTTCTAAAATAAAAGGCCGGACGGATTTGAATGTAGTTTTGTAACGAAGTAGTTACATAAGCTATCTTTATTTTGATCCACGCGAATGAAGTCATCTCATTGACACCTCCATATAAACTAATAACCTATACCTACGTTAAATTAATAATTTAAAAACCTTTCCATGTTCCGTTCTAATTTAATTTGTTATTTTAAGGTTCAATTTTCAAAACGTATCTCTATCGCTAATAAAAAAATAGTGACACAAACAGTCAGTTTATTTCATTTTATGTATACGTGATACGTGAAATAATATGTCAAAATTGATATTAATATTTTGAGATATTATTTGAATCTATTGAACTAAAAACAAAACACATGGCAATGACGTCACGCACGAAATAACAAAGATAGTTACATACAAAGTTTTAGAGGAAAGAAAGAGATAGACGTCTTTCACCATAATCTCAGACAACTGTCATCGTTGTTACTTCCCAGTTACTAATTTAATATGAGTTCTATGCTCATTGGTTAGGGTGTAATTGTGCAGTTGTACCGATGTTTATGGCGAAGATGTTGCTTAGTTACATATGGTGATTTGGCTGTCATCATATAAGTGGCACCCTAGTAGAGTCGATATAATTGGTAACATGCGCGTTCCGTTACTTTTGACGAATGAAATGTCTCTATCTATGTGAGCGTCTCGGGTGTATCGATAGTTTTGAACACTTTGGCTGTCTCTAACTATTTGACCGCCTTGAATGTCTCTATCTATTTGCTGCTGACTGTACTAAGAAATTTGCCATTAAATACAATGTTTTTTATAAGTTAAGCGTTTTAAGTAGTTATGACTTAATCAATAATTTTTGTGCTACCTACTTAGAATGCAAATATAGATTTAATTTATTCTGCCTACAGAATGCTCTAGCTAGCTCAGCGATTTCTAAATGGTGAATTGCACGTTTGCATACGTCCGTTTCGTACCCCGAAAACAAAATACCGCGTCGCAACGTTGCTCACGATTAAGATAACTTTTTATTTTCTCTGTGAGCTACTAGTTTTAGGGTTAAAATCTTAGGAGAGACCACGATGGGTAACTGTAAAAATAATTTTGCAAGAGCATAATGAAATTGGGCTAACGCTGGTTTATATTATTATTAAGTCTAATATGAAGAAACCTGTTTGTAATTAAATAGGATTTACTCATCTCATTCTAAAGCTGGTACGGCGTGTACCTTAAATGACTAAAGCGTAAAGCCAATGCAAATGGTTTTAACATTTCGGGGCCTATTTATTGGTGTGTAAATGTAAAACGAAGCTCTAATGCGGGCAATTTAGAACTACGACCATTTGTAACTATAGAACCGTGAACAAATGTTGGTTGGTGTTTTGATTTGGTGTTTATTATATGTGTGAGGATTTATTCAGTATTTATGAGTAGAAGTTAGTGACTTTACAACTAACTATGTATATAAAAATACGTAAAAAAACTTTTTAAGTTAAACGGTTTTATGTTAAACATACATTGCAATGTTTAAGATAAATGTACTAAAAACCAAAAAATAATAAAATAGATACAGTCGTGGGAATTATAAACATATGCATAGACTAGACTAAAATAAAACCGTGGGGCACGTCAGAAAATAGTAAGTAATTTCCTCACCGTCTGCGGGCCAACTGCCTAACGACGAATTAAACGATTCTTCTATCGCACATTAAGTCGATAATTTGTAGACAATTGACGTGCCCCACGATTTTATTTTAGTCTAGTCTATGCATATGTTTATAATTCCCACGACTGTATCTATTTTATAAAACCGTTTAACTTAAAAAGTTTTTTTACGTATTTTTATTTTCTAGTTTTTAGTTTTTTTTTATTTTTATTTTTTTACATTGTATTCTACTGGTTGAGCACTTTCATTTGATACCCATATTGATGGGATAGATAAAACCTACGTTATCCGCCATTTTGTAGCGGCCGCCATCTTGGATTTCAATTTTTTATAGTATATTGTATTCTGCTTGTTGAGCCCTTTCATTTGATACTCATATTGATGGGATTGATGAAACCTACGTTATCCGCCATTTTGTAGCGGCCGCCATCTTGGATTTCAATTTTTTATAGTATATTGTATTCTGCTTGTTGAGCCCTTTCATTTGATACCCATATTGATGGTGTAGATAAAACCTACGTTATCCGCCATTTTGTAGCGGCCGCCATCTTGGATTTATAATGATAATGAATAAACATAATTGTATTGTCATCAAAATCCAAAGTGTATACAAAATTTCAGATTAATCGGTTGACAGGAAGAGGGTGAAATTTGAATTACTAAATTTGACCCAATAATAAATAAAAAAACAAACGGGGTGAGCTAAATAAAACCGTTTAAAAACAAATTATAGGTGTGCTGTGTATACAGTTGAAAAAGGTGAAATGTTTTTATAATGGGATGAATTGAAACAAATTTATTTCAGATAAACTTTTTTTTAAACTTACAGCTAACTTTAAAAATAGGTACAAAAAGGCCAATCACAAGTTTTTACGAATAAGTACAGATTTAGATTTTGTAATAGAAAACCCATGTAAGTAAGTATACAAAACAAAAATGATAGCCTAACCATCTAATACAATCTATTTATGATTTGAGTCAAGTGGAAGAAGCACCCGTATGTTTTACATATGTGTGAGAACAGTCAATATCAATAACAATAACTCATTTCTTTGAAGTCACATATGTGTGCGTTTTTGTGTTTATGTGTGCCAGTGAATTGTGAACGATTGAATATGTGTTAGTGAGTGATTTGCCTGCCATCGAATGAGAAGGTAAATTTCACCAATACAGCACAGGCTCACGTAGTTGAGTGGTATTATAGGCGTAATGGCAATGCGAAGGTTGCAAGTTCGAACCGCAGCTAAATTGATATAGGCGGTTTGATTAATTAATAGTTTTATTTTAGTTCTTTATTTTGTTTGTGATATTAAAGAACCGTATGGTTCTTTAATATCACAAACACGACTTTTATACTAAGTGTTCCGTAATCTCAAAAATAATAATAATATGGAAAATAAAACAACATCATTGTTTCAATGATATAATTGTTCAGTAAATAAATAATTTAGTTGTGTTGTGTCGTAGAAGAAAGTATCTAAAAAATCTCGAGTCACAATGTTTGTAACTAAACTAATTCTAAACAGTTAAACAGATTTATTTAGTAGACCTAAGAATAGTCATATACTATTGTGCGGGATAATTGAAATCCAAGCGGGCGTAGCCGAGTGCAATACGTTTAGGTTTATACATTAAACATTCTTTATATAATTAATAGGTTATTCAATATTATCCTTCTGGATGTTTAAATCAGACAAGTATGGACGCAGGTAAACTAATTAACTTTCAGTAACTAAAGTGTAGTGAATCACCATGTTAACGTTTAGAAATTATACTATATGCAAAAATGTAATAACTTCTCATTTCGTTAACAATAACATCACTCACTTATTTACAGTTTAATTTCTTTATTTCTCAAAATGATGCCACATAATTACCTACATCTTTTAGTTCCTAGGCACTAGTGCGAAGAAATGGCGCAACATATTCCAACTTTTATTATAAATAGTAATAATAGTCATTTATTTGCTTAAATTTGCCTATATATTAGATAGTAAGTATATAGGTATAAGTATATAGTATATAATAGGTATATAGGTATAAGTATATAGGTATAAGTATATAGTATATAATAGGTATATAGGTATAAGTATATAGGTTTTAATTATTCCAAGTTATCTATACCGGAGTATATATACCTAAGTATAATTGAAACCACTAAAATACAGACTTACAATGTAATAAAACATAGATAATAATAATAAGAGCACCTACTTCAACCAACCCACCAGGACCCATCGAGGACATCCAACCCCAGTACCCTAAAGTAATATGACCACTAGACCTGCACGGTAGAATATTTTTTGGCAATATCGCTCACCTGCTTTTCCCCATAAAATTTTGCGTCCATCCTTGTCTGATTTAAAACATTTTTCGTCACTAAATATTACTATATTGTTGCACCAGTCAAAATTTAAATAGTCCCTGACAAAACTTAACCTACTTCGACGATGAAGATCCGACATCAAAATTTTTCTTGCCGGTCTGCGACATTTGATCCCAGCCGCCCGAAGATGGTTCCTTACTGTTTGCAATGTTACATGGTGTTTGGTGGTCATAACACGGGTGGACATAAAGGGGTTTTCTACCTATATGTTTTTCCACCACCTCTTTATGCAAAGAACACGCATCGGTGTAGGCAAAGGTTTTGGGGCCAGGCTGAAGACGGTCTATGGTGCCTGAATCGCCATATCGGCGCACCCACCGCTGCACAGCTTCCATCTGTAATGAAAATAAAGTTAAATTGTTAAAATTCTGTAAAATTTATCTACTTATATATTTTTGTTCATTATTAGTATTGGAAGAAATAATAGATTATCCAGGATTATAAAATCAAATAACTTTCATAATAATAAATTGCAGAAAATACTACTTACCGATATGTTCAATTTTCGAGATATTTCATGTATTGAAATATTTTACTCATGCAAAGTAATAATATGCGCTCTCATAATAGTTGTAAGTTGTTGATTCATTTTTATGAATAAAAAAGTTGTTATTAACCGTGTGGAAAGCACAACGAATCCAATTGTTGACAGATAAAATTAAAATTACTTATCATGTTATTTTAATCATGAGAATGAGGGTAGCATAAATTCCAATACATACGAGAAACATTCATGCAATCATGTGTGTGCAACAATACTCGCTCAGTAATAATAAAAATACTACTGATTTAAGTTGCTATAAAATTATAACTAAAATATAAAGATACTTTTGTGATGTTACCTAAACATTCCCTTAATAGGTAAGTAATTAACATAAAGATATACAAATATTAAAAGTTCAAAAAGTAAAATTCGACTGGGAATCGAACTCAAAACCTTACGATATTGAAACTTTTCAAAAGCGTATATGTAAACCCCGGGGTCACAAAGGCTTACTAATATAATGTCAAAAACCACGTTCATATAGTAGTAATAAGAATTTTATGAGTTATTCTTATTATTGAAGAAAGTGTAAACTGATGATTGAAGATAAATAAATACGAATGGTTTTGAATCAATTGTAATTTGCAAGTGTGTAGGTGTGTGTGAGTGAGGAAACGAGTTATTGTTACACACACATACATGTCGAACACTGGTGACCTTTTCTGCTTGCCAAAATCAATATAAAGATCTGTATAATACTTATATCACTAGACATGCTATCGTTGTTGTCTTGTGTACATAATATTTAAGTCATATGAAATGCAAACTGAACTTTTACATAAATAATAAATAATTGCAAATAAAAACAAAATAATTTATACTAAAATAAATCTTTATTATATAGTCAACAGAATATTTACAGTTTCTATATTTTTTGGATTCCTAATTTTTCGATACTGTTGCAAGATCTCAAAATCTTCATGGTTGGATGAATGAAATAGTTATTACAGCGCTCTGTCTCTCCTTCACACAATGATGAAGTCGAAGTATTACTCATCTATGACGTAGCACAATATAACAACAGAAAGGCATACACCCGCCCACACGCGTACAGCTTTAATGGGGCCAGAACACAAACGGCACAGAGAGACAGGACTATTCCAGTACCTACCTCAATTATATCTCCAAATAGTATAATCAATTCAATTCTTTTGAATGGCTTCTGTGTAAATAGTATAATCAAAAGTCAGTTAATACATTTTTTTTTTTATACTACGTAGGTGGCAGACAAGCACACGGCCCACCTGATGGAAAGCGGCCACCGTGGCCTATGAACGTGTGCAACACTAAAGGTGTCACACACGCGCTGCCCACCCTGAAGGGAAAGGGGGAGAGCTGGGAAGGGGTGGGGAGGCTAGGAAGGGGAGGGGAAGGAGGGGTATAGTGAGCTCTGGGTACCCTACTTACCGGCGGGAACACAACACGATGGTTATTATGACCGCGGTCTTCTGGAGGTACTTCCCCAGTTGGACAGCTCATTTCGGACGGGAGATACCGTCGTGTCCTACCTCCTTACTGAAACAAAATTACCACCGACTAATACATGATTAATAATAATAATTAATTGGTGTGGCGGTAGTGAATGCGACTGCTACGCAGGAGGCATGGGTTTAATCCTCGCTCAGTGCAAATAATTGTGAGCATGAATATGAATTTGTATAGGTCTGTGTGTTTCTTTGTATAATATGTATGTAAGTACAAAAAAAAGTATCTAAGTATGTTTTTCCACATTCTAGAGCCCATAACACAAGCTAGTTAAACTATGCTTACCATGGGTCTAGGTGGCGTTATGTAGATTGTCCTGTTTTATTGTAAAATATTTATTTATTATTTATTTAATAGAAAGTAAATATGATAAACATATAACACATTCATCGGTATTTCCATTCAGGGTAGGTAATAGTGAATTAACACCCATATTTCACAAACCATTGCATTCGGTCCCACGTGGGTGGTGGTGAGCCTATTGCCGTATTTCGAGCACTATTATTGACTCATATACATAATATTTGTCTGATGTTAAACTGCCTTATCCCTTAGTCGCCTTGTATGAGATCGCTTGATAAGGTATAGGGTGGCATACATTACTACTAGATTCACTGACAGCCTACCATAAAACTATTTACTAAGTAGAGAAAATGTCTCACGCTCCTATAACAAATAGAATTTATTGTGCTTAAAACTATTGTCTTACACATTATTATTACCTACATTAAAGTTCTATTACAACCCAATCTTACCAACAGCGTACCTTCTTTCAAAACACCTACCTAATATAATTCCAACTCGCGAAATATGTAAGTTACGTTTTCACTCAAAGGAAAACCTTGTTACCGTTATGGAATCTGTTCGTTATACAAAGTTAACTTTGAATATTTCGCTTTTAGTCATGTATCGGTAATATAGCGACTATTATTTAATCTCTGTCATATAGCACATGCCTTCACACACGAATACACACATTCAAATGTAACGATCGGCGGCTTGGTAACGTAAGAAAGCAACACACACACACGCGCGCATCAACCTTCACTGATCGACACACACACTCACATGCTGAAAGCTGAAAGCGTTTCCTATGTCTGTTGTTACTCTCAGATCATTTGTCAATGACAAGGGGACCTTGAACGACCACAAAAGAGGTTCAAGGGCGTAAGGTTTATTACAAAATCGCGAGGAAAAGCTTAAAATAGAATGTAGATTGTATTCAAACGATTAAAAGCTATACAGTATAAATCGAAGTATAATCGAAGACGTAAATTGGTAGTCCTGGTGTGGCTAAGCACGTAATTAAGTTCTTTAGGATTTACACGGCATAGTAAGGAATTTTATTTTTCAAATTTATTTAGCTGCTATATTTTCGGTTAGGAATTTATTTTCGGCCAACAAATTTTATGTACAAAATGCCCGATTGGCGGCAAAAGGCTCGCCCCCTATTACGTGGGACCGAAAATCATAATGGGCGAAATGTGGGTGTTTAGTACACCTCTGCCCACCCTTTCGGGGATTATGGGTGTGAGCATATGAATGTATGTATGTACTATGTAGTATAAATCAAAATTCTTATCATTTGGTCATACTTCTTTAATTGTAGATCCTTCGTCCCAGTTGTCACCCTACTATGCATTCCCGAGACCGAAGAACTTTAGAAATAAAAGCCGGAAGGCGGACTCAAACTTCGAGATGAGTGATGAATTTTAGAAGCGATTAGGATTGAAGTTCGGATGAAGAAGAGACAAATAAATGGACAATTTAATTATGAAAATTTTGCCAGTTTGCATTTTTTCTTTAGTTGTATTTTAAATTAACGTTATTCCTTAATTTGTTAACTAGTGTTTACTGACCTTATGGTAAATAGAAAATGTATTTTCAAGGACGTTTGATTGAGGAATTGCCGCGATAAAATATAAATAGCAACGCGTATTGTATTACAATCACAAATTTCTACGTTCTAAGTAGCTGTTTAATCCTTTCATTAAAATCGTCTTTGTTATATATTTATTAATGAACATTAATTTATTGGGAGGTAACTATTTCCGGCAGTGATTGCGATAGGCTAATATAATTGAATGATTGATTTATAATAGAAAGTCAGGAAAAACATACATTCCGCGTAAAGAAACATAAAATAATAATAAAAATAACAAAACAGCACAACATAACTATTTCAGAGAATACACACTCCACATCGTGGCGCTATCTAGATCCCAAGTAAACCCAGTATAACTAACTTGTGTTACGAAATTTAGGTAATAGTTTTCGTTAATACATACAAATATAATATACAGATTTCTAGCTGTTGCCCACGGTTCCACCCGCGGGGACTTCTGATCCCGTTCCCGTTGTTCCATAAAGACCTTCCTTAGAGTTCAAGGTATAAAAAATAAAATATGTCGAATTGGTGCAGCCGTCTTCGAGTTTAGCGCTTGTTATTTCGCGATTCATTTTTATTTATATAGATTACATAGTCCGAGTCAGAGTAGTCCAGTCATTTCTTTTTGCCTTTACCTGAAAAGTTTGTTAGTAGTTTGAGAATTATTAATTCCATAGATTTTTCAGCAAGCTCTTGTGGTACAATATCATAACTTGCAGGCCATAAAAAAATCCGAATCAATCTATGGTTGATTAGATAATTAATAAATTGAACTGTAAATTACACCGCTAAAAGTAGGCATATCATAATATTACATATATCCATGACAAGTAATATACGATCACAAGCTAACTTGAGCTTACAGTTATAATAGGTTACTTTGATGGACGATGTACTGAGTCATCGTTACGTGAAATTCGATCAACTTTATAGGTTCCATGACGTAAGAAGTGATGTAACTAGAGATATTTATTTAGGTATTGAACTTTCTCAATCACGTAGATATATAACTTCGTACACGTGGGAATTAAATGTTTATTCCACTACGCTACTCAAACTGTACTCGTAATTAGATAAATAAATAAAGTGTTGAACCCGCTACCGTCTCTTATAGGGAGAACGCTTTGGCCACTGGAGATTTTAGACCTGACAAAAGTATTTGAAATGCTCTTTCACGGCTTAAGGGGCGACGTTGGAATTATCTGCCGACAATCCTTCGAACTAACGGAGACTTGGTCTCACTTCTTCCAATTTTAAATTTTATTTTTTATTTTTTTTATTTTATTATTATTTTATTTTATTATTATTATAATTATTACCCTAATTGCTCTACGAGTAGTAGGGTCCTAAAGACCAAAGGGTCATAAAAAATATTGGTTTAATTATTCAGTTGTGTATTCAAGAGATTGTTTGCCGCATTTTTACATAAGACTTGCGAATAAGTTCCAAACCATAACCTTCATACTTTGTCTATGACGCATCAGCATTATGATAATGAAAACACTCCAACATCTCGTTCTAACGTCAAAATGTTCTGAAGTTATGATGTATCACTGTTGACCAAGCAGGGTTATTATTTTTTGTTTTTAGAAAAACGACATTATACTTAGAAATAAACTTCCAGTCTTTCTCGCTCCGATCACAAATTTAACCCTAACTTGCTCTGGCCGCATATGTTTCAGGAACTACTTCTATTAATCTTGCTTGAGACGATTATATAAATTGAAATGAAGATCTAAAATTGAATCATCATCCTCCGATCGACTGCTATCTGACTTGTACTTCGATATCGGCAGTAAAATCACCGGTATATTAAGAATAATCGAAGTCTTATCGATAGACTAGTTGCAAGCTCCTGACATTGGATCTGGGTAACGCTATGTAGTATATCTTTAAAAATATTAAAAGGTTTTGTGTCAAATAGCAAGTGTCGAGTGCTCGCGAATTAACAACTTCCAATTTTACCTGCTTTTTGTCGTCAACTCGCTTACTCAACACGAAAATGATACTAAATGAAATCACACCGCCCTATAATTCAGCCGATGGAATTATTAAATATCTAATTTAAGATCCCCGAATAGTAATCCGCTCGGATTCCATATATTTGATCCCATGAGAGATCAGTTGAGTTATATTATTATACTCGTATATAGGACCTGAATTCGCTTTACTTTGAGCCGATTCGATCCTATCGCACTGCACACCTTGGGTGAGATTGAAATAGGAAATAAATTGTGATGTTTATTCTGACCTAGTTACTATTTATACTTACTACTTATCCCCTATTTTCGTAGTTAATATCGAATTAAATGTCTAAGCACAAACAGAAAATAAACACATTTATCAATCATTACATACTGTACTTTTGAAATTATTTGTGCAACTGTGATATTTCCTACTTAATTTTCTTAAACTTTTGATGGGTTCATTTCTACTTCTAATAGGGACATTCGGCCTGCAAGTGGAAGCTGGTCTCCTCACTCTTAATGCACTCCGGGCAGTTGGGATCGGTATTTTTAAGGATTCATGGTCGCCTTTCCATTTGGTGGGCCATGTGCTCGTCTGCCACTTAAGTGGTATAAAAAAAAACATTCAAATAAAATACCACAGAGCGGGCATCCACCCAAATCGCAACCGGTAGCTTAACCCACTCATCGTTTACGATTCCAATCTACTAATTTGATTTAATAGCCTGCGAATAACTTCGAGAAATTCTTCAATTTAACAATAGCAACATTCTAAACCACATAACTCACCGAATTCGGAATCCAAATCCACAAATCAACTATTAACAAAACATTTTGCAGTGTGCCGTGTACCCAATTTGACGGTCTGACCAATTGTGACGTCATTACATAGATTAGCTTGCGGTGGCTCCGTGTACATTATTCTGTTGTAGTATACATACATACCATTATTCGGTATTTGGACTTTTAAGCAGTGTTAGAACACTATCACTACATAGTATAAAAATAAAGTTGCGTTCTCTGTCCCTATGTCCCTTTGTATGATTAAATCTTTGAAATTACGCAATGGATTTTGATGCGGTTTGTTTTTATAGATAGAATGATTAAAGAGGGAAGTTTATATGTATATAACATCATGCTACGACTCAGTGGCGAAGGGTGGATTTTTTTGAAAGGGAAGCCGAACGAAAGAAAAAAACCTTTCATGGTCGATTGTAATGTGTAGGTACTCCTTTCAAAAGCTGTGACTGGCTGGTTCGATGCTTAGGCCCAAATGGTTGAGGAAATTTCAACCCACATTTACTATACGTGTGAGCACTGATGATTATTATAACAGTGATTCACTTATATTTATCGTAATGAGATACATTAAAATATTTCATAAATCCATCGCGCCGTTTATCACTACATAGTATAAAAAAACAAAGACGCGTTTTCTGTGCCTATGTCCCTTTGTATGCTTAAATCTTTAAAACTACGCAACGGATTTTGATGTGGTTTTTTCAATAGATAGAGTGATTAAAGAGGAAGGTTTATATGTATATAACATCATGCTGCAACCAACTGGAGCGGTGCAGAAGTCAAAAATGTTGCAAAAATGTGGTGACGCAGACGAAGTTGCGCGGGTCATCTAGTATTCTATATTCATGACAGGGCGGGCTCGACCTAATTAAACTATATTTTATTGTTTCTTATTTTCATAATTTAATTTCGAGAAAGATGTTTCCTCACACAACAAATAATCAGTCAGACAAAACTACTTACCAAAATATTACGTACTGCCACAGTATAAATGGCAATCAATGCACAACAGTCAGTACACTACACAAACACAAACACAAATTATACTTAGTAATAACTACTTCACACAAATTCAAACTACTTGCAGTACTTTATAACATAAATAATTATTGATGAAATAAAAAAATAATGTCGATAAATGATGAATTTGAAATATTTGAATACATCGCTCATTCGCCTCAACTTCAGGGTAATGAAATCAAAACAAACTACATTCACATTAGTGCTCTCTCGCTCTCGCAAATTCTTATCGTATATTCCCTCTTTGTCATAACTCGTTGAATACCGGCTTATCCCGCCACATATTTTTACGAACACTACTAAGAAAAATTGCGCATGAGTGCGTGCGACTGCGTATTACTAGATTCCGATTTCGCCGGCGGGCTTACCGTCTAGCGCGCGCGTTCAGACAGAATCATTTTCTTCTTTATTTGAGAACTAGATGGCGTTATGAGAAATATGTGTAATAATATTACATATCATGTAATGTATGTAAATAATTATTATAAT
This sequence comes from Pelosia muscerda, assembly GCA_963691645.1. Taxonomy (NCBI): domain Eukaryota; kingdom Metazoa; phylum Arthropoda; class Insecta; order Lepidoptera; family Erebidae; genus Pelosia; species Pelosia muscerda. The sequence continues at coordinate 6,450,662 of OY829121.1, forward strand.
TGCGATTTACGTAACAGAATACTTTTTGTTTTATATTTTTGTGTATTGAATGGATATGGTTTAATTGATTTATAATTTATTAATAGCCAATGCTTAGGGGTATTCGCTAAGGTAAGCCGGCAGGAATCGGGTTATATGGACACTTCGCCACTGCTACGACTAACAGGTGCGGAGGAGGAAAGAAAAATGTTGCAAAAATGGGGTGACGCAGACGAAGTTGCGCGGGTCAGCTACACTATAATTCGAATTAATCCAAAGTAAATCTGATGTTCTGCGTTTTCTATTAAATAAGATATTATTAGGAATGTAGATAGCTTTAGGTATAGAGGTAGATCAAAGAAGATAGGACGGCAGTGACATTTGACAAAAAAGAATGACATATTGTACCGAAGTGATTATTGGACAACTAGTACGGATGCCAAAAACCGTGTGGAGTAGAGAATAAAAAGCCGAAAAGCGGGCCCCAAACTCTTAGTCGTGTGCTACGGAAGGACTAACGCGAAAATAATGATGATTTATCAGACAACAAGTAGGTACATTAGGTTCATAAAGCCTCACCAAATCTGAAGGACTTCTTCAGACTCAAACTAAGTGGTCACTTAGCCAATTACTACTTATTCAGGATATTATTCAAGGTTCGAGATCCATTTACTATAATTTATTCAAATCACGTTCGAATCACATAATGATTTTAGATGATTTAGTTATTGCATAATAAATAAGCTCTTATACCCGACTATCAAAGAATTTGTTTTGAAATACGTGTGTATGTACAGTGGGCTCCAAAACTTCCTGGACATTTGAAACTAAAATTGTATGAAACGATGCCACTACACAACTAGTAGTCTTATAAGCTACTGGATAATAGATCTTACTTATTAATATAATTAAGTTGAGGCTACTATTTGCATGAGTCCACGAACAAGACGTCGTTCTAGTTTATTTTATTAACGCTATCTATGTTAGCCTCGGTAGCCTAGTGGTATGGGTAATGGACTGCTGAGACGAGGTCTCGGATTCGATCATAGGTTTACCATGGCACACACCAATGACTACGATATTTTCGAAGTTATGTGGGTATTTAACGCAGGTTTATAAGTGTCCGGTTAATGGCAATAGGCTCGCCACCTATTGCATTGGGACCTAAATATAAACTGGCGAAATATGAGTGCTAGTACCTCTGCCTACCCCTTCGGGGATATAGGCGTGATATTATATAAAAAATCTATGTTACTTTTTTTTAAATTAGACTTAGGCTGTCAAAGGATTATAGATCTTGTACATAATAAAATATTTTCTACAACATAAGTTTGTTAAAATGAAATTAAAAGTAATTGGGATCCGTTTTTTTACTTGTTTGTCAACAAGGATTCTTTTTTTTATGTACGTAACATAATAATAAGCTCAATATGAATATCACGTGTCTGTAACAGTCACGGCTGTTTTCAGAAAGTTGCCGGATACAAAGGTGGTTTACCCTCCCGTCCCATCTGGTTCTCAGTCGTTTTAAGGATTGTAGGAAATCAAGTTTGCGTGACAAGGATACAAAGTTTCTTTAGTGAGCTTTCGTTATTTCAAGACGTGAATATATTCGGATCTATTCCTTTTCTCTTACGTCTGTGAATGCCTGAAGAGGTGTATTAGCGGTCCCGCTTCGCCAATATTATTTTTGGATCCCATCAGGTTGGTTCGGTATTTGGCAAAATATTTTTTCGAAGTAAAATCTTCTTTAGGCGCGCTGTACAATTTTCATAGAAAATTTAATTCGTAGAAAGTTTTGGGTGAGAAAAAACCTTTAGACCAATATTTTTCTTTTCTTCTTCTTTTTCACTTCAACATCATCATCATTACAGATAATCTTACTACCATATTACATGATTACAAGCACCGAAGCACATGATACTCGCTATAATTACAAATAAATCAAGTATCAAACCTAACGACTGATCACTGTTACCTATGTAACAGGTCCACCCTAGTGTAGGTAGCAGAGCCCATCATATTATAATTGTGAATATGATAAATATACTTGCTTAAATTGTATCTCTCTAAATCAATTATGTATAAGATTTGTTTTGTTTGTGAAATAAAAAACTAAACTCAAAAACTCAAAAAATAATATAAATCCCAGATTTTGTCTCAGATACAAGTATCTCTTGTCAATAGTAGTGTCAGGAATAAGAGAAATGCGGGTGTTATTTCACAAATACCTTACCATCTGGGGATGCGTAATTATATGTAAGTATGTCACTTAATGACCTATTTGGTTTCATTTCACTTATTCTAATATTTTCATCGAGAACAGCTTGGTGCTACAAATATTTATGAATGTTATATGACTTTAAATATGAACTCAGTCATTCGGAAAGTTAAAGTTCACTAGATATTGTCACAAAGAAAATATTTAGGTGTATCTTATTCGCAACATTCAACGTATAACCTCTAGACGGCTTTGAAACATGTCCCTCAACCTATTGTGTCCAATAAAAGTAGGCTCCAATGATACCGTATTGTATTTTGCAACACCTTTCTGTTACTTTAAGTCACCTAACAATCAGAATATCATTAAAACTTAATCCCTTCCACCCCAGATAACACATGACTGAGTATCTTTACCTAAATCACAAACAAAAAAGTAGAACCGTCATTATTCGATGCTCACAAGTTTTTGTGATGAAATTGTCCATAAAAACTGGTATTTCGTACAATGGTCGGTTCGGACGCACCGCCCCAATTTTCTATTAGTGTCCCGGGTGGAAAAAAACGTGTCAATTTTCGTCGTAACCCAAACTGATGAAGAAAAAGCGTTCAATTGTCCGTTCGGTAATGTCTTGGGAGGAGTTATTTATACATTTACGCTTGTGTAAAACAATGAGTTTATTTGGTAACTTTTTTAATATTTTTAATTAGGTGGCTAACCGCTGGTAATCCTACAAGAAAAAATTAGGTATATGGATGTAAGAGAAAAAGGAAACTAGCCAAAATTTGTTCTTAATTCACAGGGTAGACGTCGTCTCATGTGTGTAATTTAATTAGGTTTCATGTACTCTGTTTAAAACGCGGCTCAATTTTTAATAATTCATACTCGTTAATAAAATAAGCTGCTCTTCGTCTTCAATACGCGATCTATTTCAAACCCTTAGCTATTTTATTTATTTGTTTGGTGTATCCGATAACATAACATAAACTCACGCCTTTATCCCCGAAGGGGTAGGCAGAGGTGCTAGCACCCACATTTCGCCAGTTTATGTTTAGGTCCCAATGTAACAGGTGGCGAGCCTATTGCCATTAACCGGGCACTTGTAAGCCTGCGATAAATACACACATAACTTCGAAAAGCATCGAAAAGTCATTGGTGTGAACCATGGTAACCTGGGATCGAACCCGAGACATCGTCCCATACCTCTACCACTAGGCTACCGCGGCTATATTTGGTGTATCTGATAAAAATGATTTAACTCAAATCCTCCGGCTGGTATTGTCCGGCAGTTTTATCATGATTAATTTCTATGCGGGTTTCAATACAGTTTAACTTTCACCAGAACTTCCCTCTTTATTGTTTCTTCTTAAAATGGCTTCTGCAGCAGACTCGCCGCAGTTTGCCAGTCTCCAGTAAATAATGTTCAATGTAATGTAAAATTAATGGCAGAACATTAATGTCTAGTTTTTAAGAAATTCTGCCAGTGCCATGTTAGCCACGCCAGTTTTGTTTCCGTGTGTCAGGTACCTTTAGTCAGTGTGCTCGTGGATCACCGCTATGGATTCTGATATGCAGGAGTTACAGATTCTGATGTAATATACAGGATGTTAACTCTGCCTGTCGATATGTGCTCGTCAGTAATTATTCTACGGCACAAGGATTTTACTGCAATGTTTTATGACGATGATAGAGTATTACCAAAGACTACGTATACACCATAGGTATGGTGCAAGTTCTTGGCGGAGAAGGGGGGTATCCGTGGGGATTATTCGCACGAAAAAAAAAAATGGTATGGTTCAAGCAAAAAGATTTTAACCGCATTTAAATTCAGAATTTTCTGTTCGCAAATACCTTGTGCATCCTGTCGTATTTATAAGCAAGTAGCTTAATAACTATGATAGATACGTGTTTCATACTATTTAAATACTGAAGTAGACTAAAGCTTCTGTCCAATCACAAGCGGTCGAATCTGATGATATCTAGAATATTTTATAATTTCATTATAGGTAACATTTAAAACAAATCATATCTTGATATTTTTGCTCATTTATTAGATAGGTAACAAAAGAATCTAAAACCTTTTAATTTTTAATATGCCGTTGTTTTTTAAGTTAAAATTTTGAATGAATTTATCTTGATATCTCGTCAAATAATTCAATACAAGAAGTATAAACTTTTGGACCCGCGTTTAGGCAAGGCAGACATCCTGTTTACGAGCTCTAAAAAGTTAGTCTTTCATCATCACCGTCCTAGCGATTTCCCGGTTGCATTCAAATTAACTCTTTGGTGCCCGGGGTTCGCTTATTATTATTAGTTGACTTGTTGACGAAAACCACTGTCGTTGGAGGTCCGGACCATATCTTCGTCCTATTGTTTACCAGACGCACCGACTAGTAGGAGTAGTAAGTAGGTCACGTTGACTTAGACCCTTAAACCAAGTAGCTCTTAATAGGACTGGTGCTTTAATACTCCTGCTTCTTTCACTCCTCAACGCGCCACTGGTTGCGTAGTTCTAAAGAACTTTTGCCGGTGCCTGAAAATTGAAGAGCAGTAGATTCACTCTATATTTATCAAATCGCTAATCGCTGTTAATGGCACATGTAACTAAAGCAATATTTTAAGAACTTCGATGACTTATGCCATTTTCGTGTTATGTCAACGAATGGAAATGTTATTTCTTACCCTCACATACAGCTCGTGTCAGTCGCTTTGTAAATGGAAACATACAGACCGATATCACAACTCAATAGTAATTATTATTACGCAACCATATTCCAAATAAAATGGAACATATGGCTTTGTTCTCCGATGTAATTGACTATGTTATTCCAGAATGTTACACTGAATGTCGCTTTGATATGTACCCAAGTAATGCTTGCGGCTCCTATTCCAAGAATCAAAGGTAACAATCCCGAACTAAACCTATGTCTACACTACATTTTAGGTAAAACTGTTTGAGCCTGATTGAGTAAGAGACAACCAAACATCTATGCTTTCACATTTTTAATATCAGTAGAATATGAAGCAGGAAGTAGGATAAAATTTTTCGTTGCAAAGCGTTCCGAACAATCCAAATTTTGATGAAATTGAAAGCTAAATTTACATATAATACAATGTTGTATTTAAAGTTAGTAGTATGACATTTTCTGTTCCCGTATATTTCCTTTCCTATATAAATAATAGATATATATTTGAGCACGTAGTTTTATCGGTCGTACTTAGTACGTTTAGCTTTAAAATCAATATTTTTGTTACACACCGTATCGTCGATTCAAAATCGATGAGTTGCCATGTTGTTTATTGAAGTGAGAAACAGGAATGGATTGGTATTGTGAATAGTGATAAATATAGATATACTTAGATAGTGTGGATATAAAGAAATGAAGGATGGAACATCACGGTAAATGTTAACTTACCCAAGAATATGTATGTCGAACGCATACTCTAGACAATGCTCTTCCAATAACTCGCACCCTCTCCATTCCCTCCATTCCTACACTGGACAATACGTGCAGAACTTAGATGTCACCCACATACGGTGCAGAATATTCCATCAAGAACCAACTTTCCTTTGCCGCACCATTAAGTCTTGGAATTCCTTACCGGCGCACAGGTTTCCTTCTTCCTACAGTCCCGTGTCCTTTAAGCGGGGCGGGAAAAAGCATCTGATGAGGCCGTCAAGCGTGGCCGGCTGAGCGCTACCATTAGCACTGTACGTGTTTGCAATGGTAACCCTCTTTCATAAGACTTTGCTTTCAGCTTAACATCAGGCGAGGTGAAGTCAAATCGACGTGCCATAAATAAAAAGAGCATTCACACACACACACATACACACAAGTCAAGCAAAAAAAGCGGCACGGCCATGACATCTTTTCTCGAAGCAGCTCAGACAATTTTCAACCGCCTATAACTCTTTTGTGGATAAAATTAGAAGTCTGAAGATGTTAGCTAATTACGTAATATCTTATGACTAAAGGTTCTTTAAGTTGGGACTGAGAAAATTAACTGACTTGATATTACATGAATCTCACATCTTATTATGGTAGAAGAAGTGAGTTACGAGACTTGGTACGAGTATTTGTGCAATTTTTGTTTTTAATGGTATGCAGTTCAACAATTTTCATCTTCCGTCGAATAGACGATTTGAGTTGCCATCTCGTAGTAACATACGGAGAGGGCGGGAATTCTCCGAGCATAGATTTCGCTCTTGGGAAGGCTTACTACGTCCCCTCAATTTCGTGATTGCCGTTAAAATTCAAAATAGTCAAAAAATATTATGTAGGTATACTGGAAGCTCGCTTCACAATCCACATTGCTGATACTGAAAATATTCTAAGAGAAACGTCTATGAATTATTTAATCTGATAAATCTTTCGAGGCATTCGGTCAGTAATAACAAATTGCAAAATAAATAATATTATCTTCAAAGTAAATCTTAGGATTAATCTTTTTGTGTACAACAGGACTGATTTGCTAAAGTGTTCCTACAAATGTAAGGAAGCTGTGTAGAAATGTAATCCGATTATTTCTGAGACCCAAAGAGATTATTTGAGTTTGTAAGTACATGCGTTTACTTACCGCCCTTAGATGGTTCTGCTGAATAAGTTCGAGAAAATTTATGAACATGCTTTATGGGGGATTAAAATTTCTCCCGATTAAAACCTTCCTCGGCTAAATGTGGATTGAAAAATATTACGCAACTTTTTTAGATAATTCGGTTTATAATAAAATACATACATAAACTCACGCCTGTAAATCTCCGATGGGTAGGTAGAGGGGTATTAACATCCTTATTTTGTCCCTTAGTTGCTTTCTAAGACACCCTCGGGAAGAGAAGAGGTGGCCCTATTCTACTCCAGTGGGAGCCAACATGGAGACTTTATACTCCTTAATCTACATACGAATAAAGCACATTGTTATTTTTTTTCTTCAGTAGTGGACGTATTAAATTTCCAACTCCTTCCCAATTACGATTTTCAAAAAAGATACGAATATTTTGTCATCAGATACGACTAGTATTTTTTTTCTTAATACTTCAGAACTGTCAGATGTTTTTGTAGCACCTACTTAAGCTGTAAAAAGCAATTCTACTTACAAAATAATCATATCTTATCAGTCATTAGTACCTATCTAGTCATGTAATTTCAGCAACTGCGAATGAAATGAACGTTGATGTGATTACAACATTGATTAATGTTGTCTAAAAGTGAACGCACGCGTTTATAGCCTAGTGGTATGGGTAATGGACTGCTGAGACGAGGTCTCGGGTTCGATCTCAGATTTTACTATGGCACACACCAATGACTTTTCGAAGTTATGTCTATATTTATCGCAGGTTTAAAAGTACCTTGTTAATGGCAATAGGTTTGCCACCTATTACATTGGGACCTAAACATAAACTGGCGAAATGTGGGTGCTAACACCTCTGCCTACCCCTTCGGGGATACAGGCAGGGATACAGGGAGTTTATGTTATGTTAGGTACATATTAAACACTCTACACTCTTCAGAATATGAATGATAACCACGCAAGCTAAGGTATGTACTATATAACTTTGTTTAATCATAATAAGACCATGGTTGTAATGTTATATTGCAGTTAGAGCAGTTGTTGGACTTTTTAGGGTTGCGACTACTCGTAACGACTGTCATTAGATATTTGTATAACAACCGGGACCAACGATGGCTTAATGTGCTTTACGAGGCACTATCAGACCAATATATATAAGGTAGGCGGAATAAAATAATATCACCATGACGTATGACAGTTTGTAAAAGAGTAGTGAAGTATGTAAAAGAATGGAAGCAGAAGGAAGACTATTGTCTCGGCTTACCTCGGAGGGAAATGTGTATGAGCATATTATGAATGTATGTATGCTGTTATAAAACTGTTGCTCTACTGTTCTTCTTCACAATGTACATCTTTATCGTAACTGAAATCCTTCTACAGCAGTAAACATCAAAAGAAGCATCACAAGAGATAACAAAACATATGTTGTGCCAAGCAATCTGTTCCCCTTGGTAATTAAATCTTGAACAATAGCTACAAACATTACAATTATAACCCTTTTAGAGCTAACAGTAACGGTGCACGTCTTATCATACACAAGGGTCGTTTCGACCGTAAAGGATATTACTGTTTCATTTATCTCCACGTAGAACTCTACCCGGAGTAAAAAGGTCAAAGATTATATAAAAACAGTGAAGGTAAACTTGCCGAAATAATATTAACAAAAATAATACATAGCCGCGGTAGCCTAGTGGTATGGGTAATGGACTGCTGAGACGAGGACGAGGGTTCGATTTGAGGTTTACCATGGAACACACCAATGACTGCGATGCTTTTCGAAGTTATGTGTGTATTTATCGCAGGTTTATATGTGCCCGGTTAATGGCAATAGGCTCGCCAACTATTACATTGGGACCTAAATATAAACTGGCGAAATGTGGGTGCTAGCACCTCTGCCTACCCCTTCGGGGATATAGGCGTGATATTATAAAAAAATAAATAAATAATAATGCATAATAATTAATAAGTTAGTCATGTTACAATATCATATTTTTGGGTGTGTGCTGTATATTAAAAGTCCATTAGATGACTAATAGTTATATCAGTTCGTGGTAAACAGTGAAAAAGTAAATCTGTCGCTAGCATGTTATATTAAATTGAAAACTGTCATGTTTTAATGTATGGTTTCAAAAGATTCCAAGGTTATAGTCATAAATAACACTTGCCGGGTTATTTTAAATATCCAATATTTTCTTGCTGTTACAAGCACCATGATCATAAGGACATCCATGATAATAGCGCTTGTAACATTCGCTGGAATATTTACCATATTTTTGGCTATTTGAAGTATTTATTATATATATTATAGTTTAACCAATATTCCAGCCCTGTTACAAGCGCTATTATCATGGATGTCCGTATTATCATGGCGCTTGTAACAGCAAAAAAATATTGGATATTTAAAACAATCAGAAAACAATTTATATTTTGACAACCACCATGAAGATCAAGTTATGCAGTGATATTTATTTAATTTAACTATCTATCATTCTTAAAACTAAATTCAGTTTAGGAATATATGTAAATTTAACAAATGCACGATAATATAATTTAAAGGAAAGAATGAAAAAAACAAGAACACAAGCAAGTAATAAGATAATCTAAGTAGAACAAACTTCCTCTTTGTGCTGTGCCCGATAGGGTCCATAATTGTATTTCATACCTAAATTTAACGTTACCTTTCAATCAATTATGGCAAAGTAAACTACACACGAACATACACATTTCAATAACTTTGGGGACAGTATATTATTAAATAACACTAAAAAATCATGACAGTATCCATTAAAAGAAGAAAAGTATTTGCAATGGTGACCCTATTTCATGAGACTTTGCCTTCAGCATAACATAAATAAAAAAAAAACTTAAATCTTTCTTAAAGTATCTATGAATAAAGTACATAGATTTTCGTCCAGTACAAATATTTTGAAAGTAACTACACTGGGTAGTGATCACACAAACAAACTGCTTGAAATCACTTCTGGTTATTTGCATAATCTGTGATGTTGACCTAGCCGTATAATGTTGGTTTAATGTATCGCTTTTTAGGGTTGGCACCGAGTATTCTTGAGTGTAGTGTACTTGTGTACTTTGTATCTTTTGTCAAGCATTTCTTTGTGTACTGGAACATTGTCCTGAAAGTCAAGATTAAGTAGCCTTTCTTATTACTCTAATATCTAAAAACCTGGGAGTCTTAGAATTATTATTATTTATGGGGTCAAATACCACAAAATGAAACTTCTTGGCAATATTTTCCGTATTTTTTAAATAGATATATAAAAGATAGGTGACATACGATTTAGAATTTTGTAACAAACCTACCTCATAGAAACTTGTTTAATACCTATGTACAATAACAATAACTCTTAATGTATTTGTGCCTACTAAAAGTAATATTTTATTTTATGCATAATAAATGTGCTTCAAAATTTCCTGGACACATTAAGATCTATAATCCTTTGACAACCTAAAAAAACTCCTGCAAGTAGTAGCCTAAACCTAATTACATTAATAAGTAGATCTATTATCCAGTAGCTTCTAAGACTAGTAGTTGTGTAGTGGCATCACATCATACAATTCTTTATTCAAATTGTTCAGGGACTTTTGAAACCCACAGTACAGGAGTTATAAGGTGATAAAGGATTTTATTGGGCCTTGATAGATTAGATGAATCGCATAAAGTCACACAGGGGAAGGCCTCCAACATTCAGAAGGAGATTCATTTTTTGCATTGCAACGCAAAAATCCGCCTGCTATAAGTTTTATTTGACACTGTGTTCCGTTCCGCTTACAAAGAGTGGTATAGTCGAATCAGGTGCAATACAGTTGCATACAAAACGAATGGCATGCAGATTTTTGAGTAATAATGCACCTTACTTAAACCCAACCAAACCGAGTGAATGTAAACTGACCGTGGGCGCTAAGGTAAATTCAATTCAATCAAGCAGATGGTATTAATGACGTCACCAGGAGATATATCTTCAATAAATATGCATCAACAGAATAATAACTTTCTATCTTACGCATGCGTCATTCCATGATACTAAAGCTTTTATATGCTATCTATACGAGTACAGTTAAAATGACCGGACCATTGTGCGACAATAGTATGGAGCCGGCACGTCGCAATTTAAGGTATCAGCCTCACTTACGCCTATACAGCGATATCTTATTTCAACGACAGAGTACGTGCTCCATTAGGACTGCACGTCGTACAATCACGTTCGTAGTACATGGTACTATGTTAGTGATGTAACTTAATATGTGATTATTCTTTTTTTTTTTTTTTTTTTTTTTGTCTATGGCACGTCAATTTGACTTCACCTCGCCAGATGTTAAGCTGAAGGCAAAGTCCCATGAAAGAGGGTCACCATTGCCACACACACACCACACACACCAATTAACCGAAAATATTCATGTTTTATTTCCTTCTATTTATCTGTACCGTGGCGATAGAGGGTTCGACTGCTCCTGAAGACATCGTGAATTCGATATCCACTCAGTGTAAATATGTATATTCATCAATATGTCTATCTGTTTGGGTTAAAATATGTAACTAAATAATTCTAATCTTTACTTTACCTAACAAAAAAAAACAAAATCATCATCTTTGCAATAATCCTTGGCCCCGAACCCCTACCGTCTCCACCGCGATCGGGACGAAGTCGCACCCCGAGGCGTTTAGGGGGAGGAGGGGAGATACTTGTTGTGTACTGATAGACAGAATAGTTTAGTTCGTATAATGTATACCTATATTATGTAATGAAAACGAAAAAAAATGTGTCAGCGTCAACAGTTACATCATAGATTATCTATGGGCAGTGTTGCCGTTGCAAATTTTATTTTATAAGGATTTTTGGTTTCATAGGGTTTATGGTTTGTGTTTTTTTGTTATGTACTGCAGTATATTTTGAAAATAAACGCATTTCTCTTTCTTTCTTTTCTTTCTCTTTCTTTCTATTAATGAAAATTATAATCTTATTTTATATTAAAAGTATATATCTATATCAAGCTCATATTAATTCTCGTTAACAATGTGGTACTGAAATATAATATTTTAGCATCATATCCAATGTTTTGCAGACCGTACCTCTGAATCCTTTCGTACGTGGAATATATCTTGAGTACCTTAAAAGTACGTAACAGTATACGAATTCATCACAATATTGAGTAAAGGTTGTCCACGTGTAACAATGCATTCTGAACCAAATTGTTCGATTGTCTGTGTGGAATCGCTCTCAAACAATAATGTAACAATATAACAGATTTTGTAGTTTTGCCAATGAATTTTGAACCTTAAACATTTTTAAACGTCACCATAGTTGCGCTATACCATCGATATCATATTTAAAAAATCTTCTTACTATCGGCACATAAGGCCGGCAGCTACACTCTATAGCTTTATTATGTTCAACGGAAGAAGGATATGACGGCATCTACCATCCTAATTGTCCGACTGTGGAAGTACCTCCGCCCTACAGAATACCGCGGCTAATAATAACCTTGTGTTGTGAAAAAAAATCAAAATATATATACTCTAAGGAAAATAGGTTCACATAAAGAAAAGTAAAGGCTTTACTTTTGGATTTGGATGATCTAGGTGGCGTTGTCTAGATTGGCATGGAATATTTATTATATTATATTATTATTATATTATAACTATCTCCGTGGCGTGGTGGTAGTGCACGCGACTGCTACGCACGGGGCGCGGGTTCGATCCCCGCTCAGTCCAAAAAGTTGTATGCATGAATATGGCTGTTTGCACTGGTCTGGTCGTGCCTCGGAGAGCACGTTAAGCCGTCGTCGCTCTCGGTTGCCGTACAAACATCTATGGCAGTCGTTACGGGTAGTTGGAGTCCTCAAAAGTCCAACCAGTCTAACAGTGGTCATTAGACCATTGGTTGTGGAGGTCAGATGGCAGTCGCTTCACGAAAAATATCGAAGTTCAGCCGCATCACAGTTAGACTGGAAAGCCGACCCCAACTGAGTTAGGAAAAGGTTCAGAGAATGATGATTATAACTGTTTAATTTTACTCAATACTAAACATTTACTTTTCTTTTAGCATTTGGTTCACCTCTGCGTGGAAGTTCTAAGTAGCGCAAAGTCAAAACTGGTCACAGACAATACAAACAGAATAAATTTCTAACATTAACAAAAGGGTTTTCTTGTTATAATTTAATTAAGGAGTAAGGTAGGCATACCCTCTGTCGCATCCCGTTTTATCCCCGGGGCTCACCAAAACAATCCTAATTGGTTGGTACCGCCAACAACAAAAGTCATTGAGCACCCCAAAATTTACATATTATCGACACACTAAAATAAATTACAGGACTGGGTTTGATTGAAGGTTTTGTGCTCAGGCGTTTTGTCTGACAATTATGTGCAGGTTGTCAAACATATTTGTTCAATTAGTTACGTCATGTTTGATGAATGAGATATAACCTTTACGACATATACGGTGACCCCTTTCCATCATAGTAGTTGTATGCTCGTTTATCACGTGAGCGGTATTTAATAGAATTATGATATAAATATAATGAAGCGTTGGTAACTTAGCGGTTGAGGAGTTGACCTTACGATCGAGACGTCTCAGGTCCGAAACCTGGTTTTTACACTACCGACGTGAACCCAATCCTAACACAAGCCATCAAGTTTAGCTGGAGGGGTTAAAAGGAAGGTTTAGTAATTTCTGTTGCTAGTACTCCTTTAAAAAATAGTTAATTTGCTGCGAAAACTGCACTTACTGAGCAGAAACTCACTTAACCTTATAACCTTCCCCCTCTCCACTCCCCTCTTCAAGGCAGCACAAGTGTAATACCCCCCTGGTTTTGCAACCGCCTACAGGCCACGGTAATCGCTTTCCATTAGGTGGGCCGTGTACTTCTCTGCCACCTAAGGGGTATAAAAAAATCAAACGATATATCTATACCATTATATACCTAATTGCAAAGCAGTCAAGTTGTATTAGTATTGGACATTTAAAGTAATTCTTGGATTATGTTATTGTTATTATTATTTAACGAGCTGTTTGTCCGCGAGGGACGCAAAGATTACCAAACGGACTTTAATGCAGTTTGTTGTTTGAAGATAATGGAAATATGTCAAAAATTCGTGATAACTGACATACACGTGTGCGAAAGGCTAGTAAAACATAAAATAACCAAAACCAATTTCGTAGCTACCGTAGACACTTGTAGAACTGTGCTACGACAGCTACGAAAAATCTACTTTATCATTATTGTTAAATAATTTGAAAGACAATTTCAAGAATAGCATGATTTGTAGCATTTCTCTCTCTTCTCTTCTTTCTAGGATACACAACGAGAATTACCTAGGCTAGTCAAGTCATCGTCATCATATCAGCGTATTTTCTTATCTTACCATTGTCATCGGACTCCGAGGTTCATTCACGACTTTTATGGAAGCGACTGCCATCGACCTTCCCAATATCTAAAGGATAATCATCAATCCGATGTGTTTCAATTCATTTAATTTAGCAAGACCTCGAATGGCTCAGATTAAAGCTAGAATATCATCAGACTATCAGAATTTGCATCAAGTGCACACCTTTTTTTTCGTGCAGAAATCCCCTTGGATGCCATTCTTGAGGGGAATGTTATGTCGGACTCGAACCGACTATAATACCGTGGCGGTAATAAGTTGTCACAGTATATGGCGAGCCTATTGCCATTAACCGGTCACTTATAAACGTGCGATAAATACACACATAACTTCGAAAAGCATCGAAAAGTCATTGGTGTGGACATGTTAAAACCTGGGATCGAACCCGAGACCTCATCTCAGTAGTCCATTACCCACACCAGTAGGCTATATTATATTATAATTACATCCACATAGTTATTTGAATCAGGAATCTCAATCATCGTTAACTATATTCAATTAAGCTCATGTGTACCAATGTACAATCAAACTATCACACCAATTATATTGCAAGTGTTTCGTCACTTAATCCAGATATTATTAGCTAATAGTGTTCGTGTTCTAATCATGTAATAATATTATCTATGGGCAAAGCAGTTCATTACACATACGTATTACCCAATTAATCGTAGCAATGCCGCCTGTATGGATCTATATACTGCCTCAAGGTCTAATTTATCATCATAAACCTTGCGTTAGTTTCATTCGATGACTATAGGTCCAACTTCCAATATAATCTATCTCTCTACCAAATTTCACCAAAATTGATTCAATAGTTTAGTTGTAAAAGTGTAACAGACAGTACAGAAATCGGCGAGTAACTTGGCAAGACCCGTCAGTCAGACCCTCTTTTGTAGTAAAGCAGACATGATTCAAAATAAATGATGGCATTCTGATGAATGAATAGAATAATGACAAGCACTTTTCGTGCCTCTAAGTGTACGAGGTGCGAACTTACCCCAACTACTACAAAACCTTGCCTTGGCCACTATAACACATGATTAAAAACATACTTGTACTTCTCCACTGTATTTAATATTCTACCTAACCGGTTTCACCTTGCGGCATTCTCAACGGTTTACATTGACAGTTATACACACAGTTACTTTGGCATATATAATATTAGTGCGGATGGGTGATTCCAAAGTTTACACTTTAGACTGGTGCTCGAGGGCCATTTATTGATTCTGATTGGTATATCAGCTTTTCTGGTTCCAACTGCCGTCTGACTATTCAACTCTTTAAATGAACCTATGGTACAGTCTCATCCGTTGTTTATCAGGTGCACCGACTGGCAAGTAGTCTTGACTTACGCCATAATGTGCTAGTAGAGCCATGTATATCTCTGTTCTGTGTAGACACTCATATAACTCAATTTCGACAAAAGCTGCACTCTGCTGAACTCTCTGTTGGCTTACGAACACGATCCCAAATGTGGAGATTTAAATACAAATTGTTAGTTACTATGTCCAGTGGTTTAACTAAAAGATTAATCGTTGTGTTGTTACATCAAACACTTATGTACACACGGTCGAACGAATAATAAATTTGAACTGGAAACTGAGCGCCACCATTCTAACACTGCGTGTTTGTAATGATAACTCTCTTTCCTGAGACTTGACTTCTAGCTTACCATCAGGCAAAGTAAAGTCCAATTAACTAGATAAGAAAAGAACACGATTTTTTCACCAAAAACATTATATGTTAATCATTCATCATCATTCTCTGAGCCTATTCCCAACTCAGATGGAGGCGTCGGCCATCAGATCTCCACGACCAAATTGACGATATCAAAGTTATGTAGTTAGGCCACTCAGATTTTCTACTACCCTAACGACTGCCATAGATGTTCGTATGGCAACCGGGACCGACGGCTTAACGTACTTTTCCAGGCACGACCAGACCAGTGCAAGTAACTATATTCATGCCCCTCCTCGCCCACGGTGTAACAGTCACGTTAACGCCACGCCACAGAGACAGTCGCATCTTATATCCTACTGATATTTAGGACATTAAAACCGCTGACATCGACTGGGCAAAAATATAGAAGATGAGTAATATATAGTCTACCAACAGAAGGAGAGGCTTATATCTAGCAGTGGATTGCGATTGCTAATTGGCTAATTGATTGATTTATATAGCTAACAGTGTTATTAGCATATACCCAAATTTTAAATCAAACTTCTAAAATATTTGCCGAAAATTGCAAATTCTCAAACATATTTTGATATCGCCATAAACAGGATATTTGAAAAGTTATAATAATAAGGTTAGAACTTTCACCTTTCTCACCTCCCCCCACCGTCTATTCAAGAAGGGCGTTAGAAGGTTTCTATGGCGTCGACAGCACAAGTGTGACGCTCCAGGCGTCGCAAACGTTCATATGGCCTATGGACCACTTTGGCCACTTATGTCCACTTTTCATCAGTTGGGCAGTGTGATTGTCTGCCATCTAAGTTGTATAAAAAAGTCACCTAAACAACCGTCAATTAATACTCATTGAAATCACATAATACTTCAAAGACAAAATTAAAACAGACGCGTTCCACTATGCGTTTTAATTAACGAAAGTACATCTCACGAAGAACAAATAAAATAAACATAAAAAGTTATTTCATTATAAACATATCAGGGTTTCAAGGTAAATATCTTGATTGTACCTAATATTCCACAACGCATTATCCGAGAAACGTATAAACGTAAACAAGAAGGCAAACCCTTTAAAAGAGACCACTAATTTAGAAAACCCGCTTGTTCCCGAAAATGTTGACTTTTAATTAGAGAAATAAAATATAAAGCAAATCAAACTTTTGGGTTATATGTTTAAGGTTGAAATTGATTTGATAGGGTAGGCTGGTAACGGTTGGCTGGTATGAAGTTATCGTGAAGATTATGATGGATTCAGTGGTCTGGAGCTGCCGCAAACAAAGAAGACAGATGCATATAATGATCCTGGTAATCAGTCGTGTGAATTAGATTGTTAAATAAATTCTTCTTCTTCTTCTCTCATGTCGGTAATTCACTTAGATTCGTTTATTCGGTTTATTCGTTTATTCGGTAAATCGGCTATTACGACCGCGCTATCATTGTCTTTATTTATATAGTCTTTATTGCAGGAGGTTTAACACCATGAAACCAAGTACACCATGGACACTGTTACCGGGAATATTTACAGTTACATTTTTGAAATGAGTAATTACAAAACTTATGAAAGCTCTGAACAGAAATACGTATATTCGTCCATATATTTAGCATGTTTGGCGCAACAGCACGAGGTGTAAATGGCGTGTAGATGTTTTTTGTTCGCTGAATAATTATTTCGTGCAACTGAATTTTTGTTCACAATAATTACAGTTATCAAGTTTATCGGAAGTTCCAGAATCAATTTTCAGAACGGGCATTGCAATATGAATAATACTTTCTCCTAAATAGAGGTCGTATACTACAATATTCGTCACGGTACAGTCAGTAAAAACGTCTTTGTTTCCCAGAAAAAACGTATACAAAATAGTACAGTCATCGATAAAGTTTTAAGTTTATACATCATGTTCATAAATTTAACCCCATCAATAGCGATATCGCTAATAGAATTTCGACCCGTAATTACTGCGTTTAGAACATAATGGTCGGTTTTTGTCGAGGTTAAAAGGTTAAAATCAGGTCGCTTCAATTCCAGCTCGACGTTCGCTACACGATAGTAAACATATTAGCGTTCGTTATAGTGTCGAAACAATATTAGAAAAAGATAAATTCAGATTTATATTGCCACTAAACTGTTGTTGCCCGCGACTGTTTAAATAAAATATTTATCCTGTTCCATTTAGGTAACTCAGACAAGCATACGCTAGAAAGTATGCAACACCAGAAAAGTCACTCTCATGCTGCCGACTCTATGGGAACCTTCTATTACCCTCTTGAAGAAGAAGCGGTGCAGTGTGTGAAGGTTAAAAGAGCTTCTGTGCCGCCAACGCAGGAGACAAATTAGTCTTCCCACTGACAGCACAAAGTCTCTCCAGTGAGCTCTGGCTACCCTACTCAACTCGGAAACACAACACAGGCTTAATATTAGCCGCAGTATTCAGGTGTCTAAATACATAAAGAGCTGTTTTAAGCATTGAATATTATTCAATAATGAAGAAACTTACATACACAGATAAACACAACACTCTTTTTATTGTGGAATTCGTGTAATCATTAAAATATCCTATTACATTTTTCTGATACGAAATTTAGTTCATTTGCAATTAAAATTATTCAGTATTTTTTTGTATAATTTCCGTTCAGCCTTCACAAATTCCAAGATTACCTAACTTTTCTTGGAACCCAACATTCTAGCTCGCTGACTGACGGCACGATTAAATACAATTACAAATACGCCTAAACACATAAAGAGCCACAGGGCCACAGCTGGCTTCACTAAAATCACTTATGATAAAGTACATAAAATAAAGTACACGCGGGTACCGTCGAAATGAGATGTTAACCGTATCATCCCGTCGCGACGGTATGACAAAAGTGTCCTCTATTCGTTCCTAAACCATTGGGCAGGTTATGATAAAACTTTACCCATATAACTTACACTTATGTGAAGAATGGACAATGAAACGATGAATCATTATACTTTGCGAATATCAGGCCCTAGGAAGATAACGAATGAATCTTCTCGGGAAGGGCTACCCCTAACAAGACGATTACATACAACACAGTTAAGAGAAATAGACACCCTAATTGAGAACGCTATCCCTCCTCAAATGTAAGGGCCAGGTTGGGGTCGACACAAAGGATCCAACAGGGTCGAAACTTCTGATATCTCTCTGCCGCACCATTAAATCTTGGAAATACTTACCAGCGCACGTGTTTGCTACTTCCAACAGTCCCGGGTCCTTTAAGCGGGGCGTGAAAAAGCATCTGATGAGGCCGTCAAGCTGAGCGCCACCATTGTAGCACTGTAGGTGTTTGCAATGGTGACCCTGTTTCATGAGACTTTGCCTTCAGCTTAACATCAGGCGAGGTAAAGTCAAATTGACGTGCCATAAATGAAAAATAAAAAAAAACAGAAACATTATTAGGCATCCTAATGTATCCACATTAGGAGGTGCTGTATTCAGGTCATAGTAATTTTCCTATGTGATTATTCAGTTGTAAGTCATATATAAACACAATGCACTCGTCTTTAAAAAAAGAATCACCCAAACCTGTAACCGGTGCGACAATGCCTATCCCTCTCTGGTTGCATTGCCTCTTTGAATGGCGATGGCTACCCTTTGCACCTACGATCTAGCGCGGGAATCACCTGACTTCTACCTAGTTCTGCACCCGAAGCCCTCCTCAAATCTTTTATCCTCCACACTCCAACAGCATTAATAAATTCTTATATCTGTTTTATACCACTTAGGTAACAAACACTTCTCTTACCCTCTACCATGGCAGTGCATATTAGAGATTATGGCAACACAGCGGCTCTTCATGTTCCCACTAGCTCGCTTTTTGAGGTGGAGTCCACTAACATCTGTGGGCTCCATGCAAACCTCAACGCCGTCCACCAACATCTTGAGACGGCGAAACCAGCCATGCTCTTTCTGACGGAGACACAAATATGCCGCCCTGACGACACGACCTACCTGCTCTACCCCGGCTATGTTCTAGAGGAAAATTTCCGTGCCAAAGCCGGGGTATGCGTGTTTGTTAGGGCGGATGTTTGTTGTCGCCGTTTGCGCTGCCTTGAGGACCCATCCTTTTCTGTCCTGTGGGTACACGTAGACCATGGCTGTACTAGTCAAATCTATGTGTGCCTTTACCGTTCCCATACTGGAGATGCCGAGACAACTCGACTCTTTGAATATCTGAGTCAGGCGGCAGATGATGCGCAGGAGCGGTTTCCAAACGCTGAAATGGTATTTTTGGGGGACTTTAACGCCCACCATGAAATCTGGTTGGGCTCCTCCAAAACAGACCATGCGGGAAGAGCCGCCCACGCGTTTGCTCTGGCTCACGGCCTGACCCAACTGGTACACGAGGTCACTAGGATACCAAGGGGGCCGGGCCTAGCACCCTCCTTGCTGGACCTTCAGCTGACGAGCCACCCAGACCAGTACAATGTCTCGGTGCGAGCCGCTTTGGGCAACTCCGACCATTGTCTGGTCTGTTCCAAGGTGCCTATCATAGCGCCCTCACGACCAGTGCAGGGAAAACGGCGTCTCTGGCACTACTCGTCGGCTGACTGGGATGGACTGCGTGACTATTTTGCGTCCATCCCGTGGGTTGAGCCCTGCTTTGAAGGTAAGGACCCATCGGATAGTGCAACTGCTGTCGTCGGTGAGATCAGTCTGGGTATGGAGTACTATATCCCATACACTGATGTCACCGGTGCCCGCGGAGTGCGCCCTTGGTTTGGGCGCGAATGCGCAGAGGCTGTTCAGCATAAACAGTCTGCGTATCGCGCTTGGGTAAGGGCGCGCGCTACGCACGATTCCAACATCGGGTACTTTAAGGCAGCGTACAACAAAGCCACTAGGGTCTGCAAGAGGGCTTTTGTCAGAGCAGATGCTCAGCGCATAGCACGGGTTGGTCAAGAACTAGTAGCGCATCCCACGGGCAGCCGTGGCTACTGGCGACTGGCCAAAGCCGTGCAAGCTAACTTCTGCCAGCCTTCGCTGCCCCCCCTGCGTAACCCTGATGGATCCCTGGCACATGAGCCGCAAGAGAAAGCAAATTTGCTGGTTAATCTCTTTGCGGCCAACTCCCGAATCGACGACTGTGGTATGCAGCCACCGACTCTACCCAATAGTGACCACGCAATGCCTGATATTCGTATCAGGCAACGCGATGTCCGAGCAGTACTGCAGTCACTCGATGTCCGGAAAGCCAGTGGTCCGGATGGTATACCAGCGGTGGTTCTTCAAAAATGTGCAGCGGAGTTGTCTCCAATACTCACGCGGCTGTACCGACTTTCCTACATTTCGGGTACAGTGCCGACGGCGTGGAAAGAGGCGAATGTACAGCCGATTCCCAAGAAGGGAGACCGCTCAGACCCAGTCAACTATCGGCCCATAGCCGTCACCTCAGTGCTGTGCAAGGTCTTCGAGCACCTTATCAACACACAGCTCATGCGCCACCTAGAGGATCACTCCCTAATTAATGACCGACAATATGGTTTTAGGCCGAAACGGTCAACGGGTGATCTTCTGGCGTATGTTACCCATCTTTGGGGTGAGGCTATGGACAAGCATGGTGAGTCACTGGCTATTAGCCTAGACATCGCCAAAGCGTTCGATAGAGTCTGGCACAAATCGCTTCTTTCCAAACTACCAGCCTTCGGTCTGCCTCTTAGACTGTGCAATTGGGTTGCTAGCTTCCTGCAGGGGCGCCGTATTCGCGTTCTCTGTGATGGACGAGCATCGGAGTTCCTGCAGGTAAATGCTGGTGTGCCGCAGGGGTCCGTCTTATCACCCACTCTCTTTCTTCTGCATATCAATGACATGCTGTCCACCGGCAGCATCCACTGCTATGCAGACGATAGCACTGTACACGGGAGCTACCACGGACATTCTGCGGCCAAGCAGTCCGATATAGCGGAAAAGAGGCGACTTCTTGTCACTGGGCTTGACCGGATCCTCAATCACGTTTCCCAATGGGGATCTGAGAACCTGGTCGAGTTCAATGCCAAGAAGACGCAGGCATGCGCGTTTTCAGCAAAGACATCTCCTTTCCTTCCTCCTCCCACTCTTCAGAGCACACCACTGCCATTACAGGATAACCTCAATATACTCGGTATGGACGTGCGCTGCAAACTGAACAACAAGAACTATATCGAGAGCATCATCAAAACAGCTTCGCGTAAACTCGGAGTCCTGAACAGAGTGAGACGTTTTTTCACGCCGGAGCAGCGGTGTCTTCTTTATAAGACACAAATTCGCTCCTGCGTGGAATACTGCTCGCATCTCTGGGATGGCTCCGCAAAGTACTTATTAGATGCTCTCGACAGGTTGCAGCGACGTGCGGTCCGCATTATTGGGAGTCCTGAGGTCACAGAGTCCCTCGAGCCTTTGCAGATGCGTAGAGATGTTGCGTCCTTGGCAGTATTTTACCGTCTCTACCATGGTGAATGTTCTGATGAGCTCTTCCAACTAATCCCACCCTCCCCTTTCCTACACAGGACAACGCGTGCAGGGCTTAGGTGTCACTCGCATACGGTACAGAATATTCCATCAAGAACCAAGCGGTTCGGTGAGTCTTTTCTCTGCCGTACCATTAAGTCCTGGAATTCCTTGCCGGCGCACGTGTTTCCTTCTTCCTACAGTCCCGGGTCCTTTAAGCGGGGCGTGAAAAAGCATCTGATGAGGCCGTCAAGCTGAGCGCCACCATTGTAGCACTGAACGTGTTTGCAATGGTGACCCTCTTTCATGGGACTTTGCCTTCAGCTTAACATCAGGCGAGGTAAAGTCAAATTGACGTGCCGTAGATAAAAAAAAAAAAAAATAAAAAAACAAACAAGCACACGGCCTAGGAAAGCGGTTACCGTGACATACGGACGTGTGCTACACCAAACCCAAAAACGGGATACTACGGCGTGAGAGGTATCAAAATATAATGTGGATTTTCCGCACGATAAGTAGGGGGTGTTACACTCGTGCTAATAATAATAATTGCCTTCCTGAAGAACCACCTATTGTAGTTTCATTAATTTGGTTATTATTTAAGTTTGTTTACTTCTAAATACCACCCCTCAACCGCACAGGCTTGGAAATCAATATTACGAACTACGAATGTGTAAATAGCCAGCTATTACTTGCAGATCCCTAATAAATTAAGCTCTCAGACCCAACGTCTAAATGTTTTGCGACTTATATGAATAACTCTATTGTTCGAAGCACTTTCTTGTGTGCTAGAGAGCAAATTACTTATGAACGTTTTTCAGTAATATATTCTAACAAATAAAATCTACTTGTGGTAACTGAATGGTTTAATATTTAATTATTATACAGGGTGATTTCGAATTAATACTAGAATACATTTCTAACTAAGTTAACTTACTTAGTTTAGACTACTTAGATGTTTACTCTGATAGATTTTTTCTTCATTCTTTATGATTTTCTCTTGGTTACTTATTGCACTTTTTTAAATAACCGTTTTAACTTTTTTTGTTATTCAAATATTCTAAATCGTTTCGTGGTGGCATGTACCAAAGTTAGACTATTATCATCAGCTATTAATAACACAATCGATTGAACTAACTTGCGTAGTCTCTTTACACATACACAGACATAATTATGTATAACACACAAGGAGGATTAATTTATTATTTACTATACTCGCTACATTGAATGGGTACCGTTAAAGATTTTGTTGTTTTAGTTTTTACGGGAATCACTGATGCTTGCCCTCTCAATTTCGAAGAGGAAGCCTTCGCCAGAACCAAAGAATCATTTTCTTTTATATATAAAGAGAACATGAATGTCAAAGTTTTACAATTGTATTTGTCAAACTTTTGAGAAGAGAACAGCAAGAAACTTAGGTAGATTATCGCCATACTTTCTTTCTTTTTTAATAAATGTAGTTTTGTTTATTTATAATAAATAGGTACAAGAGCAAGAGATTAGGATGACCATGCATTTTTATCATCTAGATATTCGCCTACTTTATAATAATCTTTTTCATAAATCATCTTTTCACTTCTATTTTAAACTTACTAACTGGCAGGTCTGCCAAATCCTGGGGAAAATATTTGCCTACAAACGAATTACTGACTTCATGAATACTTATGATTGGTGCCAATCACCAAAGAGCATCGTCCATTAATAATCAGGAGTACCTGATTGGTTAATAATGGAATAATTGAATTACAATTAAAGTTAGGTTGAGCCAAAAAGATCTTAGTTCGTATAGATTTATATCCTTCATGTGCTTCAGCCGGTTGTGTGGGAATCCCGTATAGGCCATATAAGGCATTCTAATAGGCTTTCATCGCGGCAATTGAGACACGAAACGGCGTGCGGCTTAAATCGGTTCGCGTCTAATATAACGTTCATATCCAACCAAGTTCTGTTAAGTGTATTTTATTGTTAGAAAATACATCATCGGTGAAAATTTCAGCAGCCGTAGCAGCTATCACTGGTCATGAGAAACGGCCTTTAGTAATAGGCTTCAGTTTATACCCTTTTTTGTACTTATAGGTATGTTTATGTAGTTCATTGCGAGCAGCCTCATAACTTTTCTCCT
Source organism: Pelosia muscerda (assembly GCA_963691645.1). NCBI lineage: Eukaryota > Metazoa > Arthropoda > Insecta > Lepidoptera > Erebidae > Pelosia > Pelosia muscerda. The sequence goes on from OY829121.1 coordinate 6,475,090, forward strand.
CGCGTAACAATTTTTTTCCATTATTTATCGTACGTTTAAAACAATCCAATTTAGTACGCGGTATCTCTCTTGCGTGCATTCATCGTTTATGACAATAGAATGCCCAGTTACGCGTGAATTCCAATCATTTCTGTAGTATGGAATGTCATAACAATGTAATCTCGTTTAGCCAGCTGTTTCTACATCCACAGTTTGTGAGGTGAGTTAATGTATTATCTAAATTGCCTTTACGCATAGTAAGCGTGGAGTTGTTAAAATTCTGTTGTTAAGTTAACGAGAGTTAATAGCAATTAAATTAATCAATTGGGAAAACAACTTCTAGAGACTGCAAGGATGTAAACGGCAGGTGGGATGCCCTGGGGGCATAGAATGAGGACTTACAGAGGTGCATAGAATGGGTGCAATGGCACATGTTGAAAGAGGCCTATGCCCAGTAGTGCATTGCGATAGACTTTAATAGATGTGTTGCTACTCTGTCGCATTGGGTTTGCCTGTAATGACAGAGATATGTAAGAAATAAATAAATAAATAAATAAAGATTAATTGATTATTTATTATGTCATTAACCTTTTGACGTCATAACTTTAATCCATTTGAACTATTCGGACAGTTATAGATTAATCATGATAAAACTAGTTACAACTTTTGGTTTGGTTTGAGAATAGTTTATCTAACAAACTTTGATTCTGTTCTTGAAGCATGCCAACTCAAGTTGTTGCAGAAATGTTGTTCATATTATATTAGCGAAAACTTTAACTAATATCAAAGATCGACTACTGTTCGTGTGTCATCTATATATTATATTAAACTGTTGCCCGCGGCTCCACCCGCTTGTAATTCCGATCCCTATCTTGCAAGTTATAGGTATTATACATGTATATTTAATGCTGAAAAATGCATAAAAATCCGTTCAGTATCTACTTTAATTGAAATAATTCAAGAGAACAGGCAACGACTCCTAATTGAATTTCTACTTTATAATCTGCACTAATATTATAAAGAGGAGAAAAAAGTATGTGTGTGTGTGTGTGTGTGTGTGTTTGTATGGTTGTAATGAATTAATTCAAAAACTATTGGGGTGATTTTCACCATTTGAAAGTTACATTTACTGAGTAACATAAGATATATTGCTTTACGCGATAACCGACTTATACGCGGGCGAAGCCACGGGGAACAGCTAGTGATGTATAAATCAAGTTCGAGTAAATACTTTTTTATTTATTTCACAATAAAATACACGGTGCAATACTACAATAGAATGAACAAATCATTTGTTACAACGTATGTAATATTACACACTGAACAAAAAGGGTTCACTGCAAATACTCATACGCTTCTCAATACTCCATATTGAAGACATTTAATTAAATTGACAAACTTCTTTCGTCGAGCATTGTACAGTAATGAAAATTCCCTCATGGCTTTTCGTATCAGACGATATATCGTGTAACTCTTAAATCAGTTTACATTCGGAGGAAATCCTAAGAATATATTTTTCTCCTCCCTGTAATTTTAGACTTAAATATTAAGACTTAAGTATTAAATCTAGAATTACACGGAAAAGAAAATGACGAAAACTGTTCATAACGTTAACATACGCTCACACATTTCACACGGTACTCTACATACATATTTGAGAACCTTTATTATTAGAACTGTAATTATATTGCTACAATACATTTCATGACGTAATTAGATAGAGATAGATATATAGACTTAGGCAGACTTATAGGCGGTAGCTTAGTGGTTAAGGTATCGGCCTTACGATCGAGAGGTCCCGGGTTCGAATCCTGGCCATTACACTACCGACGTAAACCCACTCCTAACACAAGTCTTTGAGCTTAGCTGGAGGGGTTAAAGGGAATATTAGTAACTTCGGTTGCTAATATTCTTATAAAAAAAAATAGATAGATAAAAAGAATAATACTTATCAACTATTTAAATCTTCACTGGCCATTGATATACAGGTTCAATGAAAACGTAATAGCTTAATTTTGTTAAGCTGATATCATTCAATTGCAGATATCTCCTTAACTAGTAATAACCAGTTTAACAAAGATAGACTACTTTTTTGTTTATTGCTATATTTTTTTACTAAATAGCATGATGCCTAAACTCTATATACATCTCAATGTTGTAGCAGTTAGTCAATATTTTTTTGGTTAGGAAGTAGTCCATTCTGTTAAAATGGTCAGTTTATCCTCTGTTTTAATTTTAGGGAACCTTCTACTTCTTCTTCTTCTGTCGGATTGACGGCATTTTTGAGAACGTGCCATCGTGGTATAGTAATTTGTCTCACGGAGGGGGCCCGAGCATAGGTTCGATTCTTCGGGAAGGCTTATTTCGTCGCCTCCAGCGAGTGTTGTCCTAATACCCTGTACATATCTGAATGTTGTTGACTAACTGATAGAGGACTAGAAGTAATAAACAGGATAAAAGATTGCGTATTCGTGTAACAACTTTATGAATTATGCCTGTACTATTTATCCATGCTATGGAATTACTCTAGACTCAATGAGGAAACGGTAGAAACAATAAATTTGCAGATAAAACTAATACCCAAAATGGGATCATAGTTAATGCCGTGACTTATTGCCTCTCTACAACTTCTGATCCTCTTTTGCCCGTTCCAATTCTCTCAACTATACCTAATATAGAAAAATCAACACTTACTTTGGGGTCGTGTGTAAGCCTCAATGTGTAGCGTAATAATTGTCTGTTATTGCGTACTAAAAGGGTAGCACAATGCGACTCTTATCCTAGCTAGGACTTTTATCCTATAGTAAGGTTATAAGGATTTTTTTCACTAAACAGAATATAAATAATCGCTACATAGTATAAAATAAAGTCGCGTTTTCTGTCCATTTGTCCCTTTGTTTGCTTAAATCTTTAAAACTCCACAACGGATATCGATGCGGTTTTTTTTAGTAGATAGAGTGATTAAAGAGGAAGGTTTATATGTATATAACATCATGCTACATCCAGCTGGTGCGGAGCATAAGTTAAAAATGTTGCAAAAACGGGCTAACGCAGACGAAGATGCGCGGGTCAGCTAGTTAATAATAAATGTCAGTGCTAATCGAATAACTCGTCCCTGCTCGCTCTCGGTGCAAAGGTGCCCATTACACTTGCCAGATTTTCACACTGGATTGCGATGGCCATCCTCTGCACCAAAGTAACAAAAAATATAACTAATTTGAAACACTGGCTATTTAAAAGAAAATAGGCCAGGCACTTCATCCATTTCCCCGTCGAGTGTAAGTCGTAAGTTAGTGTCTACATTCCAAATATTTTTATTATAATGTCAATACAATTTAGTCAATAAATTAAAATTTTAATACAACTCGAATAACCCACCCCTGATCGGTCCCGGTGCAAAGGTGGGCCTGGATCACACTTGCCGCGTTTCCACGCTGAATTGCGGCCAGCCTCTGCACCAGGAACGATCAGGAGTGGGAGTCGGTAATTGTAATTGTATTGTAACTGTGCTTCCGCTGTACCCTACAAGAACATCTGAAGACACTATCTACTACACTATCCCTACCCGTAGATGATTTAACATTCGTTTCAACTTCGTTTTAGTAATTTGTAAAATTTATACGTTTAGATATATGTATTTTTTTTTTTATTTAAAATTATTGCACAAATACAATATGATTGTACAATAGCGGAAATAATGCTATGGGCATTTTCTAACAGTCAATTAGGTGCTCGAAGTGTTATGGCGAAGTTCCTCTCTACTGTGATGCAATATTATTCGACGCGACATAGTCACAGATGTACTGTGTCATTTGTTTTATTTTTTTGTTTGTGTTATTGTTTGTACTATATATAAAAAGCTTTATTACGAGTATGTTTATTGATATGTGTTTAAATTAATGCCAATTAGTTGGCTTTTGTATACTTCAATATGCATACATAAACATATAAGTAAACGACATATTGTGTGTGTGTATATTGATGTACTTAATACTATATTGATTCTGAACGAGTACATTCGTTAAACATACAAATTTATTATTTATGTAAAAAAAGGTAGATTTCTATTCACAATCACGTATTTTATGATAAAATATATTTTTCGTAACTTTTCTATCCGATTTACAGGCTGTATTTACATAATGGAGTTAAAATATACTAGATATTGTGCGGTAGCAAAGTGACTCTTTTGAATGGCGTACTAAGCCGTGATTGAACCCGGAGCGACCTCTAGCGGTACAATAATGACGTAATCCTCTCTTTACACCAGTCACTCAGTAATCCGAACGCGGTAGCGGTAAACTCACGCCTATATCCCCGAAGAATTAGGCAGAGGCTAGCACCCACATTTCGCCAGTTTATGTTTAGGTTCCAATGTAATAGGTGGCGAGTCCATTGCCATTCTCCGGGCACTTATAAACCTGTGATAAATACACACATAACTTCGAAAAGCATCGAAAAATCATTGGTGATCGAAACCGAGACCTCGTCTCAGCAGTCCATTACCCATACCACTAGGCTACCGCGGTAGGTGGTGAATCTATAACATCAAATTTGCTTTGAGATCGTTTAATTTCAAAAATATCATCGCAACGTTTTATAAAACGTAATCCCACCTCCTATAACGACATTCTAGACCTTATTGAAGACAGGTAATCTAGTTTACACCTATAAGATTTCTCTCTTTGCAACTAGATGGTGAAAATTGCAACGAAGGCTCGCAGATCAGAATTCCATCCACTATACTAATTTGTTTATTAAGTTTCAACTTAAAGGAGACGGAAATCGGTGGGCCCAAAATGGAATAAGTTGAGATATGATCTAAAAAATCAGTCATATTTTTGTGTCTTAGAATATGAAAAATCACCTCAATTCTCAGTCTGGAAGCGGAGAAATATGAGAAAATAGTTTTCGGTAGATTATCGATTAAGTAATCGATTACACATTTGCAGTAAATAATTCACTCAAAGTAATTAAATGCACTATATATACTTACATGCAATATAGTGCATATAATAACAGTCATATTATTAAACCAAATATCAATTAATTACTGAAAAACCAATATTAAAGATTATCGATTTAATATCGATTCAAATCTCTCTTATATTTTTAGGCTGTCACTGGCATGACAGTAAAAAAAATAAAAATATAATAATAGCATTGACACTGACAGTTGCCGTTTTGTTTGCTCATTCGTTTCGTGTAGAGATGGGTTAGTACCGATATTCGTTGGTATTAGCTAATCTTAATATATTAGTTTCATGATATTATAATATCTTTACTAATATTTGAATATTAGTAATATTTTACCGACAACCAATCGTCAAATACCGCGGTGATCTATGATCGTATTAATATTGACATATTATTGCACTAATAAATATAGGTCAATCTTCTTGCGCTGAATAGACTGATTAGGTAGGTACCTATTATTATCGCTGAAGATATGAAAGATTGATATATTTTTAATAATGATTTTGATTTATGTATGATAGTAGGTACAGCATACTTTAACACATCGTGATTGAGGACTGGAATAATAATAATAACAAACATAGTTACAGTACCTACTTGAAGTCGGTGGCACATTTTTCTTATATTTTAAATACAGATATAGGTAGGTTAGGACCAGTTGTGTTTCTTTTTGTAAGTAAGTAAATTAGTTTCTGGTAGCTGTTGCCCTCGGCTTCCAATATAAGACTTGCTTGATACTTAGAATACAAGTTATGTCTGTGTATAAGAATAGTCTAACCAACATGGTTTGCGATGGCAAGTTGCAAATTATTGTTTATAAAAATGGTACCAAGTAATGAATATTTATTCTCAGTCAGCAACCAATCAGCAACGAAGTTAATACGATCCGAGCGAATACATCACACACTAATTCATTCCATAGACTAATATTCACCAATCGAAAACAGAATAATATTACACGACCATGTCAGATAGTAAACAAGATCTGAAATATTACTGATATCAGCAATATTACCATATCATAGTCGGTCGGATTACTAATACCTGAATCTTGAAAGTAATCTTTTAACTAATATTAATATATTCACTTCATCTCTAGTTTCGTATTTTCCAATGCGTTTTGATTGCTTTCCCGATTATTTGTAATTTTTTACGACCACTGCTTTGTATTTTACGGATTCTGACCCTGCCTACCTTATACTACGTTGGACACCGAAGATCGCTCACACGTTTGAGTTGATTTAATTTTGATTGTTATTTTGGATTTTACCGCCGGCTTGTGAATTGGATAGTATTGAAACTATGGATTTCTGTGTGAATTGTGGGATATCCACTGCTCATTGCAATACACTGGGTAGACCACCCTTACACGATGAAACAATTCTGTCAGTGATCCGGCAATGGCTTGCACCTCAGTCTGTGAGTAAATATAACCTCATCTAACCAGCTACCATCCTGGCAGGTGTAAAATACATACATATATATTTAGAAGGCCTATGGAGATTGTTTACAGTTATGGCAAAGAATTATTTATTTATCAAACAATGTTTTATTACCCTAATACGGAACAGTTAATTATGTATTGTTTAATGTAGCTAAAGATTAATAAAACTTATTTTATTAATATTTTAGTCGACGGCTCTCGTAGAAGAAGGGAGGCTATAGTAATGCGTTACTGGTACTGAATTGTATTGTAGGGAAACGACCTATAGGCTGCTGCGCTCATATTCTAGACGACATTTTAATTATAATATAAGGCGAATAAAACACTATATTAAATGATTTTTTTATTTTATTTTAGACATCCTTTCCCTATCTTTTCACCTGTTACCTACCTATAGCTTGAAGTTCATATGATTTTTCAAACATTTTCTAGTAAATATAATAATTATGAGTGCAAAAGAACACATTTTGCACTTCAGGAATCAGCTGTTGGTTAAAGATTGTAACATAATGTCACTTTTACATAATCTCTTATATCTCTGTTCTCAGACTGACAAAATCCGCGGAATATTCAGTAAAAGGTTGATAATATATATAAGCTATTAATTGACACCACTTTCATCTTCTTACACCCTGGGACCAAGATTGTATGAAATCATTTCAGTCTCCTTTTCCCGTACAGTACTTCGATGTTGGTTGTAGAGGCCAGATGGCAGTCGTTTCACGAAAAATATCGAAGTAAAGTAAGAAAAAACAATGAAGTTGTTTGTTTATTTGGATGTTTTTACTCAATTACATTATGACGATTGATCGGATTCAGGTGAAATTTGGTACAGGGAAAGATTAGAGCCGGAAATAACAGATAGATTTATCCTGGAAAGGTTCCCGTGGATTGCGGAAAGAGAATAATAAGGGTTCAGATAAAAAACTATAAAATTGTCATATCTTATTGACGTCGTAGTCAATTCTACTTATCTTACGTTCACCACCGTTTATGCGCTGGTGGAGAAATAGCAACACAAAAAACTCTTTTGTGGCTTAATTGTAATATTTGGTATGAATAGATAATATATTATCCGCTTAACAAAAGTTAATGTCCTATAATGTTAATACAATTTAGTTACCCTTGATTTCAGAATTGATTTATGTGAAACTCATTAATAGCTAACAAAAGATCTACTTCCCTTTTGTCCGTCATTTACCCCTGAGAATACGTCCATTAGTCTGATAATGGTTATATTCTCGACGGATAGGATCCACGTCAATATTTAGTAATAAAATTTGGTGTGACGTCATTCTTGCGTACTAGCTCATAGTATTGAAACACAGTGATTCATTTATCTAGTAGCTACGATTTGCTACGATTTTCTGTAATTAAAAAATCCTGTAAGTAATTTAAGTACAAGCTAATAACGATAAGTCCTTGTTATTGCGTTCGTTAATATATTGTTTTTAATTATGCTTAACGCGGTAATATTACGAATCAGCTAACGCTATGAATAACTGTTAATAGCTAAACTTGTAACTAATTATTCAATAACAATTAACCTATCTAGGGGTTAATATCGTTGTCAAATATTGACACATACTTAAATGGAAAAGTAGTCAAAAAGAACATCCTTGAATCCTTTTTCTCCTTGCGTTAGTCCCGATCGCTTCCGAAGTTATCATCTCGCAGTCCAGAGTCCACTTCTTTCCAGACTAACTGAATTGACAAAATGAACTCGAACTACCCGTAACGACTGCCACAGTTGTTCGTATGACAATCGGGACAGACGGCCTAATGTGTTCTCCGAGGCTCAACCAGACTAGTGTAAATAGCCAAATTCTTCTATACAAATATTTGCACTGAGCCAGGATATAACCCGCACCTTCTGCGTATCATTCGCGTTCACTACCATCACGCCACAGCCATGAAAATCCTTGCTTATTTGACTTTAAAGTCTTCATCGTAAACCTTCTTTTATTACGAGTACAGTAAACAAGGAGCGTTTCATCTCAGAATATTAGTTACGTCGTTAGACAAAGGGCGACTTCGCTTGTTACTGGCTCAGACTTGCCTTTGCATATCAATCACTGCAACCTTATAGCCTTTCTTATACATAACTTTGAGTTCCTTCGTAATTACATCGTAATACATTATTGGAAACTATGAGACAGAGAACTTATGAGATTATAGTTGTTCAACATTCTGGGAGGAGGTATTCTGGTTTTCTATCCTAAAATCATCATCATCATCATTTCAGCCATACCACGTCCACTGCTGAACATAGGCCTCCCCCATAGACCTCCAATACGACTGGTTGGAGGCGGTCTGCATCCAATGGGTACCCGCCACTTTGGCTATGTCATCTGTCCACCTCACTATCGTAAAATAAGAATATTGAAATATTAGCCACTCACAGCGTGGCACTGGTATCACAAAATCCTATGACTTGATTCTAGTGAAATTTACTAAGTGAAGGCGGTCTCCAGTTACATGGACTAAAGAGCTGAAAGAATTAATTGGGATATACTGGATCCGGAAGGCAGAGATTCGGTAGCCTAACCTAACCTCACATTTGTAGCCGCACTCTAATAAACCTTTTTATTAACCATTCCTGTTAAAGAACTGTAACATTGTCAAAAGGAATGAGATTGAATTCCACGACGTACTCCTAAATGTAACTGATTTTTTTTTCACAGACAGTCTCTAAGAGCTAACCTCGGAAACGAACCGGGTGCGGAAGGCTTATAGTAGTATTACACAAAGAGCATTTTTGTTCTTGGCTCTGGCTAGTGGGCGATGTTTTAATTAGACTCAGACTTTGAAGGTAGATAATAACAGTTAGATATTTTAAAGTAGGTAATAACTAATAAAAAAAATAGGTACGGGTAGTTGGAGCCCTCAAAAGTCCAACCAGCCTAACTTGGAACTTCGATATCGCCATTGGTCATTAGACCATTGGTTGTGGAGGTCAGTTGGCAGTCGCTTCACGGAAAATATCGAAGTTCAGCCGCATCACAGTTAGACTGGAAAGCCAACCCCAACTGAGTTGGGAAAAAGGTTCAGGGAATGATGAATAACTTTAGGTAAGCGCATTTTTAAACATATATTTAATGGACAATTGTTACTCATAATTGTAGCTGAATTTTTCATTCTTTACCATCATCGCGATATGACCATAATATCGTCTTATTATTTATACTGTTGATTGATTACACTTGGTGGAACTTATAGATATATATTTTTGATAACACACTTGTACATACAGTGGAGAAACTGTATTTATTATTTTACCTAACTAGGTTCGCCTTGCGGTAGGTATTCTCAAAGGTTTACATTGACAGCTAAGTTAACCGTCAATGTAAACTTTGAGCATGCCGTAGGGCGAAACCGGCTAATTAATGTCCATTCAAAGTGATCATTGGCGACACGGAATACTGTAAATCAGCCTTATTTAAATCTTAGAAAGGTTCTTTATGACAGCGTAGCACACTACACAAAAGAAATAAATTGAAAGAGATTTTGCTGTGCGCACAGTGGCGCGGCGACGACCCAAACACGACTACGGAAAACTAATCTGACAAAGCATTCCGTTAATTCCAGATTGGTTGAACAAGTCATCCTGTAAACAAGTGAATAAACGTAAACATGTACCTAAGTTTAAAATTGAATTCTAAAAGTGAGCGTGTTTTTATTGCTAATATTATTTTTACTGAATTTAATGTCCTTCGAGTTATGCATTAAGTTTCAAGAGCCAATATTATTCTGTTGTGTGTCGATAAGTAAGTATAAGAAAGTCTTAAGTTAAAGTATGTTGAAGGCCACTTTGACTCGTTTTAAAAGCAAATAAATAGAATTAAGTTTTTCTCTACCTATATTTATTTTATTAAACTTATCTATTGCAAGTATTGTTATTTAAAAAATAAACAATTATTTATTGCATTTTATTGGCGCTGAATTTAAAAGGTGTTGGTAATAAAAAGTGGTATTAGAATCATAAGTTAACTCCGAAAAGCTCGTTGTTATTGTGTTATTAGTCAGTCATTAACTTTCGATGCAAGTACTATTATTTTCTCATTTATATGTTAATCACGAACTAATAAACTTCATGATATATATATGTCGTAGTTATCTGGTTATAGTAGTTTTATGTTTTTAGTGCAAATCCAAAAAGAGCTATCTGTGTATATTTGAAGACCACAAAAACAGAACTGTACGAATTGTATAGTTCATTTAAAAACATGACACGATTGACTGCAGTGGGTATTATCATCGTGACCTGTTTTGCCTGTCATATTAAATTCTTACTGTCTTGTGGATAGACCCGCCTTCTGTGCCGTGAGCGCCAGTACAATTATAAAGCCAAATAAGTTGGTAGCAGATGCAAAATGTTTATATTTAATTTACAATATTACATTTTTGGGTCATTTTATAATCCATCTGACGGTATATGGACATGGTCGTCCTTAAATAGATTTAATTCACCGATTTTATTACGTCATTGTTGCAGATAGGATTTGTTTACAACGTATGAGATTGGCACCTCAGCCCTGCTCGGCTGCGCCCTTTACGCGAGGGTGGGAATAACATGAAACTCTCACTCAATTATTGATTGATTACAATCGTAGGACTTTGTATAGCTAAATACAAAAGCAATATATAATCTAACTCGAAATACATCGCCAAAGTATTAAAGTTTTATTATTATGTTCGAGAATAGTAGCATAATCAAAGTTTTCATAGCCCCACACGCAAAAGGTCCGTCGATGTGGATTAAAATTCAGTGACTTCCATTAGAGTTTGAGCTTTATTTGAGTGGGCATTAAAAGGTATAATGTTTTACTTAAACTTTTTTCACCATTATTCCGTAAAGTTGATTTAGTACTAGTAAAGTATGTTTGATAAAGATTTCATATTGAGATTCATTGCGATGGCTTATTACCACGAAAGAAATAGAATTATGTCACTAAGCTGAAGTTTCTTAAGGACAATATCTTTAGCATGTTGTCTTATAACCGATTAATGTATCGTAGTCCACTACTGGACTTACGAGTAGATTACTTATTATATTATAGGCTTTAGATTACCACTTTGTTCAGACGGGTTGGTACAAGGTTTTAATTTTAAGTTTTCCTTCTCTTGTGGTGATATATTGTTTGCTTATTTTCCCGTTTATCACCTCTTACGACAACCTTCGGTTGAGCTGGGGTGGTTATATTCTATCTCCTTCACGAGGCTGTTCACGTATCTATTATAATTATATCGACATAATTCATATATAGGTATCCGATCATATCCGTATTGTACCTGTATTATATATTTCTCTACTTATATTTCAAAGAATATGATTATTTTACCTAGATAAAGAAAAAGCTTTGATTTTAACCTTTATTTCAACGAAGTACAATATTTTATATGGTGACTAATGTTTCTATAGGTACCTTTTTCGTGTAGTTTAGTTACATCTCCTGTGGCCTGACACGAAGGTATCAAAGTTTTCCCTTTGTTATTTCAATACAAGGTAAAAATAGATCATAACCTTGAAAGTTGTAAAGGGAGCGGTTCTACCCGCCGGGATTGCGTGTTATGGGTAGAAATGTTGTTCAAAGTAAAGTAAAAAAGCCTAAGTGATAAATATACAATAAAGTGTACATCAATCATGTTGTTTTTATAAATCAGGTAGCAGGCAAACACACGGCCCATCTCATGGAAAGTGTTTACCGTGGTCTATGGATGTTTGAAACACCTGGGGCGTCACATTCGTGCTACCGTTCATATATAGAAGGAGGGGGAAGGGGGAAGGGGAGAAAGTTAAGAGAGTCTCTGTGCTGTCAGTGCAGAAGATACAGAAGGGTTTGATGTACCTACCTGTATAGTCACTCACTGATAGTAGTACAACTATTAGGTAATCTGTGGTAGTACTCGGTAATTTTAGCGTAAATGATTATAACGAAGTGTGGAAGTGTAATATGCATGATAACGAAGTTGCAAATTCGAAACAAACGCACAATTTACACCAAGGATGATGATGATGATGATGATTTTATGGACTTTTATTAACTTAATTTTTAACTGAAGAGAAGGCTTAATATATATATATATATATATATATATATATATATATATATATAAGATAGGAACATATATTGTTAATATCTAATAGGATTGCCACTTAGCATAGCATCTGTAAATAATTGCAAAAAAGAAATATAATCAAAGACAATTCAGTATATTTCAGTAGCACGCAACTTTATATTTGATTCTGAACTATGCTTGTACTACAAGCTGTTTCAAAAGTTTGACTTAAGTAAAATATCTATCTTTTATTCTAACTTTTTCTGTAATGTTTGTTGAAACGAACAAGTTTTATTAAATTATTTTAATTAAGTCGATTTCACATTTACTTTATTTCAGATCTTACTGTCACTAATTGGGATGAACTTTTTGTTTTCGTTTTGTTTGTCGTTCTTCTTACACAATCGGACTAAAAGGACAGAAGGGATCTGGATATAATATTTAACACATTAGAGTAAATATAAAGCTATAGAGTGCGGTTATCAAATTGATGTACTGTGCCGATTGTAACCAGATTTTTTTTTAGATAGATCGATATAGCTTGCTAATGTATCATCTAGAATATAGATTTAACTGTCATCAATGATCGATATATTTTAGAAAATAATTAAATCACGTTGATAAAGTCGCGGGTTAACATACCATAAAGAAGAACAGAACTTACATAGGAAATCAGTATTACATAACAAAGACATGACAAGCCATATGGGTTATTAGATAAGAATCTAATAAATAAAGTATAGCCAATTTATCCAATTATAGTCCAAATTTCATTACCTATCAAAAATAAACCAAGGTAATATCTACGCTTTAAAAATATTAAGAATTCTCCTGTCGCGACACCGCTTGGAAGTGAAATAAAATAACATTCACTCAAATAATGTCGGAAGAACCTCTGATAAGATTTGCAAAGTAAATTATATGTAATTTTCAGAGAGGAAAATGTAAACATTATTTATTTATATTATGCGATAACAGGAATGTGAGGTTCATTTTATTATCGATTCACAATTTCGGTATACATTTTGAGAACACTTGTCTGCATATACGTCGAGGATTATTATATTTGCTTTGTTCGGTATTCCTGAGCAGTTTGCTCTCGAGATGTTATTTATACAATATTGGTACAATTTCTGGAAGCTTTTAAAAAGTGAGTTAGACGTATGTTCGATAAGATGGGGATTGGGTTGTCTTTATAATCGTTTATGTTATCTTGTTGTAAGGTGATAGAGATTTGAGAATGGTTCCAAAACTTAGCGGAAAACGTGAAAGACACAATAATGAGGTCACTTGATCGGCTTTTCTTTCGAGGAACCTGCAATAAGAAGAAGAGAAGAATTAATTAGTATCTATTGAAAAAACAGTGAGGTTGTTTTGGACAGCTGTTGGCCATAGCAACATCAATATGGTTTTTCAGATTTGCAAACTTGAGATAACTTGAAGCGCTGGTAGCACTTGTAATCAAATGCGCTCACTATTCAGTATTCAGTAAACGATCAGTGAATTAAACTAGTTGCCATCCGGATGGGTGACCGCTTAGTGATATTTCATCTGAGTGCTGCCGTACTTCGAAGAGTAGTGTTCAAATTACCTGTGACCATTGGAAAACAGAAAAAAGTTTTGTTTGTCCTTTCCGTTCTCAAAAATGGATATGAAACTTCAACTTTCCGAGTGGTTATTTTGAATATGGCAATTTAGCCCTGAAAGATTACATCAGCATCGACGGATAACCCACACGGCGTTATGACCGAGGGCCATAATTCCCCGCATTGCAGACAACACTGCACAGTCATGTTCCGCGGGCATAAATCACAAAAGATAGAGTATTTTTGTTATAGGCATACAGAACAAACAAACATACATACTACTCACGTTCTAAGTTACCTTGGTCTATGATCGACTGCAAAACTGCAGGTATAGCGTATTATTATAAAAAAGTGAGATGAGAAGGATCTGAAAAAATAGAAGAAAGGTAGGGAAGCAAAGGTCGTGGGAAATATTCCCCTTTTTTTAATCGTGCGAATGATTCCGTCGGATACCCGCGGCCCCGGCGGAGCCGGTTAGAGAGTTTATATCGAACCGACTAAAACGCACGCAGTCTTGGAGCCTTTCGTTACCGGAGGTGAAATAGTAGCCAACATATCCCTCGCACCCTGGCAGACCCGGGGCTGTCTCTTTCGAGATGACTCCCATGGAGTGTAGGGGCCACGCTGTCCACGTCTAGTCCCCGGCCCCGGGTATGGGGAGGACTACTTTGCGCCCCCGCCGTGGCCTGCTTATGCTAGGGTGACAAGCGGCTCCACCCATCACCCCCAGTCTCGCAGGCAATATTACCCTGTAATGTGTGGATTAATGTACTGTTACTTATCACTGGTATTAATTTTACTTACGACGGTACTTGCCTAATTTACCTATATGCTCTGGTTTAATAGTTCGTCATAAGGCGTCCTGAAGTCACATAAAGAAATGGTTTATTTATATACCCCACCCCACCTATAACTCCAAATAAATTCTAGAAACTTCTGATCGCTTATAAATAACACCACATCGCATAGAACGGTCGGTGCTGCTTTGATTACCATTTGCCGTGCACCGCGATCGACTCTTGTAATTTACTTGCTATCATAAAACCGAACGCGCTTATTTGCTACACGCCAATATATTATTATTCTTACACTGTTTTACTAGTAACAGTAAAATTTACTGAGCATACAGAACCGGTAGAAAAAGAAAGGATACGTTAGATTATTCGAGCGAGATACGTCGTACTTATGTTTTTAAATGGAAAGAAACTGAGAATCAAAGAATCAATTTCATTTATTCAGTTTAAGCATATGAAAAGCACATAAGAATGTCAAATATCTTATAGTTTATTTGTCAAACAGTAAATTTTGTAAAATTGTAAATCAAGTAATAAATAATAAAATTATTTGTAAAATAAGTAAATAAATCATTTATCAATAAATCATTCATCAATAAATCATTTGTATTTCTCGCTGATTCGTTAGTTGGATCTACGGAGAAGAGACCAGCAGGAAACACAGATAGATTAACGTTATCCTTTCTCTTTTTTTAATATATTGTATAGTTTTGTTTAATGTGAATTGTAATAATTCAGTGGAGTGCATTTTTATAAGATTATTTATTTAATACTCCAAACCGGCGGGCTTACATAACCGGGGGGTTTACTGACAGTGATGGAAGCTCGTGAGGCATGTAAGGATAGAGTAAAATGGCGGACTGTTGTCTCTGCCTACCCCACAGGGAAAAGAGCGTGAGCATGAAGTGCGTGAGCATGGAGTGTAAGTATGTATTATACATGATTGATAACACACTTGTACTTCTCTACTGTATTTATTAATGTACCATGTACATGGCATTCTCAATTGAGAATTACTAAATTACCTAAGCAGCTATTCTCTGACAAATATGACCCCAGAGCGTATTAATCTAATTTGCAAGGGTAAAATTTGTTAGGAGTTCGACGTATGATTGGCCACAAGAGCCCTCCACGCTAAATATTGACAATAACTTATTGTGATGACATTTGAATGGCAATACATCTAATAGAATTACTTTAGGTAAGTAACTGTCATTGTTTTAGTCAGTTCGATTCTAATATACCGAGGACATGAGTTAACCACGTTGCAGGGATTTGTTCACGATCGAAAGACATTACCGCAAAAAGAGGATTGTACTCAGATATACTGCAGTATACTCTAACATGTGAAACAAAAAACTATATCAAAATCGGTTCGTCCATTCGGGAGCTACGATGCTACAAACAGACACACACACACGTGAAACTTATAATACGCCGTCGTTTTTACGTCGGGGTTAAAAAACTTAAAAAGGAATAATACAAAACGATCATCATCACTCTTTGAACCTGTTCCCAACTCAGTTGGGGTCGGCTTTCCAGTCCAACTGTGATGCGGCTGAACTTCGATATTTTACGTAAAGCGACCGCCATGTGACCTCCACCACCAATAATCCAATGACCAATGACGATATCGAAGTTCCAAGTTAGACTAGTTGGACTTTTGAGGGCTCCAACTACCCGTAACGACTGCCATAGATGTTACTATGGCAACCGGGCAATGGCAAATGGCAAATACAAAACGATGTTACTCTTAAAAATTGACACAGAAAACCCTGTAGGTATAATAATAACAAAATCTCTAAATAATACTTATCCGTGTTCATGTCTAACAATAGTTCGATTTGTTGAACAGAAGTGGATCTGAATCCAATATTGATACAATGCGGACGACTACTCTTCACAATGGCTCTCGACTCCCAACGATGTCCCATTGAGAAAATATTCCTCGTTATCAATTTGAAGATAAATAGCAATGCAACTGGGAACACATTTCAATTGGCCAACAAGTTGCATAGAAACGGATCTGGTACTAATTTTGGGTTGATTTTATTTTAGTAGCGATAGCTGTTTTATGGAAGATTTTGTTTCGCAATCAAGTTTATAGTGAGTAGCTTGTAAAATACGGCACTGCACCACCCGTTAGTTGTAACAAATAGTAATAAGGTTGACGCATCAGCCTACCTAGATAAGGGGCGATTTGTTGGTCATCGTTAGACGGTTCTGACAAACAATAACGGCTGGTCATACACGTCAAAATATGTATCAGCCCCATACATTGATTATTCTATTCTATTATTCCATTCTAGAACACGATGACTTGTTTAGGGGGTAGAATGTTCTGCCCAATGGACAAGTCATCATTTTCTAGCGTTCTAGCGGTTTCTAGCTTAAGCTTGGTAGTAGAAATTAGTCATATGTTAGTACTTTTTACAAACTTGACGAATTGTAACAAAGCTACCACATCTACTTTCTATCATCGCACCGCTCGCCATAGAGAGTGAGTTCATTCTCACACACTACGACCGGAATCGGTGCGCACTGTGCGGTATGAAAGGAGTTTCATCCCGCGCACGCTCAAGCTGTGGAATGAGCTCCCTGCCGTGTTTTTCCCAGGCGACTACAATATGGGGTTCTTCAAGAAGGGCATTAGAAGGTTTCTACAGGGTAGGCAGCGCGTGTGTGACGCCTCTGGTGTTGCAAACGTCCATAGGCCACGGTGACCGCTTTCCATCAGGTGGGCCGTGTGCTTGTCTGCCACCTAAGTGGTATAAAAAGAAAAAAAAAAAGCTATGAGCAAAAAAGGCCGCTTGACGATTCGAAAGCATTTTCAGACTTGACTAATCGTACCTAAATTATTTACGAAACTCCGAGTAGAAAATAAACAAGTTAATTGAAGGAAATTGAACAATTACAGTACAACGTTTTCAACAGGTCAACAAACTCAGATGTACATTACAAATTCGCCTTTAGGGAATCTTATTTTCTTGTGTCAAACACCTACTTCTCAAAATTTATAAGTCCCATGAAGGTTCGGTTGCTCACTGCGAATGATTGACGAGATATGTAGCCCAAATTTATGGGCTACGATATCTTTAAAAGTATAGAAGTGACTTTCATATATCTTTGGGTAGGTACTAAGTAATTGGATGGTTTGTATACACAATATTAAGTATCTATTACTATCAGTAGATAGTAATAAACGTAAACATAAACTCACGCCTATTATCCCCTAGGGGGTAGGCAGAGGTGCTAGCACCCACATTTCGATACACCGTAATAGATACTGTATATACTGTATACCTACTAAGATAACTATTGGTATATTAAGCCATTCGTTTGTTATTGATAATTCTTAAGTGTGGTTAATAAACGTATTTCTTTCTTTTTTTTTTCAGCAATCTGAGTTGCCTTGAGGGGTTAATAGGAATACCAGGGATATCGAATGCCAAAGACATTAGCTAGCAAGGTATTATTTTATTTACTGTGTGTATGATTATACCGTACTAGATCGAACTCTCACCACAATGCTTCGAGCACGTACCTTGACAAATTTCTGCGTCACCCTAAGATTGACAGGTAGAAGATACCCATGGCATTAATTCCCCATGGCATTAAGCCTTTGTAATTTTATATTTTGTGCAAAAACGTTACATAAAGTAAAAATAAAAAATCTCTGATATTGAAACGCATTCGATATTCCAAAAATATTAGTCCGTTAGTAACACCCCTATTCCGTTCAAGTTCTACTCAACAATTGAATATTCGTAGCAGATTCAAACCCAATCGCTCGGTGGGCAGCAACAAAGAAACACTCATTCACAATAGTCTTGACACAACATCCAGCTACATTGGTACAGTGATACATGTATGTACTAGGCGCCCAGATTTTGAAAGCGTCTGTTAACCCTCAATTTGCATAGTAAGCCAGAGATCTGACTAAAACATAGCACGTATCATGTTGTGGTAAGAATTTAACACAATTGTAATAGCAACATATTTCTACATGGTAATTTTTATTATTATTGTAATAAACTGTGTAAATGTTAATGTTTTGCTTTAAGAATTAGATATGATTTAAAATTTATTCTACTAATATTTTCTTCGTCAATTCATCATCATCATCAGCCCTCGGTAATCCACTGCTGGACATAGGCCTTTTCTATGGCAGGCCACTTAGCCTGGTCTTCGGCTGTGATCTTCCATTCCACACCAGTGTTATTCTGCGTATATCGTCGCTCAATCTAGTCGCAGGGTGCCCCACACTACGTTTGTTAATTTATTTACTATTATTTATTTTTATATTAAAGGAACAGTAGGTATATTGAAAACCAACTAAAACTACTTATACAAATAAAAAGAACTAAAGCTATACTGAGATTATGAATTTGTTTTTTTAAGCTGAAGGCAAAGTCTCATATAAGAGGGTCACCACTGCAAAGACGTACAGTGCTACAATGGTGGCACTCAGTTTGACGGCATCATCAGAAACACGTGCACCGGTAAAGAATTCCAAGACTGCTTTTCGATTGCGATTCCAAACCGCACAAATTAGGCGGTTGAGGACATGGGGTCCGAGTACCCGCAATCTTTTCAGAGAGATTGCGAAGGGTACCTATGGTCGACACTTCTCATGATCATTTTCATTGGCATTCAACGTGGCAATGCTGTCAGTCTTCTGGGAACACTTCCACAAGAGTCATGCGATGCGGAGGAATTCCATGATAATAATTTAAATGTGAAAGTTTGTGAAAATATTTCGATTGTTTGGATGCTCGTTACTCAAGGACGCTCAAAAGGCTGAATAGATTTCACTAAAATTAAATAAATACATGGTTATCGTAGTCTAGAATGATACATAGACTACTTTAAATAACCTATATATAATATTACCCGCTGTAGCCTAGTGGTATGGGTAATGGACTGCTGAGACGAGGTCTCGGGTTCGATCCTAGGTTTTCCCATGGCACATACCAATGACTTTTCGATTACGAAGTTATGTGTGTATTTATCGCAGGTTTTATAAGTGCCCGGTTAATGGCAATAGGCTCGCTACCTGTCACATTGGGACCTAAACATTAACTGGCGAAATGTGGGTGCTAACACCTCTGCCGACCCCTTCGGGGATATAGGTGTGAGTTTATGTATGTATGTATGTATGTACTTTTAATCCTATATAATAGAGGTATATGAACTCCAGAACGTATGACTAGAACTCTTCTTTTTTTATCGTGCGCAAAATCCCCACGGATACCACCTCTACCAAAACCGGTGGAGGTGATTATGTCGGACTCCAACCGACCAAAACGCACGCTATCCATGGGTTAATTGCCGGAAGTGAGATTATACAAGACATATCTCTCGCACCTCGGCAGACCCATGGACATCTCTTTTGAGACAACCCTCCTCATTTGAGATGACCCTCTTCCCAACCTATGACAGGAACTGGAATTGATATTTGAATGAAGAAGGTCAACCAAGAAAAAATACAATGACGCTAGTAGTTCAATGTAATAAGCATAAAGTCTTCAGAAGCACAGAGTCATAAAAGTCGCATAAGAATTTTGAAATGAAGATCTTAAATGAAACTCTGCTAAAAGTATGTTTATTGCATCGTATATTTAAAATTCTCTTAGGAAGTTAAAATGAGGAATCTTTTATAACCGTCTGACATTGCGGCATAAATTGTTAAATGATTCATAGGATCAAGAATTACGCAATAAACCTATTTCTAACTTTGACGACATTAGTTAAAAATAATAAATACCTCAATTATTCAAAATAATAAATTATAATTTTAATAAATCTTCCAGAACAATCTTCACAATGCCACCTAAAGCCATGATAAGCATAGCCTAACTTGGTTGTTATGGATTCTAGAATGCGGATGAAGATACTTACAGTTTTTTTGAAAATAATTACACATTACACTCAAATACCCAGGTCAACTCAAATATAACGAATATTTAATCATCATGCCAACAAATATTTACACTGAATGGGAATCGAAACCGCGCCTTCTGCATAGCAATTTCATTCGCCACTGTCACGCCACAAAGGTCATCAAAATATATAATCTAATAAATAATTAAACAACATGCTATAGTTCTCGGCATGTGTTAGGAACACAGCTGCGAGAGAAACAAGGACAAGGCGTGTATTTATTATTGATATTCGTATAATACATATTTTAGCACATTACAGGGTAAAAATATATGTCGGCAACTGTATGCAACTTTAATATTCAATATTAAATTGTCGCTTATTGTTAGCTACTAGAAATACTCAAGCCTCTCTCGAGATTTTCGTCCAGTTTGCCATTAACC
Source organism: Pelosia muscerda (assembly GCA_963691645.1). Taxonomy (NCBI): domain Eukaryota; kingdom Metazoa; phylum Arthropoda; class Insecta; order Lepidoptera; family Erebidae; genus Pelosia; species Pelosia muscerda. Next base: position 6,496,256 of record OY829121.1, read on the forward strand.
CGTCGAAATGAAAAAACGGAGTCGTTGCGCAGACTTTTCTTTTATCTCCCTTTACATCCGAGTACAAACACTTTTCAAACTCATTAAAAGTTTTAACTATTTTTACCTTAGCAAACGCGGGTAAATGAGTGATTACAAAACAATTACTCGATGCTATTGTATTACATACTTAGGAGTTTAGCGATCTTGTTTGTGTTAGATTTGTTCTCAGTTTCTAGAGATCAATAAATCTACAAAACAATATAAATTGCTCTAATAATAAAAAATTTAAGAAGCCCTTGACACTAAAAATACCATGGAAAACAAAAAAACAAGTGGAAGTGTGATGTGGTCGGTGCAAGCGTGTCAATGGTATGCGTATTTACGCAACGAAGAAAAAAATCGATAATATGAACCTTTTTGATAAAAATACGTCTAAACTTTTTCGTAAGTATTCCAGCTTGTTCAATTCAGAGTACGAAGCGCCATAACTATTTATTTATCTATAGCGATTTGCTATTTTGAACGGTTAAAAGAAAAGTGGTGGCAAATAGTTATCACTAACTTGAAAGGGTAGTGTGTTTTCGTTTTGTATTACGTACGATTTGAGCTAATATGGTATTAAAAGTAGTAGTAAATTCCATCAATCAAAGCAATTACTTACTAGTAACGCATGGTATTATTAACGTTTGTATGTGTGAGTTTAGCGAAATCGATTCCGCTACTGAAGTATTTCAACTCCAAAAATGGTCACACTTTGTCAATTAAATACTGCTGGCCGTATCGAATAAAAATAAAAAACAATATCCGTTCAATTTTTCAAAACTACTGGCCACAAACCTTTCACGACCATTGATAAGTAAAGTAAAGCGAGTCTAAAAAACTTTGAACTTAAAAAATGAGTTCAGTCATTTGTTTGCAGTTAGTTTTAATGTGTTGGTGAAAAGGAAAAATTTCAATATGGAACATCAATCAAGTAAGGAATACATTACAGGTCCACCCGTATTCCACAGCTTTATGTAAGTGCACCTAATTTAAATGCAGTAGACCATCCATCAAAGACGATTATCCAACATATGTAGTTTAAAGTGATGTCGTCGTACATTTGGTTACGAAACAGGATTTCTCTAACTAAAGTATGATCGAGGAAGATGAAAGCATTTAATACCTTCAATGCTTTGCAATTAATGAGACTAAATACTTTTTGACCCAGTTCGAATTGGATCAAAAATGTATTCATAGGTAACATTTGATGGAACATTGTTTAAAATAGTTACTCCCAGAAGTAGTCTTTAGACAAAAATATTGAGCTAAGATTTGGCCATAGATTTTGAGACACCTGAAGTCGAAGAGATGAATCATGGTTTGGCTCATAGTTTTAATAATAATAATAATAATTACAATGACAAATAAAAAATTGATAGAGTAGGTAGTAACAACACAAATGATTTTTGTCACACTGACTATTCAGTTACGAAAAACAAAAACAAGTGAAGTGTAAAGTAAGTGAGGTACGGATACGCGTTACATACAGATCGCATAGTACTTACGCAAAAATGCACTAATTTGACAATATGAACCTTATTGCAAGAAATTAAAGTTTCAAATAACTTTTTTATAATACATAACAATTTTTCGTAAATATTCAAGTTTGAAACGTCGTAAATACATTTTATCTATAGCAAAGTAATCTTTAGTTTGAACGGATAAGACGTGTTTTCCTTTTGCAGTACATTCGACTATGGCTAATTTGGCAATATGTACTACATACGATCAATCAAAACAATTTGTTTACTCAGGTTGTATGTGTGAGTTTGGCGACATCATCGGTTCCGCTACAGAAACTTTTGTATCATATTTCTACTATTTTTTGTGTTCTGTGCTATCAGTGTGTCCATTGCAGTTTCACTGAATTTACAAAAGATTTATAAAATCAACATAAATAATATTCTGCATTGGAATAATTTTTACTTGCATTTTATGAAATTCAAAATTCAGATGCTGTTCACATGACAGTAGTAATTTATACCTCCTTTTTAATACGAACAATAAATTGTACATTCAAATTTCTCTGAATGCAAACCAAAATGAATAACATGCGCGCGGAATAATTTGGTTCAACATGTTTCGAAATTAAAAATATATTTCGATTCGAAGTCTTATTAAAAAGGTAAAAGAATATTCTGAGCATTAATTCAATGATAGTATGAAGTGTAACTGAGATCTTTGTTGGCAATGTTTGTAATGTTTTATACAGTAAAGAGACTTATTCATAATCATCATCATCGTCATCACCCTTGCGTTAATACGGTTGCAGTTTTTCAGTCAGACGGAAAGTATCGCGGCTGGACTTACGATATTTTCCGAGAGATGTAACTGCTAATCTGTCCTCCACAATTGATTGGCGATATGACCACAGACAGTTTCCTCGGCAACGAATTAACCCCTGCAGAGGGGACTGAATATTTTCACTTAGCGGGTATCGAACTCGCACTCCCTGCGCTGCATTAGCGCCGCCGTACTACAGAGATCGTCAAAAAAGAGACCTTCAACAAATTGGTCAAAGTTAAGTATAGGATAAAACACACGTCTGGTGAAACCTTTCGGAATACGCTATACGAGTATAAGGATTCGATAAAAATAAATACCTGAAAGTCAATTTGGTGTTTTATAATAAAATACTTGAATAAACAATTAGAGCTAATGATCTATGTCATTAGTCTATATCAGTGCTTCAAAATAGTTAAAGCTGAAAGACAAAGCCTTTTGGGAACAATTATTGTAGTTGTCGTGTTCTGATGTGTTACGTGCCGCAGCGCGACACTGTTTCGACTTTTACCTCACATTATTCGTAATTAGGGTTGTTTTTCTTTGGTTTATAGTTACATACATATTTCATATATATAGTTATGTTTATATAGATACGGCTTTTGCGATCATAGCGATATCTGCAGTTAACCTCACCTGTGTTTTTATACCAGACCAGTGGCAGACAAGCACACGGCTCACCTAATGGTAACTGGTAACTGGGACGTATGCAATAACAGGGAAGTCACACCAACCCTTGAAAAACCCCATATTGTTGGTGCTTAGAAATACCTAACATTTTTATATACAATATTTAAAAAATAAAACTGTCTTATACAATTAGTCAGCACGGTGATTTTATAGTCGTTTGGGAAAAAACAATTTTGGATTCAATTGTAAAATCGTCTGAAAGTTTTTTTTTGGCCGAATAATTATATTTTTTGACCATTACCGTACAGGCGAACAAGAGAATGTTATAAAACTTAAATTTTTTTTCACCAAATTATTAATATGGCACAAAAAAAGTTAGATTCCCCGCACACATATATCGGTTATTTAATATGTAAGTGGTAATTACACAGTACCTAAACAACCGACAGAACTAACACCTTCAAGACGAACTTTAAACTTATTTGAATTTGTATTCGTAGAAGTACGATAACTCAAAACTCTGTCCATCATAGCTTTTGTTTTCATTATCAAGGTTTCCTTATCTCTGGCTGATAGGACTGAATTCACAATTGTTATTATCAGTAGCTTCTGTTGCTGACAAGTTTCATCTTAATATTAATCATTAAACTTTGCTGCGCTACAAATTGTCTCTTTTTTGTTAGGCAATTACGGAAAGTCTTTGAATAAGTATTTTTAAAATAAGTTATAACGACTTTGTCGTGTACCAATTTGATCATTTCAAGAGTCATAGCATTCTGTGTTTCATTGGGTGTTTCTATGTATAATATGTACGTTTTTACAAAAAAAAATGTATCTAAGTATGTTTATCCGCATTCTAGAACCCATAACACAAGCTAGTTAAACTATGATTACCATGGGTCTAGGAGGCGTTGTGTAGATTGTCCCAGAATATTTATTTATTTTACCCTTGAATATGTAAATGTCAACCCTTCAGACATAAAGGAGAATTTCGAATGCTCTGGACGTCGTCTAGTAGCTTAAATGGTTAGATCCCTGTATAGAAACTGATCGCGGGTTCAAGTCCCGTCCAGACATTCACATTTTACAATTTAAAATCTAACGAAATTAATGGTCAGGGTCATACAACTGATATTTTAAGTACTATTAATCATCAAGATAAGGGCCTTAGACTAAGTCTTTTGACTTTTCATTATTAGCCAGGTAATAAAGACAGTCATTAAGTTTTAATTCAATGTTTGATACTCCTAGCTGAAGATGCATTCGTAGGTAGATCTTTCACAAATGTTTCATTAGAAAAAGTTTTTGCACTCGTAATGTAGATTGGCGCACATTATTTTCCGTCTTATCCTAATTGTGTTTTCACGCGTATGACCTGATCTATAAGAGGAAAATTAATTCTCTGTAAATGCTACGCGTGAAGATACTTCTGGTATCTTCTGTACTATTATATAATTGTAAAAAGTTTATGTTTTGTCCGCGATGGAGGCAAAAGCTACTGAACGGATTTCGATGCGGTTTTTTTTTTACTTGAAAGGGTTTCGTCCAACTTAAAATCTTACGTTTGTTTGATTGCAATTGGTTAAGTAGAACCAGAGTTATGATTGATAATATGGAATTTAAGTTGCACAGATGGCGCTTAGGTCGCAATAACTGACAGCCACGCGGGCGGAGCCGCGGGCATAGGCTAGTTATAAATAACATTTATAATACACGAAAGTCACTTACTAGGGTTAGCAATTATTCGAATATTAAAAAGGTGTTATGTATGAATATTTTTATTGTTAAATGTATTGTAATTAAATTCCTTTATAATGTGCTTTTAAATCTCCATATTCTCTAATTTACATACGTTTCTTAGTACAAAAGTTGTTTGAAGGAAGCAATTAATTGTTGCTAAGTTTTAGCCAAAAGTTTAAGCTTTACAATAAGGAACACTGAAACAAAGAAAACAATGCACATTCTCACAAGACTCAAGCCAAGTTGGATTGTAATGCTGTTGTCCGATATTAAATTATACTGTGAACACTCAGCTTTATACGTCTTCAATATAATACAGAGATTATTGATGTATTTTTTTAGGACTTGGGTAGCCGACAAGCCCATGGTTCACCTGATGGAAAGTGGTTACCTCGGGACGTTTGCATCACCAGGGGCGTCACACTCCTGCCATTGGTGGCCCTATATAAACCTTCAAATGCACTTCTTAAAGAAATGGTGGAGGGGGTGAAGAGTAAAAGAGATTCTATCGCAATTTAATGTCAAGATATACGTCGGAAACTAAACTCAAAGTGCACTCACAAATAACCCCTCATGGTCTCCATTCAAGGAAATACAGAAAGAGTTCACATAATTTTGAAGTGCTGTGTTAAAAGCGATTAAAAGCAGAATCGTAAAATGAAGTACCAGGATTTGAAACATGTTGTAACTTTTAAGGGTTAAAACAACATAAAAGGTTAGTAGAGTATAAAACAAAATACCCCAGAGTTTCATTTACGATCTAACATTAGATGAAGATAAACATCCAGGCAGCCTCGGTGGCGTGGCGGTAGTGCACGCGACTGCTACACACAGGGAGCGGGTTAGATCCCCGCACAGTGCAAAAAGTTGTATGCATGAATATGGCGGTTTGCACTGGTTTGGTCGTGCCTCGGAGAGCAAGTTAAGCAGTCGTCGGTCCCAGTTGCCATACAAACATCTATGGCAGTCGTTACAAACAAATTTAACAGGTTAGTCGAAATTAAATGAAAGTTAATTACATTTTTACACTCACTCTACAAGTTGTCATTTAATATTAAACTTTAAAGCTATCGAGAAAGTCGAAATTAAATATTATTTTTTGCAGCATCGGTGTTTGACAATGGTTGACAAATAAATAAAATCGGAGTCCTGGTTTTTTGTGGTATGAATACAACACTCACTTGTCAAAATTGTCACCGTCATAATTATTAACTAGCTGTGACCGCGGCTCTTCTGCGTGTACATCGATCTGGGCTTTAATGGTTGCCTTCAGCTTAACATCAGGCGAGGTGAAGCCAAATTGACGTGCCATGAATAAAAAAATATATTTTTTTATCAAAATATTTTCCTAAAGTAGTCTAAGTTCTACTTTACTCATAACATCAGCTAAATACTCTAATGGTTCCGTCAAAATCAGCCCAATTGTTTCAGAGACTTCAAACAGACAAAATGACAGACATCAGTAAATCCCTCATAATTTAATATTTCAAGTAAACTGAACGCAACAGAATTTCAGATGCCGCTTGTTATGTTGTTATGAGTCATGAATGAAATCATAACAAAACGTTCGTTATTGTTGAAGGCCCTTAAATAAGCGTTTTGTATATTTTCATTATCATTGATAGAGCGAGTGAAACGAGTGGTAGTCTGCGTTTCGACAAGGTGATGGATGACTTTCGTCAGTACTTACTTCTGTTAGTCAGTTCCGATCTACGGGGCGCATTTCTCAACCGATTATCACCAAACTTGGCCTACATCATTATCATCACGTAGACGCCGATTGCATCCGAGACCAAGGTGAACTTGGAGTTAAGAATTCGCATTCTTGTTTTCAAGATTGGAAATTTTTCAGACGGAACTTGAATCCGCGTTCAGTCCCTGTCAGGGGAAGTGTTCTGACACGAGCTACGAACCGAGGACGCAGTATTATAAGTTTCACGCGTGTACGTATGTGTGTGTGTGTGTGTGTGTGTGTCTGTGGCATCGTAGCTACCGAACCGATCAACCGATTTCAATGTACTTTTTTTTGTTTGAAAACTGGATTAGTTGGGACTGTTCTTAGCTATGTTTGGTGAAAATCCAACCAAGATGGCGGAATACATTTTTTTGCACAAATCCCTCAATATGGATATCAAATGAAAGCGCTTGACACCAACATATGGGTATCAAATGAAAGAGCTTAACAAGTAGAACAATTTAAAAAGTATAAAATAAAAAATAAATTAAAATTTAAAAAACCCTCGACACAAAAAATAACTTCAAAAAGTCAAAAATAAATAATTCATGCGTTGTCGTGTCGGTGGACCTTGGATTGTTTCAAAAACATGTAGGAGAGCATCACCAGTTAGTTACAATGCAGATATTAAATCTTTCAAATGTAACAACATGATCATTTTGTGTAATCGTGTAGGTACTAGCGGTAGCCATTCTCAATTTAATCCTTATTTTGAACAAATCTTCCAACTTGGTCCCCGAAACATTTTCGGCCGCATCATAAGCTTTGACCAACTGACGAAAATTTAATAAAAAGAGGTAAAGTTTGACGAAGTTGGTAGTTCGCTAAATTTTCAGCATTGTTGGTCGTTCCAACTCTTAAAACTCAGCGGAATAGTAAAGGGATCGTAATAAATTTCATCTGTAAAAGTTTTGTCACAATATACTGACAAAACTGTTTCTATAAATCTGAAAACATCATCAACATAAGGTTGGTATGGTAGTATATAGAAGAGAAGTAGAAAATGAAAAAACTTCTTTCTATCGACAAATTACACAGAGAGATAAAGTTAGAAATGAATTTGTTTTATACTATAGTAAAGAGTATAGGATTAAGGAACGTGGTATTTACCGATATTATTTTTTCTTACCAATTAGTCGATCCTTGATCGTAACAAACAATGTTATTTCAATCTTACTTTATTCCATAGTATGATTCGGAACTTCAGCGTCCGTCCGGATACACAGAGCACTAGTGTTATTTGGTTAAAATAGGTCAAACAGTAGCCCGCACTGTAGTGGAGACATTTATTTATTTATTTGAGTTTACACTTGTCTCACAAGATACAGTGCACAAATATCAACGGACAATTACTGTCCGATTCCGAATTCTCGATTCTTATGAGAGCAAGGTAAGATTCAAATAATATTACTTTGAAGAGGTGATGGTAGGGCTATAATTCATGATTACAAATACATGGTAATCAATTTGCAGAACTTCTAACCATTTATGAAACCATTCGCCTACTAAACAGTAGTAAGCACTAATACTGGCTATATTGGGCTATACTATGTAAGAGGGCAGCTAAGTATCCTCCTACAAGCCACATTTGCTCGTACTAGTAGCTCCAATTAAAGATACGTCTAAAGATGTACATATCATCTGGCAATCTGATCGAACTAGGATTGATATAATGGACCTAAATTAAAGTCAAAATCACTGACCGCAAGATTATGAAGTAAATAAAAAAGTTTTCTTGTGAGTAACAAGTTCAGTACTAACTTCTAATGCTTAGACTTTAAGCATAACCATTAAATTCTCACATTGCATTACTCGGTTGAACAAGCTACAAATAACTAAGGCTTATAACGTTTGTGGAAGCCGTTTCAGCTTCAATAACAAATCTTCGGAAGCCATTAACGACCCTTCTTTAGAGAATAAACGTTCGGTTTTGTTCAACTTGCAATGTCGTGTCTTGTTGTATTATGTTTTGGTTCCTACATATTTTACGGTCAGCAGCATCGAATTTTGTTTAACTCTTCCGAAGTATTGACCGACAGTATTGAATTCTACGACGAATTCATCGTAGGGTACAGGTACTCTAATCTATAAGTATTCTGTAGCACATCCCAGAACTGTAATGCATTTCAAAAAGCGTCAGTTCTAGGTAGTGCTCTATGTAGAGTTCGTCGAAGAAATCGACGATGTATGCTTAAAGAATTGCTCTGCTGGTTACATTGACTACCGACGCGAACCACATTCAACGTAATCAAAACATAAGCAAGCTTAACTTTATAGCATATAATATCAATTTACAATAAAAATAATGCCTCCACTGACGTCTTTTTACTAACAATAGATATAAGACAAATAGAATTGTTAGGTACTAACAATATTGGGCCTACATAGTTGCCATGAATAAATATATGAATTTGAATTCAGCTGTAGAATTTAATATAACAAATATTTAAGTAACTGGTTAAAAAAACAAATCTGATCGTAATAACATATGATTTGATGAAATTTTGAAAGGAAAAATTTAGCATTCCACTTTAGAAATTCATCCCATAAGACGGTTAGAGTATTCCCTCTGTATATGCATTGCATTTGTCACACACAAAAAATGGTATCATTTCAATTTTTGATTCAATTATTGTACAAATTAATAATAATTACTACTATTACTATTATGCTATTATGAGGGGATGCTTGGGCCCTCTCCGTGAGTAGCGGCACTGCCGTAAAACAAATGACTACACAACGATAGCAACTTAAAAATGCCGTCAACTCACCGGAAGAAGCCTATTACCATAGTGAAAATACTTTGTCTTCATACTTATTCTATTACTATTTCAAAATAGGTTAGGTATACACCATAAGATTGCCAAGCAAGGATACTATTGTACTTGAACCATCACTATTACGTACTATTTATTGACTGGGCACTTGAGTCGACCTCGAGAGCCTTAGATATCCGGTTGCGTTTGCCTAGACAGGCGCCTGCCTATCACCGGATGAGAGAATTGATTCAACATATGGAAATAACAAATATATGTACCGCTGTGAAAACAAATGGAGTGACAGATTAATATAATTTGAAAGTGTTGACTATACTGTTATAATGTTAAATGATTTTGAATGTTGGGGAATACCTACATTGCGAATGGCTAACCCCACTTGGCAAAACCTGACTATAGAGAGAACGCTTTACACCAGGTTTTGCCAAGTGGGATTCGCCATTCGTCGGTAAGGGATTCGGGGCAAAATTTACGTAATGGTGACTAGGTGGCAGCCAAACAGGAAGCGAACCCCGAACTCTCACGCAAAGCAGTGAGTTTTCTTTTACTCTTGGCAACCAGATGTGGAAAGTCACTCTCACATAGATATGTTATCTATGTGAGAGTAGCTTTCCTCGTCTGGTCGCGATGAGAACAATATGGAAAGCGCCTGGGTGACGAGCCAGAACTACGATTAATATCGTCCATAATTTGTACAATTTAAATGGGTAGTTTGAGATAAGGGGTTCGCTATCATCAGTAAACTTTAACAGTGGTTCGCAGAGCCAAAAGTCTGCGAAACCCTGCTCTATACAACCGAAGCAAGCTCTTAACAAGACTCCCAGTTGTCTTGATGTCTTAACCAAAAGCCGAGTTCTGTGAAGCGCTAGTGGTTAGATGCGCTTACTGATTTAATGTTTCTGCACTTTAGCAGACACGTTTAAAGTTAGACCTATATGCTCTATAGACCTATATGGGTGACCTTAAAAACTCTACGGTACGGCAGTCGCCCCAAATATGGTCTAAAGAACTAAACCACATCAAGTAGACCTAAATATAATGCCACAAAGAACACTAACTCACTAATAAAACAAATATGGAGCTTAAACACATTTGTAATAAAAAGTAAACCAAAGGAAACGAACATCCCTTTACAGTTAGATTTTGTAACAAGTAATAAATAAACACGTAAGCAGCCAAACGAGTGTCTACACACTCATTACTTATTGTAAAGCATTGTACCAACTCATATGTATTTGTACTTGTTATGTTTCTATTCACGTCTGAAGATACAAACTTTTGTGCGGGCTTTGAATAACAAGATATATAATAGGACCTTAGGGACGTCTTACTTAGAACTTGTAAATGTTTGATATTAACAAAGTGCCTCATCATTGTCTGAGCCTATTCCCAACTCAGTTGGGGTCGGCTTTCTAGTCTAACTAAGATGCGGCTGAACTTTGATATTTTCCGTGTAGCGACTCGGACCTCAACAACTAAATTGGAGGTTTCGATGTTACGTAGTTAGGTTAGTTGGACTGTTCAGGCCTCCAACTACCCATAACGACTGCCATAGATGTTCGTAAGGTAACCGGGACCGACGGCTTAACGTGATTGCCGAAGCACGACCAGACCATTGTAAATAACCATATTCATGCATACAAATATTTGCACTGAGCGGGGTTTGAATCCGCGCCTCCTACGTAGCAGTCGCGTTCGCTACCGCCACGCCACAGATCTATTATGTACAGTGTCTATTATGTATTATACATTATTGATAAGACACTTGTACTTCTACACGATATTTATTATTCTCTCTAAGCGATTTCGCCTTGTGGCTTTCTCATGGAGAAGTACAAGTGTGTTATTAATAATAAAAATTTCCGCCAAGTGCCATCGATCAACAATATAAATATTATGTATGTATTTATATTATTCCAATTGGCTCTGATAGGTTATGATCTATTCGGTGAAATCTATTTTCACGTAATATTGGGTATGACATGATTATGTGTATTTAGTAGTTAACGACTTAGTAGTTAATGATTGGTAGGTATATGTCAATCTTTTTTTTTCTTTTTTATAATATCACGCCTATATCCCCGAAAGGGTAGGCAGACGTGCTATCACCCACATCTCGCCAGTTTTTATTTAAGTCCCAGTGTAATAGGTGGCGAGCCTATTGCCATAAACCGGGCCCTTATAAAACCTGCGATGAACACACACATAACTTCGAAAAGCATCACAGTCATTGGTGTGTGCCATGGTAAACCTGGGATCGAACCCGAGACCTCGTCTCAGCAGTCCATTACCCATACCACTAGGCTACCGCGATCTGGCAATCTTTATAATAGCTATTATATAGATTACAGCATATAACAATACCTTCATAGTTTAACTGTGCCTTATAGTATTTTATATAATGTGTATTTCCTTGAATCTTGACTCAAAGTAGGCGAGATGAATTGGATTCCATTGGAGGAATTACTAATGTTCTAGTCGATCGACAGTTGATTGACATAAATGGACATAGAAGGATCTCAATCGATTCGTAAATAGGAATGAATGTGTAGATATGTCATGGTTTGCTGCTTTGTCCTGTTTGACTACGACAAATTGAGGGTTCAGTTACGGTTCAGTTAGTCCAAGCATTTAGGGAAGGAATTAAGGACTTACTAGGAACATTTTGAAATAAATAGCTGTCTTATAGCTACCTATTTTCTGTTTTGTGCCAAGATGCGACTTGTGTTACGTAGTACATCCATACTTATATAATAATCTATACTTGTATACTAGTCTATACCTCTATACTAGTCTATACTTCTATACTAGTCTATACCTCTATACTAGTCTATACCTCTATACTAGTCTATACCTCTATACTAGTCTATACCTCTATACTAGTCTGTACTTCTATGCTAGTCTATACTTCGTTACTAGTCTGTACTTTTATACTATTATTATGAATGCAAAAGTAGCTCAGTCTGTCCATCTCTTACGTTTTCACATCTACACTAACTAAATTGTAGAATATAATGAAACAAAATATTAAGAAAAATAACTGTCCACAAACATAACAACATTCTATGAATAAGAAAATTATGCGCAAAGGTATCTTTTATAAAATTTTAATTTATATTATCCTAACCACACATTGAGGCTTCTCTGCGGCTTAGAAATTACAAAGCAAAGTAATTTATTCGAACTGATTTATTGCGGTGTGTGTAATTAATGATAATAAAAGGACTTTTCTAATTAGAATGTATTAAACTTGTCAGGCTGGAAGGTTTTCGAAAAATAATTTCGAGTGAGTAAGGTTCCATTGTATGGATTAGAAGCGAGCCCTCAAGTTGACATACGCCCTTAAAAAATAGACAATCAGGTTTATTTAATGCGTATCTTCTTCTGTCTTATTGAAGGCATTTTCGAGTTGCCATCGTTGTATAGGAATTTGTTTCACGGCAGCGCCGCTACTTACGGTGAGGACCCGAGCATAGGTTCCGCTCTTCGGGAAGGCTTACTATGATTGAAATAATAATAATTTACTGAAATTTTGGGACATTAATAAACGCATTTGGTCTAGTAGCACAAGTCGTTATTCTCCTTGTAAGAGGCTAGTCCCGGGTTTATAAATCTCGTCCAAACATTGCCCTTTCTCATTTTTTAAAATAAATTTAAAAAAGTCAGCATTTTTCTTAAAAAATTCAGTAAATTAATTGGGCGAAGTGATAAGAAGCAATGTTTAAATAAATAAATATATATTCTAGGACAATCTAAACAACGTCACTAGACCCATGGCCCATGGTATGTATAGTTTGATTAGGTTGTGTTATGAGTTCTAGAATACTTAATATATGTTATAAAGTCCGATCTAGTCATACACTTTTTCAATTTTAAATCAATAAAATCACTTTACAAATGAATCTATCGTAATTTATTTAGTGGTTCCCCAATATAGTTCGGGTACTTTGAGGTAACTTACACTTCAAACTTTGTGACAACAATCATCTTTAGTCGTCCCGCGAGCGCGACCATCGTTGCTGGAAAATCGTTAAATCATCAGGTTTGATGTAAATAATACGTACTAAATCGAGAACAAATCCGTTAGAATATGTGTGTTTGTTTCAATTAGTGATATTCGCGTAAAATTCCGACAGAAGAAGTAAAGCAGACAACAGCATAGTGAGGACTTAGGTCGTTGAATTGGATATACATTGGACGAAACATCGAAGGCATATAAAAATTATATTATTTCCCAAGCAAACTAAAAAAACTTATTTTCTAATACAGATTAACTTTCACTATACTTCGAGCACCTACATTGACAAATTTCTGCATCACCTGAAGTTTGATTGGTAGAAAATACCCATGGCATTTAGTCCGCCTTTTTCCACTTATTATGCATTTTCGTGAAAAAGTTAAAAAAAATAGATGACAGCATAATTAAATTCAAATAATTATGTAGGTATGTGCTAATCAAAAATTAAGTACAGCATAATTGAAATCAAAAAACTATGTAAGGTACGGTCGCCGGTGGCGGTACCAACCACTTTAGCTCTATAACTTTTCATAAAATTACAATAAATCCAAAATGTTAAGTTCTCTGATGATTATCTAATGTATTTTAACAGATTTTTTTGAATCAAACCAAAGATCGTTCAGACATCCTAGTAATTATTCTACAACTACAAAATATAAATACAACTGGTAATAATGCTGTGTTATGGAGGCCAAACACTACGCAGATCTTGCTGCGAACACAGTAAAATGTAGATAAACTTATTATTTTCGTGTGTGGCCCCAATTTAATTATATAACAGTATACGTTAACATCCCTCCAACTGTGAAGAATAGCTTGATTTTCCCATATTTATTATATTGCCATATTTATTTAAGTTTACAAAATGTCAAACTAGGGCCCTAAATAAACAACTCAGATTGTTATTGAACTTCGGAGTCCCTACAGGTTGGCCTCGTAATTTGATTTTACCTTTGCCACTGATTCCACTGATTGGTTTAAGAAAAATCGTTTCGAAAAAACCACACTGATTGGTTTTTTTCGGAATGATTTCAGTGACTCTTTCGTTCGTCTAAATAACAGTACTATTTATTTATTGAGTTATATACCGTATACTAGCTGTTTCGTCGGCAAATTGCGAATTCTGTTCCCGCAACCCACAGGAATCTATTCTCAAATAAATCTAACTTCAATATAAATGAAAATGAAACTCAAAAATAAACTTACGCGCATTATTGCTAAGGATCAGCAATACCTATGGAAATTGTAATAGAAGGTGCAGAGGCAATATGTTATAGTACGAAGTTCATCGGGTTAGCTAGTAGAATATAAATAAATGAAGAAATAGAAATGAAAGCAATACGTGTGTGACTTTCCACTGTCCATTTACGTTCAATAGAATAGGATATAAGTATTGGTATTCCATTGAACGTGAAATATGGACAGTGGAAATGAGAAATATATTGCACATTACCACCTATTAATTTATTAATATTTATTAAGTTTTATAGACTTTAGCCTCCTTGCCCCAACTCCCCAGATTCTCCACGGCCAGGCATAAAGTTGTAAAGTGAGTCCTGGTCGACGTACTTAAACCTCTTCCTCTTCCTTAAGCGTATTTCGCGGCCACTGACGGAGTGAACATTGGGGATACATCTACACCAATATTATAAAGAGGAAAGATTTGTTTGTTTGTAACAAATAGGCTCCGAAACTACTGAACTGATTTCAATAGTTCTTTAACCTATGAAAAGCTACAATATCTAGGAATAACATAGGCTATATAACATCACGCTACCACCCAGGGGAGCGGAGCAATAATCATAAATATCAGTAGATCCGGTAGATTTCTATACATTAGCGCTAATATCGCTAACTATTAAGAGAGGCAAGTAGAGAATCGAGTAAAGTGGTAAAACGCGATAATTGACATCCACGCAGGCGGAGCCGCTGGCAACAGCTAGTAGAATATATTATGTTACTTTGATTTACGACTAAATGCCATCAAAATATGGAAGATAGTTTACTCGAGAACATAAAATATTTTGTAAGCACTAACTAAAGCATAGATTAAATAATATAGTTCCTTTCAGTAACCCGGCTATAAATCAATCTTTTTTTTTCTTCCGTCCACTGAGTACACGGGAAAATGCCTAGTATTTCTTTTTTTTTAGCAAAATATATGGTAAGTGATATGATTGATGTATCACAAGTAGTATGGGGTCTTTAGTACCGATTTGTCGACACACTGATCTAAGTCAAGTGTTGTACATTTATCATGTGTAGATATGTTAGGTTTATGGTAGTTTTTGTGTTCATATTGTTGTAAAAAGGACAAAAACAGTGTGCCAACAGCTGAGCCTAATTGGACCCATAAGATTATTAATACTAGAGTGAATAAAGCAACAGTTTCCTTATTACCACGTTACCGAATTTAAAGTGTCAAATGAAATTAAATATGGATTTTAATTACCGCTAGCTTTAACTGATAAGTTGATAGATTTATAAAAAAAAACGTTTCACGGGCCCCCTAAAATCCAACCACTCGTCCAGATCGACTACCTGATCTCGTGGGGGGGGCGGACACACGGAAACAAATTTACTGGCATGGCATGGAAAAACTTGACATTGGCGTCTCGCCATTAATAATTTTGTATTACATTTACAACTTGACTTTAGCGAAATTGCTGCTTGCAAAAAAAGGCATCTTAAGAAGAAGAAGAACTATTCACGGTTTATATTATTCTGTCACTTTCTTACGCCTAGATTTTGGGTAAAAATACGTAGTTATATCAAAATGTAAACTACTATGTTGACTAGATATTATTATTTTCTCCAATAATATTTTTGCGCACCAAACTGCCCAGAAACATTTTTCTCCTGCTTTTCTGTCCATCCTATGGTTGCCTGTAAGAGATTGCCGCAGAGCGATAAGGCCGCCAATTGTATTTACCATGGTTACTTTGTACTTGTTCTGTATTTTTTTCATATTGGTGTACAATAAAGACATTTATTATTATTATTAAATCAGGAGAGCAAAAATTTTTAAAGAAGTTATTCTTCAGATTTTCGTATTGCAATACAATATGCTTTATTGCATCAAATAAAAATACCTATACAGAAAAAATTGAATAAAATCAACCCTAATAGGTACAAAAGTGGCATTATAATCGACCGTCTTATCACTTTGCTTGATTTCTTCCTGACTTACCGTGTGTAATATAACATAACATCAACTCACGCCTATCCCCCGAAGGGGTAGGCAGAGGTGCTAGCACCCACATTTCGCCAATTTATGTTTTAGGTCCTAATGTATAGCTGGAGAGCCTATTGCCATTAACAGAGCATTTATAAACCTGTGATAAATACACACATAACTTCGAAAAGCATCGAAAGTCATTGGTGTGTGCCATGGTAAAGCCTGGGATCGAACCCGAGACCTCGTCTTAGCAGTCCATTACCCATACCACTAGGCTACCGCGGTTTTTTTTGTGTGGGTCTTACCGTAGTGATTTTTGCGCTGGCTCTCCCTCTATAAGATAGTAATGAACTCGGGCCTTTCACGTGAAGAACATAAAATGTAATTCTCTGAAATCAATTGCCTGTAACTTGTCATCTTGTCAATCTAGCTTCATAACATAGGTCATGCCTGTTCTCGCGGCCCTATGTCACTTCAAGTCGGTACAAGGTTGCGATGAGGGTTCTATATTGCACGGGTGATGTCTACAGCTTGATATATATTAATATTAACCGAAGCTATTGTTTTAACATTTTACAACAGTGTTTCATTACTATATACATATTACCTGCTTTGTGTAGTTTTTCCAAGCGACTACAATAGGAAGTTTTCAAGAAGAGCATCAGAAGTTACCATGGCCTATGGATGTTTTCAACACCAGGGGTTTTGCAAACATTCATAGGCTATGGTAACCACTTTCCATCAGGTGGGCCGTGCGCTTGTCTACCACCCAAAGTAGTGTAAATATATATATATATGAAAACCAACAATGTGTGATAAATTTATCAGTGCGATGATGTAACATGCGCGATAAACAACTGCTTCTAATTAAAACCCATTAAATTCTTCAACACTCCATCAAAGTAATGACAACCTTTATGTTCTTCAATACACTGACTCAAAGTAATGCGAATACGTTCCTCATATATACTGCACGAGGCATGCAGGCATTTCTTGATCAAGGAAAATCGAACGATGGAGAGCACATACCATTGAACTAAATCGAATTATATTTTTCAGAAAAGTATTTAGTAAGAGAAAAATGAATGCCAGGATTGTAGCGAACGGATGTATGTGGTCTCTTCTACTTACTCCACTGGGAAAAGGGCGTGTCTGTATGTATGGATGCATTTTTTTTCAAATGCAAATCGTAGAAAGCTCTGACACTGGCTTTTCTCCTGGGATTGGAAGGTCATACGGAAGTCGTTTCCATAAAATTCTAATGAATTATAAGCCAAACCAAGGGTAGGAGGAAGAGGATAAGTATCGGACCTCGGGGTTTAAGGCAGACTTGCACACATAGCTCTCACTCGGAACGCCCTCTAGCCGAATGTAGGTACTGACAAAATGAAAAATGGTTGCTGTGGCGAATAGGATGCCGAAAAATTGGTAGCAATCACGCTCCTTCGGAGAAAACGGAGAGAGGAGACGTAGTAAGCCTTTCCGAAGAGCGAAACCTATGCTCGGGCCCTCGTGAGTAGCGGCGCTGCCGTGAAACGAATAACTACTCCACGATAGCTCAAAAATTCCGTCGATTCGACAGAAGAAGAAAGAGAGAAGCCTTTATCCAAGAGTAATCTGGGATAGGCTAAATGATCGGGTCCTAAGTAGAAAGCGTCGGATGCAACTATCAGCTACGATAAGATGGTGAGGACTGAAAGTCATGATATTCAATGGACATGTGCCACGATATTGAGATAACATGCGCTAATAGCGTTTCACGTTATTTATGATTAGCACTAATTAGATTACTTTAATCGAATTTGTACTCACTTCAAATGACTTATCCGTAGGTAGTCGATCATCGTAATGCAAATGAAAATTGAATGGTGAAATGTTGAAACGGCAAAAATGTATTCTAACTTTATTGTGTTCAATATTACAAATGCTATTTCGACATGTCTCGTGTCAAACCTCACCGCCGACAACAACAGAAGAAGAATGTAAGTTTAAGGTATAACTCGAAAAAGGGGATTGTCACTGTGTCACTCACCAGCAGTGCCCCAACTTTTTATACAACTTTTCTTCTTCTTCTTTTTTCTTCTTTTTAGACTTTGTAAACTGTAATAAGTGTAAATTTAAAATTAAATGTATAAGACTTCACATTGCATTCAGGAATACATATTACATTCTTAAGTTATTGCGTCTACAAAGAGTCGTATACGCGTGATCATTTGTTTATAATTTTATATTTTGAAAAGTGATACGATCCGTTTCTAAGTTGATATGTCTCTTACAGAAGAAGCAGATAAGAAAATCTAATATAGGGGCCTGGATATCTTGTGTGCAGGTTTCCAACTGCAGACTACCAACTTCAAGGCTACCGATTTGTGGAAGCTGTAGTTGATAGAAATAACTGTGATTTCAGTCAATGATTTATTATACTCGATAATTGTCCACCACTCCGATTCTTTCTTGCCACCTCTGCTTAATTTCGTTTGAGGTTTAATATAGAGAAATAGTAAATTAAATGTTTTTTCAGCCGAAGAATTGACAGAAGGTGTTCTAGATTTAGACGCGCTCCTAGACTTGGAAGGGAAGTATGGACGATATTCAACTCAAGACTACACCTATGTTAACATGCAACATTACTATGAAGATGAAATGTACTTTTTTAAAAAAAACCCCAGCCACATTGCTTTGCTTCATCAGAGATGCAGTGCCGATTTTGTAAAATGTATTTCGAATCTGTAAGTAATTTTATAAGATACTTATCTCTCTCTCAATTTAAAAACTATGTAACTGTCAGTGCAGTAAGCGCCATTCTTCTCATCTCCGCCAATCCTTTGACCTAAATATACGATACGACGAAGACGGAGGTAAGACATGACAGTATCTCTCGTCCTAATTGAGCTGTCTGACTGGGGAAGTACCTCCGCTCTACACAATGCCGCGGCTAATAATAACCTTGTGTTGTGTTTATGGCGGTGAGTAGAGTAGCCAGAGCTCACTGAAGAGCTTTTGTGTTGTCAGTGGGAAGACCGAGAAACTCTTCTTTGTCTTTTGCACTGACAACACAAAGACTCTCTTAACCTTCAACAGTCCCGCTTTCCTCTTGCCCTCTAAAAAAATTACTTCACGAGCCGATATTACTTTCATTGACCCATTACCTTGAATTTGATCTTTATTTATATTTCCAGGGAGTCCCCTTCAATTGTTTGTGGGCATTTTTGGTCTCGAAATTATGATGCGTATCGTTATAAATATTTTCAATCATATTGTCATGTGTATCTAGAAAATTGTTTTCTTTATCACAGTAAGTATTTATTTTAACTAAAACTATTAGGTACACAAAGTCTATAGACAGTGATGGCTACTAAAACATGTTATAAAAAAACTTAAAAAAAAAATAGTCACAACTTTGTTACATATTGACAGTTTGTAGAACAATATTGATATTTCTAGCCGTTTTGTGTGGATAAGCCAATATGCATAAACGCTTTAGAAGCCGAAGGGTCTTGGACACTTACATTTTAGCATTAAAAAATTACAATTTTTTAATTTTTTTAATCTTTAATATCTTGGCTGGTACTACCCTGGATGTATAGGATCCTACGAACACTTGGAAAAACCTCGGGTTCCACTGGAAAATCGGATGATGAGGCCCGCGGTTTCTCCCGCCAGAATGTCATTTATCGTTTCAAAGTGCTCACTACCCCAACTCATCTGAAGGTCTGATCCTCTTACGACAGAAGCAAGTAACGGAAAGATACGCAGATCATGTCTCTTGTGCGAGAGATATGTCTTGTATAATCTCACCACCGGCAATCAAGGACCCATGAACGGCGTGCGTTTTGGTCGGTTCGAGTCCGACATAATCACCTCCATCGGTTTTGGTGGAGGTGGTATCCGTGGGGATATTGCGCACGATAAAATAAAAAAAAAAAAAACACAAAGATCATGTCTCTTGATTGGATCCCCTTCTAAATGCAAAGATTCTAGGTATATATATACTTTTAACACTTATTATATTTTGTATTTTTTATTCTTCATATTGTTTATTTCAGGACGTTACCGCATGGTAAACTATGGTTCATGTTACTTCAGTTATTCTCGACCTGATAAACGATGGGAATTCCCATGGGAAGAAATAAATATGAATACACGCTTACCTGTATAATTGTGATTTGGAGGCACACAGATTTTTTTCAAGATATAAAGGTTTTTTAATTATCCAATTTGCCAAATATGCTGGTTAATGTAACAGTAATTGTCTTATAAGCCCAACTATGTTTACGTCGACGGGAAAGCGTAGGTTGCCACCATCTCCCATAAAAAATCCCCACGGATACTACCACCATCGGAACCGGTGAGAGTGGTTGAATCGGAGTCGAACCGACTAAAAAGCATGCCGTCTTCAGGTCTTCGGTGGCTGGATGTGAGATAGTAGGTACATACCATATCCCTCACACTACGGCTGATTCTTCGGGTGTGGGACTATGGTGTCCTTATCTAGCCCCCGTTTATAGTGAGGCGCGCGTAGCGCAATGCCACCGCACCCTGCTTCTGCTAGGGTGATAGGAGGCTCTACCTGTCACCCCCAGGCCCTCGCTCATCGAGGACGGAGGTCATTCTGCGACCGCGAATTTCGTCTTAACCGTACAAATTCTAAATGGAATGAATACAAAATTATGTTCCCAAATTTCACATTTAAGTTCACAAAGGTAATTCTTAAGGTTGCTTTTACATGTTCTAAGCGGATAATAGTTTCGTGTTCTGTATGTCATTGCTTTGTAACAGAAACAGAGTGTAACCACACTCTTTAGGTATCGACGATCAAAGCGAGCTTCATGTAAAGTACTGCGTACACACACGGATACATATACGAACATTGTACCTGTAGCAAGCATTGCGTCGTTATTTTATTCTTTGAAGTATGAACGAATATAGTGTAGTTCAGATGGAATTTGAATAAACAGAAATAAGGGGCCGTAATGAATACCGGAAAAGAACACGAGAAGTACTTATGTTAAACGCGATGGTTTCAATACCGTGTAGGGCTCATGTTCTTAGCGTTATAGTACATGACGGTATTTCCCGTCGTAATTGAGCTGTCTGACTGGGGAAGTACGTCTACCCTACAGAATACCGAGGGTAATAATATAATTTCCGGCTGTGAGTAGGGTAGCCAGAGCTCACTGAAGAGCTTTTGTGTTGTCAGTGGGAAGACGGAAAACCCCTTCTTTATCTTCTGCACTGACAGCATAAAGACTCTCTTAACCTTTTCCTCTCCCCCTTCCCCTTCCCCCACTTCTGTATATGGTCGACAGCACGAATGTGACGCCCCTGATGTTGCAAATGTCCATAGACCACGGTAACCGTTTTCCATCAGGTGGACCGCGTGCTTGTCTACCACCTGAGTGGTATAAAAACGTACATATATAGTTTTGTTCCTTTCTTAGTGGACATAATTCAATGAAGCAATGAGTGTATACATATTTTATAAGTGATTATAATGAAAAAAGATTACGAAAAGTTTTCCTATTCTCTCAAATTAAATACTAAACTAATGGTCACCTTAGTTAATTTGCCATTCAACCATATGGCTATGCGTCGTATAGCTTTAGTGTAGAATGTTACAGTCAATCAGTCGGCTAAACGACGTATAGCCATGTGATTGAAAGGCGATGTTCAGTCAAAGGGCTAGCTGTTTGATTGAACGGCTATTTTAGCCAGTTGGCAGCGACATATACATAATTATTGCTCGTGAAGTGAGCTAGTCAAGTGATGATATCTTTACACCCCGGCGCTCACATCTTGTTGAAAGATTTGAAATGGTTCCCCATTCAGTTCTTAAATTTTGTTTAAAGCTCAACGTAAATTGAACCGAGAACAGTTTGGAGTCTCATTTTATGACTTCCATGATTGCTTGAGTGAAATGTTCGACGAGGCAGGGATCAGATGAGGTTTTTTATAGCCGCCTACGTTAACGATTGAGACTGTCGTTGCGAATGTTTAAATATAAATTAAACGGGTCACACATAAACCAGTAGGAATGGTTTTATTTCAACAGTTACTTGGATGGTGATAGTCATCGCTATCGGTGAAGCTGTTTTGGAGTGAAGACGACATAAATTATATTGAGTCCATTAATTGTCCGCTTACTTGCGTATTGCTTGGTTTTTATATGTCATCTGACCCCAGAGGATATATAATATATTTATGGTTACTGTCTATACTGGATTTTCAGTAGAGATTCTTCACCATAAAGCCAAACGTCCACCAAGTGGAACAAAGCGGGCTCCACCGCAACGCATTAATTATGTTTTGTACAACACGCAACAAAATATGTCTGCCATATGTTTTGTATGAAACTGTGTTGCACCTGCATCGACTAGACGTGAGGAAGAACTGAATCCGGCTGCCAATCAATTTGTATTTTGAATTGCAATGTGGCCTGTGACAGTTCTCTAAGTTGACGCTTAGCATTACGGAACGCTGTGAAATTAGAGCTATGACGAAGTTTTTTGATTTTCTAAATGATATAAGTATCACAAAAAGTGTTCAAAATAGGATTTGTTTAAATTATAATATAATCTCTACTTAAACTCTGTAATAAGACTAAACAAACATTATACCGTAAAACCGGGTGATAGGAATCCAAGGGTGGAAAAAGATAAAATGGTCAACGGAATATTTCTAATAATAAAATAACTAAACTTATTATCAAATATTCATGATTCTGTAATTACAATGAACTAGTCACAATTTTCGCTTGAAGGAAAATAACTACAGAATTTAGCTGACTATTTTATTTCGCGTTCCATGATTATGCTAATATGTAAATGGAAATTAACGCGATCATGGTATAGGTATATACATACCTTTTGAATGCCTGACGTTTCGACCAGGTTAGACCGGCCGTGGCAGTCCGCTTTGTTTGACCTATATACGAACTACCGCAGCTGCAATCTATCTTGTAGACCCCTGGCGTCTAGATAATAGGGACCCTGTGAGTGTGGTATGTGACGGTACCTGGCGAAAAAATAATATACAAAATGTCGAAAATGTGCGGGTAGATGAAGAACCGGCTACCTCACGGACTCGACGACGGAGGGCGTGCGCGGCTGAGCCAGTCAGCCTGTGACCACGGCCGGTGTAACCTGGTCGAAACGTTAGGCATTCAAAAGGTATGTATATACCTATACCATGATCGCGTTAATTCCCGTTTACATATTAGCATATTTTATTTCGATTCACCCTTAGATTTCTATTCACCCCGTTTTACCCGGTACCGTTGCAAATGGAATAAAAACTCAAATAGGTTTAAACATAATGGAATTCCGTGGTAAAAAATACAGCCGAATCCAGAAATTCACTTTCTTGGAAGTATTCTTCATCTTCTTGAAAGAATCTATTTACGATAGTTATGAAAATATGAAAGCACTCAAATATAAGGCGATCAAAAGATTGTAGTCTTCTTTCCGATTTTGTAACCTTGATCCGTCCAATAAAAGCGGTGTTAGCCAGCGGCACCCAGTCCTCAGAGGGAAGCCTAAAATTGTAAATTTACGCCGGTTGACCAATCGTCAGGCACACAAAGGGTGTCACTGCCAACGTTCGCCTTTCATACTGAAAAGTAAGAGTAACTAAATAGCAATTATTGAATTAGCTATTTTCTTTATTTTCAGAATAAGTTGCTTGGGAAAGGGAGGCTGGTATTTAGTGGAGTTTTACATAGAAAATGCCTGCATTAAAGAAATCTTGTCATGACAAATGTTATTATGGTTATATATTCACTTTAAACTCTGGTAGGGCAGACCATTGTTTTTTCCGGGTTTAGATCTCTTAGGCGGCAAGCAGCCCACCTTTTTCAGGTATCAAAATAAACCTGGTTTTATAGCGGAGATTGAATTGGTCAAGGTGACATCAGCATGCGTGCATCTGCGTTCAAAAGTGCACTATTACAGTTGCACTACTAACATTAGACCATTAAAATTCATATTCACTATCAGTTTCTTACTTGTCGCAGCATTCCACTGTTTGCTGACAATTTAGGCATATCTACTTCAAGTTATTGAGTTGTAATTAAAAAAAAATACTGTCGTTCACTAGCTGAGGTAAACTCTCTGTTATAGTAAAGGAAAACCTCTTACAAGCCTTACTTTTAGTTTATAATGTACTGATTTACTAACTGTATCGCTCGAATGTCAACTAAGTCGATGGTTTTCGCAAAAAAAAATTAAAGGCTGACTGTCTTTAATTTTTTTTTTGCTTTTCTATTACTCTCCCTTTTTACACTTTAGCGCACTTTACCATGAAATCAAATAAGCTGACCAAAGATATAATTAATAAAAAGTAAAGTTACTTAGTAAGTAGCAAGTAAGTAAAAAATGGGTAATCATATTTTTGTTTCCACGTTCAACAACTCTTGTCGTCTATGTGTACTTTGACGATTAGTGTAGCCGTTGTCCTACACACTAGTCAGAAAGTTTGATTTAAAGCGCTTGTCGGTTACTGTTTAGCTGAATGACACGATGACACGTCGCTGCTGAAGCCGAGTCTGAATCCTTAACATCAAGGTCGAAACTAGTATAGGTATATAAGCTAATTTTTTTTTGTGCAAAATACACGCTGGGTCTGCGTCGCTAGCCTGTTTCTAAATTAAACAAATCGTAGTAATATTATATACGTACATTATCTTGGATAGTGCACAGGCTCTACAGCTAAAGTAGAGCAATGTTGCTGACACAGCGACCTGCGACGGCCATATTCTGTTGTATTCTATAAACACATGCCATGGCTCTAGAATATGATAATATACCCCTTGAACAAATAGTTTCTAGTGCTCTTTTTAAAGTACCTACAGTTATCGATCTATCTATTCCTAATACGCATTTGCAAAGTTTCATAGAAAGAACAATGAAATAGCATGTATTACATGAGGGGTGAATAAAAAAAATAAAATTCAATCAATTTTGTAAAATAAAAATACTATATTAGTTTTTCACATTTCAATTAGTGTTGTATTGTTGAAATCTCGATTTCAATGTAATCGATTATTAATAGTTGTATAGAGAAGTTTTTGGTCTGATCGTACCAAGAGCACGTTAAGCCAGGTTTTTGTAATTAAAGACCTAAAAAGTCAAACGACTGGTCTAACTGCAGTACTTCGATGTCGCCTGGTGTCTAATCATACCTCTTAGGGCACCTATAAATTGTGTAGGCCAAATAGCAGCCTCTTCGCGGTAAGCATCGATCAGTGTTTATGTTGTCGTTAAACCGTCTAAAACCATACTGCATTTCTTGCTAACGATGATGAATATCCAGAATAGTCCCGCTTCAGCATAAAGCTTTTACGGGATGTCATAGCGGCGACCACAAGCTGTGTTATAGGCGGGCCTCTACACCTTTTAACTATCATGACGTCACTGTACTACAACGTATATTTCTTATACGTTGTACATTATATATGGAGTAATAATAATAATCTATTTTGAATGGTTTCCCTCTATCTGGGAGAAACTTAAAACTCCGAAATTCATTTGGCAGAACATATGTGGAACACATAATTTTATTTGTTCGATGTTTTATGATCTATGATTTACTTTAAGTTTAATGTACACCTCACATCACATCCCCATTATTATACAAAAGTCTACTAATTGTGCCACAAGAGAGTGAAAATTCACCATAGCACTTCGAGCACCTACCTTGACAAATGTCTGCATCACCGTAAGGTTGACTACTAGAAAATGCCCCATGGATAGATTGAGTCCGCCTTTGTACAATATTTTGAATTTATGCATAAAGTTTAAATAAAATAAAATATTATCTTACCTACTACTTCTGATACTCAAATGTTTACTCTAAGAGAAATTGAAATCTGAAATTGGGTTGAGTTCGTCTTTATATACGATTTTTGCAATTGTTTATGTATGATCTCTGTGCTTTGTTTGTACTAGAAAGAATTGAGCGTAAGAATTTTCGAGGCATAAAAAAATATTTCATAAAAAATAATTTGGGTTGCAGAATGATCAAATACCCGAGTAGAGCGAGGCAGCCCACGAGCTAAGGAGTAGGTGGTTATAATTACCAAAGTGTTACAACCAGCTGGGACGATAAGTAGCCGCCAGAGTACCGCAACGCCGGAGCTGTGTCAGAAACGATGCTTTTTATATGGTTGCTGGATGCTGCATGCTGCATGCTGCATACTGCAAGCAAGGGTTATGTTTGCTTGTTTGCATGCATTTTTCTAACTATGCAGGTACTATTAACAACCGAGAATAAACTGCCTACTATCTACTAATTACAAGTATCGCGCTCTACAGCAAAAGTTAAAATTATTTGATTAATGCGTGATCAGAAAGATGTATAAATAAACATTACCGTCACATGCCCGTTTCTTTACATTTTTATAAAAAACTGAAATAAATGGCGGTACCTATTAGCAAATCACAAATCGAAAGCAAATTTAGCGTTACCGCCTGCTATCAAACTTATTTCGATCATTTAACAAGTCGAGTTTTTTATTTGTAATAATTTATTTCATTTTATAATTTCTAACTATGATCATAATCATAGTTAGAAATATATAGAATGTCATAACATAACTCTTCAAATCGCATCACCTTTCTCGACAAATTAGAGTAAAAACAAATTAACAACACACATTATTTTGTTTTTATAACCAGTGTCACTCTCAATACGAATCTAATCACACCTCGTAAGGTAAAATCAATTGAGTTGTTCATACTGCAGAACATGCTAAACAATTATATATAACTAGCTGACCCACGCAACTTCGTCTGCGTCACCCCGTTTTTGCAACATTTTTCATTCCTGCTCCGCACCTGTTTGTTGTATAATGATGTTATATACATATAAACCTTTCTCTTTAACCATTCTATCTATTGAAAGAAACCGCATCAAAATCCGTTGCGTAGTTCTAAAGATTTAAGCATACAAAGGGACAAGAAAAATAGGGACAGAAAACGCGACTTTATTTTATACTATGTAGTGATATACACTTTCGAAAAACATAACCCTCCTTCTGATTCAGTTGAGTAAAAAGAATATCGTAGATAGAAACAGTTTTATTTTAAAATGTGAAACTTCTGATTCAGTTGGGTTAAAAGAATACCTTAGATGGAAATAGTTTTTTTTTAATGACAAATTGTTTACATAATGTTTGAACTTGCTTAAAATTGAAACGATTTCTTTAAAATATACTGAAAATTCCGGCTCCAGAGTAACGGCTATTGAGGCCAACACCCCGCCTCCCTGAGGTACATTTTTCTGCGGCCAGATATTGCCTGTCACACTGCAGGTGCGAATTTATCCCTGTAGAATATTGGACCATCTGTATCCGCATATGTATGAAGAAAACTTATGACATTTTTAATTTATTTTACGTTTTAGCAATGTTTTATTTTTCTGCAGTAATTCGTTTGAGAGGTTGAACATTCCTGAGGCATTCTCGTGACGGTGTGTGGACATATCAGGAATTTCCCTTATTGAATTTTACTATTTGAATGTGGTAGGATGAAGTATGCATTAGTCTGTCGCATTTACCGCACTCTAAAAACAGTCCGATTATAGTAAAGTTGGTTCGGAAGCTTCCCAGTGTCGAGGGTTATAGTCAAGTTCTTGGCAGATATGCTGTAAAATATATTTGTAACGCTAAATTAGTGAGAGAAAACTTTTGAATTTAAATTAAAACTCCTATATTGCCAGTTGAAGATCAGCCATTTCACACTTAGGCAAATGGACCTCAAATGAGTTGAGAAGAGAAAAGTTCCAGAGGATTATGAATGGCGTGGAGGCGACTCGGACGTCGGAAGTCGCAGAATGACCTCCGTCCCCCATGAGCGCAGGCCTGGGGGTGACGGGCGGCGCCGCCTATCACCCTAGCAGAAGCAGGCCGTGGTAGGGCGGCGCTAAGTGCGCCACCCCATACCCGGGATTTAGACGGGGACACCGTGGCCCCTATACCTGAAGGAGAGAAAAGATATATCGAAAGAGAGAACCCCGGGTCTAACGGGGTGCGGGGGATATGTTCGCTACTGTCTCACCTCCGGCAACTAAAGGTCCGACATAACCTCTCTCATCGGCTCCGGTGGGATTGGTATCCGTGGGGATTTCGCACACGGAAAAAAAGGGGAATGATGAATGGTGATATCAAAGTAATGCTGCCTTAGGCAACTCCGACCATTGTCTGGTCTGTTCCAAGGTGCCTATGATAGCGCCCCCACGACCAGTGCAGGGAAATCGGCGTCTCTGGCACTACTCGTCAGCGGACTGGGATGGACTGCGAGACTATTTTGCGTCCATCCCGTGGGTTGAGCGCTGCTTTGAAGGTAAGGACCCATCGGATAGTGCAACTGCTGTCGTCGGTGAGATCAGTCTGGGTATGGAGTACTATATCCCATACACTGATGTCACCGGTGCCCGTGGAGTGCGCCCATGGTTCGGGCGCGAATGCGCAGAGGCTGTTCGCCAAAAACAGTCTGCGTATCGTGCTTGGGTAAGGGCGCGGGCTACGCACGATTCCAATCTAGGGTACTTCAAGGCAGCGTACAACAAAGCCACTAGGGTCTGCAAGAGGGCTTACGTCAGAGCGGATGCCCAGCGCATAGCACGGGTTGGTCAAGAGCTGGTGGCGCATCCCACGGGCAGCCGTGGCTACTGGCGACTGGCCAAAGCCGTGCAAGCCAACTTCTGCCAGCCTTCGCTGCCCCCCCTGCGTAACCCTGATGGATCCCTGGCCCATGAGCCGCAAGAGAAAGCAAATTTGCTGGTTAATCTCTTTGCGGCCAACTCCCGAATCGACGACTGTGGTATGCAGCCTCCGACACTACCCAACAGTGGCCACGCAATGCCTGATATTCGTATCAGGCAACGCGATGTCCGAGCAGTGCTGCAGTCACTCGATGTCCGGAAAGCCAGTGGTCCGGATGGTATACCAGCGGTGGTTCTTCAAAAATGTGCAGCGGAGTTGTCTCCAATGCTGACGCGGCTGTACCGACTTTCCTACATTTCGGGTACAGTGCCGACGGCGTGGAAAGAGGCGAATGTACAGCCGATTCCCAAGAAGGGAGATCGCTCAGACCCAGCCAACTATCGGCCCATAGCCGTCACCTCAGTGCTGTGCAAGGTCTTCGAGCACCTTATCAACACACAGCTCATGCGCCACCTAGAGGATCACTCCCTGATTAATGACCGACAATATGGTTTTAGGCCGAAACGGTCAACGGGTGATCTTCTGGCGTATGTTACCCATCTTTGGGGTGAGGCTATGGACAAGCATGGTGAGTCACTGGCTATTAGCCTAGACATCGCCAAAGCGTTCGATAGAGTCTGGCACAAATCGCTTCTTTCCAAACTACCAGCCTTCGGTCTGCCTCTTAGACTGTGCAATTGGGTTACTAGCTTCCTGCAGGGGCGCCGTATTCGCGTTCTCTGTGATGGACGAGCATCGGAGTTCCTGCAGGTAAATGCTGGTGTGCCGCAGGGGTCCGTCTTATCACCCACTCTCTTTCTTCTGCATATCAATGACATGCTGTCCACCGGCAGCATCCACTGCTATGCAGACGATAGCACTGTACACGGGAGCTACCACGGACATTCTGCGGCCAAGCAGTCCGATATAGCGGAAAAGAGGCGACTTCTTGTCACTGGGCTTGACCGGATCCTCAATCACGTTTCCCAATGGGGATCTGAGAACCTGGTCGAGTTCAATGCCAAGAAGACGCAGGCATGCGCGTTTTCAGCAAAGACATCTCCTTTCCTTCCTCCTCCCACTCTTCAGAGCACACCACTGCCATTACAGGACAACCTCAATATACTCGGTATGGACGTGCGCTGCAAACTGAACAACAAGAACTATATCGAGAGCATCATCAAAACAGCTTCGCGTAAACTCGGAGTCCTGAACAGAGTGAGACGTTTTTTCACGCCGGAGCAGCGGTGTCTTCTTTATAAGACACAAATTCGCTCCTGCGTGGAATACTGCTCGCATCTCTGGGATGGCTCCGCAAAGTACTTATTAGATGCTCTCGACAGGTTGCAGCGACGTGCGGTCCGCATTATTGGGAGTCCTGAGGTCACAGAGTCCCTCGAGCCTTTGCAGATGCGTAGAGATGTTGCGTCCTTGGCAGTACTTTACCGTCTCTACCATGGTGAATGTTCTGATGAGCTCTTCCAACTAATCCCACCCTCCCCTTTCCTACACAGGACAACGCGTGCAGGGCTTAGGTGTCACTCGCATACGGTACAGAATATTCCATCAAGAACCAAGCGGTTCGGTGAGTCTTTTCTCTGCCGTACCATTAAGTCCTGGAATTCCTTGCCGGCGCACGTGTTTCCTTCTTCCTACAGTCCCGGGTCCTTTAAGCGGGGCGTGAAAAAGCATCTGATGAGGCCGTCAAGCTGAGCGCCACCATTGTAGCACTGAACGTGTTTGCAATGGTGACCCTCTTTCATGGGACTTTGCCTTCAGCTTAACATCAGGCGAGGTGAAGTCAAATTGACGTGCCATAGATAAAAAAAAAAAAAAAAAAAAAAAAGTAATTTAATTACTTTCTCGAAGCTCAGTCACCCTTGTATTGAGTATTTAATCCGACCAAAGCGGTGGCCGTAAAAATTAATGCAACATAATTAATTTGGGTAACACACCTCGCGGCTGGGGTGATAAAATTGGTTCGATATTATCAGTAATAAATACTTGTAATTTGTGTAATATGTTTTGTTATTATAGAATCCATATTTATGTTCCATTAAATTCAATATTGTAACGCTGCAGAATATTCTTATAGGTGTATATCATTACATAACATAAACTCACGCCTATATCCCCGAAGGGGTAGGCAGAGGTGCTAGCACCCACATTTCGCCAGTTTATGTTTAGGTTCCAATGTAAAAGGTGGCGAGCCTATTGCCATTAACCGGGCACTTATTAACCTGCGATAAATACACACACAACTTCGAAAAGCATCGAAAAGGTAAAACCTGGGCTCAAACCCGACACCTCGTCTCAGCAGTCCATTACCCATACCACTAGGCTACCGCGGCTTGTTGTTGCTGTACATCATTACAATACTGGAAGTTTGAGAAACGAATGTGGCAATTAGAAAGGTGATATAAACTCATAAATCAGTGATCATCATCATCATTTTCCAGTTGAATTCAAACTTTACACTTTCGAGCACTGGGTGTGCTCACATTTAATTGATGTACTGACTTTTCGGAATTACTACTGTTGTCTGTTAAAACCTCTATAAATAACAGGTAAGGTTAGTCTAGCAGGTGAGGTTGCTTTGGCCTCTGAATTAACATTATTTACGAAGATTTATTTACTTTATATGCCTTACTGTAACGGTAGTGAAATATTTAAAATATCATCCAGTACACCTTGATGTAGACTTCATGTAATTTAAATAGCTTAATATTTTCAACCTTTTGCTCTAGAGAAACGCAAGCTAAATGAAATTCCCACTTCAAAACGAGTCCGCAATAACAGAATACCTATGATAAAAATTGCTATGGAGGTCCCGTTAATAATTCTCATATGAGAATCAAACAGTGGTACGGAGAACGAAAGCTTTATTGCATTCATATAATATTCATACGAGATTGAGCTGGGACCGCGGCCCTTCGTCCCAAACGCTAACATTATATATATACTCAAATATGAACGCACTTTTTTACTTATATACGACACGTGTCGATTCTGTTGTCGTAAATTAATCAAATTTACGACGAATGATTTATTTTGACAGTTTGATTTACTATGACAGTTACATTTGAATTATTTTAGGCACAAACAAAACCGTAGGGTTGAATTTCCTGTATCTTTAATACTTTTGAAATAATGTTTAGGCGTAAGTGCAAACAATTAAAGTATTTGTACTGAGAGGAATCATTAAGTATTTTAAGTAAGCAATTTTAGCAGAAAATTATAATGATATATGATGATATAATAATGAAACAAAATCTTGTTTAATTATATTAATTATATAATATATAATACAATTATTAGAATTAAGCTATTACAGTATACTACGGGAGGGCACGGTACAGTACGGAGGTAGGACAAGACAGTATCTCCCGTCCTAATTTAGCAGATTAGGAAAATACCTCCACCCTACAGAATACAGCGGCTAATAATAACCTTGTGTTGTAATGTGTTGTTGTGTTGTGGTGAGTAGGGTCGCCAGAGCTCACTGGATTTTGTGTTGCCAGTGAGAAGACCGAACTTTGTCTTCTGCACTGACAGCACAGAGACTCTTTTAACCTTCTCCCCTCCCCCTCTTCCTCTTCCCTCATTTTCCCTGAACGCCCCTGGTGTTGCAAACGTCCATAGACCACGGTAACCACTTTTCATAAGGTGGATTGCGAGCTTGTCTGTCACTTAAGTATATACGAGTATGTTGCTGTTACAATTGAAAGTTAATCACATGTTAATACTTCTTTTCGTACCTGTTTCTAATATAATTTATTTAGTTTATAATTGTCTAATATAAAGTAAATTACTTAATATATATTATATAAAGTAGATAAAATAGCCTTTTCAGTCGTTATATCTAGACTAACGAACACAAAAAGAAACAACAACTTAACTAGATATAAAACTCTAAGAGAGAATTGTAATAATAAGTTTATAATTCTTTAGACTTGTCAAGAACAGTTTGAAAAATGAGAAAAGTTAACCGTGATTCCGGGATTTACCGCTCACATTGTTAAGTAAATTTAAAAAAAAAACACTAATAGTTGTGGTAAGGTTAGAGTTACCAGGAGAATCCTTTTCCCTGTAACTTGCATCTTTTATAAAAGTATACTTATATTATGCTCGTCTTGCGCGGTGGAGTACAAAGGATAACGTGGACAAAGGTAGTGACGTCGTCACGTAAAAAATTATTGGGATAGAGGGTAGACTGATATCGTTGGCCCAATAAGACTAGTTCTTATTAGGCTCAGCAATCTTCAGTACATACGTGATCATGGCGCTTGAAACAGCGACGAAACATCGGATAAACTCACAAACAAACACGGTAAATATCCCATTGATTCTTATAAAGTTTATAATTATATAACTGTTGACCACTGCACAACCATAAACGGGTATTTTACTACTTTTTTATAATTTAGTTCACCCACCCCACGGGAACCTCTTCCCAGAATACAGTCACAAATAGAATCCAGACTATAATCAATTTTTATGCCAAATTCAATCCAGATAGCCGTTCCGTTCAGTGAGATGTTGTTTTTACCCACATGTTAATACTAGCCTAACCACCTTAATACCAGCTAAGCAAAATTCCTTGTGTTAAGAACACGTCGGTAGTATAATGTCCAGGATACGTACCGGAGGCCTATTCCTCTTACGATCGATCTCTTAACTACTAAGCAACCGACGCTTCTACGTCATGAAGACCGAGACCGACACCCAGTCCCGAGAAGTATGTTTATTACTAAACAATCAATTTTAGAACTGTTCAACACTACCTTCAAACTTTCCTTGCCCGAGGTGTGCAAGCTTCAGATAACAACGTCATACGGCGGCGCTTAGCGGAACGTCTAAAGTGATTAATTACGTCACTACCAGTGGCAGTTAACCCTTTGTGAGTTTCGGCATAAACGTCTGTAGTCGCTTATATGACACGTGTATGACGGATATTGCCGTGACTGGAACAAAAAGTAACATGCTGTCTCATTTTTATGTGCCGTTGAATATACGTGAGATAACGTGTTTACAAATTAGGAACACCGTGAGTGTGATAAGCATGTGATGGTATATAACGGTATTCCATGATCTGGCCATCTAATGTTAGTGGTAGGTATATTCAGACTCTGACATTCGTTCGTTCTGGCAGTCGTTACGGGTAGTTGGAGCCCTCAAAAGTCCAACCAGCCTAGCTTGGAACTTCGATATCGCCATTGGTCATTAGACCATTGGTTGTGGAGGTCAGATGGCAGTCGCTTCACGGAAAAACATCGAAGTTCAGCCGCATCACAGTTAGACTGGAAAGCCGACCCCAACTGAGTTGGGAAAAAGGTTCAGGGAATGATGATGATATTCAGACTCTGACAATCGATACCATAATGTAGTTTACCCCATTTCTTGTAATAAAACCATTTTATGAAGTGAAGCACCTTAACGCAATCATTGGAAAACTAATTTATATTTATTGAACTGGTTTTTTTATATCAAGCAATAACAGCAAAAATTCGGTATGATTTATACTTTTGTGAGTTGTTTATAAACACTCGCTAATGCTTGCGATAATTTAGGCTTGCACAAAGATATTCTATGGTGTGTTGGAAGATGCTTGTGCAAATTTAAATGATGAGTATTTGTATAAGCTTAGACTTGCACCGTTATACTAGAACGTATATGATAATCATAAGAGCGCCTTATAAATACAAAAAATATAACATACACTACAACATTTAACTTTTTTTCTATTGTACATAAATCGTTCGAAGTACAAGCATCATCAACAGTAATTACTGTTAATGTCTGTTTTTATACAATATAGAGTGTTGATGAAAACTCCAACAGTTCATTATTTAGTCATTTTGAACTGTTAAATACTTATAATTGACTGGTGTTACTCGGAGTATATAAAAAAACCACTCAATCCGAGGTGATTACCCTTTTACGTATTTATATCAATGTTGCTAGTGGTCACACCACACGCATACAGTACAGTCAAAAAAGATATACGGTAACACATTTACATACAACGTTGTATAAAAAAGTAGTACCGTATCTGTTTTGTCGACTGTACGCGGGGTTATCACTAAATCACATTTAAATCATAGATGAAACAATCTCACCATTATCATCACACCTTTAGTTCCAAACTTCCAAAGTATGCAATCTGGAATTTGGGTTCCCTTTTCTGTTACTCTCCATTATTTGACTTATCCTGACTTTCAGTGCGACTGCTGTCTGACCCCTTAACCCAGATGGAAATGTCTGTTACTCAGCAAAAGTACCTGTCAGGTCAGTTTAGGCCTTCAAGATCTTGTTATGACAACGTCAACAAATTCCTGTGCCGTGGCGGTAGTGAACGCGACTGTCACGCAGAAGGCGTGGCCTCGATTCCCGCTGAGTGCAAATACTTGTGTACATGAATATAAGTATTTGCACTCGTCTGTGTGTTTCTATGAATAATATCAATGTATTTACAAAAAATGTATCCAAGTATGTTTATCCGCATTCTAGAACCTATAACACCAGTTAGTTAAGCTAAGCTTACCATGGGTCTAGGGATGCGTTGTGTAGATTGTCCTACAATATTTATCTATTTTGTAGCTCTTTTTTTTCGTGCGCAAAATCTCCACTGATACCACCCCTACCAAAAGTCGGTGGAGGTGGTTATGTCGGACTCGAACCGACCAAAACGCACGCCATCCATGAGTCCTTCATTGCCGGAGGTGAGATTATACAAGACATATCTCTCGCACCCCGGCAGACCCGGGGACATCTCTTTGAGATGACCCCCTTCCCCTAATGTCCCACATTAGGGGATGGTGTCCCCATCTAACCCCCGGATATGGAGCCATTGCGGCCTGCTTCTGCTAGGGTGACAGACGGCTCCATCCGTCACCCCCATATCTATTTTGGAGCTGACTCTACAATTACACACATCAACAACAAAATCTTTCAACAAATGTCAAGATTTCTCTCTCATAGGTACGGTAATAATTCAAATTATGCAAAATTATATCAGTTTGCTTCCTTCGCATGTCAGTTCGCTTCCCCGACATGTCACTTTATATTTACGCCTGTCATAACACGCTGCATAAATTATGTGAATACGGCTCATTGTTTGTTGCGAAATGTTTGCACAAAGCTCATGTATAAGAGAATTTTGACGTAATGGAGTCTTTTATTTATTATTTTTTATTATTTATTATATACTTTATTGTACGCCAAATTACAATCATTCATGTTACAGAAATTGAGTACACAAGAGCAGTACAAAGGGCGGCCTTATCGCTTTACGCAATTTCTTCCAGGCAACCTTTGGATGGAAATGTATGTTGGATGGAGCTTTTGAGAGTTGTTGGCGTTTAATTAAATATTTATATTCTATATATATTTATATAAATACATAATTGTATAAAAATGTACATACTTAAAATACTTATATTCACGTAATAATTATATAAATATAATTTATATACCTACTACCATATACAATTACACACATATTTTACATATACACATTATATATATAATATACACATATATATATATACATATATTCACATATACATATAAATACCTAAACAGATATAATAATATACTATATTGCACGTGACATACTCGATAAATAATGCTCCTTGACCATTCCTCTAAATTTCACTAACGTCTGAGCTCGTCTTATTTCCACTGGCAGTTCATTCCACAGGCGCACAGCTGTAACGGTAAAAGAATTATCGAAGAACCCTGTGGAATGCCTTGGCATCTTTAGGACTAATCTCGACGATGATCTTAAACATTTTTCATGCGTATCGGAAAGGAACTGGAAGCGATCTTTTAAGTAGAAAGGTGTTAAAGGATTAAACAAGATGTTGTATAGTAGGGAGAGGATATGTGAGTTCCGGCGCAATCTAATGGGTAACCACTGCAGCTGTGAACGGAACTGTGATACATGATCGAACTTGCGCAGACCATATATAAATCGTATACAGACATTCTGTAGACGTTCAATTCTGTCAAGCTGGTTTTCGGTCAGATCCAAGTAGCTGACATCAGCATAATCTAAAATAGGGAGGAGCAAAGAGTTTACCAGTGCAATTTTTGTGGCAATCGGTAGCAGATGTTTCAGCCTCCGTATTGATCCTGCAGAAGCAAACACCCTTCTGCTTACCTCCTGCAGTTGTGGGCCCCAAGACAGGTGGGAATCGATTATTATACCTAAATTTTTGACCTGCTTGCTTAACGGAATCATAGTGCCATCAAAAATAACTGGAGGAGCATGTGTCAGGTCTATGTCTGCCCTAGAGCTGCCAACTACTACCACTTGTGTCTTCGTTGGGTTAACATTGAGCCCATGGGATTTGCTCCAGGAACTTATGTGAGATAGGTCATGATTGATTTGATCTATCGCTTCTCTCAAAAAAGCTCTGGGTGCCTGTGTGTAAATTTGCAGATCATCTGCATAAAGGTGGTAAGAAGAACGAAGTTCAGTAGATATGGAATTTATGAAAATCGAGAAGAGTAACGGAGAAAGAACGCCGCCCTGGGGCACGCCGACACTGGTATTACACCAACTCGAAAAGTCATCTTCGATGCGAATACGCTGCCGACGGCCACACAGGTAACTACGAAACCAATCTATTACTGTTGGAGATATGTTAAGAGAGCGGAGTATATGTAGTAGAATATCAAAGTCCACCGTATTGAAAGCGTTACTGAAATCTAATAAACAGAGAATAGTTAACTTCCCGCTTTCCATACCAGACCTAATGTCATCTGTGATATTCACTAAGGCTGTAACTGTACTATGACCAGGACGAAAACCGGACTGATAGGTATTGAGGAGATTATTTTTCGAGATAAACGCACTCAATTGGTTATTAACGAGGCGTTCGAGAACTTTAGAAAGGAATGGCAATATGGATATAGGGCGGTAATCGGTCAATAACAGGGGTTTGGATTTCTTCGGTAAAGGAGTAATTGAGGCATCTTTCCATGACGATGGAAAAGTACTACTCGTTATGGAATAGTTTAGCATGTAACAGATTATTGGGAGTATTTCATTAAGGATGGGGAGGATCATATCCCGGCTAATACAGTCACTACCAACTGCTTTGGACGTTATAGCCATGATGCTCTTCTTAACATCACAAGCGGTAAATAGATTAATGACAAATGGTGAGTGTTTAGGAGTTGGGAGTGATGAAAGATAATTAATGGTATGCGCCTTTGTTGTCCTATCAAAGTTGGACGAGGCCGTGAAATGATGATTAAGAGCGTCAGTATTTAAATCTTTTGGAATCATATCATTACGTGTTTTCCCAACGCCTAGAGTTTTAAGAATTTTCCAGACCCTTGACGGGTCGCCATTCTGTACAGAATTATGAATATGCTGGCGTTGTGCATTCCTACACACCTTATTGCAGTGATTTCGAACAGACACATATCTCTGCCAGTTAGTTTCACTAGGCTTAATTTTGTATCTAAATTTAGCAGCAGCTTTTCTCGATATGAGCAATTTAACCTCATCTGTCAGCCACGGCGACGGTGGATGCTTGATTTTAATTGCTCGAATAGGAGCGTGCTTATCATAGAGCTGAATAAGGTTCGTGGTAAAAATACTAACTTGCTCGTCCACAGTCACCGAAGAAAACAACGAGGTCCAGTCAATGTTATTGGCGTCGCTACGCAAACTGTCGAGGCTCATATCACGAAAATTGCGCTGCATGCAGATTTTAGGCTTGGCCTTAGGTGGGCGGATTTTAAAAGAGAGGAAGAGAAGATCATGATAGGAGAAAGCATCCGCCTCACATTGTCCATGCTTAGCCACTCCTTCTAAGGAAGAAACCATGATGAGATCAAGAAGTGAAGGATTACGCTTTGGAACGTGGTGAGTGGTATTAGAAGGAAGGATAGAGAGGTTACAAGATTTAGAGATAGTTTTAAGAGTTAAGGAGCGCTCATCATTTTTAAGAAGGCACGTATTAAAATCCCCCATAATTATGGAATGAGAGTAAGAAGGTATAAGGTTAAATAATAATGTTTCAAAGGAAGAGAAGTAATTAATTTTAGACGAGGGACAGTAATAGACACCGAGTAGGAGTTTAGTGTGGTTGAGGTCAACTTCGAGAAACAAGTGCTCCCCGGCATTTGGTGGAGGTGGTTGTTGTGACATGCTTACGACAGAAAAAGGAATATATGACCTGAGGTATATGGCAACACCACCGGCACGCCTGACCGTGCGATCGTTTCTAATTAGTTGAAACCCAGGAAGGGTATACGAAACAGTGGAGTGAGAGGGCTTAAGCCATGACTCGGAGACAAGGACCGCATGAATGTTCTTACAATCAAATGTAGCCAGCATAGCAGGGAAATGCTCAGGAATACTTTGAGCATTTATATGGTCTTTTGAAGATATTTGATAAATCAAATCAAAATATTTATTTCGGATACCAGGATCCAAACTTGGGCCAGTAACAAATGAAATTTAAAGGTTAGTGTTAGAGATTAAAATTACATTTTTAAATTATATTATGAATTCAAATACATTAAAAGCTTAATATAGAAACATTTAAACAAAAAAATATTATATTATAAAACACGATCATGTTTTATTTGCGAATACAGGTTATTTTATACAGGATTGGTTTGCTGAAACTGTAAACTAAATTCTACTAAGTGGTCTAGATATTATTATTGTTATTTTTGTTATACATTAAAAATTTATTTATTCCATTAATGATACAACGAAATAAAAAAAATTACATATATTTATATATCCTCCCTTCTTTAACCTTGCAAGTCGTTTTCCCGCTTCTTCCTTATGTTATTTGGTTTATTTTATGGGATCAACTTCTAGTATACCTATGGTTTTTATTCAGAATAACTGAATTACGAATAGATCTCAGGAAAATAGATTACCGTTGGAAACGTATATTCCAATCCCAAATTCTTCGACCCATTCCAATTCCCACCTACCACCAGCAGAAGGGGAGTTGGATATTAACAAGAATTCAAGGAACGTGCGTATAAAATAAAAAATATTACCTGATTTTATGGAACCTAGTGTGATATTGCGTAGGCTGTCTACGCCGTAGCCAGTTTGCTACGGTGGAGCTACGCACGCAATCGCAGGATGAAAATAATGGGAGCGTAGCACACAAAGTATCTTTACTCGAAGTTTATTGCTCAATCATAATATACTTTATGAAAATAATAAGTAATTGTTAACATGTGTATGAAAGAAGCAATCATTTATTTTTATTTTTTAATTTATTCACACGGCAGAAAATTTAAAAGGACCTTACAAGCATGGAAAAACTAGAATAATCTTTAGCAGTTTTGAAATATCTACATACGAAACTTTCATTTGGAGCATGAATTTCGATTGAAGTGATTTTTTTATATCACTTAGGTAGCAGACAAGCACACTGCCATGAAAAGTGGTTACTGTGGCCTATGGATGTTTGCTCACGTGAAACTTGTGCTGCCAACCTTATAGAGGGAAGTAGCGAGGGGTGAAGGTTAAGACAGGTTCTGTGCTATTTCTATGTCTTCCCACGGACTACACAAAACCTCTCCACTAAGCTCTGGCTACCCTACTCATCGCAGGAAACACAACACAAGGTTATTA
The DNA here is from genome assembly GCA_963691645.1 of Pelosia muscerda. Classification (NCBI taxonomy): domain Eukaryota; kingdom Metazoa; phylum Arthropoda; class Insecta; order Lepidoptera; family Erebidae; genus Pelosia; species Pelosia muscerda. The sequence goes on from OY829121.1 coordinate 6,536,967, forward strand.
TTAGCCGCGGTATTCTGTAGAGCGGAGGAACTTCCTCAATTGGACTTCTCAATTAGGACGGAGGATACGGTCATGTCTCTTCACTAGTTTAATAATATAAAGCTTTTAAGGGACGAATAATATTGTATGAACTGAATAATAATAACAATAATAAAGCTTTATTTGTTCCTTACATAGTGATTTGACAACAGTTGAAAATTATTATTAATTGTTAGTAGTGTTTTATTCCTTAATGTATGTAATAATGAATGTGTGTTAGTAATTAAGGGCCGCCTATTGCGGTTCCTCTTCTTTCGTGTCAATGATCCACTCATGCTTATACTATTTTAGAGTAAAACCTTGCCATGTCGACCGCACTGTCAGTTGCTTCATTCAGGTCATCTTTGGTGCAGGAGGCAGGGCATAAGGGACACGAAACCAAGTGCGTCATGGACTATTGCGGTAAAAGTCTCCTGCAAACCGATCCAGCTGACTCTATTTTGTGCTAGCCTACGCTATGGACTGAATACTCAAGATAATTAGAAGATCTACAAAGAAACTAGCAAACTAACAAACACTCAAAACCTCATAACCGCTATTAACAGGCTCTTGTACGAAATATAACCCATTAGCTTTGTGTTAACACGCTGAATGCTCTTCACGTAACTGCTCGAGCTTGCGTGCATCTTGTTCACATTTAATATAGTGAAGTGAAGTCTATATCTGAATTTTATGCTCTAACTTACCATCAGGCGAAGTGTAATCAATTTGACGATCTAAATATATAAAAAATACAGACATTTTTTCATTCTACTTAGTTGACAGACAAGCACACGGCCGACCTGATGGATGAGGGGCACTGTGACCTACGTTTGCAACACCAGAAGAGTCACACTCTTGCCGCCGACTCTGTAGAAACTTTCTTGAATAACCCCATATAGTAGACTATAGGGAGATCATTGAGTTAATGAGAACATTGTGAAGTTCCTTTTGTACCACACAGTGTTAATAATAATATATGTCTTTATTGTACACCAAAGAATTACATCATGATATGGAAATGCAGATTATATACATGCATATACAGTGAATACAGCACACATACCTACCTACTCCAGATTTATTACTATTTTTTGTCTGAAAGTTTCTCTAAATCATTAGAAAAAGACGATATAATTCCCGTACACAAATGTGGAGACAACTTATTTCCGTTGTACCAGCAATGTTTAAGGTTAAAAAATAAAAAACACATTAATTAAACCTACTGACAATACATAACAGAGCAATAAAATATCTTCCAGCAAAAAATATTCTTACACGGTCTGATAAGATATTGGTGTTGATTCTGCTCGAACACAAGTCTAAACTAAAGTAATAATAACAGAAATACTGACACAGACATACAGAATTACAACTTAAACGGTGACGGTGAAAGAATATCACCACAACTTCTTATTCGGTTAAGGTTAAGATTTTTTTATTTTTTATTTATGGCACGTCAATTTGACTTCACCTCGCCTGATGTTAAGCTGAATGCAAAGTCTTATAAAAGAAGGCCACCATTGCAAACACGTACAGTGCGACAATGGTGGCGCTCAGCTTGACGGCCTCATCAATTCACTCTTACTCACTCTATCATTCGTAATTGTCAGATTGCACGGTTTAACTTAAAATAAAAGCAGGTATGTTTTTACTTTCTAACAATTTTATGTCTTACGGTCATAAACATTAGGGCTAAATTGGCTATAAAACTGTTGAGTGCCTATTCGGAGACTCATACGTGATATTTCTAAACGACAGGTAATCTGTACTCGAGATGTTGATAATGCAGAAATATGGGCCTATTAGACGCTCCTGTAATATAATCGAATTAATTTTGTTCTTACATAGGCAATAGATACAATATAAAATACATTTTTCTTGTGTGTAAAATCACCACCTCCATCAAAACCAGTGGAGTGAATTATGTCGGACTCGAACCGACTAAAACGCATACCGGCTATGGGTCTTAAGGGGGTCATCTCAACGATTTGTCTCCGGGTCTACCAAGGTGTAAGAGATGTCTTATATTATATCACACTACAAAATACCCTAAATATCATTTGTTATTTTAAAGTACAGGTACCTATTCAAATGTAAAATTAATTCATTCTATATAAACCATTGTACAACTTACTAAACGTCAAAATTAATTAAAAATAAACCGGTTTGAAACGCGACCCCAGTCGTAGAATAATCCAGCAAGTAATTGAGCAGGCTTTTCTTTTGGTCTATTTACAAACATTTACTTACCTAGTCTAAATACAATAATACTTGATTAACAAGTTGAGTGAACAGTTCATTTCTAAACTAGTCGGTCATCTCAATAACCTTGGATTTTATAAAAGCCTTTTAAATTTATTCCGTTTGATATTCTCCAAGATGTTAATTGGAAATGCTGGTGCGGTTAAGCACGTAATTAATTTCCTTGCGATTTATTTTTTTTCTAATTTATTTAGCTGCTACATTTTCGGTTAGGTTAGGTTAGGTTAGGGTCTGCCGGGGTGCGAGAGATATGTCTTGTATAATCTCACCTCCGGCAATCGAGGACCCATGGACGGCGTGCGTTTTGGTCGGTTCGAGTCCGACATAATCACCTCCATCGGTTTTGGTGGGGGTGGTATCCGTGGGGATTTTGCGCACGATAAAAAAAAAAAAAAAAAGGTTAGGTTTTCGGCATACCCATTTTGTTACAAAGTGCCCGATTGACGTTAGGCTCGCCCTCTATTGCGTGGGACCGAAAATCATAGTTGGTGAAATGTGGGTGTTTATTCCTATTGCTTACTCCATCGAGAATTAGCATTATATATTGAGCATATATATGTATGTATGTATGTTTTATATTTATTTATAGGAAAACCCGTAATTTTATTAGGTATAAGATGACTAGCTGTTGATAATTCTAGTACCCATTCCCATGACCCACGTGTATTTATTGTGTATAACCTTATTAGAAAAGCTGTGCTGGAGCCTCGTCCGTCAGCAATGAACTGACTCTCATGTGAGAATAATTTCGAATACATTCTTCTGAAAAAAAAACCGCGGTTGCCTAGTGATGATGGAGTGCTGAGGAGGGTCTCGGGTTTGATCCCAGGTTTTACCATGGCACACACCAATGACTTTTCGATGCTTTTCGAAGTTATGTGTGTATTTATCGCAAGTTTATAAGTGCCCGGTTAATGGCAATAGGCTCGCTACCTATTACATATAATCCACTACTGGACATAGACCTGTCCCAATATGCGCCATAGAACCCGCTCCTTTGGCACATTCAGTCTCACCCTGCCACCTTTTACAGGTCATCACTCCATTTGGCTGGCTTATCAATGATATAAAATCTGCCTTTATATTTTACATACACATGAAAAAACGCCGTTTAATCACGTAGGTAAATAAAACATTTAACGCCTGCCAAAATTTCTATAAATAATCTGTGGTTTTAACCGGAGCTCTTTTGTCTCTGCCCAGTAATAACGGATCAGTATTGTTTCCATATCCGTTCCGAGCTTATCGCCGTCTCGCAGTTTAATTCGCAAGTCATGAATAAACAGTTGTGTACCAAGAGCACCAACAATGTTTAGAGTTCGCTTGTTCTGCTTAATGTGGCACTAGGAAATTAGTACTTAGGTTCTGTTTTGGTCACAATATAAGTACGGGTTGGTAGATGTACCGATAATGGTCACTTACTCTGTATACCTAACTAGCTGACCCGCGCGACTTCGTCTGCGTCACCCCGTTTTTGCAACATTTTTCATTTCTGCTACGCACCTGTTAGTCGTAGCATAATGTTATATACATATAAACCTTCCTCTTTAACCATTCTATCTATTAAAATAAACCGCATCAAAATCCGTTGCATAGTTTTGAAGATTTAAGCATACAAAGGGACAAGAAAAATAGGGACAGAAAACGCGACTTTATTTTATACTATGTAGTGATGATAGTGATGTAGTGATGATAACCAATGTGACACTAATTAATCTTGTTCTGTTTCCATAGCGGCAGCATGATTTGATGAGTTTCATTATATTTACTTTTATTATAGGTACCATGTTTGTTGATTTTATGGAGCAACCGATATTTCGGCGCTGTTGCAAGCGCCATAATCACGGTTTACAACTTGCAACAGCGCCGAAATATCAGTTGCTCAATAAAATCAACAAACTTGCTAAATATCACGAAATATTTAACAGTGAATATGTGAATGACCATGTCAATCGAAAATCATACATTTTATTATATTCTTAGTAGTTTTCTCAATTTAGCCTGTGTGTATGGGATCGAACCCGAAACCTCATCTCAGCAGTCCATTAGTTATACAACTAGGCTACAGCGGTCATCAATCAATAAATATTTAACTGGTTCAATTGCGTTTAATTTGATAGATACTCATTGTTATTCTGTCTGCGTAAGTGACACCAACAAACAACTTTGATATAGTGTACAGTGCACGGCATCTAACTTGGCAAGGTTTTGTAGTAGTTGGGGTAAGTTCGCGCACTTAGAGGCACAAAATGTGCTTGTCATTATTCTATTCATTCACCAGAATCTCATCATTTATTTTGAATCATGTCTGCTTTACCACAAAAGAGACCCAAAAACCGTCTGAGATGTGCTGACGGTTCTTGCCAAGTTACTTGCCGATTTCTATACACTTCAAACTATAAGATCACTACGAGTACCTTTACCGTCTCCGAGAGCACGTTAAATTAGACTGCAGTCGCCCCCTACAGTCAAGATACAAACCCAATATGGAAAGGAGCAGTAAACAGATGAAGAGCGAACCCTATGCTCTAAATGCAACCAGGGTTGGTGCTCCACATACCCAGGGGCTAGATGGGGACACCATGGTCCCCACATTTAAGGGAGAGGGTCATCTCAACAGAGATGTCCGCGGGACTGCCGGGGAGCGAGAGATATGTCTTGTATAATCTCACCTCCGGCAATCAAGGACCCATGGACGGCGTGCGTTTTGGTCGGTTCGAGTCCGACATAATCAACTCCATCGGTTTTGGTGGAGGTGGTATCCGTGGGGATTTTGCGCACGATAAAAAAAGGGTTGGTGCTCCAATGAGCGTGATTAAATAACAAACATCTTCACATACTTTCAAAACTAGTACGTGTAGTAGTAGAATAGGACCTAAGCGCAACGTTAGCGTTCGTCCAGAAATCTACGTTTCATATATTTATACCTACTGTAATAACTTACAGAAGGTAGCAAGTTGTGTAGCAATATCGTAAAAAGATTTCCGGCCAAACCCTTGAGTCGAGTCGTTTTGAAACATTATTTTGTGTAGTTAGAATCAGCTTTGTACGTACTGCCCAAATGTATTCAATCATTTTGGAACTGAGGTTAATCTTGATTAACCTAAATAAATGTGCAGATACAAATGTGTGTTGTGTAGGTACCTAGACTCATTTATGTACGTATACATAAAGTTGGAGGGTGTGTAGGGGTAGAGCGTCCAACTGCTGAGTTGGAAGTGGTAGGTTCGATTCCCACTCAAGTGCCAATATTTGTAAACTATATAATACAAGGATTTTTTTTTTGCATTCATCGGAATGATTCTATGAATAATATATACTCATTTATGAAATTTTAATATATACCTACTTCCATCTAAGTTTATAAAGAATCTTAAAACGAGGGTCGCACAGATGTTTTGTTATATGGTTCAAAATAGGAGAACGTAGGCTTCAGTTTCGTTTATTTGTTGATAAATATACTTATTATAGAAGCACAATTCAAGATAGAAAATATTTTTGAAATGCACCTAACAACCATAAAATTTATTACGTCAAACGGAGTGAATAGGAATGCAGGGGTGAATAGGAATAAAATGGTCAAAGGAATATTATAAATAATTTCTTTTACTAAATTTCAAATAAGTCTGTTATCAGATATTTGATGATTTTCTTATTACAATGAACTAGTCCAAAGTTTCGCTTGACAAAAATTAACTACAGAATTTAGCTGACCATTTTATTCCTATTCATCCCTGTGTTCCTATTCACTCCGTTTGACTGTATTAGTGGTTTTTTGTATCATCCTAGACAACAATTTATCACAGTACCAAATTTCTTTTTGAGTTATTTGAGCGTGATTAAGTAATAAACATTCAAATATCTTTACAAACTTTGTAGAACTAGTTAGTGCAGTACCTAACACTACTCTTGAAGTTGTGACTACTTTACCCATATCACATTCACATGTCATTTAGGACTTGACCTTGCAAACTTGCCACCGTGACCTTGCATAATGAGTAAAAACAGTTTTGTTGTCACAGCCCTTTTTATACAATTCGCACAGTCACGGTAACAAAAAGTCGCTAGGACGCCCAAGCTCTTACTTACTTTGTGATCTGAATGGATGAACCAATTAATCTATAGCAACTACGTATTTAACACAGTATAAATAATTAATCGTAGTGTTAACGAATTATGTGGGGTGCGTCTGACAGTGGCAGAATTGTCGATATCGGCATTGTTTGCTATCAGGGAAAAATGGGGTATAACGTGGCGTGTAATATGTATTATTGAGTAGTCATAGGCCCCACGCTCATACTATTTTACTATTACTGCAAATTTGGAAACCTATTGCCAGGACAAAAAATAATTTTATCTCTTAATACAAATTGTAAGTACTTAGGTATGTAGGATATCAATGATATGGTTGGTGTTTACGTAGCATGTCCTTGCGAATATTGTGTCTCATATGGTTTTTTTTATTATTGAAGGTGCGCTTACAGATTACTGCCATTTCAAAACATTGTTTTTTGTTCAATAACATTGTTTTTATTGTATTGTACAGTTATATATCAGGTCTAGACAGTAGTCCAAATATAACCAATATATAAAAAATTCTGTTGCACAAAGATGAAGGTTGAAGATATAAACTGGTGATCTATTTGACAAAACATCAGGTAGTGAGGGGACGTAGTAAGCCTTTCTGAAGAGCGAAAGCTTTGCTCGGGTCCTCTCCGTAAGTAGCAGAGCTGCCCTAAAACAAATTACTACACCACGATGGCAACTCAAAAATGCCGTCGATTCGACAGAAGAAGATTTTGACAAAAATATTCAATGTTAATAGGACTATCCTCTTCACTAAAACGTGATACCATGGTACGAAGAACATCAAAATCTGTAATACAGAAAAGATGAGCTAAATTTATCCACCTTTCCTATCTCATATAATCGGCTTATATACAAGACTGTTATGTTCAGAGACAAATCGGATTAAAACAGACTTCTTTTAAAATCATCAGGTTTCCTTACTTGAAGGCAAAATATTCACAGGCCATTTATATAGCCTGGCAACTTTATTGTAGAGGGCGACTTGACGTATCGCGTAATTAATCAATAGGTAATAGTGATGTGCATCGAAAGATTAAATTAAATCGATAGTTTTTTTTTTTCAAACTATCAAATCGATTGCAGAGGTTCTTGCCTAGTTCTGTGAAATACATTCGTTGGAATTCAGTTTTTTAAATTCACTTTTAAAAAAAGGTGCTGAAATATTTTTCTTGCTTGATAACCAGCTACGAAGAGTTAATTTTAATGTGTACAAAAAGCTACGAAAAACTTTTTCTTTTTCCATTTCAGTCTGTAAGATTGAGTAGATTTATAAGGAAACAAAGTATTAGTGATTATTTTATATGTTGCCGTGAGAGAGAGCGTTCGCAGTGAGTGCGTCCATCTTAGAAGAAGATGCGTTCGGAAACATTCATTTTATTATATCACAAAGATCGTTCGATAGCATGACAGTCACTGATTAAGATAATTTTCGCCATTTTAGTAGTTGTTTTGTAACCATTTTTACATAAATACCTTATCTGACAAATTATAACCCTACCGTAGTCGGGTAAAAACAAGATAGCCAATTACATTTGTATGAGACAGTAAATTTTACATACATAACATAACATAAACTCACGCCTATATTCCCGAAGGGATAGACAGAGGTACTAGTACCCACATTTTATGTTTAGGTTCTGAATGTAATAGGTGGCGAGCCTATTGCCATTAACCGGAGACTTAGGTATAAACTGGTATAAACCTGCGATAAATACACACATAACTTCGAAAAGTCATTGGTGTGTGCGATGGTAAAACCTGGGATTAAACCTGACACCTCGTCTCAGCAGTTCATTACCCATATCACTAGGCTATCACGTGTAATTCTAATTAAACAATATACAAAATTAATAACATAAGCATTTCATTTCTTGGAACAATGAATGTCACATCCCTAAGGGGATATCACGAAGCTAGGGCTATACAGGCGGGTATTTAGGCAGCCCCAGCAGATCCATAAAAGTCAAATTTTATATTGGGCCACATGAAAAATAGACGGATTTGTAGCGACAAAGTTGCGTCATTATGATACAATATTAGACAACTAGTTATAGGTATATTTACTAGAAAAATATGTGAATACACGGTCAAATACAATACATATTTATTTTATCATCATCATCAACATACAAGTGCCGGTAAATCCTAGATATAAAGCATGTATTACTTCATCTGCGGCTTGCAATCTGTTGCCGTCTTGGTTCCAGGCGTAGTGAACTAGGCGAAAAGTGGATGTTAATATATTTATTTTATTTATTTAATACTTAGAAGTTTAAAAAAAACAATCATCACACTTAGTTACTTTTAGGTTGCCGCCAAGGTGCAAGCAGTAAGGGAAACTCATGAGAGAGAAATAGAGTGCAATACACCCACTGTTTACCTCTCTTTCGCACTTATTAGTTTGCCTTACCGCTTGTGCAGTCGCGCCGCTTGCCGCTGTGTTCGCGGCCACCACCTTACGGGCTGAACATTATGCCTATGCATAAGTAAACAGGCTATAAAGCCTAGCGGGCCACATGTGCTAACACCGACCCTATTCCGGTGATTTACTTGTATACTATTATATCCACTTTACGTAAACGGAGGTAATAATCTGTAGGTACTCGTTTTTCTATAAGTTATTCAATGGGATATTATCACTAGGGTCCCTACGTCCCTTTGTACGCTTCTTTTAAACTAAGCAACGGATTTTGATGCGGTTTTTATATAGATAGAATGGTGAAAGAGGAAGGTTTCTATGTAAATAACATCATGCTACGACCAACAGGTGCGGAGTAGGAATGAAAAATGTTGCAAAAACGGGGTGAAGCAGACGAAGTTGCGCGGGTCAGCTAGTTATTCATAAAACGAGTAAATTATTTCTTATCTAAGGAAATAGGAATTAGTATTGCAAAATATTGTAACGGAGTAATATTCTGTCGTCCCTAAGTATTCTGCAAGTGCGAAGAACAAACCTTGAGACGTGTTTCGTCTCTAACTTCAGAAACGGACGGACGCGAGACGGAAGTCTTTATATTTGTTTTGAGGCGTGCAGTTTGCATTCCTTTACATTACAATTAGTAATATTTTGATGCCCCCCTCCCTCTCCCTATACCTAGTACTATGGTCTACAGTGAACCATGGAGTCATCGTCAATAAAGATATAAATCTCTTTTAATAAGACCCTATGCAGCTACGAGTACATACTTATTTTAATTGTTATAACCTAAACTCTAAATATTAAAAACTATACAATCTCTACTTTCTCGTTAAGTTCATTGATCTGAACACTAAAAAGTGAACTCTTATTAAGTAACAGGTCAACCATTATAATCGATTTAATATCTGACTGACATCAGATCGTGGTCACAATAAAGATTAACAACTTTATTTTCCTTTTTCATTTTCTAAATATAGACGAGACTACTCATAGTGTATCATTTCAGCTGTTGAAATTCAGGATGGAAAGATTTTGTGCAGTCAGTAGGAAGAACAAGTACTTAGTTGATTGGGAAGACCGAGTTGATACTGTTATTTAATTGTATGAAACCCTGCTTTATCTTTTGCACTGACAGTTCAGAAACTCTCTTAACCTTCAACCCTTCCTTGTCCTACCCCCTCCGCTCTACAGGGTCGGCAGCACGAGCGTGATGCCCCTGGTGTTCCAAATGTCTATAGGCTACGATAACACTTTCCATCCCTTTGCTTGTCTGCCGCCTAACTGGTATAAAAAAAAAGATTTCTTTCAGTGTGTGGCGGGCACTGCATCAGTGCCTTTGCACGAACAACTAAAGGTATCGAAAGAGCGAAGCATAGCGATTGGTGGTCTTCACACACACACACACACACACACACACACACACACACACACACACACACAAGTTCACTGTAGGCAGGCTGCCCATCGTAATGCTCCGCTCTCTTGATAACTTTACATTACGTATTCTTGCTAAGAGCCCCAGTATTTCACGTGGACCATGCCACGGGTCGCAGCTAATAACAAAATATATTATACCAAAGATATCTTCCGTGTAATATGCAACAACCCACGCAACCATAAAAGGTTATATTATTCCAAAATATACACTTTATTACTTAATTTCCGTGCACAATATACAAGTTAAGCGTTCATTGTTGTAAGTACAACACAACGGACATGACAATAAACTTGTTTTTATATAAGTCATATGTGCTGATGATTCTGCCGTTAAACGCAAGTAAAACAACACGACATCATTTTATGAATGTTGGCTAAATATGAGCAGGCATAGCATAAATCAATGCGCCTATATTTGTACATACATACACAATAATAAAACAGTAAGTTCAAAATCTCTCTTAGAAAAGCTTCTAGCAAAGTCTCCACCGCTATACTGGGGCAACTATCATTCGTCATCGTCATCCATCATCATGAACAATCATTCTAACTAGAGAAGTGAATAAAGTGTTATAAAATAAAATAAGACTTGACATAAAGGTCCTAGTTACCGTGTCATAAAATCCCTTAAAAAACAGTAAGTATGGACTAGGTATGTATTTATAATGATATTTACATAATGATATATGTATCTCTACAATTAGATATCTAGGTGGACAACTAATTATATGGGGACGACACGCTTATGTCTCTTTTGCAACTTTTTAGACAATCTCTGGGGCGTGGCGGTAATGAAAGCGCCTGTAATTACGCAGGAGGCGCGAGTTCAATTCCCGCTAAGTGCTAATATTTGTAAACATGAATATAAATATTTGCATTCATCTGGCAGTTTCAATGCATAATATTTAAGTATTTCATATATTCAAGTATGTTTATCCGCATTCTAGAACCCACAACACAAGCTAGTTAAGCTATACTTACCATAGGTGTAGGTGGCGTTGTATGTATAACCTAGAATATTTATTTATTAATATTTATATTTAGGTATGTCCCATTGGTTCATGCTAGGTCCACAAGCGCTACGTAATACAAAACATAATACATACACGTAATTAGAAAAAAATGTGCTTCATTTTCCTCCTCGTCACCCATTATACTTGGTTTTGTGGGAAACTTAACTGTCATAGTGTGACATCTTGCTTATTGAAGGCTGGTTCCTTTGTTAACTTCGATGCCTTCGCGATGCTACGGAAGGCGCAGAATAGGGGCTTTGCGTAAATAATAGCGACGAAAATTGGTAAAATGATTCACTTTGAATTTGAATTAGCTACTTCGGTGTAAGTAGGTAAGTATGTTATCTATAATAGGCATCTTAGGAACCCATTTTTAACCCTCACAGTAAAAAACGACGGCGTGTTATAAATTTCACGTGTTTGTGTGTGTATGTGTTTGTGTGCATGTGTGTGTGTATGTGTTTGTGTTTGTGTGTGTGTGCGTCTGTAGCATCGTAGCTCGCGAACAGATGGACTTATCGATGGACCATTTTTCCCATTATTCACATGTACGAAATTCCTATATCACACTGTATAATCTATGATCAGTGGATTTGACTTCCTCCGCCGCTGTGGCACTCAGTGTTATCCTCAAGAGACCTTCAAAAACAATTACAGCGTAGGTATACATATATAAAGCGTGTACATTTTGAGCAGTGACTGAAGTGTTCTAATTATAGTTACCAAGATAATTTTAATAAAACCTATAGACTAGGCCTTTATCTGAAGAAAAACTAAGATTTATAACACATAACATAAACTCACGCCTGTATTCCCGAAGGGGTAGGCAGAGGTGCTAGCACCCACATTTCGCCAGTTTATGTTTAGGTCCCAATAAAGGTGCTGGCACCCATATTTCCTTGCACCCACATGGCACACACACTTATAAAGCTGCGATAAATACACACATAACTTCGAAAAGCATCGAAAAGTCATTGGTGTGTGCCATGGTAAACCTGGGATCGAACCCGAGACCTCGTCTCAGCAGTCCATTACTCATACCACTAGGCATTTAAGTAGTAAGCGGTAAGATTTATAAAATGTTATATATTTATATAGCTAATTAAATTCAAGCATCTACCTTCAATTCTATACCAACACGATGAACAAAAGGGTTCTCTGTTCTCTACAGAGAATAAAAATACAACATACCGATCCAAAGGCGCCAGAGGCAATGACAAAAAGAAGACCTAAGTATTACGTTGTCTTTTATTCTTATTTCCGAACGACGACTTGCAAACGGGGAATGTGTGGTTTGCATATTCGTTTTTGTAATTGAGATTAAAATGAAATAGGATCCAACGTTTCAAGGGGTTCAAGAGATTGGCTATAGAGTTGTGTTACATGTAGGGTGTAAGACATTGCATACTATTAAATTAAACAAGCATTGAGGAAATAGTAAAAATTTAAATCAATGCAAACAAGATTCAATAATATACAGGGTGTAAGGAAAACACTACCGAAGAAGAAGGCTCCTGGTAGTAGGTACTCGTACTCCTGGTTCACAAAATAGTGGCATGAAGAAAAATTACGGCAAAGCAATTTTCTTTTTAATATTGATATTTGTTTTCACATTGTTTACTCCTCCATCGTATAAGTAAAGCTACATGAAACGAAAATTTTATAAAAAAACGTCACTGCAAAAAAGAAAAAGTGGCGCCATCTTGCGAGTTCATGTTTTCTCATGAAATTTTTGTTTCATTCAGCTTTACTAACACGATGGAGAGTTAATAACGCAAGTTAAACGGTAAAAAAAAGAAAGAAAATAAAATTTTCATGCTGCAATATGTTGTGTACCAGGAGTGCCTACTACCAGGGGCCTTCGGCTTCGGGAGTGTTTCCCTTACACCCTGTGTATCGTGGAGAAGTATAGTGGGCTCCATTAGGCCTAGAAGCTATATCGCATTCAACACCAGGAATTTTTGTATGGGGGCAGGCCAATTTTCAGCAGTGGACGTCCTATGGCTGAAATTATGATGATGATGTTTACTAAATAAAAGAACATCGCCTAATGAGTCTTGATCTTTCTCTCTTTGTACTCCTAAGGCATCCCTACCTGCTGAAGCCTAAAGCCTTGTAAAATTGAATTTAGAATAGAAAAATCTGTTTAAGATCTAATCGTCTTTTTCTGCTTACCATTGCCAAAAAATGTTACCAAATAAAAACCTATAGGCAGGCACCTAATAAAAAATCTTTTGAAGAATGTTGAACACAAAAATAAAGTTAACGTCGCTTGATGAATGAGAATAATTAATGGCCGGCGTAATGGCCGCACCTAGGTCCCTTTGCCTGTTGCCCTTTCTTGGCAGTTAATGAACCATCGAACTATTTCGATCTATTAGAAAATATACTCGTTGATATCCACAATATCTAGGATCTAGTATAAGAAATGTACAACTCAACGAAAAAAAGAAGTTTAGGTACCTAATATTCGTAGCTAATTGCTACTAACTGGTCAACAAGAGAGGATATTTTATTTTATCTAGGACACGTCGATTTGACTTACACTCGCCTGATGGTGATCTGTAGGCAAAGTGTCAGGAAAAAGGGTCATCAACACAAACAAGTACAGTGTTACCATGGTGGCGCTCAGATGGGTCGGGCGATAGATGCCTCGAACGCAAGTTGCCGCAGTCATTATAAAGACTAATACTGTTTACGTCCATTTCTCATTATGTTATAATAACATTTTGTCGAAGTCGCAAAATGTCTAAAAACTAGAATGTACAGAGATTACGGTACTGTCGATTGAAAAATAGAGTTATGCACTACATTGTACACTACCAGGGTATATTATGGTTTTGGTGTAAAGACTTTCATAGCTTTCATGAGAACTTCACATAGGTAAGACATAGGTTGTACACCATATAAAAATGAGGTATTTAAACTTTTTGGAATGGTGTCCACATAAGTTTACGACTGATTTCGAATCCCCCGCTAGAAATGCAATCGTTTCTGAGTTTCCGAATATAATTTTGAAAGGCTGTTTCTACCATTTTAAAAATAGTTTACGTAGAAAAGGAAAAGCATTGGGTCTTTTGAAGAATAAATTCACATCAAGAATTGTATCATTATGTTCCGCACTACCTTTACTTCCCGAAAATAAAATTATGGAGGGTTGGAATTACATACAAAAAAATGTCCACCAAATCATTCAGAAATAAAAAAGTTTGTTAACTACATGTCTCGATTTTGGATTAAAGATGCTAGTTTTACTATACAATGGTGTATATTTGGTGAACAATTCAGAACAAATAATAATTTGGAAGGTTGGAACTTTAGCCTGAATAGCAGTGTGGGAATGAAAAGCCCAAATAATTATTATTCACCTTATCAGACACCTAGAAGAAGATGCTTATGTATAGAGTATGTGATTTCATTAAATGAATTATTAGAATAAATTTCGCTTTTTAATAAATTATGTTCTCCATTTTATAGATTCATTGAATAATCTTGTAACCATATTATCAACGACTGTACCCTTGGTGACATTTTTTTTTTAGACATTTTGCGACTTCGACAAAATGCTATTATAACATAATGAGAAATGGACGTAAACAGTATTAGTCTTTATAATGACTGCGGCAACTTGCGTTCGAGGCATCTATCGCCCGACCCGCTCAGATTAACGTCCTCATCACATACTATTTCCCGATTAAACGCCCGCGGGATTGTAGGAAGAAGAAAACACATTAGCTGAGAAGGCATGCTAAGACTTATTGGTGCGGCAAAGGAAAAACTCACCGAACTCTTTTTTCTCTTTTTAACTCGTTTCTTTTAAACTATGTATTTTAGCAGTAGCTGGTCGACAACTAAATGGCTGACGACTGGAAGGAACGCCTTGGAATATCAACAAAGGAGTCGCCTTCACCGTCGGCGAAGCGAAGAAATTATTCTGCTATTTTCCATACGCGACGTAGGTAGTACATACATAAATAGCACATAAAACTCTTCTTTTACAAATGCATAAGAACTGAAGGTACCTATTATAGGTATATATAATATATCGTCACATAAAGCGCCGGTGGAGGTAGTTATGTCAGACTGACCTAATGTATCTCGCACCAGGCATCTCCTCTGGTGAAAACTCAATGCTAGAAGCATCATCATCATCTTCCGATGTCCGATGTTTCGCATCCGAAGAAGCATGTGCTGACAAAACATTCCGAAGCTGAACAAACATCAATAATTAGCTGACCTGTCTACTTCTTCATGGTTTAAAGTGAGTAGGGCTGACCGTTTGTATAATAGCTTTTTTTTTTGCTGTGATCCAATTTTGTAGCCATCACATATAAATCAGGTACTTAATTTAAATGATACATGCAAAATTAATAATAATAAAACAATAATTTCGAGAGTGAACACATTTTATTTAATTATGGTATTATTAGATAATGAGTTTGAGTATAGAACCTCACCTCCTTATTTAAAAATTCTTAACAACAAAGTTATAAGGTTCTGAGTACAAAACATGCAATTCAGACTGCCTCCAACCGGTCGGAATGGAGATCGAAGGGGGAGGTCTATCAAAATTGGACGTCCTATAGTTGAAATGATAATAATGATGAATGATGAGTACAAAAACACAGAACAATTTAATGACACATGTCCCCGTTATTGTTTAAGGAGGTAATTACATAGAAACTTATTAACCTAAAAATCAGTATTTTTTTAATTAGCATTAAAACTTAAGTAGTACCAACAGGTAAGCATTCTATATTCTGCCTTTAGCACCAATGTAAAAAAAGTACACAGTTATAGTACAACTGACAGATAAATTATTTCAGGTTTAATAACTTTGTCTCATTTTATAACTACTGAAACAACTTGCAATAAAGCAGGCCTCACACACAGCAGCAAGCAGCAAGCTTACAGCAAATGCTGTTTACTTTTTGCGGTCTGTTAAATTTTAAACTTCTAATATGTGCCATGGTAAGGGAGTATACACACTAAAGCAGCATTTGTTGCACATACAGCCCAAGAAGCACTCACTGTTTTAAATTTGGTGCTTTGGTGCATTTGCTGCTTTGCCGTGTGAATTCTCTAAATGTATAGACACATTAATTGCTTCCCTAAGCATTTGCAGTGCTTCTTGCTTGCTGTTTAGATGTGTGGCCCGCCTAACTGGTAACAGTAACTGGTATGACGAATACGCATCGAAAATCATAAAAAGCGCCATCATCGCAATAGTAATATAAAAGATGCAGGTTTTAGTACCTAACGATTTCATAATATATTGAACTGAAATTAACTAATCATCATACAGTGTGAAAAATTAATTTGAAATACATAATCTAAACTATAAATCAGAACTATTGGCTCCTAAGGGCAGTAGAGGCTTCTTATATGGTCGGCTGTATGAAAGTCACGACCCTGATGTTGGACGTCACTAGGTCAAAGTAGACACTTCCATCCGGCGTGTCGTGTGCTTATCTGCCACGTACCTATCTACGATGGTGGCGCACCTATCATTTTATAATGGAAGCAATAGAAAAGTTACGTAAACTTTAAACTGCTACCAAAAAAATATTTCAGTTGTCATCGATTAAGGGCACTAATACACTAGTTTTGACGACCACGACCGCAAGAGCACAGGCGCCCCGTGAAGTTACCAGGCAATTTTATATTCACAAATTGCTGCAACAAAGTCGCGTACGCGCAGCAAGTACATCGTCTATATGGTTTTTAATAGCTTTTACAAAATGAGTGCCAATGGGGAGGTTTTTAGAGGTGTTAATGTTAGATGCAATCATTGCAAGATCATGACATGCTTGCTGCCAACACGCGGCAATAGTGACGTTTTAAAAGTAAAAGCCCGTCGCGGTGTCGCCACGGTCTCTTCGCGTAAACTGAAGAAATCGCCAAGTAACATGTTAATGTGATGGAAGGTAAATATAATGTATCATTAAGTTAAAAAAAATACAACTATATGCATCAGCATAATCTGGCCTATTGACTTAGCCCAGTGAGTAGGGTCTATACTATTATGGATTGGTTAGATCAATTTTCTATCATATCTTAATAAGACATAGGGAATTATTTCATACAGATTTTCACCGAGTATCCTAACCGGTCGGATTGGAGGTCGATGAGAGAGGCCTATGTTTAGCAGTGGACTTCTTGTGGCTGAAATGATGATCCTAAATTAATCATTTAATTAGTGCGTGTAGCCAGTGATGACCAATGACGCCGAGACGTGGATCCATAGTGAGGGCCAATTGTCGCGTATAAATTGGGGCATTGGTATTTGAAATGTGTAAATTTCAGATTGACATGGTTATTTACGTATTGACTGTTAAATATTTCGGGATATTTACTATGCTTGTTGATTTTATGGAGCAACCGATATTTCGGCGCTGTTGCAAGCGCCATGATCACGGTGTAAAATATCGGTCGCTCCATATAATCAACAAATATGGCCAATATCCCGAAATATTTAACAGTGAATGTGTAAATTTAAGTTCAACATAAGAAACGTCGGGAACGATGTGAAAGCTACCTTTTCTATGTCGAATCTCAAAACATGTCAACTGCAGAGGCCACATAAAAAAGCTAAAGTTCACACAGCGAGCTATGGAAAGGGCTATTCTCGAAATTTCCAGAAACGAATAAATTTGTAAACGAACGACAGCCACCGATATAGCCAGCCGCGTTAACAAGCTAAATGGCAGTGGGCGGGGAACATAGCACGAAGAACAGATGGCCGTTGGAACCGAAAGGTTCTCGAATGGAGACCACATACTGGCAGAAGAGGCGTTGGACGGCCTCCCGTGAAACGGACGGATGACATAGTCAGAGTGCGGGTACCGGTTGGATGCAGACCGCCTCCTGATGTAGGATTGAAGGTCGATGGAGGAGAATGTTCAGCAGTGGATATCTTATTGCTAAATGATGATGATGATGATACTATCCCAAATAGGTTCACAAGGTATCAAATATAATAAGTTCAATGTCTAATATTACCTATAAGTACAATTATCCATTTTACAGTCAACAGTAATCAATGGCAAAAAATATTATATAGATACCTATTTTAAAATCGTTTGTATAACAGCACTAATTAATGTCGTTTTCATGTTTGAATTAAGTCCAGTCAATATTAGATTACATATTACAATAACATAGAAAAATAAGTCTAACTTTGAAGTCTTAACACAATTTTCTTATTATTTAATCACATTATTGCATAAAGAAGACATTTGAAGTACTTTGACACATCACACAAATTCACATAACAGGCGAAATTCAATTACTATTCCTAAAAAATATCATAATAATTTTGGGCCATATTTGCTTACAGCAAATATATTTTTTGTCAGAAACATTTTGTCATTAAATGTTGATAATCAAATTGGTAGATCGAACTTGACACATTATAATCATTATGTACTATGTACAAAAATAAAAAAAATGAATTTTAACAAAAAAAAGAGTCCTGAATTAATTTTGTCATTAACTATACATTACAATGTACTATTAAAACACTATTTTATATTGACATTTGACAGTAAGTAGCAGTGACAGTTTATGAGTATAAAAATAACACACAGGTATTTACTAGTGTCATTGAATTTGAAACAAATATCTTGATGTTACAACCAGTGTTCCTCTCACTTCAGAATGACACACAAGTATTTCAATTATGGCAACATTTATATAACTTTTAGTCAAGAAGTAACACTCTATTCTTGTCTACCCTCACATTTGGAGCACTCTTCAATTTCTTAATAAACTTATCAGCGATTCTGTCATCTACATCCCTACCAGTTGCCTCAGAGTATTCTGCTAATACCTTCTTCTGCAGTCTTTTAAAAGGCACTTCATTGCCTTTTTTCTCCAAAACAGACATAATTACACCATGCCAGTTAAATTTATCATCACTAACAGCTAATTCACCAATTTTGGCAACATTCTGATCATGAAGGCAAAGACTTTCTTCTGCTTCTTCTTCTTCTGTCTTTGCCTTCTTCTTCTGAACTCTTCCTTTAACAAGAGGTACATTTTCAACCGCTTCTGTACAGATTTCAGCTGGTTCACTATTTCCATTACAAGTACTGTTAACTGTGTCTTGTCTCTTGCGTTTTTTGTTTTTGCCATGTTTACCCTCTGCTGGGCAGTCCTCATCATCAACACATTCAGACTTCTTCTTCTTCTTTTTCCCTTTCTTGCTTTCAGCTTCTTCTTCCACTTCTTCTAGAGGTGGTGCCACTGCACTTTTACACTCAGCTTCATATTTTTGGCGTTTCTTTTCTTCCTTTCTCTGTTTTTTGGTCAACGTTTTTTCATCTATCTTTTGCAATTCTTCTTCTGAATCACCATTTTGAACTTCTGTAGTGGTTTGAGAATCATCATCTTCTACTTCTAATTTAGGTTTTTCAACAGCATCATTCTCTTTTTCTTTAGGATCATTAAGGGGTTCTTTATTTTGGTTTTGATTCCTATTATTAGCATTTGACAAGGCAGATAGCTTAACCGATATTAAATCCCAAGCCTGATCTATATCTTTAGGGTTTGTTTTATGGCCGCAAACATTTTTTACAAAATTAATGAATTTTGGCTTCTTTCTTGGAGTATTGGAGTGTTTGCTAACTGCCTCAATTATTTTTAATACATTACCGGGAGCAGTTTTCTGTTCATCTAATACAGATTGCAACATTTCCACCCAAGTGTTTTGTTTCCTCTCACCTTTTTTTTCCTTTGACACAAATCCTTTACCAGAGTAACGTTCCTCTTCAGTTACACATTTATTATGAACTTCGTAGTCCTGCCCACTGAAACCAACAATAAAATATTGGTTAACTATTACAAACTGAATGATTAATATTTTCAACTTCACCCACAATTTAGAAGTGTAAAAATTTCATTAATTCCTGTAGCAATTTTCAGTCTGATCTATTCAAACATTAGGCACCCAAGCAATTCTAGAATTTAACTCTATATTCCCATTATATTTTTCCACAATATGTGTACCAACTAAAAACATAAGTATCCTGCTTTTATGGTAAAGTATGTGTTTATTTCTTTGCTTGAATCCATTTCACAAAATTATATAATTATATGCACTTATGTTTATATTGTTAAGCTTGTCATATAATTTCATTTATATTCATCAAGTGGCCTCATAACTGGCCAGTTCTCATCAACTAAGTATAATATTTAAATTAGTGTATAAAACTCTTTGCAGGATCCAAGTGCACCTTTAAGTGTCTTAGAATCCATTATTTAGAAATAACTGGTACAATGGATTCAAGAGGAGGAAAAAGTGTCCTTGGATCCATCAATGGATCGAAGTGGACAGAGGTGAATTAACACATCAGTCCCATTGCCATATAAAAATCTATAGCAGCCATTAAACAGGGAATATGGGTAAACACCTAGAGAGAAAGGCGGATCACCCATCTGGTCAACAACGTCCACACTAGAAATAATAGTAGTAGTTATATTATACTTGACCCCACTTGTATTCAAAGAATATTCCCACTCATCTACCATTTCTAGTGTAATACAATGATTTTCAGAGATTTTGAAACACTTGTCATAAACATGCTGTCTAATATTCACTTACAATAAAATAAAAGAGGTTTATTGTTTCACTCACATAGGTACCCTCATAAAACTTATTAGAAATCTGAAATCTAATCAGATTCTAATTGGTCTCTATCCCCATTTCAATTCGAAAACTACATGGGTTAATGTAAAACATAAGCAACTGTTTACTTTTTAATACTTACAAAAAATCTTTAAAGCAGTCCATGCACGACAAATTGGGATTTCTGTTTCTGCATTTTGTCAAATAATGTTTCTCGACTTTAGGCTTTTGTACGGACTCCCCGCAATGACCGCACGTGAACACAACCATTGTAAATCGGTGTTAACACGTGCTTTTGCTATAAATTTGTTTACAAATGTTACTTAACCTGCAAAATATTTCGGCAATTTTATTCAAGATATTCAAGATGATTGATTGACTGTTCTGTTATAAAATATATTTACGCCAGAAAATTAAGGATATAATAAATCAAATAATATACGAATTTACTTACAGTGCAAAAGAACTTTTAAAAGTTGAAAAATTACGAATATATTTTCTTGAAACTTCTCTCAAAAATGTCAAAATTGACAGTTTCAATTCAACTCAAACGTCCCTGTGAAACGTACAAGCCATTTTTTTTATTGCAAATGAGTTAGATTAATAAGTATATACTTAATAGAGACTCTCCGCGGAGAGAAAATGCATGAAACGCATTTCTTTCTTCTCAAAGGGCTTCAATTTTGCCAGTCCCTGCATTGACTTAGAAAGAGAGTCTCTACTAGAAAAACGTACTCCCCAAACACAAGCACGGTACTGACCTGACAGTATTTTGACTGAACTGAATGACCAAAGAGAATACAATACTACGTAAGAAGAGTCGGGACTTCCATAGCACAAAATAATCTTACGAAATGTCAAATCATGGCTAATTGAACAACCAACCTATCAACTGTAATACATACAGAGTTGCCAACATATAGGAAAAATAGAGATGTGCCACTTAATATTATTTTATTTATCGATATCGATAAATGCAGGTGGGTGTGCTTTTTAAAAATACTTTTATATTTTCACAGGGATGCTATACTCCATTTTTCAACTAAAGTACTGCGTTATACAAGTTACATGTTGAAAATGAATAAGCATTCAATTTCCCAGAGGCAGTACATTTAATTAAAAAACCAGAGTGTAGGCTCAGTTTGGGTTTTCAAATGAAAAGTTCATAAAATTAAACATTTTTTATATAAAAGATATATAATTAGTTGGTAATCTGGTCATGTACTATTTTTTAATTTTTAATTTATTTTTCAACTAGTGTGGCTTTAAACCAACCTTATTGATGGAACAACAAACTTTAACTGCGTCCTTTTTTTTCTTTAAATCTTTTTCAGTAAAATGTTTACCGCAAACAAATTTTAATTCGTGGAGTTTCTCTATGGGTATATATGCTAGATCTTCATTTCCTGTTATCTTCACCCATTCCTTACAACTAAAAATAAAACATCGATATATAATTCCGAACATACCAGGTACCACACTATTCTCCTACCAGTTAATGTATAAAATTATAATTTTCGTTGTTTTATCCCATAAAATCTATGAAACATTGAAATATTGAATAATACACTACTCACCAAAGCTCATCAATAGGAAATCTGGCCATGAAAAACCGTTTTCTGCCATCCTTTCTTCCAGATTTTAATCCACATATTTCACACTTTCTATACGACATATTCCACTTTAATAAACAATGCCTTTTCTAGAGAAAGTCCTTGAAGGATAGATAGGATAGAATTCAGCTTCTTTCACATTATTTTACTAATAATATTCAAAGAAAAATATTTTGAAAATAACGATTAGACATCAGTGACAGACAAGTGACATTTCAAAATACAGCGAGCGAGACATAAATATAGCCATTGGGTTGGCCAAGAAACACAAAAAAAAAAAGTATAGCCAACATTAAAATGTAGCTCCGTTCCATACAAAATTCCAGTTGTTCGTAGTTGCGTCAGACTGTGAATGACAGTTGAGGGTGGGGCCGTAATGCCGTAAAAGTGTTTTGTTTGTAATATTTTTTGTAATGTAAAACGGTACTCTGTTTAATTAGATTTCAAGTGTTTTACCGAAATTCATAAAGCCGAATTGACTATATGTAATAAAATGGGTTACCACCCGTTATTCATACTCAATTTCATTGTTATTGGTGAGTATCAAAAACTTTATAATGTATGTATTAGTAATGTATTTACTTGTGTTTTATAAATAAAGACTATATTAGATATAGTAATACACTAATGTAAAATTTAACAAGCTAGCACAATGTATGTAATGATATAACAGTTGTAAACCTCACGCTACATTCAGTTTTTTTTTTCCAAAGCATCATACACAAACGCCGACTACGGGACTATCTACGGGAGTGATACAAATTTAATTAATGGTATTGACAAAACACCCAAAGTGGAAGGTCAAGACTTTGTAACATGGTGCAGCACGTCAATATTGGAACAGGAAAAATGTGAGAAGCTGGCAAAGTCTGTCATGCAAGACAAGGGACTGTTTGGACCAGATTATATTGAGCTACGGTGTAAGCGAGTAAGTGTTCTTATATCTTACTATTTTAACTTGTTTATTTATAATAATAAATTTACTAGGATATACAAGAAAAAATTAAAACATTTATATGGCCTTCAATTTATTTATTGAATGAAATTTCTATTTAATATGAAAATACTAAAATAATATCACTATAAAGAGGTAATGATTAATGGAAGATGTGTAAGGATAGAGGCAGGTTGTTGTCTCTGTCTACTCTGGAGCGAAACAAACATGCATATAAAGCATATAAGAAATATTAGAAGCTCATTCACTAATTGTCACATACATTATGGTAGCTAATAAATTCATAAAAGAATCCTATAAGACCTTTCCACACATACATTTATCACCTATATGATCTCTTTTAAAGATCTCTTTAAGAGAGCAATATAGCACATTTATTTCAGACCAGAAGCAGCTATATGAATTTTCATGGTTCTCATGTTATATGAAAAAGTTGTAATAAGTAATATGAGAATCTGTCTTTTTTTTACCTACTTGTTGCCTACTTTACTCCTTTAGTAGTAACTTTTTTTAGGCATTTTTTTTTCAATTTGTTTAAAGTATTATTTTATTTACAGGCTTTCGATACAGAGGAATGTATGGTATGGTTGGATAGAGGGGAGGCATCACTTGTGGGTCTCGATGCTGGTGAAGTTTATGTTGCAGGCCGATACCATTCCCTGGTGCCTATTCTTCAAGAGGTAATGCTAAGATCTTTAATTATTTATATTTGTATGTATACATTCAATTTTACAATTATGTTACAGAAATATCATGTAATGAGCCATCCGTAACTCACAAATTCTGTACATTATTAAATGTGTGTGTATTTCGGACATAAAGTCATAACATAAACTCACTCCTATATCCCGGAAAGGGTAGGCAGATGTGCTAGCACCCACATTTTGCAAGTTTATGCTTAGGTCCCAATGTAACAGGTGGCGAGCCTATTGCCATTAACCGGGCACTTATAAACCTGCAATAGACACTCACATAATTTCGAAAAGCTTCGAAAAGTCAATAAAACCCAAGTTTTATATTAGGCTACTGCAGTTTTTTTATTGTATTCCTTATTGTAAATAGTAATTGTTAATAGTTATATGGCCAAGGAGTGCCGTACCAGTACTCTGTAGCAGTGGTGCGTAAAGGTGGCTTACCTCAAGTACAACCAGGGTACGGCTTGCAAGCACTGCGAGGAGCAAAGGCATGCTTCCCTGGAGTAGGTGCACTCGCCGGATGGGTGATGCCAATACATGTGGTAAGTTTCAATAAGTCTTTTTTGTATTCAATTTCAATGGGGCGGGGCGTGAAAAAGCATCTGATAAGGCCTTCAAGCTGAGCGCCACCATTGTAGCACTGAACGTGGTTGCAATGGTGACTCTCTTTCATGAGACTTCGCCTTCAGCATAACATCAGGCGAGGTGAAGTCAAATTGACGTGCCATAAATTAAAAAAAAAAACACTCATGGTTGCATAAATGTTTTTTCTTCAGTGACAAATTTTATAATTATAATTTGCAAAACATTAAGTTTTTGATACAATTAAAACAAATAATGTTAGTTTTGATCTTTATATTTTCCAAGAGATATCAATATCTAATGGAAAGTTTGGTATTACAGCATTATTTCAACAGCACTGTATAAATATATCAAAAATTATTTCAGCTAATGCAAAATGGTGGTCTGAAAATAACTGACTGCAATAACCATGTGAAATCTGCAATAGAGTTCTTTGGGGAATCCTGCGCACCAAACTCATTAAAGGATATGTACAATCCGATTGGTGATAACTCTGACAAGTAAGTAATTAATATTTAAACTTAATTGTTTCAATATTGATGTGTAATGACATCTGAAATGGCAAATGAAAGATGTAATTCCTCTTTTTTTTTCTATAAAGATTATTAGCAACCGAAGTTACTAATATTCCCTTTAACCCCTCCAGCTAAGCTCAAAGACTTGTGTTAGGAGTGGGTTCACGTCGGTAGTGTAATGGCCAGGATTCGAACCCGGGACCTCTCGATCGTAAAGCCGACTCCTTAACCACTAAGCTACCGCCGCTTTTTTAAAATTACTTACTGCCGCCAAATTACTAAGGACATGATGTATCCATCTCCCTCTAACGTCAGGTGACCCAAATGTCAGTTTATATATTCTGTCCTTTTCGTTACTTGTTTTTGAAAGCCAGTATATCCATGGATGTGCTTATCCATAATATGTCTTGCAGTGTGTTGAGTTTAAGTGCATTATTTGTAGACTGGAGTGTCCACTATATTCTTAATTTTCTTCTAGACTATGTCGACTGTGCACGGGTGGTGCAGGAGTACGGTGTACTTTAGCTGATCCTTACGCAGGCTATGAAGGAGCCTTGCGATGCCTCATAGCAAACAACTCAGGAGAAATTGCATTTGTACGAGATACAACTGTGCAGCATGCTTTGCTGTCTCATACTATACTTGGTAAGTAGCATAACGGCAACAATATTATCTGGCACATATTACATGTACCAGTACACGGTCCTATATGTTGCCATTTTCGAAATTTTAGTCTGCCCATCGTCTTTTGGACTTGGACTTAAGTAAAATATACACAAAGTCACGGGCACAACACAACTACTAACATCAATTTCCCTATTCTCCTGTATTCCCTCTACCTTCCCTTTCTTTGATCTCTGGCAGTAACTCCGAAGGGCACGAAGGGAACTGCCAACTTTTTCATTATCTATTTTTACCCGACTGCGCGACGCAAAGGAGGGTATTGTGTTTATCAGTCTATGTATGTATGTATGTATGTATGTTTGTTTCTATGTGGCGTTCTAGAGCCTAAACGCATAGACCGATTTTGATGATTCTTACCTCAATCGATTCGTCTTAACCTTGCGAGTGTCACTAAAGACATGACAGTAATCAAAATTCACCACAGCGACCACCAGACGCCATATTGTCAAAATGAAAAAAAAAAATTTCGATGAACTATGTCAAGTGGGGTGTCGTTGAATAGGTATTTTAAAATCATATTTAGGTTCTTTTTACCATTTTTCATTTTAACTAATAGTTTAGGATATATAACGATTTAAAGTTGTTTA
This sequence comes from Pelosia muscerda, assembly GCA_963691645.1. NCBI lineage: Eukaryota > Metazoa > Arthropoda > Insecta > Lepidoptera > Erebidae > Pelosia > Pelosia muscerda. The sequence goes on from OY829121.1 coordinate 6,563,467, forward strand.
ACAAAACATTAATTCTCGCTAATTTTCTTACTTCACGGATAAACGATATACAAACAAAAATAATATTTTGATAAAAAAATAAATTTCAAATGAATAGTAACTAAAAAGTATAAAATAAAAAAAATAATTTAAAGAAAAACAAAAAACCCGACTGCCTAACTAACCTTATCTAACTAAAAAGAAAGAAACAAGCCCAGTAGTTAAAATTTCATACAATACTCACAGTCGGGGCCCATTTAAATTTTACCAATCACATCTTCCTAAGGGGCCCCGACTGTGAGTATTGTATGAAATTTTAACTACTGGGCTTGTTTCTTTCTTTTTAGTTAGATAAGGTTAGTTAGGCAGTCGGGTTTTTTGTTTTTCTTTAAATTATTTTTTTTTTATTTATCTTTATGAATAAATTAAAAAAAAAGATATTTATTTCAGGTAACACATAAAATGACCCATAGTTTAATTTAAAATAAGAATTATTTTTTATTTTACCCTATTTTTTTTATAGGTGGTGTGACAGAAGACCAATTCGAACTACTCTGCCGAGATGGCACGCGCCGACCAGTGATTGAATCTGAACATTGTAACTGGGGCCGCGCACCGGCCGACGCCATAGTCACCAGCAGTGCTGCGCCTATGGAGCAGAGGAAAAGGTATACTAACAGATTTAGAGTTTTAATATAGAATTATTGTGTGTGTTTTTAAATTTGGATTCAGACTATCTGAGCCATTAAAGTGTTTTTATTTCTTCTAAATGAGGTCCGATTCCTTTAGCCAGGTATTTATGGCCAGCTACATAAACTAAGAAAATTAATGTTATTCTAGTTAGATAACATTGTGATATAGACCCAACATCAAGACTACTCAAAAATTAAAATTAACGGCCGACGAATATTATCGGCATCAGCAACTTCGGCAAGCAATTTTATCGAATGAGAATAGACCTTATTATCATAGGCATAAAATTGAACTTTAAAACCATACGGTTGCTACTTAATGCCGAAGATCGTCGTTGAAATTTAAATTTTATAACAACAGTGTTATGACTTATACTTACTCGACAAAATATATCTTGATGTGCTCCGACCCTAAGTAATCTTCTGATTCCTTCAATGTTTGACAGAAATTATATGTCTAAGTACACTTTTCTTTGCTGTTATCACCTGTTACAGGCATTTCTTTACACCAAAAATTTCCACACAATGGTAACTATCTCTCAAATAATTTTTGTTTCTTCATTATAGATATCAAAACTTCTTCCAAATCGTGTACAAACTGTACGGCGAGCCAAATTCTCTGAACAAAAACTACAATAACAGTACAAACATGTATCAGACCAGCCCTTACATCTCTTACTCAACTACAGAACAGTCGAGATACCAGTACGACCCTTACAACAGGGATAAGTTCAACTATAACAACAGACAGACTAAGGAGGAGAAAGAAAAGTAAGTATGTTAAACATGAACCTTTTAGAGGAGGTAGGACACGACGGTATATCCGTCCCAATCGAGCAGTCCGACTGGAGAAGTATCTCCACCCTACAGAATATCGCCGTTTAATAACCTTGTGTTGTGTTTTCGGTAGTGAATAGGGTAGCCAGAGCTCACTAGAGAGGTTTTGTGTTGTCAGTGGGAAAACCAAAGGCTAATCCTAAATCTTTTGCGCTGACGACACAAAATGTCTGTTCTTACAGGGGTTGCGGTACGAGTGTTATTCCTCTGATGTTACACTCGCCCAGAGGCCACGGTAACCACAAACCATCAGGTGGCCCGCGTGCTTGTTTGCGACCTAAGTTGTATAAAAAAAGAAAAAAGTATAAATACATCGTGGTCATTATATACTATACAGAATATACAGTCGCTATAAAGTTTTACACAGGTGGCTAAAGTGTCACGATTATTGCATGACGCAGCTGGTGATTAAAATCGACCATTTAAACGACCAATCGCAGTTGATTTCCCTTTGCGAACAACACCTATTATACATTTGTATGCGATTTTAGTCACCATACAGGTGACTATGAGCTGGGCTAGCGATGCGATGCAATTTGTGAAGCGATTCAGCGCTCGACGAAAATCGACCCGTGTACATTCCTCATAATGATACTATACCTGATGGCTTACCTTGTTTTTTTATTTTTATAGCAGAGACACCATGTCACCATACAAACCCCGTGTTGACTCAGGTGGTCAACTCATTGAACCAGTGTTTCGACTATTCAAGTCCAACATAACCACTGATTTGCTACTACAGGTAATAACTTTAGTCTTGGTATGTATGGTAGATAATTATGTATATAATTAACTATTGTACAATAGGTAAATTTCAAATAAAAATTATATAATAATAAAAATTCGATTATGACAGTAATGGGAAACACCTTTCTCAGATCTCAGTTCGCGTAGTTCGTAAACATTCCGATAGGCGAAACCGGTCAGGTCTATTAAAAAATAAAAAATAAAAATACTGTGGAAAAGTACAAGTGAGTTCTCAATATGTGTAATTCCGATAGGTGACTTTATGGTCGCCCTAAGACGAATTCTGTTACAGGAAGACCAATTCCATAATTTATATCTGTTCGAAATTCTGTCTCGATTTATTGAAATATCAAACTCGGTATTTTCGTAACAGTTTCAGCCTACCATCAGGCGAGGTGAAGTCAAATTGAGGTATCCCATATAAAAAAGAGAAAAGTTTCGTAGTGTTTGACATGGGGGTAATTGAGATTAGATCGAAACTGTCGAAACTTTTCAGTCATTACTATTAATAATGTGTATTGTATAAACAAGTGTATACTTAAAACTACATATTTTTGAATAACATCTGGTCTGTTTTTGCCCCTAGGATGCTACCATAAACTTCCGAATTTTAACCGAAGAACAACAAGCCGCTAAGCACATTTTGAACAATGTATATGTAGGGAGCCAGGCAGAGAAGGCAGTGCACGGCATCAGAGATTGTCCCGTGAGAAGAGCCACCCTGTGTGTCACTAGCGACCAGGAAATGGATAAATGTGGCAAGATGAGGGTAGGTATTTTTTTAACTAGCTGATTGTCGCTGCTTTGCCTACATTCTGTTCCTCATGCCTTTCTACCTTCAGCGAAAACAAAATAAGAACGCCGAATCGGTCGAGTCGTTCTGTACTGCCCTTTAGCAACATTCATTATTTATTATAGAGAAGATTTTTTTTATTTTTAACAGAAAATTATACGCCAATACGCATATACTTTTTTACATTACAGAATATATATTAACGATTTAGTTCCATGTCCGAAGATGGGTTTGGACCTACATTTCAGTGGTCTTTGTGTACCCGTTAATGGGTCTTTTTTAATATATTTTTGGTGCAATACTGTCTCGTAGACATTCAGCACGTTGACAAAATATAGGAGTCTTGTGGAGCTCTACAAGACTCCCATGTTTTGACCATCGATTGGTGCCCATTTCTTCTCAACTGACTAGATCAGATCTCTAGTCGTTTTCTTTTAAGTCTCACGAATCCAGTATCTGCCTTTTTTTATTGTGCGCAAAATCCCCACGGATACCAACCTCTACCAAAACCGATGGAGGTGATTATGTCGGACTCGAACTGACCAAAACGCACGCCATCCATGGGTCCTTGATTGCCGGAGGTGAGATTATACAAGACATATCTCTCGCACCCCGGCAGACCCGGGGAAGTATCTTCCTGTATTAAGTTTGAGGCACTGTTTGGGTGTCGTTCCAAAATGTATCACACGTGTTGTGTTCCCGCCGGTAAGTAAGGTAGCCAGAGCTAGCCAGAGCTCACTGTACCCCTCCTTCCCCTCCCCTCCCTAGCCTCCCCACCCCTTCCCAGCTCTCCCCCTTTCCCTTCAGGGTGGGCAGCGCGTGTGTGACACCCTTAGTGTTGCACACGTTCATAGGCCACGGTGGCCGCTTTCCATCAGGTGGGCCGTGTGCTTGTCTGCCACCTACGTAGTACAAAAAAAAAACATGACATGCTATTGACATTCGTGGAATATAAGTGTGTGTGTGTGTGTGTCAGGTGGCGCTGTCGGCCGCGTCGCTGTCGCCGGCGCTGAGCTGCTGGCGCGGGCACAGCACGCGGCACTGCGAGCGCGCCGTGGCCGAGGGCTCGGCCGACTTCGCGCTGCTCGACGCCGCCGACATGCTGCACGCCGCCGCCTCGCACCGCCTCGTGCCCTTCATGCAGGAGGTACGCCTACCGCCATTTATCTTGGACCCTGGGCTCCGAGTCTACCTTGGCCTCGGAAGCATTCCGGAAAACCGGTCTCCATGATGATGATAATGATTAGGACACATACTGGACCCCGTTATATGCGCAGTCCACATTTTATGGATGCCGTTTAGGATAGCACGGGGTGCTATAGCGGTGGACGAGCTCAAAACCAGAGATTATCCGCCAGGACCTCATCTCTGACGCGACTTGGATCCAAAATGTGTCCCGATGTATGCCCATCCGGGACACTAGCATAGCAGAATCTGGCCTAGTATTGCAGATACCTGCCATTTTAACTTCACTCAATCATCTTCCGATACTTTTTCCAAATTAATTGAGGTAAGCATTTAACTACGAAACGGCCTAGTTTCTGACTTATACTCGTGACCATAGTCTGATGACAAAGTTCAAGCCAAAGATCATAATAATTATTCACGACGACCCGCATGAATAACATCTTATCTTAACTTAATCGTAATCCTATTAGTCAGGATTACTACGTATTAGGTTAAGATGTAATTCATGCAGGTCTACACGAGTACGTGAACCTAACACAAGCTAGTTCGCTTAACTGAAGAGGTACTAGTACTTCTTTTTTTTTAATAATGAATTCTCGTCCATAACAGGTGTACAGCAGTGGTGATGATTGGTACTACGCAGTCGCGGTTGCTAAGGAGCAAGACCCGGACACAGATCTGACGTACCTCCGCGGCAAGAATACCTGCCACACGGGACTAGGTACAGCCGCAGGCTGGGTGTACCCGCTGGCGTATCTCTTGTCAAATGGATGGATCAGGTTAGTACCGATCAGTCGGAAGAACTGCTTCTATTTTATATCTCTTTAGTAACGTATAGTAAGCCTTCCCGAAGGGCGAAACCTATGCTCGAGCCCTCTCCGTGAGTAGCGGCGCTGCCGTGAAACAAATTACTACACCACGATGGCGACTCAAAAATGCCATCGATTTGACAGAAGAAGAAGTCTTTTGTGCTTGTGTCTGAATAAATTTTGATTTTAGACTTCCCTAACACGACTTAATCTAGGTTTCCATACTCCGAGACGATTGGACACAGATGACAGTTGGACAAATTAATGTGAAAAAGGGAGTCATGTTGTGTCAATCCTACATAGTGTGAAAAGTGGAGGAAGATCATGATTTCTATTTAAAAACAGGGGTAGCTGTAAAGTCGGGTTCTAAATTGAATAGTCGAACTGAGCAGTGGGGAAAAGACATTTCAATCAATCATTTTTAAGAAAAGAATATTTGCGTGAAAACGAAAGCGTGTGCAATAAAGCTCATCTTTTATACAGACCTTACGGTTGTGACGGCGCTCACGCAGCGGCCGAATACTTCACGAAGTCCTGCGCTCCCGGCGCTCTCAGTATGGAGTACGTGGACTCTGGTACTGTGCCACACGACAACCTGTGTCACCTGTGCCATGGCGCTTCCTTTAGGTGTGTTGATGTTTTATTTTTTTTAAACAACAAGATTACGCCCAACGACCCGACTTCTTACGGGACACAGGTGCAATGTGTACCTACTGTAAATACTGGTATAGTGTCAGTGTGAACTTCTAAGTGATGATTACTTACAACACTCTCGACACCGGGAACCGCACGTGTCGCGTCTCTGTCTGGCAATTGGTTTCATCGCATATATCTTTTAACTTATTCACTGTAATTGCAGTCCTACTAGGAAGTACTTTCGCCTTACAAAATGCAGCGATTTATAATGTGTTGTGTTTCTGGATTTAATTAGGGTAGCCAGACCTCACTAGAGAGTTCTTGTGCTGTCAGGGAGAAGAGCAATTTGTCTCCTGTGCTGGCAGCACAGAAGTTTACTTAACTTTGCCTTCGTCCATCGATATTATGTCAAGTTTCAAATTCAAATTTATTTATTCCTTGCAAATATGGGTTACATGAGTACTTACAATAGGTAAATAGTTTCGCCATATTTTACCAAAATAAGCATGCAATTTAAATAGTTAAATTAGAAAAAATACAAAACAATAATCATATCAATAAATTCAGTTACATGGTTACAAAATCATACACCTACAAAATCAAAATGTCTCAAATCAAAAAATCTATAGTTGTCACAAAATAAAAGGCCTGTTTTGACAGTTCGCGCCCATGAATTTCTCAATTTTTTACCAATTGAAATGTTATAAAGGTAATTACATTTTTCATTGACAGCTACCGCCCACTCGGCTTAGTGCTGTCCATAACGATTTTTATTACGTTGTCCACAGATTTTTTTCCTTTTTTTTTTATACTACGTAGGTGGCAGACAAGTACACGGCCCACCTGATGGAAAGCGGCCACCGTGGCCTATGAACGTGTGCAACACTAAGGGTGTCACACACGCGCTGCCCACCCTGAATGGAAAGGGGGAGAGCTGGGAAGGGGTGGGGAGGCTAGGAAGGGGAGGGGAAGGAGGGGTATAGTGAGCTCTGGCTACCCTACTTACCGGCGGGAACACAACACGATGGTTATTATGACCGCGGTCTTCTGTAGGGCGGAGGTACTTCCCCAGTTGGACAGCTCATTTCGGACGGGAGATACCGTCGTGTCCTACCTCTATTACTAATCAGTTCTACTATTAATAATCAGTTAAGGAAGAAAGATATCGAGTAAGATATGATTTTCAAGCCTGATTTTTATTTATTTAAACTAGTGTTTTATTATTATTTTATTTTGTGATGAGTATAGTTGGGTTTTACACATAAACATGTTGTGTAATGACCGACCAGGCGCTGCCGTCGAGACGCCAGCGAGGACTACTTCGGTCACGTGGGCGCGGTGCGCTGCATGGTGGAGGGCGGCGGCGACGTGGCGTTCGTGCGCCACACCGCGCCCGCTGAGGTGTCCTCCGGCCGGCGGCGCGAGTGGTGGGCGCGCGACCTGCTGCCCGACGACCTGCAGCTCTTGTGCCCCGACGGTAACGTGCGCTAGGGGGGACAGTGGGCATCGAGGCCTTCGTGCTCCGCTCGACATTCTATTTATAAGCCTGTTGACAGTTTGGCTGTTGGTCGAACGACTTGATCCCAAATATACCTCGTGGCCGATATTACTTGGAACGATATATATGCGCAGTACGCGGTTTGGGTATTTTTTTAAGGATAGCATGGGGTGTTACATTCAAATCAAATCAAAAATCATTTATTCTACATAGACCAGTAAACGGCACTTACAAAACGTCAATATCAACAATATTTTATCAAATGCAAATGGACCACCGGTTCGAAACGCGGCCCCGACCTGAGAAGACTCCGGCAAGAAACTCAGCGGGCTTTTCTTTTTTTTTTTGGTCTATTTACAATAATTTACTTAGTCTAGATACAAAATTTAGCTGAGTAGCAAGTTGAGTGAACAGCTCATTTCCAGGCTTGTTTATCATCCAAAGCCGGACGAGCTCAAATTTATCAATCATAGATTATATCAAAATAATCCGTCAGGGTCTCGTAACTCTAAGGTCAAAGATATGTGGCCCAAAGTATACCATTGATGATGAAATTACTTTTTCCAACATATATATGGTAATAAACCAAACTTTAACATATTATTTTTATACACAGGAACTCGCGCGAAGATGCACGAATACAAACACTGCAACCTCGGTAAAGTGCCAGGGAATGTAATGATGGGCAGACCAAACCACACAGAACTGGACACTTACTCGAATCTCATGATATATGCGCAACAGTTCTATGGAGCCGTCACCTCGGACGACTTTAGGTAACAATAAATTAAATTAAAACATAAAAACTAGAACAGGCATGCGATACAATTACATTTACGAAGTAACTACCTTCTGACCCCCAATCCCATTATAAAAGCTTGTGTCAATCAGTAGGCATATCAGCTCATAGTTGGAATGGCCCCTGAATCCCTAAGGTCTTGATGGGACTGAGATGTACAACCAACTGCTAAACATTGATATTAAATACGAGGAAGGCTTTTCCCAACACAAGTATTATACACAAAAACAGTATTAATTAAATAATTCCTGTATTAACTTGACATAAGCATTGATTGACATTATATCTTTCCACTATTTTTGTACATATTATAATTGACATTTTCACTAATTGCATGTATTTATTATAAATGTAAAATTATGTTTGTTCAGAAATAAATTTAATTGAATTGAATAATAGGATCAAATTCTGAAAAAGACATAGCTCCTTTTTAACACAAGAAAATCCTGGACATTTATACAATAAATTATATATATATTAATGATATTTCTTATTGTTACAGTTTCAGTATGTTTTACTCGCAGCCTCCATACTCTGACCTGATATTCAGTGATGTTGCCGTGCGCCTTAAGCCTTTAGCTCACAACAAACGATCTGCGGATATCATCGGTGGATCAGCGCTCATACGAGCCGCAAGAATCATATCCTGTGATGCACCACAAGCATCGTATTACGTGGCTTCCGACCCTGATTTCCTGTCTCATGCGTTCAGAAACGGGGTAACAAGAACAGTTTTAGCTCTAGGAACATTTATGGTAGCTTTATTGGGATAATTAATATTTGTAGTAGCTTTATTAAAAATATATTTTTATGTGTAGTAACATTATTAAATGACTGACGAAACCTACTTCCTTTTGAAGAAGTATTTATCATGTGGCAATTTTTTAATGTTTTGTAAGAGACTTGCATAGGTTGTCATGGTTAAATGATGTATTGTGACTACTCAGTTTCTACCTGTTTTGTTATTTAACCGTGAGAGCTGCAGTTTTCTGTCAAGTCATAAGAACATCTTGTATGTTATAATGAATACAGATAGATCTGAAATAATTTCGATAATATTTTAAGTACCAATTAGTAGTAGTTAGTTTTATAAATTAAGTAAATGGTGTGAACTTTTTGCAGCTATAATGAATTACATTCCGTCCAAATGAATGCCTTAGCACAGATTTTTTATATTTAACTTTACTTGATTGTGCTGTTACAGCTTTTTACATTGTATAGTTTATAAATTGTGTCTATTTTAATAGATTCAGTACAGTAAGTACCTTAAGTTATGGATAATAACCTGGTGATAATTATTACTATTCCGTCCAAAAGACCACTGATATTATTATTTTTAATGCATTTATAAATACAAAATGTATGTCTGAATACTTTATTTATAAAAATAAAAGACTTTTACAGAATAAATCTTTTCTTATTATATACATAAACACCTCCAAGGTTAAGACAGCTAACCTTTTATACATGACTAGAGGACATGTTACATCTTATTTCCTGCACTGGACCTCAAAGTTCAACAGTGTAAATTCACATTAAACGTTTTATTACATTACACATTAAATTATTATTTTAACCTCCTATGATGGTAACATTCAAATCCTAATGGTAGTGCTTCAAAATCTCTAAATACGACTCGCAAATCAAGTCTTCTGCATATTGTCTTAACAGCTTTCCTTAGACATTCACCATTTGTGTTAATTCTACTTGAATGTTCCACCCATTTTCCAAATATACAATTTGTTTTCGCCAACTCATCATTTATTAATGGTACCAGCCCGCTACATTTTGGTGTTTGTTTTGCACACAAAGATAGGGCTTTCCACGATAAGTATCTAAAATGATTAATACAGTATACAAACATAAAGCTTTCAGGTTTATTTTTCATGAGTACTTCAAGCATGGCAATAGTTAATTTTACAGTTACCCTCTTTTTGTAAAGTACTAATAAATCTTTCATTTCCTTCTCTTCACATAGTACAGCTAAAATTGTACAGAATTTATTGGCTGATAGACAAAATGTAGTAAATATATGACACCAAATAAGCTCTTCATTATTATATTGCAAGTTAAAAATATGACCGTTGATTGGTATGCCTGATTGACCAATGCGACTTTCAATAAATTTATGTAAATCTGACATGCCACTTGTAAATGTTATTTTGTAACACATTTGTCCCTTATATATGTTACTTGCTCTACTAACTTGCATGTTAGTTGTGTTATAACAGTGTCCAAGAAATGTTATCACTTCACTAAATCTTATGTTGTCATGTGGAAAATTTACAACAGTTTTATCATAGTTAACATTCCGGTAATTTGATAATGCAGCTATGAATGACGTAGCATCGTCTAATGAGTCTGTAATATACAAGTAATCATCAACAACTCTGATAAACAACTTTATATCATTTTCTGAAATTTCCAGATGTTTTGAAAAGTATATTGCATCCAAATATGAATAATACAGTTCAGAAAGCGCTGGTGAATATTTATACCCTTGCACTAGTCCTTCTTTCCATTCATACACTGTGGATCCAGCACGGATAAGAATTGGTTTCCGTAACTCAAGTATTATGTCTTTATATTGTTGAGCAATTTTTTTCTTCTTATAAATACATGTCTCTGCTTTCAAGAAATTTAAGTATTTTTCTAACAGTATCTTCCCTAGCTTTTCCCTATTTATAGAGCCAAAAGCATTACTAAGATCAGTTTTAATGAAGTAAAGCTTTGGTTTATTCGCTTTTACCCATTTAAAATACAGAGTATTGTACATAGTCTCAATTTTCAGTATGGGTTTCCCTGTCAATGATCCCAGAAACCGCAACCTGTCTCTAATTTTATATTTTTCTGAAGTATGTAGTTGATTATTTTTGTAGCAAACTATAGGCCTGCTCTCATTATTTCCTTTCAATGTTAAATGCAATTTTGGAATATCTTTCTGTAAAACCTTCAATTTAATTCTGTTGGCAATACTGTGTTTTTTCCGTAATTGCTTACCGATTGAGTAAGGTTCAAATTTCTTTATCACTTTGATGTAAACCATTTTAGACATTTGTTTGTCATAAAAGCTCTGCCATTGGTCTTTCCAAAAATAATAAAGTTTGTTTTCATTAGCATCTAGCTTACATGTTGTTACATAAAAATTTAAACTAATTATTGGTGCCAGCACATATTTAAGCATCCATAGAATGAAATTAAATAGTATGTTTCTAGAGTTAGGCATGTCTTTCCAAAACTGCACTGATACATCCCACTTTTCAATCAGTTTTCCAATCATATAATGTTGCCTTTTCATAGAAAAAATGATGGTCTGTATAAAATTCTTAAATATTTTATTATTCTGCTTACAACCAAAATAACACCTAGGAATTATATCACATAGTAATTTCCAACAATTGTCAAAAATATAGTGTTTATTTACAGGTTGAAGATAAGAAGTTTCGTTTCTATTAAAATAGTCTTTAAAATCATGTTTACATTTCTCCTTCAGATTCCTTTTTAGAGTCGATAGTAGATCTAGAAACTCAATTGGTAGCTTACCCAAAAGACCTTCTTCAATCAATAATAGTTTGCAAAATTCTTCAGTGCTAGATTTTTTCAAAGTATTCCATATTATTAAATTGCCAAAAGACCTCATATTTAATTTATTCACGAAATATTGCGACACGCACACTGGTGTACCTATTATTGTCTCCATAGTAGTAAACGTAGATGATTTGAAATCACATTATTGAAAATTAACACACGCTTTGAAAAATAATAATAGAAAATTTAAATATTTCCGGGACTTGTTGCAACTTGCAACTTGTACGCACTCTTATCATAACAATAACATACGTTCTGTTTCACAAAAGTAAAATGTTTTTTTTATTGAAAAGAACTAAAACGCAATGTACCTAAATAATTTTCTTAGGTGAATACTAACTTTATTTATGTATTATTTTATGGATATGTTTATAGTACCTGTGTTGTATAAGTTAATGCAAGTACAATATAACATTTACACAACTTAGAATTGTAATGCGGCCAGGCCACTAAACTTGAAAAAGAAACGAAACGTAGCTACTCCGATCTACTTGACTCTCACAGATATTTGTATTAGGGAGTTTTGGCGGGAACGCGAAAAGTGTCACAACGCTCCTGTGTTTCATTTTCTAATATTGGTGTAAATTCGAGTTTTTATGTGTAAAAATGGTGGAGTTTTAGACATAACGGCTTAGACAAAGTGCACAAGTGTACGAAAGTGGAATATTGTAGTGAATTGTGATTTTTCGTGTTGGTGTCAAATCTCCCTTAGGAAAGCTTCTAGTAAAGTCTCCACTACTTTACTGGGGCAACTATCATCCGTCATCGTCATCACCATCATCAAGAATCATTCCAACTAGATTAGTGAATAAAGTGTTATAAAATAAAATAAGACTTGACATAAAGGTCCTAGTTACCATGTCATAAAATCCCTTAAAAAAAAAAATGACTCACATCAATCAATGTCTACTCTTTCCAACTTCCCTCCAAAATTATAGCTTAAGAAAATAGTTTCTTTTTGTATAGTCTAACAACTCCATATTTGGTTCTAAGGAGAAAAAAAGTCTCACTGGAACCTAAATGGTTCTAGACTATGGTTCCAAGTGGAATGATCCGTCTTACGTAGTGTAAATCATGGACGTATTATACTAAGAGGACTGAGCACCAGACTAGAAAAAACGAGCCGAGTGAGATGCATAGAACGAAGGCTGGTTTGTAATCTTCTAATAGGGTGACCATCATTTCATTATACATAAGAACATTGTGAGACTTGTCACGGAGTTTGGCATTGTTGTGGGGCGTACCAATTCACCAATCAATTTTGAGAGTGCTCAGACCTGTAGTATAATACGTTCATGAGTAGGTATATTACTTTGTGGTAGGGGAAACTGGGGACACTTGATCCCTATGGGAGACAAGGTACACCAATATTTTTGGAATTACTAAACGTTTTTGACTATTTTTAATGAGGTAACACTAAGGGTAATAACGTTTACTTAGTGTTGCCACACTAAAAAATACTCTAATACACTTAGTAATTCAAAAAATATTGGTGTAGGTACCGTGTCTCCCATAGGGATCAAGTGTCCCCAGTTTCCCCTATAGAGTTCTTAATAGCCTGAAGGTGGGAACAAATTATCGGACGCGTCCGTAAGCCGCGGCTGATACAAGCTATCTGGGTAGTACAAATAAACGAAACTGTGCAAACTATCGGTCATAAGTAGCGGACGTGACCTTGAGCCGTCCTTGAGCGCACGGACGTCCGAATAGAATCTGGCCGGCTGGATATTAGACATCGTACACATTATTAAAGGTGGGAACAAATTATCGGACGCGTCCGTAAGCCGCGGCTGACGGACGCGGCTTAATAATGTGTACGATGTCTAATATCCAGCCGGCCAGATTCTATTCGGACGTCCGTGCGCTCAAGGACGGCTCAAGGTCACGTCCGCGACTTATGACCGATAGTTTGCACAGTTTCGTTTATTTGTACTACCCAGATAGCTTGTATCAGCCGCGGCTTACGGACGCGTCCGATAATTTGTTCCCACCTTAAGCCGCGTCCGTCAGCCGCGGCTTACGGACGCGTCCGATAATTTGTTCCCACCTTTAAGATGCGCTGGATCATCAAGATTCGTTCAGTGGTTTAGATGTGATAGCAACATACAGACAGACGTTACTTTCAGAATTAAAATATTAGTATGGTTGTTTCGAATTGATTTAAAAAATCTCGGTTTGTCAAAAGCAAATCGAAGGTCAAAAGCAGTAGGTACTGTATTCTCATAAATACAATTTTCAAGAAGGCACGTACTTAGCATTGTGATTGCTTTTAACATTTTAATCGAGGCAAAATTAATGAATAAATTAGTAGGCGGATTTTTATTGAAATCGTGATCGTATTTCTTGCTGCATTGTTGTAAAAAAATTGGTAAGTCGTTCGCTCCAACGAAGAGGGATGGCTGTAACAAAAGAGATTTCAGCACCAAAAAATGTTACTTTTTTCATTTTGTAACCGTGTTACACCCAGTAGTACACCAGTGGTACTACGGTTACTTTTTCATTACCGTGGTACAAACAGTGGACTGGTTGTACTAAGGTTACAGCGGTGGTACCACTGACCATAGTCAATGGTACCACAGTTAGGAAGAAATGATCGTGGTGCCACTCATAACTAGATAACAAGTCGTATATTGACGAAAATTTAAATTGACAAACTATAGGTTTAACGAGAAAAGAAATCAACAAAAAAGTTCGTTCACAATTGGTTCGTTTAGCGTAATTTCTCGAGAGCATAATCAACAGATATCACATCTGTTATTAATTCCATTTGAATATCTCTTATCACGTCATCATTTATAACATCTAAGGACATCCGTTTGTCCGTTTGAGTTGTATTTTAACTTTATTTGCTTTCGTAATTAGATTAATCTTTTTTAATGCCTTTAACAAGTGTAATAATGTTACTCTATTTTTATTAATGGCCCTATTCAATTTAGCATTCCAACCTTCCAAGACATTATTGGTTCGGTGTTTAAGACCAAAAACACTTATAAATTCAATCAATGTATGTACAGTAAGAGTAAAACTGAGTGGTAATACGGTAGGTACTTTACCACCAGAGGTACTACGGTTATTTTTTTATAACTGTGGTACCACCAGGTTCTACGGTTATTTTTCTATAACTGTGGTACCACCAGTGGTACTACGGTTATTTTTTTATAACTGTGGTACCACCAGTGGTACTACTAGGTGTACCACGGTTTCGAAACGACTTTTTTAAGCTGTCCTATGAGCGCCAAAACTTTCACACATTTTCAAAATTTGGTGTAAACTCAGTTTTTATGGGTCCACCATTTGGGGACATAGAAATAAATGAAAATCCCCTCAGAGGAAGCTTTTTGAGCATCATTTTAATGTGGGTGCTAGCACCTTTGCCTACCCCTTCAGGGAAATAGGCGTGAGTATATGTTATGTTTAATTTTAAGAAAGCAAAAATAAAAAAACATATAGATAAAATATAGTTTATATTGGAAAACACATGCAGAATCTGAATCATGGTCACTAGACCAGCGTAAGGTCAAAATGGGTCAAGTTAATAATTATAAAAACTTGTACCTAGAATTTTATTTCAACATGTTTTATTATTTTTGGTCTTATCGGCAATATAACTTTATAATAAAATACTTTTTATAGCTATATACAGTAATAATAATTCAAAATTTTCTGCAAACTATTACTACCAGATATGTACAAATTATTACTAACAGAAATAATTTTATTGTGAGGCAAGTGTGAAAAGGGGACCAAGAGCATCAGTACCTACTGGCTATCTCCCTTAGCTCATTTTGCCTCCGTTACAGTTTTGTTTTCAAAGTAAACCTTATGCCATATGCATACATTTTGTTTTACCGTAACACATAGTGTAGTATAATACGTCCATGGCCTGTACTGTCACCAGCATTGCCAATGTGTAGAGAATTCCCCAAAAACTGCGTGGATTTTGAAAACGACAGAGGAATTTGTGAGATTGCTCTTATTTGGGCAAAATGCAGGGAATTTAAAAATTATTCAATTTACACATATTTGACATAATATTTAGAAATAGATAAATTTTTATTTTACATAAACACAACATATCCAGCAGTAATGTATCTGAGATTATTAAATTCTTTATTGGGAACATACATAAGCCTCAGTAAATATCAGAAGTGGTTATTTTAGTGGGACACTTTGTAAACAGACTAGTAATGTTACCATTGTATAAAACTGATTCCAATTTAAGGTTCTAAAACTTCCAATGAGGAATTTTTATAGGTCTCTTGGTTCCCTTGAATGTGATCCAGCAGGACACGAGTGCACAAACGGCCCACAATTTTTAAATATATGATTCTCTTTATGGCAGTGACTTGAAAATTGCGTTCTTTCACAACTGCAAGACGTTACAGAGCAGTTATCCGATATGAATTTCAACTTGATACCTTCAGTGTAGGTCCTTCACAGTTCACACACTCCCGAGAAAAAATATTTCAACAGATAGAGAGACAGACAGACAAGGAAGTGATAAATGTACTGTTTCTTTCTTTTGCAGCATGAACACAAACCTATAATCCACTACTTTGATATTTTTTAAATTACTGGCGAAGTTAACTTGTGTATATAAGACAAAACAAATGGTACCATCTTGATGATGATATTTTATTCAGCCGGTTGTAACATTTGAGGTATATTAAACAATCACAACAAAAAGGTATACAGAAAAAAAGTAATCATTTTTCTAAAAAATATGTTTAATTTTATACTTTGTCTGTAATGAAAATGTATGGAGTATTTTGGTTTTATGAACAACCAAATTGGGGATTTTCAGTCTGATTTGTCGAGAATCCTGAACGTGGTCACTGTCAATGCTGACTGAAGGAGACATTTAAAAAAACTAGAAGACATTATTTTAGCAATCATACATATTGTTTGAGGATGATCCGATACCATCAAAATATCGATACCTACTCATATCAGTAGTACAAGTACTCAAATTATTGTATTTTGATACTATTCTCATATGAATACTCCTAAAGTATCGAGACTTTCCGATTTTAAATACAAATTTTGTAGCAATGTTCTGGGACAATAACTTTGCTAGGAAAAAAATCAATAGTAAAGTAATTAATGAACACATTTTATCTTAATTAACATAAATTATCCTATCCTATTAAAAAAAACCTACCCTGATATTCTGAATGCGAAATTTTGTTTGTTTGATGTATGTTTAGTACCCCAAAAACTACCTAAAGAATCTGGATGAAATTTGACACCGAGATAGGTAGTCTGGAATAACACATAACTTTTGTACGCCTACTGTGTAAAACATGTTAGCACTGTTACAACATCCATTTAACCCGTGTTTATGCAAATAAATTAATCAAACACATAGATTTCTTTTTGGCCATGAGATCAATATTTCCGTGAGCCTGGTTCTTTTTGTATGGAATACCTGGGTCACAGAAACTTCAAGGAACTATATTAACGATCAATGTCAGTAAAGTTTAATCAATACTAAACGCGAATCACGCCTGTAACGCCCAGTTCATATAACTGTGATCGTCTAGTTTACTTAACTGTAATACCTATATAATTTATTAGGTGTTGAACAAATAATGTATTCATTACAAATGAGATAATGTTATGTACTCAAGCACGTACTTTTCATTAACTGTGTATAGTTGTGATTAATTTAAATTTGAGATAATTTTCGACCTCTTTAGATTGATAATATCGATACCGGAAATTTCAATTGTCGTAAAGGACATTTTACCTAAAATGAGTTATTTATATATTTGGAATCAGCGTCGCGAGCTCTATCGAATGGCATATTTAAAATTGTCATATCTCTTAAAAAAAATCCTTTACGACCTAGATTTTCAGTAGCTATAAATATACTTTTTTAAATATTTGGGACGTATCGTAAAAATTTTTTTTGGTAGGCGTCGTAAAGGTGCATTTTTATTATTTATGAGGTTGTAATTATGTTATATGATAATCGGAAACCATTACGACCTGTCTATTCTTTATTATAATATTCGTAATTATGGTGTAAAGGCCGTTTGTTATTTTGATGTCCTTTACGACCCTAATTTTAAGCGATCATTTCTAATACCTACGGCGCGCGCGGCGCTCGGGCTCGGACACGAGGCGATGCGCAGGATAACGGGGGTGTAAGTAACGGGTGCGGGAGGAGCGTGACCCGTACGATTCACTTTGCAAAGTCAGTTCGCGCGCAAACGTTAGTAGGTGTTGTTTGTTTTATGCTAATAATGTCGGACCATAAATTACCCAAAAAATTGAATTCTTTAGAAGTAAGGAAGAGGAAAGTTAACGCAATATTAAAGTACCACTGCAAAATGTTACGGTAAGTAATTAATTCATATTATTATTTATTTAATCTAGGTATTATAGTTAAACTAAAGAGAACCAATGTAAAATAATGTTTGTACGTAGGTATAATAGGTACATACCCCAAAAAATCAATTATATCTATTAGATAAGTGAAAATAGGTATCTAGGATGTTTACGAAACTTGAATTTTGATATACTCGTAGTATAGACTAAAATCAAATTAAATGTGAATTTATGACCTTTAAAATTAGATACCCACCTACCTACTTACTTGATTTACTAAGTTATTGTAGTTAACCATAAATGATAATCACAAATTATCATTATTAAGATATTTTTTGTAGATAGCCCGAGACATAGATAATTATAAAATCTTACTCTCTTAAATAGACGACAAATGACAAGTTATGTAGGTAACTTTGTTTCCGTATAGCAATTCTGTCATTTCATATTGCAGTAATAGACAATAGACATAAGTTTAGGTATTCATCTGTTTACCATCACACTAATTGTTATTATAAATAAGTGAACTTGTGACTGGTTAATAAACTAGTTAAAGCGTCGAAGGCGCATTGAAGCACATTATGAAGTAAATAATTTAATATAAACTTAACTACCTAAAGATACGGTCTATTATTGTATACTAAGAATATACGACGAGCGTCACGTGCGTATTTATTATTCTTACCTACACAATAATTTACCCTATTTTAAGGTAGTTAAGGTTTAGTATTAAATTGTTCATTTCAAAATGTGCTGCGTTGCGCATCCATCGGTGAGCGCTGGGTTGGTCTTAAAGGACTTTATAACAAGATTTTATTTGTTATGATGTCCTTTACGACGTAAATCACTGGTGGTTCGCGCGTCAACCACTAAAGACATACATCTTAAAGGACATCATAATACGATTTTATTTGTTTTAATGTACTTTATGATGTAAGTCTTTGTTAGTTTGCGCGTCAACCACTAGAAACATACTCGTAAAAAACGATTTTGTTTTTGCTTATTTAAATTTCACCAAAATCGAATTGACAACTTTCTACTGGTCCTTATTCGCTCGGTCTTCTATACATTTACTATAATAATTATTGACTACAATTAACTAAGTACATTAATACTGTTTTAGAGTCGATACTGAACATTACAATTATGATACTGAAGAAACAATCGTTGAAAATAAAAACCACGAAATCGATAATAATAATGCCACATAAGTTATAATTAGTAAATATTTATTATTATTATATTCATCCTTATCGTACTAGTTAATCATACTAATATTTATAAATTCGAAAGTTTGTGAGGATGGATGGATGGATGTTTGTTACTCTTTCACGCTCAAACGGCTGGACCGATTTCGATGAAATTTGGTATGGAGATAGGTGGCACCCTAGAACCCTTTTTATCCCGGTAGCATGTTCCCGTGGTATAAATTTTTAGATAACAGACTTCCACGTGGGCGGAGCCGCGCCCAATAGCTAGTTCAATTATAAATGAATATATCTACTAGTATAAAAATGAAAGTGTGATTTGTTTGTGAATGATTATTAATGCTAAAGAAATTATGAAATTTGGTCTATAGACATCTGATTAAATACCTAGCATAAAACAGTTTACTTTTAACCAGACTTTAAACCCTAAAAACTAGATTTACCTACTAAGTTTATGTTTTTCAGGGATACTACACGGTGTCCTAGTGGAAGCTCTCTTCAATCTTCCGCTAATAGTAGTGAAATAATATATGATACAGATGAAAGTAATTATTATGAAAATGTGAACGCATTCTCTAATATAAATCAAAAGCAAAACAAAGTAAATATAAAACGAGATGAAAAAGTTTCTAAAATGGAACTGACAAAATATTTACGATCTGCTAAGTTTGGTGAAAATTCTGTAGTTCCCAGTGATAATCATAGCATGGGACATGAACCCGAGCCTGGTGAGCTCCGGGCCGTGAAGTCCCAGCTCCACAGGGACATGGTAGCTGAGTGGGAGCGACGACTTGGGCGACCAAGCGCAGGGCACGCCGTAGTAACGGCGGTAAGACCCATCATGGGGGACTGGCTAGAGAGGCCACACGGTAGCCTCTCGTACCGGCTGACGCAGGTGATCACCGGGCATGGATGCTTTGGGGATTACCTGCATCGGATCCGGAAGGAGCCAACGTCCGAGTGCCATCACTGTGATGCGAGCGAGGACTCGGGGCTGCACACGCTGACCGGGTGCCCGGCGTGGGAGACGCCAAGGCGGGTCCTAGTGGCGGCCCTAGGAGTGCGAGTTCTCTCGCTCGCCGCATTGCTCACGGCGATGGTACGGTGCGCGAACGCTTGGGCTGCCGGCGCCTCCTTCTGCGAGCAAGTAATGCTCGAGAAGGAGACGGCGGAACGAGTTCGGAGAAGACTCCGGACCCGCACAGCCCGCGACGAGCGGAGGCGACTCGGACGTCGGAGGTCGCAGAATGACCTCCGTCCTCCATGAGCGCGGGCCTGGGGGTGACGGGTGGAGCCGCCTGTCACTCTAGCAGAAGCAGGCCGCGGCGGCGGCGCAAAATGCGCCTCCCCATACCCGGGGGCTAGTTGGGGACACCGTGGTCCCTACACCCGACGGGGGTCATCTCGAAGAGAAGGCCCCGGGTCTGCCGGAGTGCGAGGTATATGTTGGCTACAACCTTACCTCCGGCAAATGAAGATCCAAAGACGGCGTGCGTTTTAGTCGGTTCGAGTCCGACATAACCTTCCCAACCGGCTCCGGTGGGGGGGTATCCGTGGGGATTTTTCGCACGATAAAAAAAAAAAAAAAAAAAAAAAAAAAAAAAAAAAGTGATAATCATAGCATAATATTATTACCACCTCCGCTTGTAATAAATCAAAACCGAAAATCACAACAATTTAAAGCACAAGCAAGTGACGATGTACTTACCGCTGTCAGCATCCAGGACATACCTCCAGGAGATGTTGTCTTTACACGTACCTCTGAAACAAAGAAAATAATGCAGAGTTCTTCTATTGACGACGTACTTACCTCTGACGGCATTCAGGACATACCTCCAGGAGATTTTGTCTTTACACGTACCTCTGAAACAAAGAAAATAACGAAAAGTTCTTCTATTGACGACGTAGTTACCTCTGATGGCATCCAGGACATACCTCCAGGAGATGTTGTCTTTACACGTACCTCTGAAACAAAGAAAATAACGCAAAGTTCTTCTATTGACGACGTAGTTACCTCTGATGGCATCCAGGACATACCTCCAGGAGATGTTGTCTTTACACGTACCTCTGAAACAAAGAAAATAACGCAAAGTTCTTCTATTGACGACGTACTTACCTCTGACGGCATCCAGGGCATACCTCCAGGAGATGTTGTCTTTACACGTACCTCTGAAACAAAGAAAATAACGCAAAGTTCTTCTATTGACGACGTACTTACCTCTGATGGCATCCAGGACATACCTCCAGGAGATGTTGTCTTTACACGTACCTCTGAAACAAAGAAAATAACGCAAAGTTCTTCTATTGACGACGTACTTACCTCTGACGGCATCCAGGGCATACCTCCAGGAGATGTTGTCTTTACACGTACCTCTGAAACAAAGAAAATAACGCAAAGTTCTTCTATTGACGACGTACTTACCTCTGATGGCATCCAGGACATACCTCCAGGAGATGAAGTATTTTCGCCTGAACCTGAAATAAATACCACTTGGGCTACTTTTTCTGATGTAATACATGAACCAAAGGCGCATCATTCTCGTGATATATCTTGTACTGAAATAGTAACAAACAACGTTGACCAATCTGCATTATTTCAACAACCTCAGGTGTACACTTCCTTGAAAACAGTGGTATTTGAACATGAACCTAAGGATATAGAAGAGCGTAAGAGTTCCCCTTCGATTATCAATGTTTTAGATACATCTTTTTTTGATCCAACTACTGACCCCAATAATCATGTTATGATTTCTGAACAACCTAAACTTAACAAGAAATATCGTAAGAAGATTTTAAAATTCTACGTTGATTATCTTTCCGATAATGAAGACTTTTCAGCTGGTAGTTCGGATCTTTGGAGTATGAATGAGTCGGATAGTTCAATTAATAGTGATAAAAAAAAGAAAAAGTGTACTAAAAAGAAACAAAAAATAATAGCTGAGAACAATAAAACAGTAACCAGTGAAAACCTAATTAAGAGAAAAACCAAGAAAGAAAATAAAAGTAAACTGAGGAGAAAATTAAAAGATACTGGTAAGTCTTACGAAAGAAGATCAGGATGTATGGTAGAAGAGAAGACAATGAAAGGAAACCCATGCTTACTTGGCGTATGTGCTAGAAAATGTTATGAGATATCAGAGGATAGAAGAATTAGCCTATTTAATTATTTCTGGTCTCTGGATATTCAACGTCGAAAAGACTGGATTGTTAGATGTGTACAACCAATTTCTATCAAAAGAAAAAAAACTAAATCTGTAGAAAGCAGAAGAGGTCAAACGTTTGAATATGTTATAAACGAAGGTGAAGGATCTAGACCTGTTTGTCAAAAGTTCTTAATTAATACATTAGATATCACACAAAAATTTATTTTATATACAGTAAAAAATTCACAAGAAAATATGGCAAGCGTAGAAAAGAGAACATGTCATGCAGATAAGTATAGCGATGAAGATAAAGCATACGCCAAAACTTTTATCGAAAGCCTTCCAGCCGTTCCTTCTCATTACTGTCGTAGCAAGAGTTCATGTCTGTATTTACCTCAAGAATTTAAAAATGCTACAAATTTATTTAGGATTTATCTTCAAGACTGCCAAAATAATAACAAAGTACACCTAAGTGAAAAAATCTTTATTAAACTTTTTAATGCAGATTATAATATTCGGTTCCACATACCCAAAAAAGATAAGTGTGTGATGTGTACAAAAGCTGAAAACACAGAATTATTATCAGAACAAGAAATCAAAGACATGACTGTTCATCTAGAAGAAAAAAAGGCCAGCTACCAAAGATTTAAAATACACCAGCAATTAACTTCAAATGATACGCTCACCGTTAGCTTCGACCTGCAAAAAGTGCTGAATACTCCTCATGGAGAGAGCATGTTGTTATATTACTCTAGAAAATACGCCGTCTATAATTGCACATTCTACGAAAGTCAAACTAAAAAGGGACATTGCTATGTATGGGGTGAAAGCGATGGTCAAAGGGGTGGCAACGAAATTGCTACTTGTATTTATAAATTTCTACTTGAAATCGATAAACGTCCTATTAAAAATGTGCTACTTTATTGCGATTCTTGCCCCGGGCAGAATAAAAATAAGATTGTTCTCACAGCCCTCCACTACTTTATACAGCATTCTAAGAACATACAAGTGGTACAAATAAATTATTTGTACCCGGGGCATACTTACATGCCCGTCGATTCAATGCATGCGGTCATTGAACGCGAGGTTAGACGAATTATTGTTTGGAGTCCAAGTCAATGGCCAACATACATGGAATCTGCAAGAAAAAATCCTGACCCATATAAAATTAATGTTTTAGATTACTCTGATTTTATCAACTGGAACAGCTTGGTATCTCAAAAATTTACCAGTAATTCTCAAAAGCAAATACAATTAAAATTAATGCGCATCGTCACATTCAAGAAGAAAAACACTAAAAGTATGGAAGTTAAATATTCAATGAATGAGAAAGAAGAAGCTCAAGTTGTAACATTTGAATGTAAAGAAAGAGGATCAAAAGGAAAAGGCAAAGGGAAGAAAGGAAAAAACCAAGATCTGAAAGGAGTTGAGAATGTAGAAGCAGGTTTACAAAAACTTTATGACAAACCTAACCCTATAACAGTCGCTAAATACAACGATTTAAATCGTTTATGTACTAATGGAACTATACCAAAGCGTTTTCATAAAGAGTATTTTGAAATGCCGTCTTTAGGAACTGTAAAGGATATTCTTCCTGAAACAGATGAAGAAGACGATATCGAGTTTTAATTTTAGTTTTTTAGATTCATGTATCTTACAAAGCAGTTGATAACAATTGTGTTACTTTAAAATACCATTTTGTTATAAAAAATAATTTTACGTTTATGTTAACTTGTATGTGTCGAAAAGACTGAAGTTACTTGTCATAATTATGTCAATACTTTATAAGGAAAAAATTCTTAAATTTATTATTTTTATGTTTAAGTTCAAGACTGATTTGGTAAATAATGATTGCATTTTGTTAATAAAACAACTATAAATATTAACAATTTTATACAGGGAAATTGAAAAAATACCAGCTACCTCTTAGGATATATGCTTGGCATGATGGTCCTGAGCAATGTTCAGTAAAAGTAATGTTTAAAACATTGTTCAGAACCATCATGCCAACCATGCCCTAAGAAGTTGCTGGTATTTTTTCAATTTCCCTGTATAGAAAAACGGCATTATAATTGTATGTTCCTATTAGAATAATATTTTCGTTACTTAATAAACCTTTTATTTCACTTAAAAAATAAATCTTTTATTTCACTTTGTTTTACTACCCATTGTAGGTATCTTTAAATAGAGCGTTTTTGGTTTTGCTCTCTTTACGACCATAATATTTGATTTACTTAACTTATACTACCCATTTATGAATAGATTAAGGCCTTTACTGCACATCGAACTTTATGATAACAATATTTCGCGGGTGTAAAGTACAACAGTTCAAGTTTTTGTGGGCTGTAAAGGACCTTCATTTTCGTTAATAATTAAGTTTAGTTTATTTTGTCAATACAAACGGATAGAACACGAAAAAATAGCATAGGTCTCTTTTGACTTGATAATTATAGGAGTTTGTTTAAAAAAGTTATAAGGCAAAAACTTTTTTTTTTTTTGTTTTTTTGCTCTCCTGAAAAGTGTCGTGTTTTGTCCTTTACGACAATTGAAATTTCCGGTATCGATATATATACAGGGTGTAAGGGGAACACTCCCGAAGCCCAAGACCCCTGGTAGTACTCATGGTACACAACATAATGGCACTACAAAAAATTACGGCAAAATTTTTCCATTTTTTTTAAATTATTTTTTTTATTTTTTAAACCGTTTAATTTTCGTTATTCATTCTCGATCATGTTAGTATAGCTGAATGAAACAAAAATTTCATGGAAAAACATGAACTCGCAAGATGGCGCGACTTGTTCTTTTTTGCAGTGAGGTTTTTTATGAAATTTTCGTTTCATTTAGCTTTACTGATATGATGCGAGAGTAAACAATACGAAAAAAAATTAAAATGAGGAAAAAAAATTCAAAAAAAGAAAAAAATTGCTTTGCCGTAACTGTTTTTCATGCTAATATGTTGTGTACCATGAGTACTATCAGGGGCCTTCGGCTTTGGGAGCGTTCCCCTTACACCCTGTATTATATTTAGATTGATAGATGATTTAGACTTTATATATTGTTACTTCCAGAAGTGATCAAAGCTCGCTACACTTTATATCCGACTTGATTACTGTTTTATCAACCATCCATCAAGATTGCTCAAAATGAATCAAAATGATACAGGAGCTTGTATAATCCTTTGGTTCTGTGGCCTCAGTGTGGTGTAATTGATGAAATCAATTTCATGATAATCATCAATTCAATTATTTAAAAAATATCGATGATTCTATTATTACTTTTACGCATATACGCTTTTTTGGCGGATAGGTTCATTGCATATAAATTACCCCAAAATCTGAAGTTATAGTGTGCATATAGGCATAGCAGTTACTGTAGCTTCAACATCATAAATTAAATTATAGTGACTGTAGATGGCTGTACAGCAAATTTTTTTAACTCAAACATGACTTTAAATTATTTAAAATTGCATTGTCGTCGTCTTCACAGTTTTTGTTTTTACCATTATGCAATAAATTGCTAATAATTGCGATTATGAATGCTGCAACAAATTGTATGGGACTAGCATTGTATCCACAGTTGCTGCGGATGCACTCGAAACAATTTTCCAGTGGATCTTGATTAAGCCGTCTTGTTGACAAACTTCCTATTTGCAAGTTTTTCATATTGTGAAAAAGTCGCTCCACGGCATTTAGGGTTCTTATAAACCCATTTATCGATGACGGCTTAGTCGTGGCACCTAAAAATGTCGTATTTTCAAATAGAACTTTCATTTCCTTGAATTAAGCCAGATGTGGGCTCCAGTGTCTCCATTTAATGCATCGAATAATTGGTCCATTTTGCCGACTAGCATAGCCGTCATAGCAGCTGCTTGCGGAAGTTCATCTGAAAGTACAAAATAAGGGCCTTCATACATTTTACAGACTCTATACAAATAAATACAATTCAGCTATCCATTAGTAATGTTAGAACAATAACTGTTTTTTAAAAATGTCAGCAAAAGACTAAATAAATAATGAAATCTTACTGTTGGCGATTTTTGCAAGCATTCCTGCTGCCACTGAGTGACTAAGTACTTGGGCTGCTAAGCTAACTTTCAGTTTCTGCTTGAATTTAGGTTCTATATGTTGTTTAGTTAATGCGGGAGCAAACACATAATTAGGGTTAGCATTATCTTTTTCCTATAACTCCTTAATGTGCACCCACTTTGCTATACCTGTAACATTAACAAAATTATTTTTAACTGAGTTTATTGTCTTTATTATTACAGTAGTTCAAAGTACAAGCAATAACTGTCAAAATTACCTGTTAATGGCTTCCCATCATTATACAGTAATTTAGAACATCCTATATCATATTTTAAAAAGTTGTTACGAAAAGATTTTATAAGGTGAGGTGGATCGATAATTGTGACTATTTCGTGGCCATTGAATTCAAAATATGGTTTAGCAACTGAGGAACCAAGTGAATTTAGGGCTTTGACATTTACTCCAAAGTTGTCACAGACAGTATTTGTTGTGCAGTTAATGCAGGAGCATCACAAAATTAGGGTTAGCATTATCTTTTTCCTATAACTCCTTAATGTGCACCCACTTTGCTATACCCGTAACATTAACAAAATTATTTTTAACTGAGTTTATTGGCTTTATTATCACAGTAGTTCAAAGTACAAGCAATAACTGTCAAAATTACCTGTTAATGGTTTCCCATCATTATACAGTACAGTAGCTACAACACGCAAACCAGCCTGGAAGCTTGCCTCTAGTACCTGAAATTTAGATAGATAATTGAATTAAAAAGTACTACAGTATTTCCAGTGCGGACTCAATTATTTACCTAATGGGTGATCAGCTCTACTATATGAGCCAGGTCTCCCATAACCACTGCACTAGATGTTTCTATGACAACCGAGACAGACGGTTTAACATGCTGTATGAAGCACGGGAATATCCACACCAAAACAAGTAGAAATATTCATGCACACAAATATTTACACTGATCAGGAATCGAACCCAAGACACAGAAGCTGCCTACTATTGTAACTAAAAGCTGTGTTAGCCCAGCATCAATGAACTCTAAAACAACTGCATCAATTTAGATAATTCTCTTCTATTAAGAGGGTGTAGGGTATATTAGGTTTTACATCTCTCTATTATAAGAAACACAAACCTCTTTGATGACAGCTGATAATTGGTCTGGAGTGACACAATCATCTGAAAAGTTAAAAGCTAGTGGTTGTTTCCTTTTCTTTCTGATGCCAATGGCCATAAATAACAGCGCATGTGCTGCTGGCTCCATAGTTCTGCCTTCATTATCGTGATCTTGATAATCATCAATGTCTTGTTCGGTGTTCAAATTTTTACATAATATGGACTTCTCATCAAATGCCAAAATACACAAATTTTCTTCGGGCTCCTGACTTTGTGTTATGTCTTTAACGGTTTTGAATATTTGATCGTTTATACCACAATTCATAGGCATCCTATTTAAAAGAGCTTTGAGAGAGACTTCACTAGGCAAACAAAAAAGGCACCTGAGCAATCTGTAACACGCATTAGACTTTTTATAAAGTTTTAAAGCCATTACTTTGTCCACCTATGTCCAATTAGTTGGCTTGAGATACTTTTAGTTGACTTTGCAACAGTAGGGCAAATGACTCAGATATGTTTTCATTCATTAAATCTTGAACAATTTCACGCAGTGTTAGCGAAAGCTCGCTACACTTTATATCGACTTGATGGTTCATCAACCATCCATCAAGATTGCTCAAAATGAATCGAAATGATACAGGAGCTCGTATAATCCTTTGGTTTTGTGGCCTCAGTGTGGTGTAATTGATGAAATCAATTTCATAATAATCATCAATTCAATAATTTAAAAAATATCGATGATGCTATTATTCCTATAACGCATATACGCTATTTTGGCGCATAGGTTCATTGAATATAAATTACACCAAAATCTGAAGTTATAGTGTGCATATACTTATAGGCATAGCAGTTACTGTAGCTTCAACATCATAAATTAAATTATATGATTGTAAATGGCTGTTTAGCAAAAACTGACTGACTTTAAATTATTTAAAATTGCATTATCGTCGTCTTCACAGTTTTTGTTTTTACCATTATGCAATAAATTGCTAATCATTGCGATTTTGAATGCTGCAACAAATTGTAAGGGACTAGCATTGTATCCACAGTTGCTGCGGATGCACTCGAAACAATTTTCCAGTGGATCCTGATTAAGCCGTCTTGTTGACAAACTTCCTATTTGCAAGGTTTTTATATTGTCAAAAAGCCGCTCCACGGCATTTAGAGTTCTTATAAACCCATTTATTAAAGGCGGCTTGGTCGTGGCACCTAAAAATGTCATATTTTGGAATAGAACTTTCATTTCATTGAAATAAGTGAGATGTGGGCTCCTTTGAGTTATGTTACTAAGATATTTTTTTCCACTTTTCCTGTCAGTGTCTCCATTCAGTGCATCGAACAATTGGTCCATTTTTCCGACCAGCATTGCCGTCACAGTAGCTGCTTCCGGAAGTTCATCTGAAAGTACAAAATAAGGGCCTTAATACATTTTATTAGACTCTATACAAATAAATACAATTCAGGTATCTATTAGTAACGTAAAAATAATTTAAAGAAAAACAAAAAACCCGACTGCGTAATCTAAAAAGAAATAAACAAGCCCAATAGTTGAAAATTCATACAATACTCACAGTCGGGGCCCCTTGGGAAGATTTGATTGGTAAAATTTGATTGGGCCCCGACTGTAAGTATTGTATGAATTTTCAACTATTGGGCTTGTTTATTTCTTTTTAGATTACGCAGTCGGGTTTTTTGTTTTTCTTTAAATTATTTTTTTATTTTATACTTTTTAGTTATCAAAAATATTTTTGTTTGTATATCGTTTATACTTGAAATATAAACTTAAATCAATAAGTAAGGAAATTAGCGAGAATAAATGTTTTGTTAAACAACTTTAAATCGTTATATATCCTAAACTATTATTCAAAATGAAAAATGGTAAAAGAAACCTAAATATAATTTTAAAATACCTATTCAACGACACCCCACTTGACATAGTTCATCAACTTTTTTTTTTTCATTTTGACAATATGGCGTCTGGTTGTCGCTGTGGTGAATTTTGGTTACTGTCATGTCTTTAGTGACACTCGCAAGGTTAAGACGAATTGATTGACGTAAGTATGATCAAAATCGGCCCATGCGTTTGGTCTCTAGAGCGCCACATAGAAACAAACATACATACATACATACATACATACATACATACATACATACATAGGCTGATAAACACAATACCCTCCTTTGCGTCGCGCAGTCGGGTAACAATTATTATTTAATAAATGTATACCCAGTATCCTATTTGTATTATAAAGTTTGTGAAAATGTGAACTTGGGCTACTTTTATTCTATAAAAATAATCTTCTTATTCTGATCATAGATCCCGTCCATTGAATATGAACATCCCGTCCATTGAATATGAACAATATCCTCCTAAGACCATTTTACTGTAACTATTATGGTTAAGGTACCTGCCTTATTGACTGGTTTTAAAAAATACACCCAGTCAGTATAATGGTGTTTGAAGGGGAGTTCAGACGAAAAGGTATATACAGTAGTCATGACAGATATTCATTATCTCCTGTTCTTTAAAAATGTCAGCAAAAGACTATAAATAAATAATGAAATCTTACTGTTGGCGATTTTTGCAAGCATTCCTGCTGCCACCGAGTGACTAAGTACTTGGGCTGCTAAGCTAACTTTCAGTTTCTGCTTGAATTTAGGTTCTATATGTTGTACAGTTAATGCAGGAGCAAAAACAAAATTAGGGTTAGCATTATCTTTTTCGTAGAACTCCTTAATGTGCACCCACTTTGCTATACCTGTAACATTAACAAAATTATTTTTAACTGAGTTTATTGTCTTTATTATCACAGTAGTTCAAAGTAAAAGCAATAACTGTCAAAATTACCTGTTAATGGCTTCCCATCATTATACAGTAATTTAGAACATCCTATATCATATTTTAAAAAGTTGTTACGAAAAGATTTTATAAGGTGAGGTGGATCGATAATGGTGACTATTTCATGGCCATTGAATTCAAAATATGGTTTAGCAACTGAGGAACCAAGTGAATTTAGGGCTCTGACATTAACTCCTAAGTTGTCACAGACAGTAGCTACAACACGCAAACCAGCCTGGAAGCTTGCTTCTAGTACCTGAAATATAGATAGATAATTGAATTAAAAAGTACTACAGTATTTCCAGTGCGGAATCAATTATTCACCTAATGGGTGATCAGCTCTATTATATGAGCCAGGTCTCCCATAACCACTGCACTAGAAGATTTTATGACAACCGAGACAGACGGTTTAACATGTTCTCCGAAGCACATGAATACCCAGACCAAAACTAGTAGAAATGCACACAAATATTCACTGATCAGGAATCGAACCCATGCCTCCTGCGTGGCCGTCGCGTGCAATACCGCCACGACGCAGAAGCTGCCGTACGTAACACAGCTTTTAGCTACTATTGTAACTAAAAGCTGTGTTAGCCCAGCATCAATGAACTCTAAAACAACTGCATCAATTTAAAAAGGTATATTAGGATTTACTATGTGTTTCAAATGAGTTGATAACTGTCAGAACGACATTTTGATACCTGCTGCTAACTTCGGTTTAATTTATTAATAAAGAAAAATATTATTACAATTATTAAAAAATGTGTTATGTACTATATGACAAGAAAATGAATATTAAGTCAATATCACTCGTTGTTACCTTACACGTATGAACCTATCCGACATATAAATTTTGTTGTTAGCTGTACAATTTTGATGAGTACGGAGTGAAGTTGCAGCGATCGCAATTATCTTCTCATTTGAAATGCATAGTACATCTCTTTATTATAAGAAACACAAACCTCTTTGATGAGAGCTGATAATCGGTCTGGAGTGAGACAATCATCTGAAAAGTAAAAAGCTAGTGGTTGTTTCCATTTCTTTCGCATTCCAATGGCCATAAATAACAGCACATGTGTTGCTGGCTCTATAGTTCCGCTTTCATTATCGTGATCTTGATAATCATCAATGTCTTGTTCTGTGTTCAAATTTTTACATATGGACTTCTCATCAAATGCCAAAATACACAAATTTTCTTCGGGATCCTGACTTTGTGTTATGTCTTTAACGGTTTTAAATATTTGATCGTTTATACCACAATTCATGGGCCTCCTATTTAAAAGAGCTTTGAGAGAGACTTCACAAGGCAAACAAAAAAGGCACCTGAGTAATCTGTAACACGCATTAGACTTTTTATAAAGTTTTAAAGCCATTACTTTGTCCTCTACGGTCCACCTATGTCCAATTAGTTGGCTTGAGGTATTTTTTAGTTGACTTTGCAACAGAAGGGCAAATGACTCAGATATGTTTTCATTCAGTAAATCTTGAACATTTTCATTTGCTAGTAATTTGGTTAAAATTTGATGATCCTTACTTCCTTGCCTTAATTTCATAATCTCAGTCAAGTTTTTGCTACACCTTAAATATAGTTTGCGTTTATATGGGCTCAATTCTGCAGATCTTTTCCTATCCAGTTCCCTTAAAATTCCTCTGCCAGTCTGTGGTACCTGGAAATGATGCAATGTTTTTCACATACACATGAATCACAAAGAACGCGTATAATATACGAATACGAATACGACGCCCCCGCAGGAAGCTAGCAACCCAGTTGCACATTCTAGGAGGCAGACCGAAGGCTGGTTGCTTGAAAAGTAGCGGTTTGTGCCAGACTCTATTAAAAGCTTTAGCGATGTCAAGACTAATTGTCAGTGACTCGCCATGCTTGTCCATAGATGACTCACCCCAAAGATGGGTAACATACGAGAAGAGGTCACCTGTTGACCGTTTCGGCCTAAATCCATATTGCAGGTCATTAATTAAAGAGTGGCTATCTAGGTGACACATGAGCTGTGTATTTGTGATATGCTCAAATACTTTACGCAGCAACTGGGGTAATGGCTATGGGTCGATAGTTGGCTGGGTCTGAGTGATTCCCCTTCTTGGGGATCGGCTGTATATTAGCCTCTTTCCAATGGCACTGTAACCGACATGTAGGACTGTCGGTACAGCTGCGTAAGCATTGGAGACAACTCCGCTTCACTATTTTGTAAAACCACCGCTGGAATGCCATCCAGACCACTGGCTTTCCGGACATCGAGTGACTGTAGTTCTGCACGAACGTCGCGTTGCCTGCTATGAATATCAGGCATTGCTGGTCAGCTGCCGGTCAGTGCTGGGTGGTGTCGGTGGTTGCCTACCACAGTCGTCGATTCGGGAGTTGGCCGCGAAGAGATTAACGCAGCTTTCTCTTGCGGTTCATGGGCTAGGGATCCATCAGGGTTACGCAACGGGGGCAGCGAAGGCTGGCAGAAGTCGCCAGTAACTACGACTGCAGGTGGGATGTGCCACTAGCTCCTGACCAATGCGTGCTATACGCTAGGCATCCGCTCTGACCCTTGTGGCTTTGTTATACGCTGCCTTAAAGTACCCTTCGTTGGAATAGTGTTTGCGACCGTGCCCAAGCGCCGCACGCAGACTGTTTTTGATTAACAGCCTCTGCGCACTCGCGCAAGAACCAACCGGCGTGCACCGATACACTGTACTGATCTGGGTGACTCGTCAGCTGAAGGTCCAGCAGAGAGGGTGCTGGGCCCGACCCTCTTGGTATCCTAGTGACCTCGTGTACCAGTTGGGTCAGGCCATGCTCCAGAGCAAATGCGTGGAGCCGTGGTCCACCTGTACCCATAGGATGGAGAAGGAAGGGTCCTTAAGGCAGCGCAAACGGCAACAGCAAAAACCCGCCCTAACAAACACGCACACCCCGGCTTTTGCTCGGATATCGGCATAGCCGGGGTAGAGCAGGTAGGTCGTGTCGTCAGGGCGGCATATTTATGTCTCCGTGAGAAAGAGCATGGGTGGTTTCGCCGTCTCTAGATGTTGGTGGACGGCGTTGAGGTTTACATGGAGCCCATAGGTGTTTGTGGACTACTAATAGCGAACTTGCGGGAGAATGAAGAACCGCTGTTACCATATACCCTATACTGCACTGCCATGGAGTAATAATAACATAACATTAACTCATGCCTATATCCCCGAAGGGGTACACACATAACTTCAATCGATCAATATACAAATACAAAACAATAATCAAACAATGATAATATTCATTGAACATACCTCAGATTCAGCAGGTGTAGCACACGGTTCATTTTGGGTAATCAGCATGTTTTCTGGCGAAAATGAATCCATTTGGAGTTCATCCCCGGAGTCATTCGATGCAACAGTTTCATTTAAAGTTTCACATTCTTCCTGACGTAGCCTACTCATTATATTCTCTGTTCCAGCTGGAATAGCAAATTTGTTCAATCGTGATCTGGAACTGCTGGTATATGAACTTTCATCAAAATGTTGACTACATAGCATCTTATGCTGTTTGTATAATTCAAGTGCTTCCTCAGTAGACCAGTTCTTATCTGGAAAACAATATTCAGCCCATACACGTGGTCTGAAATAATGAATTATATTTATTTCAATAAGGAACCTTGAATGATTTATAATATTTTGCTAAAGGTGTACTAAAATATATGTATGATAGATTATGAAATATTAGTGGACTGTTGAGACGAGGTCTCGAGTTCGATCCCAGGTTACCATGGCACACACCAATGACTTTTCGAAGTTATGTGTGTATTTATCGCAGGTTTATAAGTGCCTCGGAGAGCACGTTAAGCCGTCGGTCCCGGTTGCCATACAAACATCTATGGGAGTCGTTACGGGTAGTTGGAGCCCTCAAAAGTCCGACCAGCCTAACTTGGAACTTCGATATCGCCATTGGTCATTAGACCATTGGTTGTGGAGGTCAGATGGCAGTCTCTTCACGGAAAATATCGAAGTTCAGCCGCATCACAGTTAGACTGGAAAGCCGACCCCAACTGAGTTGGGAAAAAGGTTCAGGGAATGATGAGAATATGAAATATTAGTTAGGAAACTGTTGGTAATATTGTAATGATTTCCTTAATTGAAAATTTGCATGCTGCTACCAAAAGCAAATAAATGGTTTTGAACAACATAACAATATAACATTAACTCACGCCTATATCCCCGAAAAGCCTCGAAAAGTCATTGGTGTGTGCCATGGTAACCTGGGATCGAACCCGAGACCTCGTCTCAGCAGTCCATTACCCATACCACTGGGCTACCGCGGTTCAATGGTTTTGAAATACCTATCCCACAATATCAAATATCAATATGTGACATAAGAATTCTTGTGGAAAACGGGTAAACAAACTTACCTCAAAGATCCTTGCTTTCCAGGCAAAGGAAATCTGTGGAATCGTATGTTCGAATTTCCATCATTGTCAGCAGAAATATGACATTTTGCACATTTTCTTTGGTGCTCTGTGTTGGCCATTGTACAAACAATGCAAAGACAATAACTGAATAAATAGAAAAGCCTTGTATTTCTTGCGATAAGATATTTAAATTTAAGTTCTGTAATATTAATAGATAAATAAAATAAAAAAGTGATGTGGTGTCACACGTCTAACTGGTCAGCACTGCAAGAGCCCCTTGCCGGGTAAAGGCCTCCTCCAAAGAAGTCAAAGATATCACAAAATGGAAAATGGGTACATATCGCCTCTTTGCTTCTATAATGTGTTATCTCGAAAACTGTGATTTTACAGGAGAGTGATTTTAAACTTACAAAATAAAACTGTGACAAAACTAATAACTTTTTTACTGTCGATCCTTAATTTATTATTTGATATAGTAAATAAACTATCGGAGTAGTTCTTAAAACCCTAGCAATTTGAAATTTTAACGTGGAATTAGCATCAATTTAAAAAAAGGGGAACATATATCACGTTTTTCTTGCAAATAGTGAGTATTATGAGTGTTACCAAAGAGAATACAATACTACGTAAGAAGTGTTACAACCTGAGTTGTCACGTTGTTGATGATATTACGTTTCTTATGACATTAAGTTTTGCCACAAACAATCATTGTTGAAATAAAAACTTTTGGTTTCGAGAATATTTTTTTATTAGAAAGAGTAAAACTACAACCACACTTAATAATTAATTCTATAAAAATTAAAAACCAGAAACAAATTATTACTATAAATAATCACAATTGCCTAATGAAAATCGCATTTGACTTCTATATTACAGCATATTTAGGTTAATATAAAATAGTTATACCTAAAAACAATCAGTCTTCGGCGATTGGCCACATTATTATTTTTATTATATTTAGTACCTATATAATACTGAAACAATAGACGGAACTATCTTGACTATTCAATAGTTTCTAAAAAATCTAACAATTCATCATCATCATCCTTGCGTTAGTCCCGGTCGCATCCGAAGCCTTCGCCTCGGCGTCCGGGGTCTGCTTTCCGGCTTTTTCTCATCCACTTCGCACGGTCTTGCGCATCCATGGTGGTGAGTCCATTGGCACGCATGTCATCCTCTACGACGCCAAGCCGAACAAGCTTTTTTTTAGCTTGGGTCTATTCCTCCTACCGGGACCCGGTAGAGGTGTCATGGCCAGACATCTGTTACCCACGTAGCCGGGTGGTCGTCGCTGAACATGGCCGTACCAGCGAAGGCGACTCTCCTGCATTTTGTCTGCAATGTCATGGAAATGGAGGCGGCCCCGGATGCGAGATGCGAATCCACCAGGGCGATGTCATCAGCATACATGAATACCCACGGGGGCTGCTCATATGAGTTTCTGATGCTATCCGACAGAGCGTGTAACACCACGCTGAGCAGATACGGGCTAAGAACAGATCCTTGGTGTACTCCGAGGTTGATGGGGAGGGGGTTTGGGTCGCCAACAGCGGTCTGGACCGGAATTGTAGTACATTTTTCGGATAGTGTCAATATAGAACTCTGGAACCCGCAGTACCCACCAGATCACCGCGTGAGGAACACAGTCGAAATCCTTCTGCATGTCTACAAACAGACAGTGCAGTGGCGTATTCTTCGTTCTGTTTTTCTCCGCGACAATTATATCCTGTGCCGCTTTGACCCTGGAACGCGCCAACTTATAGATAAGCTTGCGCCCCTCAGGCGATTCCAACTTATCATAGAGGTTGTAAGTGGTCTCGTCTGGCTCTGGCTACAGCTTTCTTAGTGGCGCGCTTTGCTTCATTGTACGCGTCGCGGTGTTAGGGAGACCTGGACACTTGCTACTTTTTAAAGAGGGCTTGACAATAGCATTATAAGTGTTAGCAATTTCAAACAAAATACAAAATTAAAAAAATACTTAACCAACCAATATTGTAATACAAATGTAACGGACTAGACTTAGTTAAAACATGAATACAAAATAGTCCTTTGAAAATAAGTACCTAATCAAATTAGAATAAATCTACTTTTAAGTTAAGACAAAATTACAAAATTAAAAATCAATTATGATCTTACACAGTAATCAGAGATAGTCTTGGTATTATTTGGCGCAAATATTAATAATCAGTTTTCATAGCAGCCTATATTTTTATAAAATCACCCCCGCTACGCTTAATGAAGAGTCGTTTTCTAAAAATAAGTTTTATTATTTTAAATATTTGCTAAGATTAGTAGTTTCTTATTAAACTAAGGTACGGCAAATACACCACAACGTATGATATTCACATAATATAGTTACCTGCACTTGTCACTTGTCTTACATCTAGATTCCATCTGAAAAATTTAAGTAACAACGGCTATTACTTTTAGTATTTACAACGGACTATATTAGAATATTCCTAAATAAATACATTTGTTTTTGTTCAAAAACGAAACATCTATAATTATCCATCGCTTGAATTTTAATTTGGAAAAAGTTTCATCACCTACAACATTACATCTTAAGTTAACTCCAAATAAAACATTCATACTTTCGACAGCAATGTGACATGTACGGTATATAACAATTAACATTCCACACTATTTTTCAGTATTAATGTGTCACATCCATATATCACATTATTAAATTTAAAATCATAATTGAATTAAGACTTATCTTTACAATCAAAACGTGATAAACACATTATGTCACGTTTTCGCAGAAAATCAAGAGCTCCTTCCACTGTAAGTGCGTAGTGGTTACTGTTATGTTACGTTCTCGCAAAAATCCTTGATGCAGTAAGAGACAGTGCCATATTGTGATCTGACACAATGACGCTATCTCTTTCGCCCACAGATTCGCTATTTACCGCGTAAAAAATACCACGTTTTTTGAGAAAATAAAATCGATCACGGCGCGGCGGTTTTAATTATCAAATAATAAAAAAAACGAAATTTCGGATAATATGTCACATTATAGAAGCAAAGAGGCGATATGTAATGAGAAGTAGGCAATATAGAGGTTCGGAATATCGCTTAGATAACGGTGTTACTTGAAGAGAAATATATAATGCGAACGAACACGGAGAAATACAAAATGAATATGGATGGCGGGATGGCGGATGTCAGATGGATGGTAGGCTTGTTGAAAAAATATCGATACATCGATATATCGATATTATTTTTTCTATACATCGATATTTTTGAGCGATATTTAATTCTTCGATACATCGATGTATCGATATTAAATTCCAGGTATCGAAAAGGTATAAAAAACGATATTTATTATGATATAAGAATCCTGAAAGGAAAACTTTTCAACTAAAACTTTTAGGCAACGTATGCTTTTATATAGAATGCCTGCTGTTGCACCGGCAATGTTTGAAATAAATACATTTACGTCTGTATTTGTGAAAGGCTTCGCGGAAATTCTATTTCTAAATCGTTATAAAAACATTACCTTGAGCTTACTTCTAACCTAATCTATCCAAGCCAAATTACGCGGTGTGGACACTGCGCCTCAATTTGGATACATATAGATTAGAAGGCGAAAGTGGAAACGGAGCTCCTGCGTTAGCCTTCGTGGTTGTTTTTTTTGTAACCACCATTTATTTATAATAAAGTCCACTGAGTTTCTTGCCGGAGTCTTCTCAGGCAAGGGCCGCGATTCGAACAGATAGTCCATTTGCTCACTGATTTATAAAATATTGTTGATATTGACAAATTTTGTAATGCCGTTTAATGGTCTATACAGAATAAATGTTTTTTGAATTTTGAATTTTGAATTATGTTTCTTGATAACATTTCATATTTCAATTACTGGCTGCGCAATGGGCATTCTATTAGGCAGGCTTAGCCATTTATAGAAAACCGGTTTATACACATTGCCGGTAATATTTATGCATATAAAAATAAAATTAGTATTCAGAGTGCCATTATTCTCTGGCAAATCATAGCGATATATCGATATATCGATATTTTTTTATAAAAATATCAATATCGATATTGATATATTTTTTTTATATCGATACAATATATATCGATACTTTTTTGCATTTCCGACATCCCTAATGGATGGCCGTTAATAATCTGTCAACCCACTTGTTAACCTCATTTTTTCTTTGAGATTTTATGACATGGTACCTAGGACGTTTGTGTCAGAGACTTTTTTGTCAGAAACCAGATGTTGGCATTTGATGCTAAGGGAGTTGACCCGGGAGTTCTGGCGGGCGGGAACGTGAAAAGGGTCAGCGCTGCAGTGTTTCATTTTCTAAATTTGGTGTGCATTCGAGGTTTTATGTGTAAAAATGGTGGAGTTTTAGACATAACAGCTTGGACAAAGCACACAAGTGATTTTTCGTGTTGGTATCAAAATATCCCTAAGATAAGCTTCTATATAGTTAGAAGGGGTAGTGTATGACGCCTCTGGTGTTGCAAACGTCCATAGGCCACTGTGACCGCTTTCCATCAGGTGGGCCGTGGGCCAGTGTGTGACCTAAGTGGTATAAAAAAAAATAGTTAAGTCTTCACTACTTTACTAGGGCAACTATCATCCGTCATCGTCATCATCATCATCATCAACAACAATCATTTCAACTATACTAGTTTATCACAAAATAAAAGGAAATCCCCAACTCGTCACTGGCAAGATTATTCCCTAAATTGGGTTGATAGGTTGCCATCTAAGAAAAAAAGTTCTTTTTTTCTTACGGGGCCGACAGGGGGGGAGTTGACTCCAGTTGACTCTCCCCCCCTGTAGGCTGTCAATACTAATGTCACTGTCATAGATAACTCGTCAGGTAGCGAATTTCATTCGTTTCGTGGTATTTTTTTAATTGATTTAATTTTACTGGGTGGTAATCGCACTCTTTGCATTTACAATTTTCATATTTACCTTCTTGTGAATATCTTGTACGGTAATTCCATTCCAGTAACTCGGTAAAATGTCGTGGGCAGTGCAAACGGAATTAGTTTACGACAGTGACAATGACGATGAGAACGAGATAAGGCAGCTCGATGCAGTGTTAGAAGAAGCTGAAATAGAGGTTTGTGATACCGGTTTGCCAAGATGGGGCAACTTCAGTCCTGCTCAAAGCATGACCTCGCCGCATCCCGCAATGTCATCGTACTCTTCCTCTATATTAGGAAACTCGACTCCATCACAACAAACCACTGCAACCAATTTAGTTGATACTTCGGGTTCTGCCTCACAGACTTCGTCTAGATCAAGTCTCTCGCATTCTAACCCACATCTACAGGAATTGCACCACTTAGACTCTTTATTGGCGTTTAACAAAATATACGAAGAAAAATTACGAAGTCTAGAAAGGATTTTGGGGGTACGCCTAAAAGAATGCCGCGCTAAACTTGAAGAAATCCAAAAGAGTCAGTTAAATCCTGATAAAACGGAAGTCTTCCGTTATATTAATTGTGGCAGGCCCTACTTCAGAGACCAACACAACAATCCTGCGCCTGATAATGAAGATACTATAATGGCAAAAGCTCAAATGTATGATTTCTCTTTAGTTACATCTGTACCTGGATGGACAGTTAGAGATAAAACTCATTTCACCAATGTGATGACACAAATATCACTGGACATTAGGAAAGATGATTTTAACAGTCAGATTAGTAAACTAAAAAGCTCCACACCAAATAGTAAAAAGAGAATGTTAGAAAAAGAAATCAGCAAGCTTAGAAAACAACGAGACAGTTTAAATGCAAAAATGCCTTTTGTACAATTAGCTCTACCTTTAGATCAGGAATATGACTGGGACTTGTTGGCTCATAAGTTGAACAAGAGACATACACCTCATGAATACAGGTGCCTCTGGAAATTATACTTTCATCCTTCAATAAACAAAAGTAATTGGAATAACGCTGAACACAACACTTTGCAGCGACTCGCTATTGAACACCATTATCAAGATTGGGACGAGATCGCTAGAAAACTCGACACGGGTAGAACAGGCTATCAATGCTTTGTATATTATCGAACAAATATGACTAATAGTTGCATTGGGAAAAAATGGACTCATGAGGAAGTCACATATTTAAGAAGATTGATTGATTATTTTAGAGAAGACATCTATATTCCATGGGGGAAAATTGCAGCGGCAATGGAAAACAGAACTAAAATTCAAATATATAATAAATATTTGCGCCTTATTGAACAAAGAAAAGGCAGGTTTCTTCCTGAAGAGGATTCTGTTATCCTTAACTGTGTACAAAGATTTGGGCCTAACTTTAAGAGAATCACCGAATTTCTTAGCCATAGGTCTATGGTTCAAATACGTGCAAGGTATCAAGTGCTTAGTAAAATGAGGATTTCAACTGTCTGGTCAGCCGAAGATGACAAGAAACTTGTAGAGATTATGAGTAACCAGGATTCGAATATGACTTTTTCAGCAGCAACAAAATATTTTCCAGGAAAAAACAGGATAAATATAAGATCCAGGTATATGACTTTGATAAAATGGATGAAAAGGCACCCTAATTCAGATCTAGAGTATGCACCAAGAAGGGGAGCACGACGTCTGAATCATGGGCAAGCCAGTGAAAACTTGAATCAAGCTGTAGAAAACTTAAAAAATATTTTGAATACAGAGGTTTCAGTAAAGAAGGAAAGTAAGAAAATCACTAGAGAATCAGATGAAGCCAATATAGATGACGCTATAGCCGCTATTCTTGTTAATCAAATGTTTAAGGAACATGAACAGAAGAAATCTACTGAGTATTCTTTAGTGCCGACTAATGAAATGGTAATGACTAGCAAGGAATTAGATATAACAAACTTGCTGAAGTGCCTCATATTCTTGAATTCACATTTAAATGAAAGTTTGT
This sequence comes from Pelosia muscerda, assembly GCA_963691645.1. Classification (NCBI taxonomy): domain Eukaryota; kingdom Metazoa; phylum Arthropoda; class Insecta; order Lepidoptera; family Erebidae; genus Pelosia; species Pelosia muscerda. The sequence goes on from OY829121.1 coordinate 6,604,979, forward strand.
ATAGAAATTCTCACTATAGAACAGAACACCCCCAATTGACTGAGGTTAATGATGTTTGTTTAATTAGAGTGAAGTCTTATTCTAGAAAAAACCAAATAAAAATGATCAAGATGAAAAATAGCCCTGACATATGGGGGAATAATGCATTAAATTCACGTACCTATGTTTTCCCACCTAACTATTCAACTATAACTGGGTGCAAAGCTTTGATGTCACATGTAACTTCTTTTAGTATGTATTTAAATTCTATCAACCTTCACGTTCTTGTAAGAAGGAATGCTGTGTTAAAGAACTACATGGAGCAGCTGTTGGAACGCTGCTACATATTGTTTCTTTGGCCTATGCTACTCTCTAATGAATCGCCGATTGATTTTACTGGTGAAAAATTAAGTAGAATGGATTCATTTTATGTCAGGCCGCCTGTTCTACCACAAGCCCCAGAAGTTACAATCAAATTTACCAGTTGTAAAAAATTTAGATGTAATGATTCTAATGTAATAGACTTGTCTGAAGAAGAATCAAGGGACACACAGACTACCGTGCCTGAACCTATAACCCTAAACAATGATGTTGATGAATATATCAGAAGTTTAATGGATCAATAATTTATTAAATTTCGGGAAAATTCTGTAAAGTATTCTTTGCATTCCATTTTATTGACAACTGAACATGATGCAAATCAAGTAAATGTACATACACACAAAAACAAAAGTTAGTATAATTTGGTGGGAAAATTGTTTGGCAGTAATTCAACACATTTTTGTTTAGGAGTATTTCTTTTGCATTCAGTAGAAAGTGTTTTTACCATGTAAACATTATGATACTGCAGTGCAGTACAACTGTTGCATTTATATTTTTGTGGGTAGTCACAAAAAAATAAACATTAAAATATTGTACCACTTCTGGGTATCTTAATTTAGTGTGTCATAGTAGTAATACAACTAGTTGAGGCAACTCTTAACGAATATTACAACGTTTATTATTGGAATTGAAATTTTACTATAGTCCTAATTCAGATAGGTTGTATAGATTGTCTCCAAATACATTATGTGTAGTGTACACCCAGATACACTTACTCTAAATGGTTGTTGCCTACATAGGTAGACACTGTGCGTTTAAAGCATTATTTTAGGAGCAGGATAAGCTTTATTTCTATGTTCTATTAATATAATAAATAAAAAGATAGTATTTTAATTGTAAAACCTGAGCTAAGCCATATAATTATGTATAAGAATTTACTGGTTTGATCTAATGTAGATTCAAGAGGAGCCCATTAAAATCTTGTACTGTTGTGTATTTGGCATTAAAATCTTGTACGGTATAGCGACAGTTGTTAACAAAGCTTTATGAGGGAGAGATAAATTAATTCGTAATAAGTTATTTAATATTAGTTGAAAACCATTGTTAGAAGAAGGCAGCAGTCTTCTTTTCTTTTGTAGTACAGTTTTTTTTGCTTCTATGTGGGAGGGGAAAGGAACACTTCGTATAAGACACTCACATTTGTCACATTCTGGGGTAGCAATCCTAAGAAATTTTCATAGAAAGGAATGCCAAACTGAACCTCTTCAACTTAAAGGTATAGGTATTAAATAAAGTATAGTTCAAATTATGCATTAAGCAGGTACATCCAAAGTCCAAACCAAACCGTTTCAGTACTCAGTTGGTTATTTCTTGACTATGTATTTTACGCCTGTACTAGGTATGAGTCAATGGAGATGATGCGTAGAGAATTCCCTTACAATTTGCTTTTCACAGCGGATTGCCGCCTTTTACCGTCTCTTCATCATCATTTCAGCCACAAGACGTCCACTGCTGAACATAGGCCTCCCCCATCAACCTCCAATCCGACCGTCTAATTATTTATATATCGAATAATGTAGCAATATTTGTATTAGGTACTCTAGTTTACTTTAGCACTTTAAGAGTAGTAAGTTCCCCATTGCATATGGTGGTGTATTATAAGACTTATACCAAACTGTGATAGCTGATCTTAATAACGCCTTAATGGGGCTTTTTAACACTGCCTTGATTTAGTATTATTCCTTGTATTTTTATCCAATATGTAGGTACACCTGGAAACATAGAATTACAGTCAACGTCAAAAGTTCTAAAATGTACCTACAATTAAAGTTTAAGTAAAAACTTTTTTATAAGTTATTTTATTAGTTTTTAATTTCTCTAAAAAGCTACTTTTGTTATTGATTGTATCATACATTAGTGGCGTGTTTTTGTTGTTACAAAAACGAATTGGCTGTTAACCATCATTGTGTCACCTTGGTATGGTTACGTTTACCATTGCTAATATAAAATTTGAATACACAGATTCGTAGTGAAACCCGTCACTAGTTGGCGAACTGTGCCAAGATAATGTAATACGTGATGTATATGTTACACATGTAATAAATATAATATTACTGTACCTAAGTACTCGTTTTCATTATTTAATTTACCTTACATTAATAACTGCGCAAGCCTAGGATTGTATAAATACATGTTAATGTAATTTGCACAAGTATTTTTAACGCATGTTACCATACATTTGGGCAGTGTGTGACAGCAAAGAAATATGTAAAAGTCGTCTTATTGACTTGTGCATTTTAATTTTATTAATAACTGACTAGCTGACCCTTCTGCGTTCGTCTGCGTCACCCCGTTTTTGCAACATTTTTCATTCCTGTTGGTCGTAGCATGATGTATTACATATAAACCTTACCCTTTAACCATTCTATCTATTAAAAAAACCGCATCAAAATCCGTTGCGTAGCTTTGAAGATTTAAGCATACAAAGGGACATAAGGACATGAAAAATGGGGACAGAGAACAAGACTTTGTTTTATACTATGTAGTGATTTATATCACTGGTTGGCTGTATTGTTATGAGAGATATTTCCGCTCTTGCATATAATTGACCTGTGTGTCACGTAATAACTAAATTGCCTTCTTTTAACCGACATAAAAAGGAGGAGGTTATATTCAAGATGTTTCCGGGCATTTTCACGTAATATGGTTTTAAATAAATAAAAAGATATGCACTGTCGGTGAGAAGATTTATTAAAGCAGTATAAAAACACGGAATGTAAGATTACGTATCTACAACATAGTTGGGATGGACGACGAGTAATGGGTCATCTTCTACTTCTTGATCTGACGACTTCTGCGTGGCTCTCAGCCCAGTGGTCGACAGAGGTATTATTACTTGATCCTGGAAGAAGTGATGTTAACTTAAAGTCTAGACCATTTAATTGAAGAATGAATACTTGAAGCATATTGTTATTTATAGGAGTAGATGACGGGCTGTACTCTGTCTGCCCCGCAAAGAAATAGGCGTGATCATAAGTATGTATGTAGACTCTTCATGTCATGTTGTGCTTGAACAACCAAACAAGCAATATTGAGTGTGGGACGGAGAAAAATATTTTTCAGCCTTTTTTTATTATTCATTTTATATTTTATTGACCATTCGGCTGTAGTCTGAACTACAGAATCATCATTTTAGCGTGTACCAATTGCATCCGAGGCTTTTGCCTCTACATACATAGACTGATAAACACAATACATAGACTGCAGTGTTTGTACCCTCCAGTCGTACTACACCCCCCTTTTGTAGCAGATTTCACAAGTGATAGGAACTGAGACCAATTTAAAACTAAAATACGTTTTCACTTTTTTCTAAAGACTACTCTCATCTCACTCTAATCACGCGGCTAATTAAGCTTAGCGGGAACGTCTGATATCCCAAACATCGGTAAATGTATCGGCTTGCTGCTTGATGGAGTCTCAAAACAACCCTGGATTATCTTTCGCTGTGGAAGTAATTAAAACGCAATTACATCAAGAAGTTACTTACATGGTACATGAGCCTGTCAATAACTTTTTCCACGAGTGTTTTCCTCTCAAGTAATTCGTCCTCATTCTCGATCTGTCCTTGTCCCACCAGTTGTTCTAGATACCAGCTTACAACCGCACTCTTGCGCATGCCTGAACTTTCTTCACCTATAAAATGGAGATTTTTATCGTTATGGTTTAGTAGGCTACCGGACTTCTGGTCCTATCTCCATTAAATCAATTGGCCGCAAACAAAGCAATGAGACTTTGGAGATGAAACAAAGCAGATTTGAAGTTAAACTAAGATCTTGTGTAATAAAAAATGTGCATCAAACTGAGTTCAGTGTATGTTGCATCTATTATGCACAAACAAACAAGATTTTAAAAATCGTTCTTTTTGTATACCACTTAGGTGGCAGACAAGCACCTTGTCACCGTGGCCTAAGGATGTTTGCAACATCAGGGGCGTCACACTCATGCTGTCACTTAATTAGTTGAATTATTTTTTCTAAGTACAGAACTACAGACTCAACTATACTCCATTCCATTTGTTTAAGTAGGTACTTAAATAAAGATAAACAATCTTGTGACAACTTTTTATAACACCTGTTAAACAAATACACCAGGCTACTTAACTGACTCACCAGTGGTTTGATATAGATTTTTAGTCTTTAATATGCGTTTCTAAACAGAAAAATATTTTTATACTGAGTTTTTAAACAAAAATTAAAAAGATACACCTGGATGTTTATTTAAGTACCTAATCAAATGGACTACAGTTATACCTATCGGCACGAATGTCGGACCTAAGTCGCGAGTCATATATAATATCGGTCGCGATATAATCTAGGATTGTATCAAAATGATCCTCAAAACACAGCCCAAAAACTCGTATTGCGTGATAGAGCGCATTCTGAGCACACTGAGTCCACAACTAGTAATATCAATAAAAAGTCAGTTGATTTAATGCAGATATGCCTATCTTTTTATCGTGCGCAATGGGTCCTCGATTGCCGGAGGTGAGATTATACAAGACATATCTCTCGCACCCCGGCAGACCCGGAATGCAGATATGCCTGAACTAAACAGTAGAAACTACATACCTCTTGTTTCAGATTCTATTTCCTCCTTCCTCATGAACACGACCAGCATGTCACTCAGAGTTTTGTACTCCTCGAATGATAGGGTAAGTTTCTTCTTAGGCGCAGAGTCACTAGCCGATGCATCTGTTGAATATAGATTTGTCATGTAAGGGATATCACGCGCGTGTTTCCTTCTTCCTACAGTCTCGGGTCCTTTGAGCGCGGCGTGAAAAAACATCTGATGAGGCCGTCAAGCTGAGCGCCACCATTGTAGCACTGAACGTGTTTGCAATGGCGACTTTCTTTCATGAGACTTTGCCTTCAGCTTAACATCAGGCGAGGTGAAGTCAAATTGACGTGCCATAAAAAAAAAAATTATATGACTTCACCCCGCGAGGAACTTGTGAAACAATATGTAATCTGTTTGTAATTTGTGACGCCGGCCATTTTAGACCGATTGTCACGAAACATAGCTAAGATCCTTCTCTAACGCTTCGACTAATTCACCTTTCCAACAACAAAACATCGAAATTGGTACATCTGTTCGGCAGCTACGATGTCACAGACACATATACACAGATACGTCAAACTCATAACTTCCCGTCGCTTTCGTCAGGGGTTAAAAATATAACAGCTTAGCCCCCTAAAATCCAACCACACGTCCTGATCGTCTACCTGATCTCGTGGGGGGCGGACACACGGAAACGAATTTACTGGCGTGGGTAACGTGGCTCTGGAAGACTTTTTTAAAACTTGAAACTTGACATTGGCGTCTCGCCATTAATTTTATAAGACGTTTACATTTACTAGAGACTGGCAAAATTGCGGCTATCCTGCTGCAGAAGCCATTTTAAGAAAAGAAGAAGAAGTATAACAGCTTATGACATTTACCTGTACCTCCATTGGGTATGTCTTGATCGACATCCATGCTTGGCTCGTACTGAGGTTCATCTTCGTCCAAGTGGATGTCGGGTTGTTCTACTCGGATTATGGATTTGTTCAGCAATCTATAAAAGGTAAACTTTGTTATAGGTATTTTAAAATCAAATATGAATACCTAATGGGAAAAGTAATCAAACGATCATCATTTGTCTTCTTATATTACTCTATGTAACAGACCCTCACTTTCATTCATTCCCCAAATTCGAGAATTTATGAAATTTTACCATTTAAGTTCTTTGATAAAGGATAACAATTATCTACCTGAGATTCTTGCTGGTCCTTCACAGTAGATCTTATTACGGAACTAGCTACTATTAACTATTTCATTTATTTATACATTATAATATTTTGACATAAATATTTGTAAATCTTTGATATTCATATGTATTGTGTTCTTTATGTGCCTAAAGTGAATAAACGAAATCGATTTTTTGTATTAGAGTATTTTTTAGTGTGACAACACTAAGTAAACATTATTACCCTTAGTGTTACCACATTAAAAATAGTCTAATACGCTTAGTAAATCCAAAAATATTGGTGTAACTTGTCTCCCATAGGGATCAAGTGTCCCCAGTTTCCCTTATGGGTATGTGTGAGCGTGTGACCTGTAGGCCTCGTGCACGTGTTGCGGCGTGACGTGCCCGCTGCAGTGCATCTTGGCCATGGCCTCGGCGAGGCGCACCATGGACTCCAGCTGCCGCACCGTGATGCGCCACGCGCCGCCGCCCGCCCCGCCGTCGCGCTGCCGCAGCGTGCAGTAGTACTCCACCAGCAGCTTGCCCGCGTCCTGGAACACGATAGAGTTAACGAAACAGTGTTAGGGACTACGGTATCTCCCGTCCGAAATAAGCTGTCCAACTGGGGAAGTACCTCCGCCCTACAGAAGCCTACGCCCCGCGGTCATAATAACCATCGTGTTGTGTTCCCGCCGGTAAGTAGGGTAGCCAGAGCTCACTATACCCCTCCTTCCCCTCCCCTTCCCAGCTCTCCCCCTTTCCCTTCAGGGTGGGCAGCGCGTGTGAGTCACTTAGTGTTGCACACGTTCATAGGCCACGGTGGCCGCTTTCCATCAGGTGGGCCGTGTGCTTGTCTGCCACCTACGTAGTATAAAAAAAAAAAACAGTGACGAGATCACGACACAGCGGCGAGCGCAGAAACACTGAACTCATCACCATTTTTTTTTTATCTATCGCGCGTCAATTTGACTTCACCAATGTTAAGCTGAAGGCAAAGTCTCATGAAAGAGGGTCCCCATTGCAAACACGTTTAGTGCTACAATGGTGGCGCTGCTGCATTCGGCGCCTTCGGTTTTATTCGTCCTTCTTCGTCTTTTATGATGCTCGTCTTCGTCTCCAGCTAGGTTTCTTAAGACTAGGGATAGTAGGGACTATGAGTCAGCATTTTTCCTACAGTCCCGGGTCCTTTAAGCGGGGCGTAAAAAAGTATCTGATGAGACCGTCGAGCTAAGTGTCATCATTGTAACACTTTACGTGTTTGTAATGGTGACCCTTGTTCCTGACACTTTGCCTTGAGCTTACCATCAGGCGGGATGAAGTCAAAAAGAAAAAGAAGCAAAAAATCTCGCTAAGATTTCACGCAAGCTGCGTGTTAGCCTCGTTTCTGCTGACAGTAAGTCTGACGTCGGAGACTTTAGAGTGGTTAATAGTTCTTTAAACCTGACAAAACTGTTTTGTCCTTTTCTAAGTGTGATAACTTGAGGTTGTCATAGAACAATATTATACGTTTTACCTCAACAGTTGAAGAGGGGGTGGCCCTCTTCCTACTTGATAAGAAAATCTAAACAAATACTAACCTCCGTGATAAGAGGCTTGAAAGATCTTGAAAACGCGATATAACGCAACAAATCCTCCCTCGAATACACACAATCGTATGTCTCCTCCTTGTTACAATGCAAGTCGACGATTTTTCTTGCAATGGCATAGTCCACCATCTCGCTGCTCTCGTCTATGAGAATGAAGAACAGGTCGAACCGAGACATGATGGGTGCGCTGAGGGCCACGTTCTGCTGCAGAGACTTGGCTCGGTCGTAGCGACCGCCGATGGGGTTGGCTGCGGCGAGGATAGACGTGCGTGCGTTTAGGGTTGCTCTCACTCCAGCCTATAAATACATTTCAAAATATATATATTTATCCACACATTTAAGTGTTGCAGTGTTCACTAGTGTGGTTGTTGTGCATAGGGTCTGGGAATTGATTGATTGACAATGAGCTGTTCACTCAACAAAATTTAGCTGAGTAGCAACTCAGCTAAATTTTGTATCTTGACTAAGTAAATTATTGTAAATACACCAAAAAAAAAGAAAAGCCCGCTGAGTTTATTGCCGGAGTCTTCTCAGGTCGGGGCCGCGTTTGGAACCGGTGGTCCATTTGCATTTGATAAAATATTGTAGATATTGACGTTTTGTAAGTGCCGTTTACTGGTCTATGCAGAATAAATGATTTTTGATTTGATTTGATTTGACTGAAAAAAAAAGTGCTACTTTTTCCGCTCGGTAATCTTTTTTTTTTCTTCTAACCTGGAATCGACGGCAATAAACTCGCTCCTAATATGCATATACTTGTTAGTTTTCTTTTACCGTTTAGTACAAATAATTATAGAGGTACAACATACCTTGGCAAGTGATATGGTCTGTTGCTCCATGGCCTCGTGGATGGCCACCTGGTCGGCGGGGTCCATTTTGTCGAACTCATCGATACAGCACACGCCGTTGTCGGCTAACATCAACGCTCCTGCTTCGATCACGAAGTCGAATGATTCTTCATCCTAGAAATACATGTAAATTGGTATTTCAGGGTCTGAATGACAGTAAATCTGCTATAAAACGGACAAAACTCTGTGGAAGAAGCAATAATCGGACCTCGACGCACCATAAAGTCTCGGAACTCTTTACCAGCTCACATGTTTCCTTCTTCCTTCAGACCCAGGTCTTTGGTAGGGCGTTAACAAAGCATTTGATAAAGGTGTCAAGTGGAGGGTCACCAAAATAAGATCGTAGGTTGCAGGTGTCTGTATTGGTGGCCATCTTTTCTGAGACTGTCTTGAGCTTACTATCAAAATGTGGAAAAGTCAAATTGACGTGTCTCACATAAATATGAATGCATCACTTTGAGGATGGCGATTTCAACCTTATTTTTTACAGGATAGAGTTGAAACCCAATTTATTCCGTAAATTCAACATCATTCTGTGAATTTAATCGTAACATTGGTGTCCAAAAGACTCACCTTAACGACAGCGGCCGTAAGGCCGGCCGCGGACGAGGCCTTGCCGCTGGTGTAGACGGCGCGCGGTGTGATCTCGCTCACTTGCTTCAGGAGCTGTGACTTGGCCGTGCTCGGGTCGCCTACTATGCACACGTTGATGTCTCCTCGGAGAGTTGTACCTGTTGAAAAATAACTTGATACAACACAAGCAGTGTCACGTCTTTGAATCCCCTCATACTGTGTTCTATTTCACCCGTTTCTGTTTTTATTTCTTTACCATTAGGTCAAAGTATTATGTTGCCTTTTCTATAAACTGCAGCTCTAAAAAGGTCACATTATTATATTTCATTCTAAATTTATATTTGAAATAAAAAAAAATTGCATGAAAATGCCCGCATGTTTTCGTGATTTATTTAAAAAAAAATCTAAATAAGTTCATCAGCAAATTAGATCCCAAAACACAAGTTAACTATGCCACTTTGGGACTGGACGGATGGATAGCATCTTGTAAAATATTTAACCTAAAAAAGACCACACTATGTGATTTTATAGACCAGCTGGGTTACCAATCGAATAAAGTACTTATGGATATTAAGTATTTGTAGTGGTATAGTAGTTACAAAACTGCATTTAAGAAGAAATAAGAAATTTACCTTCAATAGTAGTTTTAGCGACACCACCGAACAGCATGAGCAATATGCCTCTCTTGACTTCATTGTTCCCATGTATACTGGGAAACAGACTTGTGATCAGATTGTTGTACAAGTTGCGATCACGGGACATCTCGTACACCTATAAACAGTAATAATTTTGCATTACTTTTTTTTCCTCTCTTTCTTTTGTGTTTTTTTACATTTATGGACAAAACAGCATTGATGCTTTTGAAGTTTACATATAGGAAACCACTTTTTACAGATTCTATCGAGATCTATCTGGTATTTTTTTTGGGTTCAGTTCGACATTTCGGTTACTTTTTAGCAGCCATATTTGCTGAGTGGCTAAAGATGTAAGGAATTAAAAGTAGTAAAAAATACCAAATATATCACAATAGTATCCACAGTACAACTTTAATAGTAAAGGCACTTTGCTTTCAGCTTACCATCAGGCAAGGTGAAGTCAAGTTGACGTGCCATAAATAAATAAAAAATTGTATACCTACAGAGTTCTATGATACTTACTTTACTATGGGGGCCAGCGCTAGATAGACTTTGTATTTATTTAGAGTATAAAAAAAGACATTAAATATTTATTGTGAATAACATCCTTACCTTATCCCATTCTTTATCAGTCATTTGCTTTCTCATATCTTCAGTGGTAAGATCATCAGTCGCCAATTCTGATGTGCCAAATCTTCGTGATATAGCTTGAACACTGCATGCCAAGAATGCTGTTCTGTTGACAAATGATCAGAATCTTATACATTTATTGATAACACACTCGTACTTCTTCACAATATTTATTATTAAACCTAACCGGTTTCGCTTTGCAGCATTCTTAAAGCTTTACATCAATAGTTATGAACATCAACTGTAACTTGGCGGAACTTCACTACATAGTATAAAATAAAGTCGCGTTTTCTGTCCCTATTTTTCTTGTCCCTTTGTTTGCTTAAATCTTTAGAACTACGCAACGGATTTTGATGCGGTTTGTTTCAATAGATAGAATGGTTAAAGAGGAAAGTTTATATGTATATAACATCATGCTACGACTAACAGGTGCGGTGCAGGAATGAAAAATGTTGCAAAAACGGGGTGACGCAGATGAAGTCGCGCGGGTCAGCTAGTATTTAGTATAACAATAAGTTCCGCCAAGTGCCATCAATATAGAGTGTTAATAGTTCACGATGACATTTTAACATGTTGGGCAATATTCAGTTAACATTGGTGCTTGGATGAAAAGAAAGTGTACTTACTTATAGTGGAGTTCTCTAACTCCTAAAGCTTTAAGTCCTTTGATGCCCTCCATTTGTCCATCATTGGCCTGTCTTGTTCTGGTTGTGAGTTCAGCTTTGGCGCCTGGTAATGATAGAGATCCTACATCAGGGACCACAATGAGGGTTCCAGTGAAATCATAACGATCTCCTGCCTGTAGAAAAGAAATAATTTTATTGTTTCTTCTTATTTTTAACATTTCCATGTGAATAAACAGTAGTCTCAAAACAGAGGCATTAAGAATATTCTCATTTTGTAGAGTATAGACGTGCTATCTGAGGCAAGACCAGACCAATGCAAATATTCATTTTCATGCATAAATTAAAGTAGCCAGGGGCTACGGTTGAGGTTTTGTGTTGTCAGTGAGAAAACCAAGAAACCCTACTTTATCTTTTGCACTGGCAGCACAGAAACTCTCCTAATTTTCACACCTTCACTCTACATGGTGGGGAGCATGCAACCATTCATATGCCACAGTAGCTCCTTTGCATTAGTTGGGCCATTGTTTGCCACCTAAGGTAAATCAAAGCACCTGCTCAAATGAGACCCATCATCTGGCAATTCCAGTTAAATATCAAAGACTGCCAATAATTTTGCACTCACATAGACCTCTTGTCTTTTAAACTCTTGGAAGTCTGCTTTGAATATCGGATAGTTCTAAATCATCAACCCTAAAGATATGTTTCAAGTGTTAATACCTGTACTGATTCCACAGCTTCTGCTCTCAGAATAACTTCAAGAGATCTTGGTATACAACCCCGAGGTAGCTCTGCCTGTGTTTCCTGTATACGAATCTTCTGGAAGTCAACAAACACTGACTTGTCTGCATCCAACATAAACCGGCGACGATTGGCACAAACTGGATTACGACAGATGGTTGGGATAGTATACTGGAATGAGAGAATAACATAGAAATATTATAAAATAAAAAGTTTGTACATAAAAAGTATATAGATGCTGTCACATGACTTTTTAAATTCTTTATAATCAAATGTTTCCACAGCAGCAATCCACAAAACACATTGGGCAAAGCCAGTCCAGGCCAATGTCCACTAGTGGACTGTGATCGGCTGATTGATCTATTTGATTTTTTTTTTATTTAATTATTCAAAAAATATGTTCCCAACTATACACACATTTTGGAAAACAAGGCTGGTACTGTATTTATGCTTACCTTAAATTGTTGTTCTACATTTTTGATAACAGTCTGGCAATCCAAACAGACAAAGGTACCCAAGACAAGCTCGGGATGCACTGGGTGCGTCCTTACAATTTGCCCTGAGATTCTTATCAATGTGCCAATCTTAGCAGTTGTCAATTCTCGCACTTTGTGTCTAGTTGGGACATCTACAAATGACACGTAGCACTCCTTGTCTTGTAAGTCCTTCTTCATACCAGCATCAGCAAGACTTAGGACATAATTTAGGATAGCTTGGTTCAAAAATGGATATATTCTATAGTATTCCTCAATGATTGTGGTAGCTAAATTTTGATTGTACTTTTCTACATCATCGAAACTAACTTCAAGTGTGCTTAACTCAGGTTTTAACAGTTCTTTAGCATTTTTCCCATATTTAATCTCATTGTCTTCTTTAAACCTGTTAGGAGTTGATAACATAATTTAAATATACTTCACATACATATAGTCTACATAGCTATGTTGTGAAAGTAATATTACAGAATAAGAAATTGTATGTCCTCGGCCTCTTATAAGTAATATTATTTCCATCTGATTTGTAGTATGACTTGGACTTGGGCAATGGTCGTCCATCGATATTCACATGAGAAGTGTGAATTCTAACAAATAAATAAATAAAAAAAGATACTGTTTGACCAATTTTAACCATGTATTACTAATGTTCTGTGTATTCTCATGGATGCCGATGGTCCAAATCACACCATTAATATTGAATAATATTATGAAAGGGGAAACAAAAAGTTCAAATAGGGTACTTACTCCTCTAAGAAATCTTGAAACAACTTCTGACAGCGTACTCCGACTTCATCTTTGACTTGATTTTGTGTTGCGTATGTATCAGCTACATCCATTTTATAAACTTATTATGGTATTAAGTTACACAATAATTGTCTTTAGATCTTAAAAAGTAATGCTGGCAAAAACACTACATGAAAACACAATCAAACCATAACAATGGAATTGGAAACGTATAACCTATATTGTTACCGGCGTTAATCCAATCATGTGATGAATTACTATGCACTTTTAACAAATATTGAAATACGGATTAGGTCTGCGATACTAATATAAACAAAATTGATATGAATTGAATAAATATTCAATTAAACAGAATTTGCGCGTAAAATCCAGGCTTAGCTTTGATTTTGACAGACAACTTTTTTAACGTTTTGGCGGGAGATTTTTAGGGTACGTTCAAAGGGCATGCTTCAAATCAGTTCGGAGAATTTCAACATCAACTTATATACCACCTTAAAACACATGTCTGTGGACAGACAGTATCTGTGGATTAATTTAAAATAATTTAAATATTCTGTGGGGCTGCAGGGATTGTGTCACAGAGTGTTCTTGTTTGTTTATTTACTTTTCTGGTTATATTTGTAAAACTAAAAAGAAAGTGCAAATTACTAGCAAGTAAGTATTGAACAATGTAAACCATAATCATTAGTAAAAATGGGTGAACCAGGCATAATCAAAAAATTGAGTGAAGAAGTAGTAAACCGCATAGCTGCCGGTGAAATCGTACAACGTCCATCAAACGCTCTAAAAGAACTGATAGAAAACAGGTATGATAAGTTTATATGGCACTTTCATGTATAAAAGTTTCAATAGTACCTTAGCCGCGGTAGCCTAGTGGTATGGGTAATGGACTGCTGAGACGAGGTCTCGGGTTCGATCCCAGGTTTACCATGGCACACACCAATGACTTTGATGCTTTTCGAAGTTATGTGTGTATTTATCGCAGGTTTATAAGTGCCCGGTTAATGGCAATAGGCTCGCTACCTATTACATTGGGACCTAAACATAAACTGGCGAAATGTGGGTGCTAGCACCTCTGCCTACCCCTTCGGGGATAAAGGCGTGAGTTTATGTTATGTTATGTTAGTTACTACGTTGTTTATATTTTAAATGCATTTTCAATTATAGCTTGGATGCCAAGTCTACCAATATTGTGATAACTGTAAAAGCCGGCGGCCTAAAGTATTTGCAGGTAAGTTACACATACCTTAATTATTTATATATTGGACATCTCGTCCGTCCATCTATCCTGCAGGCCCCAGTACTCGCAGTCTTACTCCTTAAAAATTAACTGTATGTATTGCAAGTGGCTATCATGATTAAGATTATGCAAGCTCTATGCTTGTTCCCTCCTTTTTAGTGTAATTTTTAACATCATTATCATTTGAATTTATTTATCCCTGAGAACAATGTAGAAAACAAAACAACAAAAATGTGCATGAAATGATATAATTAGGTATGCTTGTAAAAAATAATAAAGTTTAATTTGTTGATAATATTTTATATTTTCTTAATTTGTCTGCAATTTATTCGTGCACGAAGATAGTTCAAGAAAGGCATGTCAATATTCAACCCAATTTATATGAAAATCTTCTAACACTCCAATAAACTTATGTACTGATCGAAAACAGAGCTTGATCTCATAGATTTTTCTATTATATTATCTAAGGTGCAGAATCGTTGATTAATGACTGGACTACCACAAGGATCTATTTTTGGGTTTTGTTTATACACTCTTTACAAGGTTAAGCTTATTGTAGATCCGTTCAAATTACTAGCAAGTAACACAACACGAAATCTATTTTCGCTTCTCTTCACCCCTGCCTCTAGTCAATACAAGTGTAACACAATTTCATACAAAATGTATGACATATGTATTTTGTGATGTGATGTGACCGGAACCGACCCACTTGATGAATGCCTAGCTTAAGAATATAGAACTAAGATGACCACAAGATGTACTAGAAATTATTAATTATATGAAAAAAGAAAAATACTTTCACTTTTTTGTCATCTAGATTCAAGACAATGGCACAGGCATCAGAAGTGAGGATCTGGATATAGTTTGTGAAAGGTTTACAACTTCCAAACTTAGAGAATATGAAGATCTGAAAGAGATCTGCACATATGGGTTTCGTGGAGAGGCCCTGGCTAGTATTAGCCATATTGCACACCTGACAATACTCACTAAGACTTCATCTGCTAAATGTGCTTATAAGTAAGTATAGTATAATGTTTTATTAGTAGATTTGACACATAGAAAGTTGAACTCAATAAAATACATTGAATATATGTGAGAAGCTCGAATTTGTTCTATCCTTGTCAGCATGAGTGCTCACGGTCTCTTAATTCTATAGACATAATTCACATGACATAACTCTCTTCAGTTAAACTGATTTTCATCATTCTTAATTTTTTTTTGCCAATTATAGTGAACCCAGAGTACTACCAGGCGCCTTCAACTTCGAAAGCCTTTAATACCATGTATGTATGAACTACATCATCATCACACATCTAACTTAACACTTTATTTCAGGGCCTCATATGAAAATGGAAAGTTGAAAGCGCCTATGAAACCATGTGCAGGCAACAATGGTACACAAATAACAGTTGAAGATCTATTCTACAACGTCATAGCACGAAAGAAAGCTCTGCGTAGTCCAACAGAAGAATATACACATATAATGGAAGTGGTTGGTGGATATGCTATACATAATAGCCATGTTGCGTTTACATTGAAAAAGTTTGGTGAAAATACTGACATAAAGACACCTGCCAAGTCTTCTGTTATTGAAAATGTTAGAATTGTAAGTAGTTTAGTTTTGTTGCTGTACCATATTCTTGGTCATCATCGTGGCGGATTCGATCCCCTCTCAGCCTCGGAGAGCATGTTAAGCCATTGGTCCCACATATGGTATGTCAACCACATAGTAACGTCTACAGCAGTTGTTACAGGGGAAATGCGTAAAATGGCCCATGCAGAACGGTTGATCAGCCGTCTGGTCTGGCCTCCTCACTTGAAATAATAAGTAGTAGTAGTAGTCATCATCTTACATCTCTGTGTTAGTCCCCGTCACGTCCAAAGCATTCACCTCGAAATCTGGGTTGGTAGTTTCGGAACGACCATCTTAATATGGTTCTAAAACAGTAGGTCTGTATACTTTTTCTTCTCCTTAAGTTTTGGTTTATGCTGCTTTTGTGGCAGCAAATGGCGTCTAACTTTTCAACCCAGGGAAAGGAACCTGTGTCCCACATTTATTAATGAGAAGGTGACCCTACTGCTTCCTAGCGTCAATAAACCCACAGACTTCATCATTATCGTGTTACCGCCGTCACTCTCCCATCCCTTATGCAGGTGGTAACTGCCATAGATGTTGGTATCATCATCATCATACACTCCTTAACCGCCTTAGTAATAAAAAATAAAACAATTTTTTTATAGATCCACGGCAATGCTATTGCTCGCGAGCTAATGGAGATAGAATTAGTGGAGCCGACGTTGAAACTGATCGTCCGTGGATGTATAACTAATGTGAACTATTCACACAAGAAAGGGACCATGCTTTTGTTCATTAACCACAGACTTGTGGATTCACAGTGTAAGTTTCGTTTTACATAATATATATTTATGCCTGTGAATCTCCGAAGGGTAGGTTATTTAACACCTACAGTCTTGAATATAGTTTTACATCATTATGATTGAATTGTTTTCAGCTATCAGAAAAGCTGTGGACTCGGTGTATGCTACTTATTTACCGAAAAATTCGCACTCCTTTGTGTACTTGAGCCTTGAATTAGGTAAGTCGACAACATGATTATAATTTAATTATGTATATAAATAAAATAAATAGTTATATTAAAGGTGGCCTCATTTTGGTATATAAAACGAATACTTGATTTATAAGAACAGTGATTTGTGCAAATTATGTGCACGATATTAACGTAGTAATATTTGCACGAAATTAGCCTAGTATTATTTGCACAAAATTAGTTCAAAATTATTTGCACGAAAATATCTTAGTATTATTTGCACGAAATTAACTGAGTATTATTTGCACGAAATTAGCACAGTATTATTTGCATGAAATGGACTCCGTATAAATTGCATGAAACGGCGCGGCGCCGGCACACGTACGACTCTTAGGTTAACAGTAAGTATAACCTTCTTTGTATAAAAATTGTGCTCGCAGATCCCAGGAATGTGGACGTAAACGTACATCCCACTAAACATGAGGTTCAGTTTCTATATGAAGAGCAGATCATTGAGAAAATCAAGAGCTGTATAGAAAGCAAACTGCTCAGCTGTAACTCCACCAGAGTTATGTACACACAGGTATGTTCTATTATGGTACTTTTGAACTTTTAACAAAATGGCTACTGAAATAGTTATACAGTGCAACCTCGATGTAATAAGTCTGAAGGGAACAAGACATATTCGTTATATCAAGTTATTCGTTAAAATGATGAATCGCTTGGTCTTAAATTTGTTATAGAGATAAAAAATATGTAGTAGTATGTACTATGTCGTATGTAAAACTCGTTAGAGGTTTAACGTAGGGAAAATCGAAAAAAAATCGATGTACCGACCGTTTGGTCAACATGGGAACAAACAGTAATCCAAAGCTCCCAATATACAGAGAGGCCTGTATCCAGAAGTGAGCTGCGATAGGCTAATTGAAGTGAAATTGAATATAATTTTTAGGCTAGACTACCAGGTGCTACTACTGTCGAAGAAATCGTGAAGAAAACCACAGACAGCGCTAAAGTAAACCCTAGCTACATGGTCAGAGTCCATTCGGACGTCCAGAAAATTGATAAATTCTTCCCAGCAGCCCCCAACTTCCCAGCAGCCCCCAAAGAGGGAGACACCGCAGAACAAGAAACAAATAAAAACAATTTATCCTTGCCTAAAATAGTAGTTGATGAAGATATAGAAGAAAATGAAATTGAAAATTCGTTAATAGAAGAACCTAATAACGCCAATAGACCAGAGAAATGGAAAGTCCACACAGCAGTAGACCAAGCTAATATAACATACATAGACCCGAAAGAATCGTTCAAAACAAGAACTTTTAAGTATGAACGGATAGAAACGAAACTGACTAGTGTGAAACAGCTAAGGTTGGATGTGGAAAGGAGCTGCAATAGTAATCTTAGGGAGATTTTAGCGAACCTCATATTCATAGCTTGTATTGATTGTCATAGGTCTCTTATACAACATTCAACTAAGCTGTACTTGTGTGATACGACTAGATTTGCGTAAGTTTAATGTTTGATATTAAAATAAATTTTTATATTGCTAAAATTAATTGGTTATCAGGACTACCTTGGTTACACAGTGGTAGGAAGTATAGCTGCTGTGCACGATGTCTCGGGTACGATTACCGGGCGAGTAAACAATCTGTCTAGTAAAGCATTTTTGAACATAATTTTCTCACATATGTAATAAGTAATTAGAATTTATATCTATAATTTTTTGTTTTAGAGAAGAGTTTTTCTATGAAACAATGCTGTATGATTTCCAGAACCTTGGCTTCATAAAGTTGTCGAGTCCATTGCCTATAGAAGAATTAATATATCTTGGCCTTAGCTCACAAGAAAATGAATGGGATTCAGAATTAGGTAATGTTTCATTATAACCTTGTTGGATTGGAATGAATTTACTGTAGTATTAACTTACTATATCATAGTTACCACACTGCGATTGTTGAAGATGCCCACCCCATAATTTAACTTTACATAGCTACTGCCTTTTTTCATGCAGAACTACCCACAGATACCGCCTCTGCTAGCCCCTAGGGTGGTTATATCGGATACGATCTAACTAAAACCGCAAGCCTTCTCGGGTATAAATTACCAGCATTACCCAATAAGTCGGTCCCTCCTAATACAAGCATCATTTGCTTACCAGAAGGGTCCAAATACTATTGTTGTAATAACTTTTAAATGAACAAATAAATTTCAAAAGAAAAAAAAAAGTAAGGCATTTATCTCGCACCTTGGCTGACCATAGATCTACTGGGCAGCTCGGGTGTGGCAAACACGGTGTTAGTTATTGTGTTATTGAAAGCGTTATATTTGTTTGCTACAACACTGTTAACAGCTAGGTTTATCTACACTACACCATTACTACCATAGTCATCTTTTTGTAAGCAGAAAGGTAGTCAATACATCTTAGTCACAGGAAATATAAATACAACACTTCCTCTCTTTATGTGCTCTGTAGTCTGATCATAGTTCAACCTCATTGACACTTGCGTTATTATCGATCGATAATACCACACGCTTCAAATGCATGTCTATTCTGTAACCAACTTGGTTAGTATAGCAGAAAGATTAAAAAAGTGTATCATCGTAGCCGCAGGTTTAGATAGATAGATAATTCTTTATTGTACGCCTTAGAACAATGTTAGCGGTACAGTAATAAACGTAAAGTTGCATGTACAATGGGCGGCCTTATCGCCAAAGGCGATCTCTTCCAGGCAACCTTACAGTTTAGAACATGTATTGCCAAGATGTCGCAAATTTCAATATGAACGCTAATGTGTTGTAAACATGTTTGAGACAGTCTCAATACTGTGTATTAAATGAGTTATTGTCTTCTGACAGGTCTTATATTAGTTTCTGATAATTCTTTCTGTTCCCAGTTTTGTATTAAACATGTTTTCAACTTGTTTCTTGGTGAAAACGAGAGGTTATACGTAACGTTCTAAGACAGATAACACAATATCGCGAGCGGTATTATCGACCGATAGTAACGCACCTGTGTGAATAAGACTTTATTTGTAGGTGACATGCGAGATATGGCAGTGCAGATGACTGAAGTATTGGTGAGCAAGAAAGCGATGTTACTCGAGTATTTCTCACTAGAGGTCGCTGCTAACGGCGATTTGTTATCATTACCACTACTACTGGGTAAGTTTGTATAATTTTGTTTGATGTGATGTAAGTAAGGCTGCAAATTTGGAAGACAAGTTCAATGACTGCTTAGTGCAATTTGCATTGGTAGATCACTATTTATAGAAACTATTTGTAACAAATATGTTTGTTCATACACGGTGATTTTATAGTGGTTTTGGAAAAAGAATATTTTGTTTCACACACAGTTTCGGTAGCAAAATCGACTGGAAGTTTTAATTTTGAAAAGAAAATAAAAATACTTTATGTATGGCAATAATGTGCAGGTGAACAGAAAAATGTATGGGACGTGTAAAAAAATTTTTTTTTCGCCAAATTAGAACTTCCTTACGATTTTACTATCGAAATTGTGGCCAAAATCTTTTTTTCCAAAACCACTATAAAATCAACCGGTATTAAACTCATATTACAAGTTCTGTTTACTTTGGATGTAGATAGCGCTGTGTAGTCCCAGATATTATTATTATTGAAAATATGTTGTTACATACCTTTTTACTTTTGCAGACGGACACACACCATTCATGGGCGCTTTACCGACATACCTTGTTCGTTTAGTCACCGAAGTGAACTGGGAATCTGAAAAGGAATGCTTCGATACCTTCAGCCGACAGACAGCTATATTTTATTCCCAACCGAATCCGGAAAAAACGCCCGACAGCTTGAAAGCCGAGGAATGGAAACAGGAGCATATAATATTCCCAGCGATTAGAAGGAACTTCTTGCCGCCAACAAGTTTTGTACATAACGGCGCCATTTTGCAGATTGCCAGTTTAAATGATCTTTATAAAGTTTTTGAGCGTTGTTGATTGATGTGCAATGTGTAGTGTTAGCCTATCGCAGTCCACTGCTGGACATAGACCTCTCCCAATATCCGTCCTTACTCCTGATCCTTCCGCATCCAGTCTATTCTAGGCATCTTTTTCAGGACGTCAGTCCCTCTAGCTGGGCGGCGTCTCACCTTCCGTTTACCTTCTCATTGTAATTAAATTTTAACGCAATTAATATGCTGTTTCAAATCTAAAAAAAGTGAATACTTCGACGGGATTCAAATTCGCTATCATCGCCCTCAAGATGGTTGTATAGGCGAATTTCGAATATTTCAGACGTGACTTTGTGGCTCGGCGGTTAAAGCATTCCTCTTGTACGGGAAATATCGTGAGTTTGAATCTCCTTCGAATTATTCATTTTTTAGATTTAAATACCTTCTCACTGCCTCTACTCTAGGACTTGTTTGCTCCAACGGCTGTCCTTCGGCAGACTGCTTTAAACTGTTGTGTACTGTTATGATTATTGTGATTAAGAAAAAATGTTAAACTGTTGCCATGTGTTATCAAATAAAATGTTAATATTTTTATAAACAATATTAAGTTTCTTATTTCATCAGCAAGTTTTAGGGTCAATCCTGTTGGCGGCAGATTTTTGATGCAAATCATTTTGAGTCTTCTCCACAGGAGGAAAAGTTCATAATCATTTGAAGGGCAGAAGAAGGTTACGTTAGAGAAAAGCAAATCGGATAGTATTTTTTTTATTAAAAAATATTGTATTACAAGGCAATTCGTACGTAAATACCGTTTACTCTATGATTATAATATATAAAAAGTATTTCCCACTATAAAATCACTATGTTCAAGCACACGTCAACAAAATTAAAAAGATACTACGATATACTTACTTACTTACATAATTATTTACATTATTAATTTACGAAAATCTGTATATTTTAAAATTATTCAATTCTTACATGATAGCAGAAATGATTATAAGGTTTAACTGTTATACTTATCGATGTCATGTATATTTTGTTTTGAAAAAAAAAAACAGATTTTGAAAAATCTATCTTTTAGTCAAGTCATCATCATCCTTGCGTTAGTCCCGGCGCATCTGAAGCTGTCTCCTCAGGTCGGAGTCCGCTTTTTCCAGTTAAACGGCGTCGAGTTCAGCCTCGACAATATTTTCCGTGAAGTGACTGCCATCTGGCCTCCACAACCTATACCGATAGAAGTACTGTAGTTGGACCAGTTGTTGGACTATTTAAGGCCCCAACTATCGACCGACTGCTATCTCAACAAATAGGAAAAAGCATATATTTAATGGATATTAATAAGTAAATTAAATATACAATAATTAATACTTTAATTACATAAGTCTTTTAATTTAATTTATAATCTGAGTTTATATCTCAAACTGGGTTCAGATAATTGCATTTTGAAGTATATCATAAAATGCATACCTATCTTAAAATATGGCTTGAAAATTATAATCGTAAGTTGATATTTGTATTGAAGATTATTATTAATTTACTTGCAAAACATGGTTTTCACATATTGTTTAAAAATTATAGTAGGAAAGCCCAAGAAAGGATTTTGGGATTAGCTCAAGTGCGTCAGATTAACTCTACATTTAGCAACATGGGCTCCCCTACTATTATTTTTGAGGACAAAAGCACGTTAATTGTGTTATAGGAAAGCTTATTCAAAAGCTATACCTTTACTGTAACTAAGCCCTGCTATGTATTATCTACTAGGTATGTATAATACGGGATAATTTTGTTTAATTTCATATTATGGCAAATCAATTTTAGACTTTATTGAAATAGACCTAAACTCCAAAGTAAAATGAAAAAGGGTTCATTACATTTATACCATTTAGTTTTCAGTTCAATGGTATGAAAGTGTTTTGATATATTTGTGAGTCAGTTTGTGACCACGACTAGCCCAACCTGGCCGAAGCAAATCAAAAGGTGAATTATTGTATTTACCATATGATCGCATTAATAAATAAATATTTATGGGTTTGCTACCATGTAGTTTTGCTATGATTTTATTTATTAGTAGAAATAGAGTCCTACTGTTTTTAGAGGGCATCGGCAGCCATTAATCTGCAAATACCTCCAATGTAAGTAGCATAAACTTAACTCCATGGTATATATGTCAAATTCAAGAGCACTAACACTTATTCGTCGTTATAAGTGATGTACGCGTTGAGATAGTCGCCCTGTGTGTCGAAGGTGAGCTTGTGCGGAGTGGTCGGTATCATGGATGTGGTGGCCATATTGGCACTCTCGAGCTCCTGTGAAATAAACAAAAGTAATTTGATTTATTTTCATAATAAATGATTAATTAATTACAATATATAGCTGTAAGTGCGTTGTGGCACTAAGGTAATGACGTCAAGTGTTGACGTGACGTAAGTAATGACATCTGGGGCGCTAGCCAAAATGCATTCGTTCCGAATCTACATTCGTCATCGCTCTGAAAATGTATGGGAGTGACATTTGTTATCGAATGTCATGTGATCCGATTCCGACAACAAATGTCACTCCCATACATTTTCAGAGCGATGACGAATGTAGATTCGGAACGAATGCATTTTGGCTAGCGCCCCAGGATAGGCCAGAGTTACAGTACATGGTTACTTAGGTCGCCTCCTCTCTGTGTTTGCTCTGTGATATACACTTAGCCTGGCACAGGAATCAAAATATGGACACTGAGACAGTTATTAACATAACTATAATCAAATCATTTCACTCATAGTGAAAATACAATTGGCTATTTGTAAGATTGCAGTTTGAAAAATCCTGTTTTATCTTTGAAATAAGGGCGATGTGGTAAAAAGCCGCTAGCTCATGTTTTATTCTACACTATAATCTATATTATCTATATTCCCACTCCGTGAGTATCGGCGCTGCCCGTTATACAAATTACTACACCACGATGGCAACTCCAAAATGTCGACGATTCGGCAAATCTATATTACTACCAAATTACAATCAGATCCGTTCAATATTTAGGCGTGATTAACAAACATCCTCACAAATATTCGTAATTAAAATATTAGTAAGATAGTAGAATAAACATAATTAGAGACTCACCTTGCGTCGCTTGCGATTCTTCTTGTTCCACGGCGCGTACGGTATCTTGAAGTGCACAGTTTGTATGTGGAGTTTACAGGCGCTGCTCTGTGTAAAGCGGCGGTTACAATGTTGGCACTGGTAGCGTTTCTCGCCTGTGTGCACCTGGAACACACAAATACGTCAAATTAATGTCGTTGTCTCCAAATGAGCGTCACCAACTTAATAGATAAGTAGTCGGTCTTATCGAGAGGTACCAGTTTCGAATCCTGGTCAAGAAAAAACAAGTAGAAGTGTGAAGTAGGCGAAGTGTCATTCTTATGAGTATTTACTAAAAAAGTTCAAATTCGATAATATAAACCTGGGGCTCTAGCCAAAATGCATTCGTTCCGAATCTACATTCGTCATCGCTCTGAAAATGTATGGGAGTGACATTTGTTGTCGAATGTCATGTGATTCGAACAAATGTCACTCCCATACATTTTCAGAGCGATGACGAATGTAGATTCGGAACGAATGCATTTTGGCTAGAGTCCCATGTCATTAGTTGGCCACGGTGATGTAGCCTCTGGCATATCCCTTACGCCCCAGCTGACCCAAGGTCATCGAGTATACCTAAAAGCTAGCTCAGGAAGTATATCTGAAAGCTATCGGCAGTCAAGGTTCTAGCGCTGGCTTGCCTGTCGTAAGACAGACTCCTTAAACGCAAAATTGTTTATCAATAAAACTAGTGTGAAATCAAACGTACCACGAGATGTCGGTCCCTGTTGCTAGGCATGTTGAACCGGCGGTCGCACTGCGGACAGCCGTAGGGCTTCTCGTCTGTGTGAGTGCGCATATGGACCAATAGGTTCGCGTATTGCTGCAATACAAACGTATAGGTTCAGAGACTGGACAATATATACCATTAAATCAGTGCGGAAAAAGGATACGATAAACCATTAAATCATATATCCTCAATAATTGGAATATTATGGAAATGTAATTCTTCAATTATTAAGACATATAATCACGTTTTAAAAGCGTTGACACATTTATGTTTAAACTAACACGTTTGAAAAGAACTTGTAGAGTTAAGCTAGCCTCTATACATAACATCTCGTTCGTGTTGTGTTTAGAGCACTGGGCGTTGAACGTAAAGTCTAACGTTCAATAAACTGGCCTTTTAAATGTGTTTTTAAGCGACGTGTTCGATCACATATCCAATTTAACTTAAATATATTATTAATTTAATTCAAATCAATATAAATAATTTAAATATAATTATAATAATTTAAATTTCCTGTCTTGCAGTATACAAAACGAGTGCGTTACTTACCCTAGTGGTGTGTCCACACACATCGCACATGTAACGCTTTAGGAACTCCGTGTCGGGGTGCTCAGACTCGTAATGCTTGCGAGCCTGCACGTCGTTGGCCAGCACCACGTTACACTGCAACACAAACACTTCGTGACACTCCAAACAATAATAACATACATACTGTTACGAATGTCACCACTCATGACGTAAGCCGTCAATGATTGAAGCGTTTGATAATTTCGACTCGAATCTTAAGAACCGCGCTGGCTCAATGCGTACAACGATGGCTGCTGTGCAAGACGTTGACGGTTCGAGCCTCACATATACATAATGGGTTTTTGTGATTTTTAATAATTGTAGAAATTTATTGGTAAGTAAGGTGGAGAATTCTTGATTTAAATCGTAAAATTTATAAAGTACTAGCAAGTGATAGAATATTCTCGAAGATGAGCCCAAGTTCTGAAATTGAACTCCTCAAATGGAATGAACTAGAATAATTGTAAATAAAGAGAATCGAAATTACGATAATAATGACGATCGAAAAGACTAGCGAAATTAGGATTTCCAGAAGATTCTGCATGGTATATAAACAGCACCGGGAGCGCCAAAAAGGCAGTTAAGTCTCAGTGGTTGAAGTGGAAACAAGAAGAAGAAGAAGTAAAGTGAAAAGTGCAAGTAATAGTGCTAATAAAAAGTGTCAGTGAAAGTGCTAGTGGTGCATGTGCAATAACTGCATGTGTTGTGAACCATACACGCTCAGTGAACGTAGCCGTTCTAGAGACTGTGTATAAAGACAGTGCAGTGTAGTACAGTCCTCTAAGTGCGTACGAGTGCCTCGGACAATAGACTGTGTGTACGCTTAAGACTGTTGGTGGTTTGAATAAAGTGTAAAATCGCTCGAGGTTGTTTACTTCCAATCCCGAAACCCGCTTCCCGTTACAATACATTTCGCCAACTATGATTTTCTGTCTCACGTAATAGGAGGCGAGCCCATAGCCGCTAATCGGGCACTTTGAAAAAAATAGGGATGACGAAATAAAATTCCTAAGCGAAAATGTTGCAGCTAAATAAATTTGGATTTTTTTTGAGCTGATACCTTGCTATGCAAGGAAATTAATTACGTGCTTAGCCGCACAAGCACTGCCAATTAACGCCTTGTACTACCAAATAAATATTCTAGGACGTTATCTACGTTCAAAATAGCACAATATGTAAGTTAGCGTTTTTGTAAGTTGGGAAAATCCGAGGGATGCACTATAAAAAAGATATTAATTTAGATAGGAAAAAGTAAATGCTCCGATGGGAACCCGCGATCTTTCCCTTACAGGGGGAACGCTCTGACCTGGCGGTCAGAGCGAGCTTAGCAGCCACGAAGATAGTTGTATAGGAAAATTTCAAAAGCTCAAGACGTCGCTCTGTAGCTCAGCGGTTAGTGCATTCCCCTGTAACGGAAAGATCACGGGTTCGAGTCCTGTCGGACAATTCACTGTTTCCGATCTAAACTGATTTGAAACAGCATACTAATTGTCTTAAAATGGCATTACAAGATAGTTAGTTGACTGGCAATACGTTACCACTTCGCAGGTGGTGGGGGTGGTGACCCCGTTGTTGACGATCTCGGAGCAGGCGCCGCGTCGGGGGCGGCCGCGCGACTTTCGTTTGTCCTCGCACTTCTTCCGACGGCTCGGCTTGGTCGAGCTGCGGCCGAGAGGGGTAAAGTTACCGACAAACTTCGAGGACAAACGTCAAGAAGTACGCGCATACTCACTTACTAGCCAACTAATAACACATTTAAAAGCGTTGGTAGCTTAGTGGTTAAAGGTGCGTCCAGACCGAACAGCGTGCCATCAAGACATGACGTTAAGTGTGGACAACACACAAACTAGAGTTGTGCTGACACGGCCACCAGTCGAAAGATAGTTTCATTTGACTCATTTATCACGCAGCTGAATACGCGACGGGAACGCACTTCTGACACGGTCATGGTAAAATGTTACGTAAATGTAGAAGTCGGGCTTACGATTCAGAGATTCGAATCCCGGTTCACTACTCCTAACATAAGCCATTGAGTTTAGCAAGAGGGGTTAGAGGGAATATTAGCAATTTCGGTTACTAATATTCTTAAAAAAAAGAAAAAGATTGATCAATCAATAACGTGAGCTCTTTGAATCTGTGATTACTTTTTGTGGTTGGTGGAATGGCGCGACTCCGCCGTAACAATCAAAGTCAACGATAATTAATTCGTTCAAAGTTATACAAAATGATTGCATCTTTTTATTAAGAATACCTAATTCTACTTAAACCCATTTTTTATAAAAACACATATTAAACAAATAAACTAGGCTAACTAACTGACTAACTAGTGGCTCGATACGGGTATATAGTCTTTAAAATGCGTTTCAAAGCAGAAAAGTATTTTTATTCTGAGTTTTTAAATCAAACGTGTTAAAAAGACACACCAAGATTGTTTACGTCTATTTAAGCATAGCTGGGCATTAACTCGTTAATCCGTTAATCGTTAATTAACGAAGTTAACATTTTGATTAACGGATTAACTTTTAAGTTAACTTTTAAAAATGTTAACGGACACGTTAACTTCCGTTAATGTGCAGAAGTCCGTTAATCGTTAATCCAATGCCTACTATTTACCGCACGAAACCGCGGCGCGGCGCGAAAAACAGGTTCAGACAAGTATGAAATGACAAGTGCCGGGCGGCGCGTGGCAGCACGTGAAACAAAAACAAAACTAGATATATTTGGTTTGGCCGGCGCGTGCGAGTGAGAAAACTGCGAAAAATTTTTTTTCGTTTGATCACTTCATTACTTAGAGCCGGTGCTTACAGTGACGAGTGTTTTGTTTGCGAGTGTAATTTAGTTAAAAATAGTGTATTGTGCAGTTTAGTAATTAAAACCGTATCATGGAAGATATGGAATCGAATTCCAGCAATGCTGATGAGAATCCATGGCCACATTTGACTGAGTATGTGGAATTTGTATCCAGAGGGGAATATGCACCTTATGCCCGACGATTAAATTACACATTTGAATTATACAAGTATTTTGTTTTATTCATAACCTTTCTTTTAAGTTCACTAACGCAACGATATAAAAATGTAATTTTACACATATTAACGGATTAAAGATTAACGTTAACTTGCGTTAATTCTTCCGAAATGTAACGCTTTAACGTTTAACGAAGCTAACTTTTTTTGTAGCGGATTAACGATTAACGAAGTTAAATATTTGATTAACGGTGCCCAGCTTTGTATTTAAGTACCTAAACAAATGGACTATAGGTAAATGCGGTTTATCTCCAGGGAAACCTAATACTCTTAGAACTGTATAACCCGGTTCATTAAAGAAAGGATTCTAAAATGGCGGAGCTTATCACTTTCTCTCGTTCGCACAATAGTGCCGTCTATACTCACGCGCGTACCGTCAACAGAAAAAAAATATTGATCTTTATTTTCTTCCACGCTCTGCTCTTGACGTGCTTAGTGAGTAATAACCCTTACCCTTACCCTTTGATAATCCTGGTTAAAGACTGTCTCATAGACAGTGTTAATAATTTTGTTCGTAATAATGTTAGTTCATTATTTTACCAAAGTCATGATCTTCCACTGAACTGAACCTCTTGATAGAATGTGATATACATTGCCAGGTACTTTTTTCGGATTGAAAGGACTCAATGTTCGTTTAAAAGGACTCTATGTGTAAAAGTAGGTACTGTTTCCGATGAAAACAAAAATAGATACCCCGTCACGTGTCTTTCTAATTTTTACCATTCACGCGGGCGAAGCCGCCGGCAGTAGCTAGTTAGAAATTATTACGAACCGGTTTTGTTTTTATGATTTTTCATTTGAAAAAAAAACGACTTGAAATTTTATAATGCTAACTGTACTATCTGTCAATGCAAGTACAAGCCGCCATTTAAGAATCCTTTCTTTAATGCATCGGCTTATACAGGGTGATTTTATAGTGGTTTCTGAAAAAGAATATTTTGTTTCACACACAGTTTCGGAAGCAAAATCGACTGGAAGTTTTAATTTTGAAAAAAAAAAACAAAAAATGAATGGGACGTGTTAAAAAAAAAATTCTTTCGCCAAATTAGTACTTCCTTACGATTTTACTATCGAAATTGTGGCCAAAATCTTTTTTTCCGAAACCACTATAAAATCAACCGGTATAGTTGTGCAGCCCATTATACATGTGACGGTCCGTTCCCTCCCGTCCCTCTGCACTCACAGGTTGGTGGAGGCGTGCTTGTAGGAGCTGCCGAGGTGCGTGCTGAAGGCGGCCTCGCTCGCGAACTGCATGTTGCAGTCGGCGCAGTACGCGGGGTCCGCCTCGTTCACGCTCAGCGACGCGCTCAACTCGAGCTCCTGCAAACGTGCAATCACTACATAGTATGAAACAAAATCGCTTTCTCTGTCCCTATATCCCCTAATCTTTAAAACTACGCACCTTGTCTAGTAGTATATACTACTAGCTCACCCGTGCAACTTCGTCTGCGTCACCTCGTTTTTGCAACATTTTTCATTCCTGCTCCGTACCTGTTGGTCGTGGCATGATGTTATATGTAGGGGAAACTGGGGACACTTGATCCCTATGGGAGACAAGGTACACCAATATTTTTTGAATTACTAAGTGTATTAGAGTATTTTTTAGTGTGGCAACACTAAGTAAACATTATTACCCTTAGTGTTACCACATTAAAAATAGTCTAATACGCTTAGTAATTCCAAAAATATTGGTGTACCTTGTCTCCCATAGGGATCAAGTGTCCCCAGTTTCCCCTACATATAACATCATGCCACGACCAACAGGTACGGAGCAGGAATGAAAAATGTTGCAAAAACGGGGTGACGCAGACGAAGTTGCACGGGTTAGCTAGTAGTATAATTATACTACTAGACAAGGTGTTTGCAACTAAAACGGTTTCTGGGCGAGGTAAATTTTAAATTTGGTACGGGATGCAAAAACTAGAAAAAAATAATGAAATCTTATGAAAAGTTTCTAAAACGAATAATCGTCCATATTATTTTGCACCAAGCATTAATTCAAAATGTCGTGTTTGAAATTCGCAATTTAATGTTTACCAAGAATTATATAAAGATGGGGCTCCCTGTGGCCGTCCTGTGGCTGAAATTACATTTCATTCGCCTTCAGTAACATTTGCCAAGCCAGAATCTAATACTGCACACTATTTTTATCTCACGTTCAAGACTGTATGGACAATTTTAGTTGCTGTCTCTTTTACATTACTACATTTAAAAAGACAAAATAAACTTCAATAAGCAAACCTCTTTAGTATGTGCGATTTGTTTATGGCAGTAGAGGCCTGTCTCACTGACGAAGCTGTGTCCACACAAGTTGCATAGGTTCATAGATGGATGCTTTATCCTGATGTGAGTGAGTCGTGTTGATGCTTTTCTGTAAGAAACATATTCAAGAATAAGTAATGGAAAGTGGTCACCGTGGCCTAAGGACGTTTGAAACACCAAAGGCGTCACACTCGTGCTACCGTTTTTTTTCTGTCACCTGATTCTATACTAATATTACAAAGAGGAAAGATTTGTTTGTAACGAATAGGCGCCAAAACTACTGGACCGATTTCAATAATTCTTTCACCTCTAAAAGCTACAATATCTAGGAGTAACGTAGGCTATATATCATCACGCTACCATCCAAGGGAGCGGAGTAATAATCATAAATCTCAATCGATCCAGTAAATTTCTATACATTGGCGCTAATATCGACAGCAAGGAAAAGTAGTAAAGAGAGACAAGTAGAGAATCGAGTAGAGTCAACGTACAACGCGATAATCGACATCCAAGCGGATGGAGGCGCGGGTAACAGCTAGTTGTTAATATATTGATCTTTTTAAGTATCTCCATGGAGAGATAAAGCTACTTTACAATTATATAAATAATATAGATCAATTTATTACTTACAAAAATTCCATTTTACAATGCGGACACTGGTATTTGACGTTTTTGTGCCACCGATAGTGCATCTGAGCTTGACCTCTGGAAATACAGAAGAAAATATTGATGAATATAAAAATTTCGAAGCTCAGCCGCATCTTAGACTAGAAAGCCGACCCCAACTGAGATGGGAATAGGCTCAGAGAATGATGTAGACAAACGGTAACAAACGAAACAGTCAAGCCGTAACTACGGGAGCTGCAATGCACTCGAAACGTCGGCAAAAGTAACTGTTCAAAAATATATCGTGTGAAGTCCCGAACATTATAAACACTATAACTGAAACATTACCTGTTATAGCAAACATAGGTGCACATCTGACAGGTATACTTGAAGAGATGTGTGATATTCATGTGTTTGTACATCCTGCGCTGGTCCATGAAGTGGAGCTTGCACATGTCACATTGCAGAGGGCCGGCGTGCTCCTGTATGGTACATCAAATTTGTTAAAAATAATTGATATTGGTTTTAGCGATCAAATGTAGGTATATCTTTTTTCAACCACTAATCTCTATACCAAATTTCATTAAAATCGATTACGAGGTTTAGTCGTGACAGACAATAATTTCTCATTAATATTATCAGTTCAGATGGTCTAAAGATATTCAAATTGAACACGGAACATTATCTTAAATTAGTTTTTTTTTTGCCTTGGTCGTCAAATTGACTGCACCACTCCTGATGGTAAGTAAGTAAGGCGCAGTCCTGAACATAGTGACCCTGACGACCTCGATAGTTGTTTTTTGGAGGACCCGAGACTGTAGGATGAAAGAAACACGTGAGCTGGCCGAGCATTCCAGGGCTTAATGGTACGACAAAGAAAAGAGTTGCCTAACCGCTTGGTTCTTGATAGAATTATACCGTATGTGGGTGACATCTAATATGCATGAACTCCGAAGCTGGCTACCCAGTTGCACCAACTGTTTTAAACATATACTAACCGGACTATGTTTCTTCATATGTTTGCTATAGGTCCCCATTTCTCTGAAGCCTCTAAAGCACATATTGCATTTGAATTTCGCCTCTCTGTAGTTCCTGGAATTCTGTCTTTCTTGCACCAAGGCATACTGTTCCTCATGCTGTATAGGAGAGTAAAGTAAGAAGTCTTTAGGCACTTTCTTTAATTTCCTGACGGGTTTCAACGTTACAACACCTTTGACTCTTTTGCCGCCTTTACTGCTCAACCATGTTGGTCGTGATTCATACCAGTTTGCGTCTTTCTTGCTTCCCTTTTGTAAATGAGTCCATATATAGTGCTGCTTTGCTGAAGTCCTGTAATATAATTGGTATTTTAAATGTTTCTATTTTTATATATAGGTGGTGCCAGTTGCAAGCTGATGATGAGAGTGTGGCAGTGTTATAAAATATAAACTGCAAAAATGTCAAAGAGGATCAATCAGGAGGAATTCTTACAAGGGCTTTAGCTATAGTTTCGTTTGTGTGTTTCGAAGCACCTTTGTTAATTCAATTAGAGGTTTATATAATATTTATGCAGCTTTATCTGGTACATAATTGAAAGGGAATTATTCTATAGTCATCATCATTATTTATGTATTTTTATTTGGGAGACTAACGAGTTAAAATTACAAATAAATATGTGTTTGAAAAACCAATTATAAGGTCTCCACTATTAGAAGTAGTGTAAATTTTAAATATCAGTGAACACGGCATGACCACATATAAAACTATAACTTAGAATATATTATATTGTTATGTGTTTAGAAGCATTTTTTGCCATTGTCCTGTGTAAGTACAGTTGTGACTTTCGAGCTAAAGACAGCTAAATAAAGGCCTCCAGCGTGTAGGACACCTTCACTTATAAATGCTTTCATATCAGTGACTGCAGTATGATCTTCCAACTTTGGAGAGAAAACTATGCATCAGAACCTTGGTCATCAATCAACAGACCTTCCGACCTGGCTTAAAGGTCATAATTAACTTCCTTGACTATTTCATTTAAATAATCTGTAGCATAACTTACCTATCAAAGTTCACATCAGGGCATTTCCTACAGACATACTTATACATATGTTTCTCAGTCATGTGCGTTTTTAATAAATACTCCGTTTTATAGTAAAAATTACATAGTCCACACTGATAAGTGCCGCTGATATGCTGAAAAGACAATAAATCACAATGTTTACATAATATTGATCCATTCTCATGTCTTACTGTTATACAAGTCTATGGGGTATTTATGTACCTTGTTTATTCTTTTCTGAGTTGAATACATATATAAGATATTGAAGTAGACGTTACATGGCGAAAATACATTACAAGAAAATATTTAATGGCGATGGAGGTATTGGTAATATATTGTTATTGTTACAATTGTTAATTATTGGGTGAGTGGTAGGTTCCCCTCCCCAATAGATTATGGTCTTGAATCCATATTTCGGCGCTGTTGCAACCGTCATGATCACGGCGACGAAAACGTCCTATGGTGGAGTGGCTCTTGTGAAAGTGCTAAAATAATAGCAGTTCAGTTTAAAATTCGGTTACATTTAACTAACCTAAAAACTGTTAATTTTGGCCGCTCTAAGGTTTTTCCTGAATATATTTGTCAAATTGATTCTGAACTAAACTTATATTAAGTTACTTTATGCTCACCTAAGATTGACCAGAACAGCCGTTTTTAGATGCTTAGGATAATTAGGTCTTTGTCAAAAGGCATACAGCTATTAATAATTATAAATAATTGTGTAAATGTACATGAAATTTGTAATATCTGAATAAAAGTCTACCATCATCATCATTAGTAAAGATCTAATGCATTCTATACTTTACCTTATCATGCATCCTCATATGTACTTTTAATCGATTCTCATTGAAATATCCTTTGTTACATATTTCACAACTATATTTGCCATGACTGAACATCTTATACACCTCAATTGCAGCCTTGGCCTCTTTAACCGATATCGGTATCATCATCGCATACTCTTCATCTAAATTTGATCCATCTACCTCACCATCTTGTTTTTCATCCTTACATCCATTGTTGAATTCTGTTGAGTCTAGCTCGGTGTCACTAACGAAAGTATTGTCATTATCCATAAACGAATCTTCTAAATCAATATTTGAAGTTGAGCCTAAGAAATCATCTTTGTTTGAATCAAAATTTGTAATTTCAGATACGAGGAGATTCTCATCAACGTCATTTTTAATAGTGTCATTCGTTACTTCTACTTCAATAGGAACATTTGTGACTGCGTTAAATGTATCTTGTGTTACTGTGGTACAATGTAGAATTGATAGAGTATTTGTTTTGGTAACAGTAGACAGTCGGTTATGACGTTTCCATTGAAACTTGGTATTTTCACAGTGCGCTCTATCCAAAGTCATAAATGATAATGGTGGCATTACACCAATTAAAGTTCGGTTGACCTCCACAAGATTAGTTTGTTTAATCTGGAAAAAAATGTTAGGTACAATTACGTAAGCAAATTAAGATTGATATATTAAAAAAAGTTAAGAAAAAGACGTTTTCCCCAACAAATTTCATTGAAAACTAATTCTGTTTAGAGTTTTATTGACAAAAATCTCAAAATCCAATCATATAAAATTGGTCACAAATGTTTTTATTATGTATTTAAATATTTTAAATCAAATGATTATTTTTCATTATATTCTTTTTAGACTATGTATGTTAATTCTGACAAAACTTTTGGATCAGTTTAGTACTTGCTAGGCTAGCAATACTACTTTCACTGAAACATAATTCTGACAATTTTTCAATGAATTTATATTACTCCGAAACAAATATATTTGTAGGAATCTACATAAGACACAATAGATATCAGAGACGGGTTGATATTTCAGAAGGCCTGAAATATCAACTACAGTTATAATATTTATTATTATATGGACCTATATATATACCTATTATGCATACTTTTAAATAGTTTTATTTATCTATCACTACTATTACCTCTTTATTCCTGTTCAGTATTTCTTGTAGAGTATAATGGGCTCGATGACATTTATCTCGAAACAATTTAAAACTCTTTATATACGCTGAGCATTGATAACATAAATAATTCGGTAAGCCACTGCCTTTGGTGGTCTGAAAGTATGAAAATAATTGCACGTAATTGGAATTCACTGATAGTTTTGATATTAAACTAATAAA
Organism: Pelosia muscerda; assembly: GCA_963691645.1. NCBI lineage: Eukaryota > Metazoa > Arthropoda > Insecta > Lepidoptera > Erebidae > Pelosia > Pelosia muscerda. The sequence continues at coordinate 6,640,164 of OY829121.1, forward strand.
TAAAACAGTTTTGAAGACAGATACGCGTAACTATCTCAATATTATAATAAACAAACAACACCAACCTTAAGCCCTGTAAGTAAATGGAATTCATGTCTCAATTGTCCACTGTCCATATTGTATAATTTAACATCCATACTAAAACACACCATACACGCTTTTAGGTCGTACATTTTATAAACATTTATTTAGATATGTTAAAATTATACTAAAATATTATCTCCCAAGAAAATATTCATCATTTACAATTTACATTGACAGCTTGACAAACCTCAAACCAAAACTCAAACAGACAGATTATTTAATTACACAGAGTCACTAACTTATACACTCACAGATTATAAGAATCACCAGTCTGTGGTAGTGAACGCGACAGTATATTACTTACTCTGTGAACGCGACTTCTACGCGGCTACGCAGGGTGCATGCATAGCATGGGTTCGATTGCCGCTCAGCAGGCCTAACACGGGCGCGGGACAAATATCTCTCTCCACCGCTTATGTCAAATTGACGGGGACAAACGCGTTTGTCCCTATTTGCTAGCATGGCGTCGAAGGAGATAACTTATGTCCCTCGCTGTGACGTAGACAAGGGACTTTTTCTCCACTTGCTTAGCATGGCAGCCGTAAAGTGGACAAGATATGTCTCTTTTTGACAGATTATAGAGAGATATTAGTCTCCGAACTATTGAGGTGGGGACAAAAATCGTAACCGAAAAATAAATACATTGAATTTGATTAATTAATGAATGAATTAAAATTTTAATATATATATAACATATCTATATATATATATATATATATATATATATATATATTTACATATTTATATATATGTATATATATATATGTTAAATACTTAATAACTGGATTTTAAATATTGTATGTATGTATATGTATGTATATATATATATATATATATATATATATGTATGTATATATATATTCATAGTGGGACACCCCCCCCCCCCAACAGCGGTCAGCAGTACGAGTGTGACACCCTAGGCATTACAAACATCGATAGGCCATAGTAACCATTTTCCAACAGGTAGGCCGTGTGCTCGTCTGCCACCTAAGTTGTATAAAAAATCCAAACATATAATCCTATATCATTACGACACATTACGTAACACAATGCATCCCATTACAAGGTAATAATACCTACTTACTAACTTAGCTATATCTACATTAAGTATATGAAATTAAAATAACACCGACAATTTAAAAAGTCAATGTTGCACTTATAAAATATACACGTTGCTAGGTTTTATCAATTTGGTCGAATAATACTTTTTCGTATATTGGTAGCATTGAGTGGACAAACGTTCTCCCCGGTGACAAACTAGTCTCTCCTCGACGCCATGCTAGCTAAAGGGAGAGAGAAGGAGGGAAAGACAAATTTTTCTCCACTCCCCAGGGACTTTTGTCTTCGCGCCATGCTAGCCCTACAGGTGCTTAGTGCTAATACGGTGCTAATACTCGTATGCATGGTGGAATGAACTGTCTATTTGCACTTAGATATCGTGCATCACCATTGGATTGTAGAGGTCAGGTGAAAGTGCAATGAAACACGCAGATAGACTGGAAAATGCGGAATCCGGACTCCGAGGTGAAAGCTCGCATCCAAGCGACCAAGGTTTATGCTATGCTATGCACATAACTATGTTATGTCGGAAGGATGATGACGATGATATACCACTATCTACGGTATGTAAACCATAGCCATATCCATAGTCCATACTAATATTATAAATGTGGATACTGCACCTGACACATGAACAAATTAACCGATTTTGGTGAAATTTGTTACAGAGATAGAGTTTATCACTCGCAGTAGTCGCAGTATCGGTCGCTACTAACTAGTTCCTGCTCAGTAGTTCTCTAATCGATCTCTTTGGAAGCTTTTTTCCAAAAAGAACTGCGGGACCGCTGCGCCGTTTCTAACCGCCATTATCACTTCTAAAGATTTATAGGAGTGGGTAATATTGTAGGTAGGTAAAACCTAACTTAAAATAAGACAACTGTATCAACTTTAATACGATTTATTTTGTCTAGTTTCATACAACTATGTCCGTTTATAAGCATTGATGCTTGTACCAACAATACATTAACAACACTCACAGTAGAAATTATTGTCATAATAACAAATTGTACCTTTAGGTCAATTGACGTCATAATCATACATTAATATAAATATCTTTGGAATGGTATTGCACATCATCGCGGAGACAAAATCTAAGAAGCCCCTCAATATAGTGTTAGATTCCAAAGCGCACAACCTAACATATTGAGCTAGTTTGCGATAGGCAAGCACATAATATCTATAACAGAGCAGCAGACAAATGTCATCCTAGAGCTCTGTCCATTAGTGCATTACGTCGTCGTACGCGACAACGTTTCCACATCTTGGCCGACGAGAAACGTAACAGGGAGAGAGTGTTGCGCTGAGTTGTCGCAGCTACAGTGCGACGACTGATAGAGTTCACCTGTTAAAGGGTCAAACGATTGACCGTCACTAATCCAATGATGCAATAAAAGATAAGGACACGTCCGTGCCGATTCAATGTAGAGACAGACGGACTCCTTTTGCGCTGCGATATTGTGTGTTCTCGCAACGCGGCAACGTTGCGTTGATTTGTTGCAATAACGCAACGCACAAATAGGGTTTCACTCTAAACCCCGCTCTGTGGAATGTGACCCCACGTAAAAACATCAATAACAATGTTCACTAAGATACAATATATTTAACTGTCTATAAAAAAACAAATATCAGACATGATCAAAAAATCAAAACAATAGCGCATGGAATGTTATATAATCCACTCAATCGATATTCATACAAAATTATTCTGAAAAGCAGGCTTCCTTAAATGTATCTAGCCATATTTTAACACAATTCAATAAAAGCTTGTCTTCTAAAAAATATTGGCTATCTTATCTACTTATTTGTGCTGACTTAAATTAACCTAAACACAGCCCCATGGACCAATGAGAAGAGCTGTATCTCTGGCTGCAACGTTATACCCCACATGTAACTTGTTACCCATTCGAAAAAAATCTCGAGCTGAAACACATAGTTTAAACTATTTTACCAGTTCATAGGTATTCCTCAGCCTTGGTTACTGGGATTGTAACCTGCATAACATAGGTACATTTCGCGCCTTTTTTCAAACTTCAGAAAGGATTTAACGCACTAGACAGATAATATATAAATTCGTATCCAGTAAAAAAAATCAACAATAAAAAATGGAATGTAACAGTATACTCGCGTATGCTGCACTGTACACTACAAAAATGTTGCCAATTCATTATAATTGAACTAAATCAACCACTTACAACTAGAATATGGGTCGAACGGTAGAATGCGACGAAGAGGACTTTGGTGCACTGTTCAACCTTTGCATCCTGCGGCTCTCCACTAATACATCTAAGATACGAACAGGGTGGTTACATTTCCTCTGGCTCCTATACCCCAGGAGTTCAGGTATGTTTAGAAGATTCCTCAGTCGTCAGGAATGTGATGATTCGAAATAACGAGGGTTTACCTAACACATTAAAATTTGCATTTACAGACCCTTGTTGTAATACACTGTGGTCACCTTGGGGAACTTCTTCTTTGCAATTTCCTGAAATGTAAGAATGAATTATTATAAAAACAAGGTAATCGGTAGAGTTTTTATCGTAGTCGGACTCTAGCCCTACTTCCCGGCGCAATGTGCAAATTAACTACCAACATCCATGAGGTACAAGCTGACCTCAATTGCAAGACGGTGAACAACAGACAAGGGTGATTTCCTTTAAGGAATGGGAGGTCAGACAGCAGTCGCTCGAAAAGCAAATATACAATAGGTGGACCTGGGACTCCAAAGTACCAACTTTGGATGCAATGGATGCAATTTGGTTTTATCCTAGGATCCTAGTGAAGCAAAAAAGAACCTATCTTTATCCCATGAGATACCTCCAACAGGTGTTCTAGGGTGTTTATATCAGACTCGAACCGACTAAAACCGCACATTGTTTCCGATTTCATATGCTAGTGTGTAAGATGGGACTATTAGGCGTTCTATTTATTTATTCCATGTAAAACAATTACAAATGTCACATTTTTATTTTACTGTCTGTTGTACCATTAATTGTAGGTACCTAAAAAAAGAAATCCTGTGCTATAAGTGTCCCTCACGCTTCGGCTGAGGAGTGAGGAGTGAGGAGTGAGGAGTGAGGAGTGAGCAGTGAGAAGTGAGAAGTGAGAAGTGAAAAGTGAAAAGTGAAAAGTGAAAAGTGAAAAGTGAAAAGTGAGTAGTGAGAAGTGAGAAGTGAGAAGTGAGAAGTGAGAGGTGAGAGGTGAGAGGTGAGAGGTGAGAGGTGAGAGGTGAGAGGTGAGAGGTGAGAGGTGAGAGGTGAGAGGTGAGAGGTGAGAGGTGAGAGGTGAGAGGTGAGAGGTGAGAGGTGAGAGGTGAGAGGTGAGAGGTGAGAGGTGAGAGGTGAGAGGTGAGAGGTGAGAGGTGAGAGGTGAGAGGTGAGAGGTGAGAGGTGAGAGGTGAGAGGTGAGAGGTGAGAAGTGAGAAGTGAGAAGTGAGAAGTGAGAAGTGAGAAGTGAGAAGTGAGCAGTGAGGAGTGAGGAGTGAGCAGGGAGCAGTGAGGAGTGAGGAGTGTACCCACCTGGAGATTAGGCTCAAGGCTGGTCACGGGCAACTCGGCACGCTGCTGGAACATCGCACACGCCAGCGGGGTCGCGAACGTCACGCACAGGCCCACCAGCGTCAACTGGAAGGGGATCACCGCCATGGGGTGCTGACAGAACAAGCCGCGCTTTGTGGCGTAGTTCGTGATCGCCGGTGTGATCGCTGAAATAGTCATATCATATAACATTAGCTATTATTATTTAGAGAAGGGGACACCGGAGACCAGAAGGCCGATCCACCCGCGACACTTGCCAGCCACTTAATCCATTTTCCCACTTCTCCCCATTTTTATGCTCGATGGTAAGCAGAGGCGCAGTTCGAAAAATGGTGGCCGCCGTTACAGGTGCTGTCCCTGCAACGGCGGTCCCCACTCTGAGGGCCTCGGCAGTTGTTTTTTCACGCCCCGCTTGGAGGACCCGAGACTGTAGGATGAAACAACCACGTGTGCTGGCAGAGCATACCAGGACTTAATGGTGGGTTGGGGAGAGTCTGGTTTATCCAGCTATCACGGAACCCCCCAAAACTTTTTTTTTCTTGCAAAAGCTCGGAATCTGGTCCACCTTCAGATTCCTTAACCCCTCAGTGTTGAGTGTGTCCAAGCCCAGCCGGTTCCATCTGATCAATGAGCACATGGGACACTCGGCCAGCAGGTGGAAGCTGGTCTCCTCGCTTTCCATGCACTCCGGACAATCTATCGTTCTCCGGTCTATTGTTCTCTGTAATCATCTCAGTAACGACCTTTATATTCTAGAGACTTTGATCAGTAAGCTCGTCTTTACACTATTAGCTAAGACGGGTTCTCACTTCTCCGTAGGTATAGTAAGTGGGTATAGACTCCCGGTACGGTATGTGTGACGCCCCCAGTGTTACCACTGTCCATAGGCTACGGTACCAACTTTCCATCAGGTGGACTGCGTGTTTATCTGCCACCTAAGTGGTATAAAGTAACAAAAAAGGCATCCTACGTATAAAGATTATATGTTAAGATGGCGTCTCTGGGTTCAAGATATGCGCCGGTAACTATGAGTAAATACGTAATGGAGTGAACAATGTGAACTTACTCATTCCGGGGATAGCCATCACCACACGGGATACACAGACGAGGAAAATACCGACGCGTGCTGCTATCGACGAGTCACCCACCCGCTGTCCATCAGGCTTCGTGAACACGGGAGTACCCAGGAGCAATTCACTGTGAAAGGGTAGAAGTGTATAGTTATCGGCAAATTTCGTGAACAAACGTAGGTACAGTGGGCTCCAAAAGTTCCTGGATAATTTGAAAGTCAAACTGTATGAAGTGTTGCCACTACACAAAAGGTCTTATAAGCTACTGGATAAATAGATTTACTTATTAATGTAATTAAGTTTATGATAATCCGTCTTGTAGAGAAACAAGACAACGATCTAGTTTATTTTATTCACATTTGGTTAAATTTGACTTAAGCTGTCAAAAGAATGAAGACCATAAGGTATCCGGAAACATTTGGAGCCCACTGTACCTAAAGAAGTTAGCGCATGTGGACTAACCGGCCCACAAAGAAACCAATAAAAGGACAAGAACGGATCAATAAGCTATGATTGATTGATAAGCGCACCTGTCTTCGCACCTCGCATCAAAGACTCCAATAGCTTTAATATAATAATCAAACTGTCAGTCTAGTGTGCTAGAACGAAATATGCAGCGCTTCTCTCCTAAGTAAGTGCCCTGGTTTAGGGTTGCCTGGCGGTTCTTCACGAGTACCTCTGATTAGCATCTGGCACAGTGGAGTGGAGAGCTGTCAAGGGAGCGGAAGGATTCTCTGGACGTAGGCCGGGAGGTGATAGATGAGGCCGGCAGATCATCCCAGCAGAAGTAGAAAGATATAACTCCCAAAAATTGTGATGACCGATATCTAAAAGGGGTGGAGAGGGGAGGGAGTCTGTCATCACCGTATCAACATTTGGTCCAAATAATACTCACTTGCTCCTCATCATAGGAATATTGATAAAGTTAGCGGCACCGACAGCCGCGAAAGGCACCAGACGCGCGTACATTGGATTCATGTTCTGCGAAACAAAAAAAGACAGAATAGTGTAAGACTAGGAATCTAAGCAGCTTGGTTATTTTTACATCAGTGGGAATCATCTAGACACAGGGTGTATGGGGAACGGTCCCGAAGCCGAAGGCCCCTGGTAGTACTCATGGTACACAACATATTGGCATGAAAAAAAATGCCTTCGCAAACCCTGTATATTATAAAATCTTGAAGATCTTGAACTCAAAACATGTTTTTTGAAATCCTTATCTGTTTCTGTTTGTGCAGTTTATTTTTGTTAAAAAGGTGTTGTTAAGATTTAAAAGTTTTAAATAATTAGGTTTGAATGCAATTCGAACACGTTATAGCTAGATAAATACTTATTTAAAAAAATATAGATCGTGAATAAGGTCAAAAAGGTATAGAAAACAAATAAAAAAACTGTAACTGATTTTAGAAAAAAAAGTGTGACGTAAAGAATCTCATTTAACGACCAAGGTTGTATGGTCGTTGATCTCACTAGTGAATGAATATAAATACAATTTGTACAGTACCTACCTATAAACTAGTATTTTATTTTATTTGTTTAGAGACCGCGGTAGCCTAGTGGAATGGGAAATGGACTGCTGAGATGAGGTCTCGGGTTCGATCCCAGGTTTACCATGGCACACACCAATGACTTTTCGATGCTTTTCGAAGTTATGTGTGTATTTATCGCAGGTTTAATAAGTGCCCGGTTAATGGCAATAGGCTCGCCACCTATTACTCGTACATTGGGACCTAAACATAAACTGGCGAAATGTGGGTGCTAGCACCTCTGCCTACCCCTTCGGGGATACAGGCATGAGTTTATGTTATGTGTTATGTTATGTTATGTAGTAGGTAAACCATAGTTTTAATTGGTTAAATATTCGAAAGGGTATATCAGTATTTTACTTTGTAACGCCAATAACTAAACGTAGCGTGTATGTGTGGTCTTATGCCCTGTGCGGTGCAACCGTGCAACGTTAGAACGTTCAACTATTTGTTAGAGGTTGCGGATACGACTCCCGCTATGTGCAAAAATTTGAATGTATGAGTAAGATAATTTTTATTCGTCTTGGTATTTTATATAAATATTATATAGATATGTATCAAGTATTAAAACTGTGTTAAAGAACCCATACCACTGGCTAGACTGTTTATTTATTAGAGTTGTTAGAAGATAAGTAAGTAAGCACATACGGTAATTACATTAAAAATTAAAATTGATTTTGTTGTCAACGATAAGATTAGATAAGATCGCGTAAGGGATTATGGGCGTGTTTATGTTACCGAGGCCATGATTCTATTTCCGACCTAAAATAAGTTAATCAGTATCATTATTATAGGTATATACACATTTCAATGATACAATAAAACTGTTATTGCTAAATTGAAGGATCTGGGGCTCTAGCCAAGATGCATTCGTTCCGAATCTACATTCGTTTATTTGTTGTCGAATGTCATGTGATCCGATGCCGACAATAAGTGTCACTTCCATACATTTTCAGAGCGATGACGAATGTAGATTCGGAACGAATGCATCTTGGCTAGAGCCTCTAGGCGCCAACAACATTTGCAGGACACAAGCCATCATCACAGGCATCTTCAGCATCAACAGAGCGCTACCGAGTCCTGTAGATGCCTCGTGTAGAGGCGAAACACGTATCAAGGTTTGTTCTTCGCATTTGCGGAATATTGCACATACAAAACCATATCTCCTCGGGTCTCTGATACTCTCCAAGACAATAACTGATAGTGCTTGTGCTGTTTACTAATTAATACAGCTCAGCCTACCCCTTCGGGGATTACGGGCGTGAGCATATGTATGTATGTTTGTTCTGTATTTTGAAGTATGTATGTATGTATCTTCTTGGGTAAGAAGCCTTTTTAGTTACTTTGAGGGGTGCAATTTGGCATTCCTTTCTATGACAATTAATAATATTTTATTATTGCTATCGTTGGGATTGTAAAAAGGTGTGCGAGTAGTAGGTACGAGAAGGTACCTACTGCTCATTAACTACTGCGAATATATATTCTCTTGTTATGAATTTCCACCATGTAACGCCCACTTCATTTTTACTAACGATTGTGTATGTAGTGAACAAGGATCTCTGACGTAGGCTTTCTTCTTGAACTAGGGAGGCCAAATGGCAGTCGCTACTGGTATTTCAAGAGATTTGAGGGGAATTTAATTATAAATTGATTATAATGAGAATAGCCGAAGTAACCTAACTCGTGCATCGAACAATTAATTTATCGATTCAATCCAAAACATTAGTTACACAATGTAGGTAGCATCAAGAGCAGATACAAGAAGATATTTAATGTTGACACACTATTGCTAGTAACCTTGAAATTGACGAACCAGCAGATAACTTTATTTATAGTTCAGAGATAAGTCGCCTATTAAAGATGATAGTGGAACATTTTAAATTTTGGTAAATATTGTCATCAATCAGCGTCATCGCTATTCAGACAGTCAATTAACACGATGTAGTGTAAGGTGTCAACCATAATGTAAATATCCACAACCCACAACACAACATCTATGTTGACCATAAACTTACCTATCCTTAGAGGAACAAAGAGTGCGAGTGACATGTAATCTATACCTACACAAACCCTCGATGTGAGAAAGTGACAGAGTATATGAACCGTCAAATGTTTTATTATAAACCATTATCAACTTTGGCAGAAAAATATTTTTTTTAATGCAATTTTTTTTTAATTTAATTGCAATGACGCTAATGTTTCTATACCTACCAAAAGTCACAAGTACAAATGACATTTTAAATTAATGAAAAAGTCTGTGGGGCTATGGTCTCATAGCCGAGTGGGCTGAAAGACAATTCCTTAAGACTGACTCAGATGAGTCAGATGTCAGATTTTCGGGCACGGCTGCTTGGGCAAGTAGGTACTGGTTTTCGGTTGCCAGGAGGGAATTGAGGCCTGACAGCATTACAAGTTATCCATGGGAGGTGCCGCACCGGGACTTCGTGATAATAATGAGAGTCAACCTCTCGCTGCAAGTCATAATGCGCTCTATGGCCTGCAGCGAGAGGACTTCTAACTATTGGGTAATCCGTACTTAATCTATCGTAGGTATACAAACAAACACACCGACACACCTCTACGTGTCGTGACGTAACAAATATAAAGTGTACATAAAATATATAACAGTTTACCAAAATATTAGATAAGATTGATGAAAAACGTGATTATCAAGTATTGTACAGATAGTGGTTTTGCCTGCGTCATAGAATAAGTAACAATATTTACCTATTTCACAGAATGAGTAAATTGATAAAATAGTAGCAGTTTACTTATGGTTTATTTCTGAGAATAGCCTTGAAGCCGGCTGAAATTAATTACATAATTTGCATATGTAGTGATTTTAATTATTAACTCATTTGAAATCATTAACAATATAACAACATCATTAGGTAGGTATTTTAATGACATTTTGAGACATTAATATGCTAACTCTTTCTATTCCTACATCATTGTTCATACAATATTACCGACGCCGACGTCACAAGTCACAGCTTGGTGTACCTATTGCTATTATTTTTCTCGCTTCCTCGGAATGGAAGGGTGGAGTAGTATTAGTATGAGCATGCCTGACCAACATTTCTGATGATGATCAATGAACTGCTAAATGTAACATCTCACCTTTGTTTTGTTGTTGAGGTATAGAGCGGTAGTCAGCGCGCCACCACACGCCGCGCAGTAAGATGCAAATAGTTGCCTGGAAAAGTATACCACAGCCTTTAAAATGTATTATAATCATTTATATCTGACACCTATATTCATAAAATCTCTAAACAGATGGTACTTAGGTATTACAGTTTTATATTATAAAACAGAGAGACGCATCGATTCGTCGGTAGTAAATACAGTGCGTCCATAACGATTTTCGTAACATGAATGCGGGTGGTTAGGGTTGCCAGGTCACCAAACCTCGAAGCCGAACACAACAGCCTGTTTGGCCGGACATGTGGAAGACTGTCAATTGTTTATTGTTTTTTTCCTGGGGAAATTGGTGTGCCCATCAAACTCTGAAAATGGCTTCATTCACAGTAAAATAAGCCTCATTATTCTCTGTCGGTAAGAATGCCAGCCAGAAATAGCCTTCATTACAGTCATTCTTCTTTTTCTTTCTAATCGATTTTTGACTTGCTATGGTGGTGTAGTAATTTGTTTCACGGCAGTGCCGCTACTCATGGAGAGGGCCTGAGTATAGGTTTCGCTCTTCGGAAAAACTTACTACGTCCCCTCCTCTCATCACTTGCTTCTAATTCCCATTATTTTCATCAAGACATTTGCTTGCTCGTTTGCGATAGTAAGCGTTCGTTTTGACGCCACAAAAAGCCTAACATATCCGGCTTTATCCGGATGCCTGACAAGGAGCAAGGTGTTAGATAAGTATTCAGTAAGCCTCCCCGAAAAGCTAAACCTACGCTCGGCTATCCAGAAGTAGAAGCGTTGCCGTGAAACCAATTGAAAAACGATGGAAACTCAAAAATGCCTTCGATACCTACACAGAAGAAGAAGAAGTATTCAGTACCTAACTAAACTAACATAAAATACTAACACTAAACTAAAATAAAATACTAACTTGGTAGAGATGGGAGCGTCTCCAGAGCGGTTCGTATAGTTGACGATAGCGTTAAACGTTTGATTGATCCACTGCCAGAAAATGATAGCTGGCTTCGTTTTGTAGAAAGTTATCATACCTGTTGAAATTCCACTAAACGTTAACAATAAAATAGTTATAAATAGGCACGAATCGAACGAGGGACAGTAGAGAAAACTTGTTTGACTCCGGTCATATTGTACATATGTTACAGTTGAAAGTCGTGGTTGCGGAATATTCGCGACATATACAGCTGTACCAGTTGGCTGCTGATGAAGATCAATTCAGGAAGCTGACGGCCATCGGTCAAAAATGTAGAAGCAGAAGAAAACGCCCAAGAGCCGAACTATGGGCCAACCACCATGGAAAGTGAACTCATAGTCTCAGCTACCAGTACGTGGTGCAGCATCATTTATAATCTAATGGTACAGTTTTGGTTTAGACCCGAGGATTTTTCAGCCATTCCTAATAGTTTCCGATTTAGCCATCCATGCTCCGTTAAACAAATCAGGTGTATATACATATAACTAGTACAGCACAGACAGAAACCAAGTAGAAAGCTTGAGCATTACTTACATCCGGTGATGAGGGTGTTCATTGGCGCCTGCGCGGACATCCGACCAATGGCCATCATTTTCTCGCCAGTGTCTGGGTGGAATGCACTATCGTACAAGTATTTAGTTGCCCATAATTTGTCTGCGTCGTATCCAGCGGGCATTTTCCGTGTTCTCCTGTCATTATAGAAGACCACATTTAAAAAATTAAATAGGCAGGCGCTGGAGTAAAGCTGCGATGATAATTTTCCTAAACACCCACATTTCGTCAACTAGGATTTTCGGTTCCATGTTAAGATAAGGGGCAAGCCAAATTCCTAACCCATTCCTAACCGAATATGTTGCAGCTAAAAAAAATTGAACCAATTCCTTGCTATGCGGTGTAAATCGCAAGGAAATTAATTACGTGCTTAGCCGCACAAGCACTACCAATTAACGTGTTGGCGAGGATCACATTATTTATATAATCGAAGTACTAACACTGTTTATAAACAGATCCTTGTGTACCTATTCACGAGTCACGACAAATTAAGATGAAACCGTGACTCTATCTTAGATAAGCTAGTTAAACAACTAACTACCTAAGTACCTATACAATCAAAATCTATTTTGTACTAATAACGCAGATAAACAGGAGACTTAACTACAACACAAGCCAAAAACTCATCCAGCCTCAACTACTTAGGGCTATATTACATCATCATCATCATCATTTCAGTCATAGGACGTCCACAACGGAACAAAGGCCTCCCCCTTCGACCTCCAGTCTGACCGGTTGAAGGTAGTCTACATCCAACGGCTTTGATTATGTCGCCCGCTCAGTGCAAATATATTTGGATACATGAACATGGTTATTTGCACTGGTCTGGTCGTGCCTCGGAAAGCACGTTAAGCCGTCGGTCGCGTTTGCCATACGCACATCTATGGCAGTCTCTTACGGGTAGTTACCCCAACTGGCTTGGGAATAGGCTCAGAGAATGATGAAGTGCTAAGTACCTAGTTACCGTTGATTCTGTCATGATGTCGCCATAGTGGGCTTCTGATTCTGATTAACAGTTAAAGATCAATGTGCAAATAAGTATAGGTAGTGTAGTGATGCATAAGCAGTTTAACATTTACGTGTTATGTAAACTTCATATAGGTACATCAATAGTGCGCAATGTCAATAAACGGGGAACAATCAAATGTGTTTATACGATTTATTATTCAGTGGATACTTATCACAATGTCATGTATTTTGCAAATAACGCCTTGGGCCACGAAATTCAATGTAAATTATTCATAGTGGACTTCACAAATAACATACAATGATTCACTTATACCTATAACAAAACTATCATTTAGTTACGCCGATTTAAATGGCCGGTTTCTGGTACAATAGTTCCCATCTCTTCCCATGGACGATGGATGTCGTAGACTACTTCTATATAATAGGCAATTTATAGAAAAGAGCTGTTCTCTACCGGATAGTAAAAAATTGAATAAAAATTATAACATTTATGTACGCTGTATTTATCTTCTCACATATTTTATTCGTGCCTAGAGAGTTAAATATAAGATGGTATATCGATTATAGCCTAGTGGTATGGGTAATGGACTGCTGAGACGAGGTCTCGGGTTCGATCCCAGGTTTTACCATGGCACACACCAATGACTTTTCGATGCTTTTCGAAGTTATGTGTGTATTTATCGCAGGTTTATAAGTGTCTAGTTAATGGCAATAGGCTCGCCACCTATTACATTGGGACCTAAAACCATAAACTGGCGAAATGTGGGTGCTAGCACCTCTGCCTACCCCTTCAGGGATATAGGCGTGAGTTTATGTTTATGTTATGTATGTTTATATCGATTATTATTTATATCAATGAACATAACATTTTGCATATTTTGTGTATTGTGTATCCTATGATTTATTTCTCGGTCGCGCACATCGTCATTCTAACAAATACATTTTATCAAGTTTGTCTTATCCACGGAGGACCGAACTAATGGTCTTATCTTATTTACAAAAGAGTTGTTTCCGTTCGATTTCAGAGATATTTCCACCTTCTTTAGTGGCGGCCTTCTCTATTAAAGACATTATAGTGTTTGTAAATCTTTAGATGGCTAATTTGTACCTATTAGATTCATGGCGTCGTAGCGAATGAGCGTAGCTCGTAGTTGCGAAGTAGCGTAGCTTATTAGTTCGTAGTATGTGTAGCGTATCGGATAACGAACGCTCTACATGAGATTCCTCACATAGACAGTGCCTCAGTGTGGCGAGAGCGTGAGAGAGAGGGCTGCTTATAGAGTCACTGTCACATGACAATAGTTTGTGATTGAGATAAGTTAATGACACTTTGAAATTTCTCTCCTTTCGCAAACTGGTTCATACGATTACCCATTTTATTACTGATTTTTTTTTAGTAGCAGTTCGGGAGTACGGAAGCAAAGTGATTCGAAAGCGGCGCCAACTTACCTGAAATCATCAACGATTTTCTTAGCTTCATCCAGCTGAGATTCAGATGCCAAGAGGTTCAGTGGGTTGGTGAGGAGCAGGAAGTGTTTCGCTCTGCCAGCGTAAGTGGACTGGTCGTATCGGGGCTTATCTAAGTTGATTTCAGCCATCCTGTTAGATTATTCTGTAACAAAAATTCATGATCATTATTTGGTTGTGGAAGTTCAGGACCAGTTTTTCTCAGGTTGCCTCTTTTTCTTGTTTAAGCGGGGAATGTGCTAGAATCACATTAAGATCTCGTGTGAGATGGCATAAGAACAAGACCTGTCGTCTTTCAGAGACACCTGAACTTTACACCTGTAAATGCCAAAGTGCTGTGTACCAAGACTACTACCAGGGATCTACGGCTTCGGGAGTTCCCCTTACACCCTTTGGGAGTTCCCCTTACACCCTATATACTTAAATGGAAGGCTCTAATATGCGTGATTAGCAAATCTCACAATCACACAGGGTACCGTATTAACAGTGAGATCGTAATATGCTAGGTTCTTGAACTTCTTATTACATGCAACTAATGTCTATTGAACTGAATTTGGAACTTACTTACAGTACGTACAGAGTCGGCTGACTTAACTATTCGGCAGTTGGATAGCAACTATTGAATAATCAATTATCAATATTGAAAATAGAAATGTGCTCTCGACATCGACGTTTCGTTGACTATTTCGCAAGATAAATAACATCTTAATAGTGTTTCAAGTAGTTATTTAAAACAAGCTTATCTCATCCAAACTGTTGATTGTATGAATGTAATTAAGATATGGGCAATGGGTCATTTATTAATGGAGTATACAGTGAGACGATACTGATAGTTTATTTAAGAACACAATCACACGATGTAAGAAACTTTTAAAAGAATATAGGTATTTAAGTAATATTATTGTTACTATGAAGGCAATATTCAGTTTATATTTCAGAATATTTGTGGGAAAGTAGGCCGATGGTTCCGGAGGGGTTTTTTAGAATAGGAGAATTGATAGAATTGTGAATATTCCTTTGCAGTTCCGAATTCGAATCTGATGATTCGTGCCAGACACAAAGAGAAAGACTTAATAATCTTACTGCTATTTTCTACCTAGTATTAGAGTTAGTAGTAGTCTGAATATCACAACTAGGTATACTTAGTTGAAAGCCAGAGGAGTTTTGCAAGCTATAAGAGTCAATCAATCAATCGCAATTCACTGCTGGGT
Organism: Pelosia muscerda; assembly: GCA_963691645.1. Lineage (NCBI taxonomy): Eukaryota > Metazoa > Arthropoda > Insecta > Lepidoptera > Erebidae > Pelosia > Pelosia muscerda. The sequence continues at coordinate 6,655,761 of OY829121.1, forward strand.
ATGGTATGCCTCTCCCAATTTTTCTTGACTGTTGGCCTACTGTGACCACACTGGCCAGACGTGTTTTGGTTTGCTACATAAGAGTGAATACTGACTAAATATTCAAATATCATTTACCATTATCACTTAATTTTTAAACTAACTGAATGTCCTAATGTTGACAACAACGAACTAACAGACTACTCCCCTAATATATATAGCTCGTAGCATGGCACTGTAAATTTGTGTCCTTCTAGCCTCTTTGACACATGTCTTAATGTTTGTTTGATTATGTAATATTTTTGTTTTGTATTTGGTTGGTATTTACTGGATTCTCGAAAGTGACATTATTGTATGTGCGCATGATACAAAGTTTCTGACTTTTTTTTTGTTTGACATGATTTCAATTATATTTTTATATTATTATTTAATTTATAGTGACATGTGATGATTGATTCTGTATATTTTCTTTTTATAATGCGTTTTTTTTTGTTATTTTTAATTCTTTAATTTTTGATGTAATTTATATTTTGTATTGATTATAATTGTATTGACTGTGTGATTTCAAATATAATGTAAATTGTTCTTGAATCAATAAACAAACAAACAAACAAACACATGAATGGAGTCGTTTCGTTCGCATGACATGACAGATTTAGAGACTCAAAAGACAGGACACCCTCGTCATGCTGAGGCTGCAGATTGTCACGATGTCAAAGAGTATTGGCAAGTGACAGCTAGAAACACAAGGGAACATCCACATTTCCACTTACCTACTGGATAATTTTCCTCTGTTTTTATGAACACGAAACTTTCATAGAAACGCATTATTAAATACCAAACAACCAGAATATTTTGTTTTTTATGGCGGTGCTGGAAATTCCGCCAGTGCTAATAAATATAATTACAAAAAAGGAATGTCAGTCGTAGTGACAGTGATTAGGTTTTTTTTCACCTGTAAATAGTAAAGTGGCATAACGCGTGGCCACCAGCATGTTCTGTCAAACAAAAAAATATATTTTCTTTGAACTTTTTTTTCATTTTCACTGGTCGAGATTTGTTCTTGTGGATGAATTTTAGCCAACGTTATCGGTACGACGCATAATACGAGTATAAACCTAGTGACCCTGGCTTCGAGCGCACCTTGTGCGATTTAATTCCCTATTTTTCAATAGGTCTATTTTAGAGTGAGAGAACTCTTGCTCATCGCGCGGCCACCTCAACTTACAATGCGACACCGAAAATGTCTGAGATTTGTGACTTAAACACAGGTTTAGGACATATTAGCTGTCCTGTCTACAAGACCGCGCGTCATGTCGAGTCTTCATTACCGGAGTGTAAGATTACCCAATTAGGCATTTTGGTTAACCACATGGTCCCGTCGGGTGTAGGAAGAGTGAGAGGTGAGGCCGTCTGTCACCCCTGCCGAAGCAGGCTCCATACCATGAGCTCATAAAACAAGTCAATAATGAAAGGTTGTCATGCACGGGGTTGTAATAACTTTGTAATCCCAGATAAATATAAAGCATTACAAACTTACAGCTGGTGGTATGACAGCCGTACAATTATTGAACTGTTTCCTGCCCTGCTTCTGCTGAGATGATGAACGGCCACACCTGTCACTCCCAAGTCTGCGCTAACGGAGTGACGGAGGTAGGTGAAGAAACTTCCGCGTCTGAGTCGCCTAGTTCACCTACCAGATTTTATAATATTATTGAATATAAATATACATATGCATAGTAGTACCTACTTGGGCCTAATATATTCTATGAGATAGATTACTGTGCGTCATATTTAATAATAATATTTAAAATAAGGTGAAAAACATCTTTAATTATTATTTTATGTCTCTGACGTCTCTAGACTGTACGAAGCGAAGCATATTTTTTAGGGTTCTGTAGCTCAAAGAACGAAAACGCAACAGTTTGGTGGCATGGACCCTGCCATTATTATTACAAAATTAGTACCTAATTAACTAATCCGTGCAATTTCGTCTACGTCCCCCGTTTTTGCAACATTTTTCATTGCTGCTACATAAGATAAGTTCTTTGTCTATTAAAAAAATACATCAAAATCTGTCGCGTAGTTTTGAAGATTTACAGAGAGAGGAACGGACAGACAGCGAGGATCGACTTTGTTTTATACTATGTAGTGATGATGATATTTGCCAACAGCTTGGGTAATTCATTTTATTAAGGCCTTCGGCAATAGTTTTGTGTAGCGTAAGGAATAGAAAATATAACGGAGGACAAAATATTACCATTAGATAAAGAATGTCCACTATTTTTAAAAATTTTAGTTGTTGATCTGCTGTCTAAGGTCTCAATTACTAGTCGCAATTCGTGTAAAGTGACCCAGTAAGGCTACTTCCTTGTATCCCGGCTGACCCTAGAGCATGTACGGCTTTGAGATGGAACCCTCGGGTTTGGGGACCATGGTGTTCGACGGAAAGTTTGACAGGCTGCCTTACCCGCTAACCCCAGGTCCCAACCTCAGTCGCGACATTGTCGATTTGCTTGCAGTAGCGAGCAAGATTGTAAGTGAGGCATCCCTCTCCCTCGTTAGACGAGTTACAATTCGTAACGATTTAATAGAGACTGCAGGGAATAGCCTTCGCTCGGCAAATCCTCCGGGGGGTCCTCCGGAGTAAACCTACAGAAAGGTAGGAATTTTATATCTCTGTGTTTCTTTAATACTTGTATAGGACATGTCAATTTGACTTCACCTCGCCTGATAGTAAGCTGAAGGTGAAGTCTCAGGAAAGAGGGTTACCAACTAAAATACGTACAGTGCAGTGTTACAATGGTACCGCTAGTGTTTTTCTGATAAGTGACTAAAGCATTATTTAAGCTAAAATATTATCTACCATACTTACAAAAGAATTGCATACTACAAGATGTATACTATATTCTTCGGTGATATGTAGATGGACAGTTGTAAAGAATTATTTAAAATACCAATTTAGTCCGTGACCAAGGCAAGCAGTCAGACTCATTAACTCCTAATACATAAACAATTTAAGTAGATAAGACTGTATTGTTTAGTAATAAATATCTACATATCTCTACACTATTAGGTATATACTTAACTAGCTGACCCGCGCAACTTCGTCTGCGTCACCCCGTTTTTGCAACATTTTTCACGCATCCAAATTCGTTGCGTAGCCGCGTAGTTTTAAAGATTTAAGCATACATAGGGATATAAGTAGGTACAGAAAAAGCGACTTTGTTTTATACTAGGAATGTAGTGATAGTGTTTGTAAAGTGGTGGTGTCGTCATTGGAGATATAAAAAAATGGGTTTCAAAGTTACATTGGAAACTGGTTTTTAATTTATTTTTGCCTAAGCGTAAATGCTTAGTCAAAAAAGTAGAGTGCAAGACCAGTATTTAAGGCTGACGAGTTCTAATACGAACAACTCTTTTCTGTGTCTTTTTGTACTTATTTGAAAAAATAACCATTAAGTGACTGGTCAGCCGCCAAAATGCTTTAAACCTGTATAAAGGTTTACCGACAGTAGAGGAGCTTCAGGAACTAACACCTCATTTACATTGAGCCCATTGCCGCGGTAATGAGGTGGGACATGGGAAATAAACTGGAAAACTAACTGGAAAATTATGCGTACAGGAAAAAGAACTGGAAAATACTGTGCTCCAAGGTGCAAGAGCTTTGAGAGCAAACAGGATTCATCCGCAACGTTAGAATAACAATAAAAATTTTTTTTAGATATTATTCTAACGATGCGGTACCGATACCTAACTTAAGTGTAGATAGATAGGTATATCTGGCTTAGTCTCAATAAGTTATATTCAGATAGATCATTCCAAAACACCGATAATCAGCTCACAAAGACAAGCTCCCATAAACTCCATATTTTATATTTGCAATTTAAAAACTCTGACACCATTTTTAAATTTTCGATATGCCGTTTGCATACTCGAAATTAATCTTTGAATCAGTTGTGGTAGATATCCACTGGTTGCAATTGATTGATAGTGTATTCAACTAATTAAATATAATCGTAATAATCAGAATTATCACTCGTTTCTGATATTATTCTTACTATGACCATGAATTAATGATACGAATACAATTTTTTTGTCGAACAAAAACACATTAAACACAGTAATTATTTTTTGGTATTATCATGCCGATAACGAATTTACATATCGTCGGCTTATTGCAGGAAGTCATTATGTGACAAATTCACTATTCTGAGATAAACGGTATTTTAGTTCGACTTATGTTGATTTGCCCATAGCATCCTTATTTTAATGACGGGGATGAAAAATTTAATTTTTTCGATTAGCTTAAATGTTATATTAATTAAAACAAGCGATAGTCAGTAATCCTACAAAGTCATTTATTTTTTAAAAATACTAAAAAAAAGCTAATGACTTCTGTCTACTGTAAGTCTGTTCGGTATGTGATTTAATTATTTCTTAATTTGTAATAAAACAACGAAAATCTAATCAAATTTTTATTTTATAAAAGGGATAACCAGTATTATCCTAAACAGAACAGTGCTAGTCCTATGAAAAACCAATTCAATTCTTCCAAACAATTAAAATAACAATTTTTTATCACAAAAAACTTATAAAACTCTCAGTCTTTGAATAAAGAGGTAATAAACAGAGCTAATTTAAATCAATAAGCAATTGGAAGTTTAATAAACATGACAAAATAAACTGAAAAATAAAATTTGTCTTAACAGTTGTATAAGCACTTAGATATTCGCACAATAGCAAATTATAAATGTTGCAAATACCTAGATACTAGCGACAACTTACATAGTCTCAAAAATTATCCATAATAATAATATTATGCGCTGGGACTAGGGGTGCTAAGAATCGCCGGGCGGGATCCCTCCATCAGACGACCAAAGCAATGGACAACCGATGCAAATGTAGGTTGTCGCTGGTGACACGCAACATTTGCACAATGAGGACAGACGAGAAGCTAGCAGAGCTGGACGAAGAATTGAGCAAGTTGCACTGGGACATCGTTGGGTTATCCGAAGTCCGAAGAGAGGGAGAAGACACAATAACCCTGAAGTCTGGCAACCTGCTCTACTACCGCGAGGGCGACGAGAAGTCGCAAGGTGGTGTCGGGTTCATCGTCCATAGGTCCCTCATAAATAACATCATATCCATCACGAGTGTGTCGAGCAGGGTACCTGATACTCAGAGTGTCCAAGAGATACTTGCTGAAGGTCATTCAGGCTTACGCACCGACCTCGACACGACCAGATGATGAGGTAGAGGCTATGTATGAGGACATTAGTGGAGCCATACATGCCTCTAAATCACACTTCAGTGTTGTTATGGGGGACTTCAACGCAAAACTGGGTACGAGAGGGGATAACGAGTTGAGAGTGGGGCAATAAGGGTATGGGAAGCGTAACCGAAGGGGTTGGAGGCTGGCCGACTTTCTTGAGAAAGAGCGACTCTTTATGATGGACTCCTTCTTTAAGAAGCCGCCTCACAGGAAATAGACCTGGATGGGCCCCGGTAGTCGTCCCAAAAATGAGATTGATTTCACCATGACGATGCATAGACGGATATTCAATGATGTCTCAGTGATCCATCGGGTGAAAACCGGAAGTGATCACCGAATGGTTAGAGGCACATTGAATATTAATCTGGAGAGATCCCGTCTGATGAGGTCTACGCTCCGGCCTAGAGCTTCTCATATACAGTACCCCGAGAGCTTTCAACTTCAACTTTCGGATCGCTTCTCTTGCCTATAAGAATGCAGTACAGTGGACGAGATAAATAACAGGTTGGTTGAAACTGTCCATTCAGTGGGCTCCAAATTCTTCAGGCACCGTCGAAGAGATAGACCACAGAAGCTCACCGATCACACCCTCAAACTCATAGTCGAACGACGGTCTATGAGGCTGCAGTCTACCAATGACGCTGAAGCACATCGGCAGCTCAATAAACGTATCTAGCAGTCTTTGCAACACGACATCCGTGCCTTTAATACTCAGTGTATTAAGGAAACGATTAAGTGAAATAAAGGCTCCAAAGTGTTTGCAAGAGACTTGTCTATTGGGCAGAGCCAGTTTACAAAGCTGAAGAGGAAGGACGACAGTGTCGCGTCGACTAGGCAGATGTTTTGGGGGAGATCGAGGGGTTTTATGGACAGCTTTATACCTCAGTCACCAAGCCTGCTACTGATACGGTTAAAAATCCAAGAGCTAAGCTAACGCGACACTACACCGAGGATATCCCGGACATCACCCTATACGAGATTAGGGTGGCCCTCAAGCAGCTTAAAAATAACAAGGCACCAGGAGAAGACGGAATCACTTCGGAACTTCTGACAGCGGGTGGAACACCGATTCTTAAAGTCGTTCAGAAGCTCTTCAACTCCGTCTTATTCGAAGGTACTACGTCGGAAGCATGGAACAGAAGCGTGATGATCTTGTTCTTCAAAAAAGGTGACAAAGCCTCTCTTAACAACTACAGACCCATCTCGCTTCTGAGCCATGTTTATAAGCTGTTTTCGAGGTTTATCACGAATCGTCTCGAACGCAGGTTTGATGACTTCCAGCCGCCCGAACAAGCCGGTTTCCGAAAAGGTTATAGTATCGTAGACTACATTCATACGTTCGTTTTGCCGACGATATCGTTCTCATGGCAGGATCGCTGGAGGATCTTAACACAATGCTCGACGACCTCAACCGAGTCTCTCAACAGGTGGGCCTCAAGATAAGTATGGGCAAGACCCAGGTTATGGCGAATGCTCATATTTTAAGGCCCTCCCCAGTGTCAGTTGGAGGCTCGACCCTCGAAGTTGTAGACAAGTACTTACGTCTACCTTGGACAGATGGTCCGATTAGACGGATCAAACTTCGAGGCGGAGATCAATCGTCGAATCCAACTCGGCTGGGCAGCGTTCGGTAAGTTACACAGTGTCTTCTCGTCCAAAATCCCTCAGTGCTTAAAGACAAGTCTTTAATCAGTGCGTGTTGCCAGTGATGACCTATGGCGCCGAGACGTGGACCCTCACTATGGGCCTCATAAGAAAGCTCAAGGTTACACAGCGAGCTATTGAAAGGGCTATGCTCATAATCTCTCTGCTAGATCGAATCAGAAATGAGCAGATCCGCAGACGAATAAAAGTGGTCGACATAGCACAGGGTTAGCAAGCTGAAGTGGCAATGGGCGGGGCACGTAGCAAGAAGAACAGATGGTCGTTGGAGACGAAAGGTTCTCGAATGGAGACCGCGTATCGGTAGACGAAGCGTGGGACGGCCTCCTGCGAGCTATTAAGATTAAGTTATGCGATTGAGAAAATAAAAAGTAGGTAATTAAAAACAATAAATGATTTTAGGAATACCTTAAATAATTGAAATCATGATATTTTACATAAAATTAATTTCGATAAAATTCATTAAGATTACTTATTGTGTACTTATGATCAATTATTCATAACATAAAGTAATTAAGTGCAAATAATGAACTTTATCGATCCAAATTCTAAGATATTATTCTACTCTTGTTTAGATAAAGTTAATTACATGGTGAAAATGAGTTCTGTTTAATATGTATGTTGTGATTTTAATAATTATCTATTTAATAAAAATAACTTGTGCAGCTTAGTGATGTTTCGTAAATGCCTGATTTCCAAAGTTGCAGTTATGGACTTCATAGCAAGGTCATAAGGCCTAAAATTGAATAGATAGAAGTAAGTGAGTTTTTGCGTTTTGTAGAATGTGCCAAATGAAGTCTACTGTAAATAAAAACGTATTTAGTGATTTTTTGCAGTTAATGAGTTCCTGCAATAAACCGACGATATAATACAATCCTTATTTGTATAGTAATTATAATAATGTTTATTCTTTATCGGCATTTTTTTTCATGTTTAAGTGATTTTAGTTCCGTTTCCTCATTTCCAGTTAAGATTTGTCTATTCTGTATTTACCAAATATTTTCCTACATTTTCTCTATATTGTCAAGGATATCTGTATTTATTAGTAATGCCTATGCACGTAGGTTAATTACGTAAGTAGTGAAAGCAGACGTAACCTGGGTGATTTTAGGGTGGGTAAAGTGGGGTGGGCCGGGTGTTCTCCACGAGCGAAACCTAATGTCAGCCAATTCCACCGAACGAAATTGAGATATTTGTACGATAAATTAAACCTGTACGTAAATATATATTAAACTGATAAGAACTGCTCATTTCGTATCATGACATAAATTTAATAGCCCAAAGAACGACCTCTTATCAGTAAAGTGTATCATTTCTCATTTCTATAAAATCGAAAACTATTTTCACTACATACATAATTTTAAGACTTTGATCAAGAATATTATCGCGTCATTTGACTTAATGTGAACCGTGTCGCAATTCCTATTTTTTTAATTAAATAATTTTAATAATTCAACTACTTACTGAACTATAGGTATCTACATGCTATTTGATATAATTTACGTTAATTATTGAGAAACTCACCTTAATTTAATTTAATTATGTATAATCCACTGAACTAAATTATTATCCTGTTGTTTTAACTCCAAAATTAAATAACACACTATCGTTAAGTCATGGAATTATCGTTTCTTGTGTTCAAATGTTGCGCCGCGCCGCGCAGTGATAACGACATGAATGGTGACGTGAAAATCAATTTTTTGCCGCTTTACATTGGTTCGATAACGTTGGTAATTTCCAAACGTCAGGGTTACCACCAAATTTTCTATTTTCTAACATTTATCAACTATCATGTCAAATTACTCCATAGAATATAATTTATTATTAACACTAAATATCAGTTCTTATACTAACCTTCAGTTATACAATACTATAGTAGTAATACCAGAGTTATACAATACTTGTATTGTTAAAAACATTAAGCAATTAGTTAATATATTGTACCAGTTGCTAAAAATAATGTATGCTGGTATCTTTTTCCTACTTGAAGCGTTCTTTGCTACGCATTAGATTTATAGCAAAATTAAGTTATACAGAATTATCCTGCATTTTTATGTTACAAAAATAATTCAGCAGCTTCAATATTCGTATTTGTATTTTTATGCTTTTCTTTATGATTTCTTTATAATTTTATTGTTTAATGAAAGTTAAAAGTCAATTAACAGCTGTCAAACTCCGTAGTACGAAACGAGCACGTAGATTTTCTTGATCTGTCTTCTTGTATATAATTTTAGAGTAGGTTACGTAGATCCTCACTTTTAATATAAGGAAATCAAATAAAATCTGCTTCTCAAGGGTTGACGCTTATTGAAGATGACGATTCTCGCTAGAAATGTTTTCCGTGCACTGGCGCAGGTATAGTAACATAAATACTACAATTTCTTCCCGATCTAATGTTGTAGAGTGTTTCGTAACTTCTGTTATGAAAAGATAATTTTACAAACTGATACCGATTTGACCCTGATCTATCATAAATAAATGACAATATCATCTAATATGAACCATGCCATTGTTTTTATTGTTGCAATAGCGAATATATAGGTAGGTAATAAAAAAAAATCTCACGTGATACTACCCTGATTCAAGCTAATAATATCTAGTTGAATATTGTCGCATATGCATACAATTTTCTGTATTCTATTTTTTCTAAAAAAAATGCAATGAAATATTATAGAAGCAAAATAATCACCCCTAGTTTACTCTGAATTAACAAAAGTTTATGGACTAATATATAGAAAATGGCATGAGGAAAATATAGAATAAACATTTCAAGTGATCAGAAACATTGTTATCATCATTATATTAAAAATAATAATATATTAAATTAGTAAAGTAACACAAAACATAATTATATCACACACACACGCACAAACATAAAAGAAAATACTAATGAATAGAAAAAAAATCTGTAGGAAGTATCAGAATTAGGTATGCTGTCCCAGAATGTGCACAAAAGAATTACTCTTTTGTGTCAGCTCACCTCCCATTAAGCTCTACTGATAGTAACCGTAAACCGTAATAGTACTGTTAATATTGATGTGTAGTATGATAGTATTGTGATTTTTACTTATTAACTTTATTTGTATTACAGGGTTCCCAACATGTGGGCAAAGGTGTACACACATCCAGTATGGTAAACAAAGATAAATCTTATTCACCACAAAGAATGAACACCCTGGTGAGAATGCTAACTGTCTACTAATAACCTTGGAGATAATTGTGAAGCAATTGTTACTTAAAATTTTCAAAACAAAACATACAGACTAGCCGTAACATAATATCATTTACTCGTAAATTATACAATACTTCAATTTACAATCAATGAATATCAAAATGTATTTGAATTTTTAAACTGTTGCTTCACAAGTATTTCTAATTATTATATCAACCTTAAATATTATATTTTCAAATAAATATATTATTCTTAGTTTTTCTACACATGATTGGTTTATGAAAATTTTAATTAGAATATTATTAAAAAATAATACTTTATTACTATTTTTCAAATTGGTTTCTAAATTATGTTTTCCATTTATGTTCTGTAAAAACAAGTACATATTAGTTTTATCAATATTGATATAATTTTTTTGAGTTTTAGAATGATGGTCCTATTTATGTATTCCAGTGAAACCGTAAGCTATTGTAAATGCATGCATATGTCCAATTATTATATGTTTTACACGTAATTAAATAAACACCATTCTATTCTTAAAATTTAGAGAGATATTTGAACACAATACATTTGTTGTGTAAAAAATATTTAATGGTAAAATAAAGAAAATTCCCATTGTTTTTAATACAATTCATACATTATTGATAATTGACACTATTACTCTATATTATTATTATCTACATACATAGAAATCTAAAAAATTTTAATGTATGAATGTAAACACATCACATACACTTCAATTAAGATGCATACGAAAGAATAGAATGGTTTTAGTATATGTGTAGCATGCTTATTTATTAAAGGAATTGTGCACAACCCTTGAACAGCCAAAAAACAAACACTCATGGTTATGTTAAGCACTCAAAATTAAAAAAAAAAACAATATTGGTCTCAATTACATAGTTCCTAACTGTGAGAGCACAATATATTATATTGGTAACTTATAGATCTGGTTGCGAAATGGTTCAGGGAAAGTTTTGCTTCAGTACATGAAACATCTAATAGTTTCAGTGTAAGCTACAGATGTTAGACTATTCTTAGATTTTCCATGTACTGAGGCATTGCATCAAATGTAGCATGAAACCTCATACGTGAGCAATGTTTGTGTTGTCCAAAGCATCATTTAACTAATAATATCCTGGATACCATTTCCATAATGGTAATTTAAGTTGCGACCTGAATTATTTACTTAAAATAATTCAGCATAATTGAGGTAAGTTTTAATAGAGTATTATCAAGGAGAAATGGTTGGGTTTTCCTTCTTAGTGGGGTAAAAATGTGACTGACTACATACATAGGTTAACCAGCATACAATATGATGATCCAAACGTATGTGTCATTAAACCTAATGCTAATAAAACGGAACATATCTCAGGGAAGGTTCTCTGACATTAAGCCGTTTCGTCATAGGTCTAAAAACTTATCTGTATCTGCAAGGAAACAAACAGGATTGAAGGTGGACCATGAAATCTGGATGAACCAGACTCTCCAAAAGGGCAGAGATGGGGAGATTGATGGTATAAATAAGAATATACATCAGGACTCTGATGTACCCTCTGCAATAATAATAAAAATGTAGTTGTATGTTAAGCGCCATTTGTGTATCGTAATTAATTTTAATAATTGTAAAATAGAAATATGATTGCACACATTATTCGTTTATTAAAGGTCAAGAGTCATTGATAACAATACGATTTTATCTAATGATGTGCCTTGACATAGGTTTATCATTGTAAATATGTAGACATCATAATATTGATGATCTTGTGACCACTCAGACCCTTGAGTCTTTCGAAATTATGATTAATTTACGTTTACAAATCGTTTGAAGATAAACAAATAATGAATGGTTTGTGAATTGAGTATCAAGTAAAGCAACGCGAATAGGGATTTCGGGGGACAGATAAAATAGTAATTAGAATTTATTAAATAATTTCTTTTACAAAATTTTAAGTAAATTCATTACCTGATATTTAATGATTCTGTTATTACTATAAACTGGTCAAAATACTCGCTTGAAAGTAAAGACCTCCAGACCCTATTGAGCAGTCAGGGTGGGAAGTACCTCAGCCTTACTAATCATAATTTTATGTGCCCGACGGTGAGTAGGATAGCCAGAGTTCACTGGCGAGTTTCTATGCTGTCAAAGAAGGAAAGACCAATATGTCTCCTGCGCGGGAAATCCTCTTCCAACACCACCTCCCGCCACATCTTTAAGAAGGGCATTAGAAGGTTTTATACACGGAGGACCGAACTATATAGATGACGGAGATGTAACAGTTAGATTTCTCTATACAAAAATGCGTGGCCAGTTGCGGGTGTGAAGGGAGACGCGCGGGGACATGTAATCACACCCCTCCACCCGCGTGTTTGTACCCCTCTGTTTAAACCCCTCCTACTTCCAAGAAATCCATCTACCAGAACATAGCGAAACTGGAAACAAACGTGACATGCAATTTTCATTGTAGTTTGACTACTGGCCACTAAGCGCTACAAAGAATTCTAGAACTATCTATGTTATGAATGTTTATTTCCTTAAACTTATCTCGGAGGAAGATTCTTGGGCCCAAATTATAAATTACTCGCTCAGCCCATTTTTGAAGAATAAATATTGCATTTAGAAGTAAATATAGAAGTGGTCTCGCTATAATAAATAAACAATACTTATTTTAAATAGGGGTATTGTTTTTGAAAATTGGAACATCTGTTGGTATAAGGGCAAATCATTTAGTTTCTCTACATGGTTTAGTCATAGCCCGGTAGATGGCCTAGTTAACTTTATTTAAAATTTAAAATTTTAGTTAAATTAACTATTTATAAATAAAACGATATTTTTGAAATCATTAATGAACTAAGACAAAATGATTGTGGTGAAAATTTCACAGTATGCATTGAGTATTATTACAACTACGATACATGAAAGACAAGATTACTTACATCTATTCCCCACTAGATGGTTCTATTAGGGTATTTTTTTTATAAAAATTAAAATATAAATCCAGGGGACTTACAGATGAAATGTTACACCATCAGTATGTTTAGACAGTTTTCCTGTACAATTTTTACACCCTGACACCACACACTTCATGACGGAACACGATGAAAACTATTTTATTCTGCAATTTTTTTAAGAAAAATGACATCCGTACCCAATGCCGTGACACGAGAACTGATGAGTGACGTCAGAGCCTAAACTTCGTCCCTTTCTAACATTACCCCACCCGTTCGACTCGACTGAAATCTTAAGACTCAATTGCCTTTGCAACAACTCCGCTTACTTCAATTCTCCATGGTTTTATAGGATCGGCAGCACAAGTATGACACTCCTGATATTACTAACGACATTGGGTGGACCGTTTGACCATTTTATTTCTATTCACCCTTTGATCTCTATTCATCCTGCTTTACGTTAATTTGTATTCAATGCCAATTTAATGCTATCTGAAGTTTTCCAAAATTCAGAAACTGGCCGTAATAGTTTGTAAAACACACACACATGCACACACTCTCACTCTAGTAGATAGCGATATTTTAAGAAAAGTAAAGTAGACAATGTAATAACTTTGTCATTAATATTTTTAATTCTATGTTTAGCAATCAACAACAAAGGAAGGCCGTATCAAGTGCACACTGATTCCTGGTGACGGCGTCGGCCCTGAGTTGGTGTACTCTGTGCAGGAGGTTTTCAAGGTATGTACACTGACGGACTCATAAACTGCATCAAAGTAATAGACGACTTTGAAATAAATATTTTAACCAAGTATGCATACTTTCTATACAGATTTAAATTGAAACCTCTAGATTGGTTCGTGAACTTTAAAACAGCGTAGGGCATATCTTTAAGTTTAAGTTTATGTACTGGAAAGGACCTTCAGACTTTTTTTGAAGAAAAAACAGAAATTTAAGAAAAATTGGTTTAATTAAAAAATTGGTTTTAACAATAGACACAAACTTTATGCAAGGGTTTATTTGTGTTTTAATAAGGTGTATTACCCCCACGTGCCCTTATTACGGATTCTAATCGGTTCCGCATAGATTTTATAAGGGTTTTTAAAAGATCTTGCGGAATATTGTCCCATTCTTCTGAAAGTACTGTTCTTAGTGCTGCCACTGTCGTGGGCGAAGGGTTTCTCGCATATACAGCTCTTTTTAAATTGTCCCAAACATACTCGATGGGATTAAGATCCGGGCTGCGTGCTGGCCAATTCATTGTACGTATCCCAACCTCTTCGCAATAATGTTGAACTTGTGCAGCTGCATGCGGCCGGGCATTATCCTGCATTAAAGTAAAATTTTCGCCTATGAATCCCATGTAAGGCACCACGTGATCTTCTAATATCTCTGTTATGTAGCGATGTGCTGTCAAACCCCCTCTATTACCGTTTTGACGGACCATGTCTATGAACACAAGTTCTGTTCGCCCTTTCATCGATATGCCACCCCAGACCATACATGAACCGCCTCCAAAAGGAACACGCTCCTCAATGCAACTTTGAGCATATCGCTCCCCACGTCGACGATAGACTCTTCTGCGACCATCTGCACCATATAAACATGTCCTACACTCGTCCGTGAACAATACAGAGGCCCACTGCTCTTCTGTCCAATTCAGGTGATGACGCGCAAATCTTAAGCGAGCTTGTCTGTGAGCTGTAGACAACTTTGGACCATTTGCTGGTCTAAAAGGGGTGATATCCGCTTCCTTTAACCTTCTTCTTATTGTTCGTGCACACACGTTTACTCCACGCACTTCATTAAGCTCGGTTTTGATGTTAACTGACGTGAGGAAACGATTTCGCAGGGAAGTTATAACAATAAATCGGTCATTACGACCTGTGGTTGCTCGAGTTCTGCCTGTACCACGTCTCCTCCTGTAAGAACCTGTCTCTACAAACCTTCTGTATATTCTAGAAACCGTAGACTGGTTTAAATTTAAATTTCTACTAATCGTTCGTTGATCCAAGCCCTCCCGCACCAATGCTACAATTTGTGCCGCTTGTTCGGACGAAGTATCCATATTATGGTTCAAAAACTCTCGATGTGTTAAAAAACTAACCCAACAATTATGCTGGTAACAATAATTCAATTGACAAAACAAAAAAAAATCAATGAGAATCAATTTAAAACTTTGCTATAAATAACACGCAAATCTGATACTACAAGTAAATTTTCTTTTCCCGGCTATATTCATTTGTTTTACTGCAGTTCTATTTTTAAATTTAATTTTTTTTTAAGATTAAGAGCCAGTCTTTCCATATTTATATAATTTAATCTAAAAAGTTTGCATACTTATTATAAAAAATCCTTTTAGAGTAAACCTGAACTTTGATGCAGTTTATGAGTCCGTCAGTGTATAAAGAATAACAGGAATAACAGGTCGAAGTTTGGGGTCCGCTTTCACCAGTCTAACTGTGGGTTTGGCTCACTGACCTGTAGTAATACTCGCTTCTGCTTTATACTGTATACTTCAGGTCAGTGGTTTGGCTGAACTTCGCTATTTTACTTTCGATAATAATTATTATTGTATTAGTATTATAAGTGTTATTGTGTTATAAAAAACATTTTTCCTTACTTTCCTTTTTTTCCTTACTTTATGTAGAGAAGAACAAATTTTATGTATCATTATGTTTTGTTTATTATTTCATGGAACACAAGAAATAATAAAGATATTCACTACTATACTTCATACCTCCTCAGTGGCGTGGCGGTATTAAACGCGACTGCTTCGCAGGAGGCGTGGGTTCGAGTCCCGCTCAGTGCAAATATTTGTGTGCATGAATATGAATATTTGTATTGGTCTAGGTGTTTCTATGTATTATATGTATGTATTTACAAAAATAGTATGTAAGTATGTATCCGCATTCTAGAATCCATAACACAAGATAGTTAAACTATGTTTACCATGGGTTTAGATGACAATGTATAGATTGCCCTAGAATATTTATTTATAACTATTCCTAGAAAGTTGACAGTTTTTGGTTTATCTTTATACCTCCGTTGTGTTATAGGCGGCGAACATCCCGGTGGACTTTGAGCCCTTCTTCTTTTCTGAGGTGAACCCGACGCTGAGCGCGCCCCTCGAAGATGTCGTCAGCTCTATCGCCAGAAATAAGACCTGTATCAAGGTGACTGCTTTACAAATACTTCCACAGTTACCTATGTTTAAACTGTATTTTATAGAACTATGTTTATAATTTGCATACTGTACCGCAGTACTACAGATTTCCCTTTTCAGTATTATCTTCGTTTTATAAGGAACCGCGGTAGCCTAGTGGTATGGGTGAAATGATAGACTGGTGAGATGAAGTCTGGGATTCGATCCTAGGTTTTACCATAGCTCACACCAATGACTTTTCGATGCTTTTCGAAGTTATGTATGTATTTATCGCAGTAAGTGCCCGGTTAATGGCAGTAGGCTCGCCACCTATTACATTGGGACCTAAAACATTAACTGGTGAAATGTGGGTGCTAGCACCGTCACCTAAAACATCAACTGGTGAAATGTGGGTGCTAGCACCGTCCGGACTCCGCTTTTGAGGAAATTTATCTGTTTTATCTTTGAAAATATTCAGCGCTACGTATTGCCCGCGGCTCTGCGCACGGATGTCGGTTATCGCGACCAAATAAATATATATTGCCTATATCATTTCCCTAAGTCTAATCTAACCCCGTATCAAATTTCTTCAAAAGCGGTTCAGTGGTTTAGACATAGACAGACAGAGAAACTTCCGCATTTATAATATTAGCATAGATTGGTCACTGTTTACCATTTTAACAACCTATTCGTAGGGTATCCTGGCAACACCAGACTTCTCCCACACTGGCGAGCTGCAGACCCTCAACATGAAGCTTCGCAACGCTCTGGACCTGTACGCCAACGTGGTGCACGTCAAGTCTCTGCCCAACGTGAAGAGCAGGCATCACGACGTGGACTGCATCATCATCAGAGAGCAGACCGAGGGAGAGTACTCCGCCTTGGAACACGAGAGTGTCCCTGGTAACTGGGTTCCGTTACATTACCTGTATTTGATTTTAGATTGCCAGTCATTTTCAATTTATTTTATTTTTTTAGTTTTTTCAATGGTTTCCACATTAGGGGAAGGGGGTCATCTCAAAGGGACGTCCCCGGGTCTGCCAGGGTGCGAGAGATATGTCTTGTATAATCTCACCTCCGGCAATGAATGGTATCCGTGGGGATTTTGCGCACGGAAAATAAAAAGTCATTTAACATTATGTGTTGCAAACGTCCATAGGCTACGGTAACCAATTTTCATCAGGTGGGACGTGTGCTTGTCTGCCACCTAAGTGGTATAAATAAGTTACCATTATAATTATGAACAGAACTGGTAATTTCTTGATCGAGTTTCCTATATTTCGGCTCAAGTACATTATTTTTTGATCAACGCTTTCAATTCCAGACTAGGACAATTATTGATCTTTCAAAAATTCAATAATGCTGCTTTAGCTACGATCAAAATTCAACCACTAATTTTCTCTATTCCTTATAATTTCGGATGATCGCCAACATGAAAATTCTTCCTGTGAACTATCAAATGTAAAGTACCGCCTTCATAGTTCACAACAGTCACTGTAAAAGATGGATTGGCTCTATTCTACAAAGAACCACTAAAAAACCAAGTGATTTCTATGTGTAGGTGTGGTGGAATGCTTGAAAATCATCACGCGGGCCAAGTCTGAGCGTATCGCGAAGTTCGCGTTCGATTACGCGGTGAAGTGTGGCCGCAAGAAGGTGACCGCTGTACACAAGGCTAACATCATGAAGCTCGGCGATGGACTGTTCTTACGTAGTTGCGAGGAGGTATGTCGCTATTTTGAAAATTAACTCTTGTATCAACTAACAAGATTGAACCTTGAGATGGGTTCAGTCCGTGCTGTCTGAACCAAACTTAGATCAGGCTAGAAGGCTAGGTCTTTAAGTCATGTCGGCTGGCAGTTCGCAACAGTAAGATTTGGGTGGTATAGGTGCTCTGGCCGGGGATTTTTATAATCTGAACCAGGTTTGGATTCTGATGGTACCAATATTATTTAATTTTTATTTATATTACTTAATACTGTTATAAGGTACGACGGGGTTGTCATATTTTTACCCCCAAAAAAAAAGATTTTACCTATACCAGGCAGGTACAATTTTGTTAATTGTTATACGAATTAGTTTCCGGTTGCTTCCAAAACTTGACCCTTGGAGCCCGAGATCCATTCAAACTTTTCCTTTGAATTAAATGACAGATGCTGCCAGCTGCTTGTGGGAACGCTTTGGACACCGAAGAACTCAGTGCAATGGGCTTATTATGTATTTGTTATGTGGAGGAGCGCGATGTAATGTGCCTTCAACACAAGCAAGGTGATCACGCCTGGCGGGCCGCGACCCAACGGTTGGAGGATCCTCCCTTTGTGTTGGAGGGATTTCACATCCCGTTCCTCCACAATGGTGACAGTTATTACAATAAAATAATAAAACTTCAGATGGCGAAGCTGTACCCTCGCATCGAGTTTGAGAAGATGATCGTAGACAACTGCACGATGCAGATGGTGTCGAACCCCAATCAGTTCGACGTGATGGTGACGCCCAACCTGTACGGCAACATCGTGGACAACCTCGCCAGCGGGCTCGTCGGCGGCGCCGGCGTGGTCGCGGGGGCCAGCTATAGCGCGGAGTGCGCCGTGTTCGAGCAGGTGAGTGACATACACACACACACATAGCAACAACATCGTGGACAACCTCGCCAGCGGGCTCGTCGGCGGCGCCGGCGTGGTCGCGGGGGCCAGCTATAGCGCGGAGTGCGCCGTGTTCGAGCAGGTGAGTGACATACACACACACACATAGCAACAACATCGAGGACAGCGCAGCGTTAGATTCAGATCTTAGACTCGGTCTGACTAAACTCGGACTGAATCTCAATTTCCGGGGTGTAAGGTCACCATTTCCCTTTGAATCTCTTAAAAGCGCCTGTTGAATGAAGGAGTGAGGGTGACAGGGGGCCAACTTTTGTACAAGTTGGACTGCCATTAATTCTATAGACCCATGGTCCAATTTACATGCATATAATTTTGATTTTACTAAAAGAGTTGGACCATGGGTAAACATACTTTTTAGTGTTGGTATATTGATAAATTTACATTGTAGTTGTCCAACCGATTGGACCACAGATAAACTTGCTTCCCTTTACATACCCGTGGTACAATCAGTTGGACATAGTAGTTGGACCACGTGTCGGAAGCGCCAAAAAGTTGGTGCACGTGGAAGAAGGGAATATTTATGCAGTTAATTAATTATTTAAAGCGGCGGTAGCTTAGTGGTTAAGGAGTCTGCCTTAAGATCGAGAGGTCCCGGGTTCGAATCCTGGCCATTTCACTACCGACGTGAACCCACTCCTAACACAAGTCTTTGAGCTTATGTAACTTTTAAACTATCGCGGCGTTTACTCATAGTGTTTATAATTTTCGGGACTTCACGCGATACATTTTTGTCGACGTTTCGAGTGCGTTGCAGCACCCGTGGTCGCGTAGTGTGCAGGAAACATTTTTTGTGTGCCTACACTCCATTACTTTTATATTGAATGTAAGGCTGGCGACACACCACACTGTCAGTTTTAGATGGCATCGGCAGCACTGTGTTTTTTGGTTTCACTATTTCTTTGAGCTTAGCTGGAGGGATTAAAGGGAATATTAGTAACTTCGGTTGCTAATATTGTTACAAATAAAAAATAAAAAACATGGTACGATTGCAGGGTGCCCGCCACGTGTTCTCGGGCGCCGTGGGCAAGAACATCGCCAACCCCACCGCCACGCTGCGCGCCTCCGCCAACCTGCTGGCGCACGTCAACCTGCACTCCTACTCGCGGATGATCAAGGACGCCATCAACAAGTTAGTATCTTTGTGTGCATGGACCAATGCTACTACTCATATTATTTTGACGGAGGTAGGACACGACGGAATCTCCCGTCCGAAATGAGCTGTCCAACTGGGGAAGCACCTCCGCCCTACAGAAGACCGCGGTCATAATAACCATCGTGTTGTGTTCCCGCCGGTAAGTAGGGTAGCCAGAGCTCACTGTACCCCTCCTTCCCCTCCCCTTCCTAGCCTCCCACCCCTTCCCAGCTCTCCCCCTTTTCCCTTCAGGGTGGGCAGCGCGTGTGTGACATCCTTAGTGTTGCACACGTTCATAGGCCACGGTGGCCGCTTTCCATCAGGTGGGCCGTGTGCTTGTCTGCCACCTACGTAGTATAAAAAAATATATTTAGAATTAGATAATTTGGTGGATTGTATAGATATTTAGAATTGTACCGACAACTCAATATAAACCTGAGTGGCTTATTGATGCTATTATTGTGTTTAATTTTCGTTCTGATGAATATAATAAAAAAAAGAATGTACAGCTAGGAAAAAATGCTGAACATTGCCATTTATCAAAGAGCCAGCTAAAATTGCCGAACATCCAATTAAACACTATTGTCAAATTGTAATATACTATTGAATGATGATGAATTTGTCATATGGAACATAACATCGACATTGTAGAACTGGATGGTGGAAAAATGGAAGTCCATAATCTTTGATGCATAGTATGTACAGAAAAGTTTGCGATATTACAATCATTGGACAAACGTTTTAAATTTTACATAATGCCATATTACATACATACTGACCCTAAAGGTGCGTCCAGATTTGTGACAAGAACAGCCGGACCGGACAGTGTGACAGTCATACATGACGTTGAGTGTGGATGTAACAACTTGTGGCAAATGGTTAAACTAGAGTTGTGCTAACACGGCCACCAGTCGATCGATGGTTTCATTTAAGCTCAACTATCAGCAACTTCGCGCACGACGACACGCACTTCTGACACGGCCACGGTAAAATGTTTAATTGTAGACGCGGCATAAGAGATCGTTTATAAGTTAATGTATATGTGTACAAGCTTCAGAACTATTATTCAATATTTATGAACTATTCTTCTGTTATTTCTCAGTGTCTTGAAAGACGGCAAAGTGAGGACAAAGGATCTTGGCGGCCAATCTACAACCAAAGACTTCACCAATGCAGTCATCCACCGCCTAAGCCACCCACCAGCCGCCTAGAGCTCTAGAACCCATAGCATAATAGTTGTATAGTTACCACCGCTGACTAGCGTTAAAAGGATTGACTATAGGTCCCACAGTTGGGCAAACGTCTCTAAAATATAATCTCTCGTTTTCATCAAAATATTTGTCTGATGCAAAACTTGTAGAATACTCTTGTCAAAACACAATTAGGTTTTTTTTCTAAACATACTATTGAGCATCTCTCGTTCACACTGTGTAGCCAACAAGTGTAAATACAAGTATAAAACACATTTTCGTTTACACTGATGTCTGTGACTTGTAAAATACATGTACAGTCGGCAAAAGAGATACGGTACCACTTTATATGACGTATCGTCCCCGTAGAGCGAAAAGTCACTATGTCGAAAAACCTTGTTTCGAGTTACGAGCGTTTAAAGTATTTAAAAATATAAATCGTCATAGCTTTTGTGTACTTTCATTAATATCTACGTTTCTAGTCTTCATTTAAAGGGAAAAAAATACAGTTTGCATTAAGAGAAAGTTCATAAACCAAATACTTTGTATAATCGAGAAAAACAAGAAAAACTAAATTGATTAATAGTTCCCTGTGAAATCGTTTATCTAGATACGAGTTAGTTAATTTTCGACTGGAGTTAGTGATTTTTCGTTTAGTTTGAATTGAATTTAGAAGATAATAACTAGAGTTAGGTAAAGTGGAACTCATAATTAGATCTACAACATTTGTAATGTGAATACTACCTAGGTAAATTATAAGACTTTTAATGTGTGGAATGTTGTTTTAAATACTAATACGAAGAAATGTAACTAAGATGGTATAATCAGTCAACGTTTATTAAATTAAATAGTACCCAAAAGCTACACAAAATAATATAAATAAAAATCTATTCTCTGGGCCTTTTGGAATGAGCACGTTCCATGATAGACTTCCAGTCATGCATTGAATATACCGACTTGCCTGTATTTCTATCGCACCATGCATGGAGTCGACTTCCATATGAGAGTAACCACTCTCCAAATATATTTACTCAATAACTTCCAGCTGCACATCGGATCTTTGAATTGAATAAGTTAGAATGCCGTAATATTGGTTAATTGGTTTATTTTTTGCCCGGCGCATGTGTCACTGTAGATGGTAACTTCCTTAATATTCGAAGGTTCTGATTGTCCCACCAGTTCATTGCACTGGCGAATGCATTCCCTTTATAACATTGATTTCATTCACAATTATACAGAACACTTCATGAGGTGGTTTGGAGGTATGACTTTTGTAATTTAAAACATTTAGTTTCTTCATGTAACATAAAATGCCAACACCACTAACTGGTCTATGCAAGGTAGACTGCATATCAGCCGTTATAACTAGGTAATTTTCATCAATAAATAGATCACTGTTTGGCCTACTCTTTGGCGTGTTGAGCTGCTTTCTTTCTTGTAACGCGTGAGTCATACTCGTCCTTCAAATGTTCTGGGCGTCCTGCCCTATCATAACGAGTTCATCTTGTTTGGGGGTGAAAAATGACAAATTAAATTTGGACTCGAAAATTCCCTTATGAACATAAAACGAACATGGTGCTTCATTAGTTGCTGTAAGTTGCTCTTTATATAGTTCGTATATTTTGGCGGTTGAAAGTTTAGAATCCAGATAGGTAATGTGTTTTTGAGTGTTGAGGTTCGAGTTGAGGGAAAGAGTTTAGATTCTGCAATTTTTTTGTTAGTTGGAACTCAAGAAACACGCCGATTCTTCCCTGCATAGTTCCTGAATTCATTTTTGTATTGCATGGCTTTGTTTACCGGCTCATTTGAAAAATAAATAACGTTTTTAGTAAGAAAACTTTACAGATTTTCATTGCGGAATCATTTTTATGAAAATAATATTATACATACATAGCTGACAGACCGACTTTTTAGTAAAATTATTCCTGTTTATAAGGACTGAGTTTCCACATTATCTATTGAAAACCATATTATATTGTAATCCAGTAAGTCTCACATATTTTAACTCATTCCTCCTCTGTAAAATATTTTTGACACTGATACCGACATTTAATATAACATTTTACTGGATTGGTTGGTCTCTTTGCAGACATGAGAATTAACCTTTTTACCCAAATAATGCAAACCACTTAGTCTATTAGATTTTGATATGTTTTTTTTCCACTCGCTGGGATCACTTTGCTTCCCACGCGTAGCTTCAACAGAATAACTCGTATCAGCGATTGAACAGACCGCTATAGCTAAAATAGCTGGCTGTTGAGTTCAGGTTCAATTGAATTATGGTGCATGTTCTTGTAGCAAACGACTTCCAGCTTCAATGTCGTTGTTGAGGGTAACGTCATTAGAATATTCCTTTGAACGCCCTTGGTGGTTCTCTGTCATAGACTTATACTTAGAAACATTACTTTTACCTGGGTTGTATCTTTTGAAACGTGAAAATTTTTCACTATCGCTATCGCTAGAAGAAACCATCACAAAGATCCGAATTTAGACTTTAGACCAGAACCGATTTTAGACTTTAGAAAAAAAAGAATTTAGACCAGATTATTAGGCACTTAATTTTTGAAAATAATAAAAATAACATTTACGTAAGCTCCATTACGGTTCCCTCATTTTGATTGAATAAAAATAATATTAAATCAATGATAAGCTTGGCTCGACTCATTTTATACACGTTAATGAAACTCACCAACTTCTGTGCGCTTCACTCCGGCCACATAAAAGTCACTAAGTAGCGAGTGAATAATACCTACAGTTTAACGATACGCGTCGAAGTTGTTGGAATAATAATCAAATATTTTTAATCATTATTCGTAATAAATGTATTGTACCAATCATAATAGAAAAATAATCTTTAAAATGGTTTAATGACTTTTTTCATTGGTGTAACATTGCAAATTGTTAAAAAATAATGTGTGCGTAGTCACTAAATAGACTTAGTTAATTTCCGTTTACGAATATTGTATCAATGCTTCATGAGAAAAACTAATTATGTCGTTTTAACTACCAATTAAGTATTGTTTAACGTAGTGAACAATAATTAACTAAATTAGTGAATTCTCTCATTGTGAACCAGGTTCCATAGGGTTGACTTAATTATTATTCACATTTTATAAAACAAAAACTAAGGCAGCTTCTAAAATGTTGATTAGACAGATATTTAGAGAAAAAAAATGTGATTTCAATGACATTTATAACTCATTTTCGCCATAACTCGACATAGTGACTTTTCGCTCTACGGGGACGGTATGTAAATGTGATATCGTGTCTCTTTTGTTGACTGTACCTTGGTGAAAACGAGGGGTAAAAATGTACTCTACTTAATTTATTTTTTGATCTGCGTATCTCTGTGAATTTGTTATTTATTTTAATTATATTATGTCATCAGTATTTCGAAGTATTTATGTAGACGATCTGTTTCAATTGTAAATATGAAAATAAATCATGAAAATCGGTTGAATTGAAATGTTTTATTTGTTTGTTGTTGTTTTTGCTCAAGATTCAACTTATAATCCATTGAAGAGTCCATTTATATAGTTTTTATTGTTTTCTATTGACTATCCCTTAACCCAGAATATAAAGTAAGGCGCACTCCTCACAACATTCGCAAAACACGTACGAAAAACTAAAAAGAAATTTATCGTCCCCACTGAGCTTACCGTAACGTACTTTAAGCGACTGTGTATTTGGATGCGATTTAGAGGGAGAGAGATGACGCTATCACCCTTTATAACTGCATCTCACTCTATCTTAACCGTAGCCAATAATAGCTGGTGCACATTACCGGCATCGGCAAGGAAAAGCCTCCTTCGGCATCATCCCTAAGAACGTTGCAACATTGTCAAAGCGTAGTTTTCGACAGTGCAGACGCCTGCTAAAGGTTTTTTTTTCCTTGCCGACCCTTACACGGTTGCTTATACGCACATCATTGTAGCAATTCCTGAGTCCCACAACACTTTTTAGTAAACATTTTTGCTGAAAACACAGTGTTTCAAAGTACATATTTAAAAATTAGAGAAGTAACATTAAAGTTAAGTGTGCGCCAAACTTATATTGTGTAGGAATGGGTGATATATTTCACACAATGAGCGGGTTGGATGTTTGGTTCTGTGGGTTATGGTTAGTCGGCTACTGGTATAACTCTCGCAACAGCTAGCTTCTTAACTCTGTCACTTATCACGTATTTTAGAGCTCCAGGCCGCACCTGCAAAACAAGCATAAACTGATACTGTCGGATGTTCACACCAATATTACCTACACATTCAAATCCATATTACTTGTGATACAAGCTTTGCCTTGTCGGAAACCCTAGCTGGTAGAGTACTCCGACAGTTTATTGGGACGATCCAAGGTACGGTACCTTGGATCGTCCCAATAAACTCTTAGGTACCCCGAAAGGACAATATATCAATATATATATAATCGCAACAACACGAGTTACATGTACGCAAAACATCCTCCAAAAAGGAGAACTATTTTAAAGGAATGTTTTTCGTCGTGGGCTTTTTAAAATTATCATAACTTTATATATATGACTGGAGTATTTATTATGGATAAAATAACACTAAACAACAATATACAATCGATGTAAACAGTTAAGTAGCAATGTGCTTATCTAGATTTTATTTTCGGCTTCTGTAGGTGACTGTTGTACCTACGTATTTATCTTATGATGCGTTGTAGAACCATGCTATGCTATGCTAGCTGTTTTCATTCATGACGTAAGTGCAAAATAATTTTGTTGAATATTATTCTTTTATTAAATATTTCTGTAGAATTAAACTTACTTTCTCAGGGTTTCTGTACCAGGACTCTTTTGATAATCGCTTGTATACTTTGAAAGGTGGTAGTATTGAAATATCGTTAAGTCTCGGCAATAAAGCATCCAGCGGCTTTCTTGGACCACGCTGAAATAGGCGTAAAACATATGGTATATTATACATTGTAAGTACCTAGGCAACACAGCCTCCTGTACTCAAATTAAGGACGAATGCATTGGAGAGTGCTACAGAAATGTGATGTTCAGACTATTTTTTCACAAATTCACATAGTAAAAATGTCATCTTTTTCTGAGCCTATACCCAACTCACTTGGGTTTGGCTTAACCAATCGGATTGCATAAAACACTCCGTTCAGCTGCAGGTGCACAATTTTATGCAATGCTATTGGTTAATATTTCTCCGCATCGCTCCACTCCGCCTCAGTGGAAACGCAGTCTAACTAAAATTCGGCTGAATTTCGATATTTTCCGTGAAGCGACTGCCATCGGACTTCCACAACCAAATTGGCGATATCGAAGTTCTGTAGTTACGCTAGTTGGACTTTTGAGGACTCCAACTATCCGTAACGACTGTCATAGATGTTCGTACGATTAGATTAAAGGATGTTAAAGATTAGCTAATTCGCGTGCGTTACAAGCGCTTCTGTCTCTCGTTTTTGTGACATTTTCATTCCTTCTGGCACCTATTGGTTGTAGCGCGACGTTGTATAACTACATATGAACCTTCCTCTTGAATTACTATTGAAATAGTACAACACAATGCTTGCGCAAATGCAAAACTTGTACAAATACGTATATTGTGACATGTGTTGGAAGATTTTGAAAGTTTCATTCAACACGTATTTGCACAAAGTCTAGGCTTGCACTTTATAGGTAGGTACTTGAACGTGTATGTTGGCTACTATATGGTACTGGTTGTGGGTTCAGGCCCGTCTTGGATGTTCATTTTTTTTAAACTAAATCTATAAATAGATCTTCTATTTGGTATATGTCAAGTATGGGTATAAGCTGGCAAGGAAGTCTTGGAAATCCTTGCCAGCTCACGTGTTTCCTTCTTCCTACAGTCCCGGGTCGTTTAAGCGAGGCGTGATAAAGCATCTGATGAGGTCGTCAAGCTGAGTGCCACCATTGTAACACTTTACGTGTTTGTAATGGTGACCCTCGTTCCTGAGACTTCGCCTTGAGCTTACCAGTCAGATTGACATGTACTAAATAAAAAAAAAATGGGTTCTCAGAATTAAAAATCGCAGTCGTATTTTTTCAATAGTTTCACAGTACCTTGATCGGAGGCGGCTCACAAAGTTTTTTCGGACCAGCTATCTGTCCAATGTAATCCATGTGTTTCTTCCACTCAGACTCTGACCAGCCCTTTCTCTTTTTGACCTCTTTACTATCTTTCTTCAGATCGAGTACACAGTTCGCTAATTTTGAGTACAGCGTAGCATTCGATGACTCAATCATGCGATCAATACGTTCCAGCCGTTCCGCAGAAAACTGTTTTTTATATTGCTTCTTCAGTATAATTAACCGTCTGTAAAATATTAATAAGTTAAACTGGAGTATGTTTGTGCTTGTGACCACGGCTGGTGCAACCTGACGTCAAGCAAATCAAAAGGTAAATTATTGTATTTAACATATGATCGCGTTATTACCCGGGTTTAGCTAACCATATAAGTACTTTAGGTAAGTAGGTCCGTTCATAAGAAATGAGTGCATTTATCGGGCATCACTATGATCTTCGGCCCAAGGAAACCTGCTAGCTGCTAGCTAGCAGCTGCTGCTAGCTAACTGCTGATGCATGTACGACGATCTGCTGCATGTATTCTTCTCGGACTTGGATGAGCACATGGCAACCGCTCTCGCAAAGGTCAAGATAAGCCAAATCAGAGAAAAGTGTAGGAGTTTGTTCCCTTTAGATACACTATTGATTGTAAATGGGTACAGGCAAATCTACAGCTCCATTTACATATTTAAACAATATACGTAGGTAGATATAATACGTACCTAGTACCTACAAGTTCCCTCGTAACAGTAATGCTAAGTAAGTAATCGTAAGTAATATTCATCAACTTACCTAGTATATGGCCATGCAGCATCATTGACTCTGTCGCGCGGTGGAGCACGCACAGCTGACTTACGTATGCCTCTCGGTGTGTACGCGGGCATCCCTTCACCAGTGTCTTGGAAAATGTAGGTATGAGGCACACTGAGCATGTTCAGCCTCTTTCGTATCTTGTAAGGGAAGACGAGTGTAGGTTGGTCATACTTGGGCTTACCCATTTTGGCCGGCTAGCTGTTCAGAGAGTTATGCGGAGAAGTAGGTTACTGGGTTGCGGGGTGCAGGGTTGTGGGGTTGTGTGGTTGAGTCTGGTTCACATTTTGATCTTAATTTATTTCTGTTTATGTTATCCGTCCATTTTGGCTGGACGTGGTGAGCTGTCTGTCAGTCATGGCCATAGATAAGTGAAGAGTATGTTTTTATATTTAGAACTTTTTATTTTTATAATGGCGTATGCCAGCACGAATTGCAACTCTTTGGTGCGACCTTTTTATTTTCTAACATTTTTGATTTGGGTGCGAGCATAAAGGTTACTTTTGGTAATTTGGTTTTGGCTTTTACGGTAACGACTGCAGTCCGAACCTAGGTATCTCGCCACAATCAAGAGCATAATCAAAGACTCGTCCTTATTAACAGATGTAGGTAGCGTCATAAATGATATATATGTATAAATGGTAGCATATTGCGAAGGTCCGAATGTCTTTTAGTAATTTGCAATTATGTTTATGATTAAATAAAACGATAACATTAATATAACATTTGTATTTGATTCTTAAGACAATATATTGATCTCTCACAACAATGAATAAATAATGCAAAATGTCTACTAACAAATTGTCAGATTTCTCATGAAGGTTCACACCTCCAAGGTACAGTCACGAGCTGCGGGTGGAATAAAACTAAGTATCTATTGGAAAGCTAACACTATAAATGAATTGATTAAGGTCCTAAACAATGCGATGCGGAATTCCGGGGCAGATCGTAAAATGTGCTAAACTTGTAGGTATATAATAGTGCATTCACTGCGACGCGGATTGTATGCGCGGAGAAGAGCTCGCAGATGGAAATCCGCGTAAGGGTTTCACTGCTCCGTGCCCCAAATATCTAGGGACGCGGATGTCTATTGATCTTTATGCAGTGAAGCGGATATGAAGTAGACATGTAACTACGGACATTTTCGTAACTTCTACAATAGGCAAAAATGTCATCCGCTATGAAATGAATGTCATTACGGACGGATGATATCTGCACGCGGAAAATTCGCATGGCACTCTAGGGACTTACTGATTTCAAAAGACTGCGTCACTTGCCTCCCAATGTCTTTTACAATCAACTAATTTGCTGCATGATATAAAAACAATAGTTCCTGTAAAACTCATGCAGGAATTGGCTTAGAGACGATAGAATCCTAATACGATCACGTTTATTATTGTAACTTTTACTTTATACATTATCATGCAACGTCGGAATCTATTTTTTTTTAATCTGACAACTATTGCTAGGAAAACAATAGGTAGGTACAATAAGTTACTGAAAGCACAAAACAGTGTATTACATTTTGAAAGTTGTTTAGGTAGACTGCCAGCTTAGAATTACCGCAAAATTTTACTTATCAAGTGATAGAATGGGTGATATAATATAGACAGAGGGATAGGAATATTTGGAACAGATTCTGTGGGTTATGGTTAGTCAGCTACTGGTATAACTCTCGCAACGGCTAGCTTCTTGACTCTGTCGCTTATCACGTATTTCAGGGCTCCAGGAGATACCTGTAAAAATGGAATCATTTAAAACTATCCTACTCCAATTACTTATTAGGTAGGTATTATTAGTATATTACATAAGTAATAAAAATTTGAAAGTTTGTGAAGATTTTTGGATGTTTGTTAGTCAATCATGCTCTATCGGCTGAAACGCTGCTTCCTCAGGCTGAAATTACGGATAAATATTCCCATAGGTTGCAGAATCGGGACCATAATTCCATGCGGGCGAAGTGAAAAGTTTTAACAAATTTCGTTCAAGTGGCAAGTATGTATCAAGTTCTTAGGCAGATACAGATGAAGGACGTCTCTAAGAAAATTAAAAACTTACCTTCTCAGGGTTTCTGTACCAGGCCTCTTTTGATAATCGCCTGTATACTTTGAAATCTGGTAGCGTGGAGATCATGTTAATTCTCGGTAGGAAAGCTTCCAGCGGCTTGCGTGGGCCACGCTGCAATAAAAATAATGTAGGTAATAAGACCACCCGTGCATGTGAGGGCATGGACTAGGCACCTGTGATCTTCACGTGTCCACTGATATGGAGTACGACGTCAACAAGACATGCAATGTAGGCCACTGCGGCTGTGAAGATGTTGGTGTCATTGGAGACCCAAAATGCCGGTATAATTAAAGGGGCACAGAATTATCATTAGGTCTATCTTTTAACACATCTACGAAGTGTGACTGTTACTAGGACGAACCAAGCACAAGAGGACGATATGAATATGCAGAGTCCAGCGTCCATGACAGGCTTCCTTTTTATGCAATCTCTAACTGTATATAAGCAATCGCTGCTAGAGTCAAACCTTACTGCAATCGCCTGATTATTTAACTATGAATTTTTAAATCTCTTTTAGAAGCTTTTAGTTTATTTTAACTTATGAAATATCTTTTCCTTTTCGTGCGAAAAATCCCCACGGATACCCCCTACCGAAGCCGGTTGGTAGGTTATGTCGGACTCGAACCGACTAAACCGCACGCCGTCTTTGGGTCTTCAGTTGCCGGAGGTGAGAACTTATGAAATATCTGGCTATGCTATTCTCACCGGGCCTCAGTAATACTACTGCTACTAGTAGAACTACTACCTACTGAACTAAAAAAATAATAAATCGGTCTATCACTCTGCGTACACGAATCAAATTGAATATTGTACACACATACACATACACAAAATCACGCTTGTTCACAGATCACGGATCTTCATTTGCTACGATCCCGACATACCTACGTTTTTTTTTTTTATCGTGCGCAAAATCCCCACGGACCACCTCCACCAAAACCGTTGGAGGTGATTATGTCGGACTCGAACCAACCAAAACGCACGCCGTCCATGGGTACTCAATTGCCGGAGGTGAGATTATACAAGACATATCTCTCGCACCCCGGCAGACCCGGGGACATCTCTGTTGAGATGACCCTCTTACCCAAATGTGGGGACCTACTACTCTCGCTTTATTCACTCTCAATTACCTTCTTCATGCATGCTCGTCAGTTAAGGGTACTCCTGACCTGCCCCTTTTATAAAACTAAATTGAATATTTCATAGAATTACTTACCATAATCGGAGGCGGTTGGAATATACTCTCATTTCTAGGGCCAGCTATTTGTCCAATGTAATCCATGTGTTTCTTCCATTCAGATTCGGACCATCCGCGTTTCTTTTTCGTTTCCTTACCCTCCTGTTTCTTCAGATCGAGAACGCAGTTGGCTAATTTTGCGTAACATGTACCATTTGATGCCTCAATCATGCGATCAATACGTTCCATGCGCTCCGTAGAAAACTGTTTTTTACATTGCTTTTTCGTTAGAAGGAAGCGTCTGGAATATATGTTTTATATACATTTTTGTGTGTAGTATTACAAAGATATAACACAAACCGTTATGCGCTGATTGGTTAATTATTATGGTAAACTATATCTGCTGCCGTAGCAAGAAGAACAGATGGTCGTTGGAGCCAGGAGGTTCTCGAATTAAGACCATGTACTGGAAGACAAGGCGTTGGACCAATGACTGGCGATGACATTGTCACGGGTACCCGTTAGATGCAGCCGGTCAGAACCGGTCGGATTGGAGGTCGATGGGGGAGGTTAATGTTCAACAGTGGTCGACCTATGGCCGAAATGATGAATGATGATGATAACTTCTACTATAGAAATACTTATTAGGTATTTGGATATAACTAATGTACCCACATAGGTAGGTACCTAGCGTTTACCTAGTACATTCTGAGTAAATAATAAAACTATTAAAGCCTAAAAAATTTATTGTTGGTACCCAACATCCCAGACCTAACTACTAGATCGGCAGTATAGTATAGAGAAGATTTTGAAGTTGTCGTTACATGGCATGAGAATGGCATTCATTACAGGAATAAAAAAATAATTTAAGAAAAACAAAAAACCCGACTGCGTAAACTAAAAAGAATGAAACAAGCCTAGTAGTTTAAAATTCATACAATACTCACAGTCGGGGCCCCTTAGAAAGATTTAATTGGTAAAATTTGAATGGGCCCCGACTGTGAGTATTGTATGAATTTTAAACTACTAGGCTTGTTTCATTCTTTTTAGTTTACGCAGTCGGGTTTTTTGTTTTTCTTAAATTATTTTTTTATTTTATACTTTTTAGTTACGATTCATTGAAAAGTTTTTTTTTTTTACCAATTTATACTTAAAATATAAACTTAAATCAATAAGTAAGAAAATTAGCAAGAATGAATGTTTTGTTAAGCAACTTTAAATCGTTATATATCGTAAACTATTATTTAAAATGAAAAATGGTAAAAGAAACCTAAATATGATTTAAAATTACCTATTCAACGACACCCCACTTGACATAGTTCATCGACTTTTTTTTTTTCATTTTGACAATATGGCGTCTGGTTGTCGCTGTGGTGAATTTTGATTACTGTCATGTCTTTAGTGACACTCGCAAGGTTAAGACGAATCGATTGAAGTAAGAATGATCAAAATCGGCCTACGCGTTTGGTCTCTAGAACGCCACATAGAAACAAACATACATACATACATACATACATACATAGACTGATAAACACAATACCCTCCTTTGCGTCGCGCAGTCGGGTAAATATGTTACTGGTGGTGGTATCCATTAGGTACCTACATACGACAACATCTGTCCTCGGGTAAAGAAGTTCTTTTACTTGCTTTGCGGGGTGCGATTCGGCATTCCTTTCTATGACAATTAGTAATATTTTGCTATTGCTATCGTTGGGTTTGTTAAACCGTGGGTGAGTGATAGGCTTCATTCCCTCCCCCAAAATATTCCCAAGTACTGTATAGAACGATAGATTTCTTCACTGTTTATTAAAATAATAATGTGCGATAAGGCCGCCAATGTATGTACCACCCGCGGATATATTGAAATACGTACTATGGTGTGCAATAAAGACATTTATTATTATTATTCAATACAACTTACCTAGTATATGGCCAAGCAGCATCAATAACTCTGTCTGTAGCTACACCGTGAAGGGCCGACTCGCGTATGCCTCTCGCCGTGTACGCGGGCATGCCTTCACCAGTATCGATAATGTATTTATGTGGCACACTGAGCATGTTCAGCCTCTTTCGTATCTTGTAAGGGAAGACGGGTGTCGGTGGATCATACTTCTGCTTGCCCATATTGGATGCTGATGCCGCTAGCCGTTCTGAGAGTTATACGGCAAAGTGGGTTGCGTCTAGTTTACATTTTTGTCTTAATTTTCACTGGTTTATTGAATTTATTTTTGTTTATGTTTTGTGTCCATTTTCGTTACGGTCCGATGTGATGTCTGTCTGTCAATGTCATAAACACGTTGGGCTGTTTATGTATTTGGATTTGGAACTTTTTATTTTTATAATGATGTATGCCAGTATGAGTTGAGCCTCTTTGGTATGACCTTTTTATTTTTTTTATAGATCTGGATTGCGAGTCAGCAGAGCTCGTGAATATATTTTTATTTACTTTTGTTGTATAAACAAAAAATAAAAATTACCCCACCGAAGAAAGGTATTGATGATATTCATACATACAAATATTTACACTGAATGTGAATCAACCCCGCTAACATTAACGCCTTACCGTCGCGGCACACAATGGAAGTTTCTGGTTAAATAAAACGATAGAATTAATAAAAAACGTTTGTATTTGATTCTTAACACAATATATTGATCTGTCACAACAACGAAATACTGCTCTTACAAACAACTACCCTCATTTCACAACTGTTTCACCTATAAAACGAGTCTGTGAACATTCAACGGTAACCCGGATATCGCGTAATTTTATAACATGAAAAGCAAAAAAAAACAATTCAAAAGTATAATCGAACCAACAATTCCGTGAACTGAAGCGTCACCGTCCTTTTAACACTATATAACCGTGCTACTTTGGTGAACTCTGATCTGAAATTACAGATTTCACTTTAATACAACAGTATGCATTTGACAGTGACAACTGAATTTCCGATTTTAAACATTTCACGGAATCGTAGTAGGAAATATAAAAAAATAATTTATTAGTGTTGCCTGCGCATAACATAAATTTCTACCAACGATTTGAAACTTTAAACGCAATCTAAATCATAAAAGCAACTAGAAGCATACCTAAACCTGGATAAATTGCAAAATTACAGAGACATATTATATTGTATAACATACAATTTTATAGGTGAAATCTGATTAGGTGACTTAAGTCAGAAACGAATTGAGCTCATTATTCACTTCATGAGATTTCTGATTTAATATAACATCATGTTTGTAGTCTTGTAAAGCTTTAGATAGACGGAGCAAACATATTAATGAACGTAAAAAAGGTACAAAAATATTAGCGCTTAGTGACACACTTTGCCTACGTATTACCCGCAGTCTATAATATGACATATTCCTACGCATGTGAGTCTATGATCTTTGTAAACTGGGCATAAAGCTATTAAAACTACCAAAACTTACGAATTTTAGCAGTTTAGCCTATTTGGCAAAGCTTCCAAGTGATTTTGAATACTGTACGTAAAAAAATAAAGAATGTAAGTTAAAAAATATATAAATTGAGTTCACTTGTTTGTTTAGGAAAGAAAGTAAGACATTTTGTAATCTGTAATCTTCATATAAATTTTAGTGTATGTACCGGTTACGATGATGGTTAATCATAAGACATCTTCCTTGACTTCACGTTCTATGTAATGACAAGTACAATAAAATTAAGATTCATGAACATATTGCGGTGAATTCTACTTCACGTACGTTCTTCAGTGAATAATGTGCTCAAAACTTAAATACAGTAGCACACGGCCAAAACATATGAAGGCCTGATCATTAATAAATATATGTAAAAACTTCATTCTTATGGTATTACAAAATCTTCCAAAACGGTAGAAAAGTTGACAATAATGAAAAAGTGTTGCCCTAAAATATACATATATCAAGACTACTTTCAAAATATCTTCCAAAATATTTTTAAACATGGCAAGATGTAACAAAATAATTTTGTAATAACAAACAGTAATACAGTTAGTTTATTAATTGATCCCATTAATCTTTAAATAAATTCAATAAATAACTACCTATTATATATCTGAGAATACCAAACAATTCTAAAATTAATTTATCTATTTGCACAAAACGTTTTAGTGATTCAATAACATATATACTTCACTAAAGTAATCTTGCTATACCTATTTTAAGAAATTAGTGTGTGCTATCAACCGCACTGACGTCGGTTGTCCCATTACTGACGTCAGTTGTCCCCTCACTGACGTCAGCTCCCCCGTTAAACACGCCCCCTTGCTCGGTAGTATGCGTGTCCTTCGCGGGCATTTCAACTCTATTATCATCTACACATGGTTCTTTTCCGCACAAATCAACGGGTGCGAAGATTGCGGACTGTGGTGTTTCTCCTCCTGGAGAGAGTTCTTCATCCATTTTTTCATGTTTTCTTCTTCGGTTTTCGCAGCTGTAATTATAATGTTTATTTGAATGGTGATATGTTTGACTTTTGTCTAAAACTATGTGAAGAAACAGAAACTTCATTTGTGAAGATTGCAAAACGGCCATGTCCGCGGATGGTAGACGATGTACTACCATAAAACTCTTATAACAGATCAATAATTAAACGGTTGTCATACAACCAACTGCATAAATAACCTTGTAATCTCATATAAATATATATCATAACAAAGTTACATTTGCAGTTAGTGTTATGATAGTCGTTCAATTAATTATCTGTTTTAAGAGTTTATGGTATGGGCACGGGAGAATAGTGATCGCTGTGACTCCTATATCCTATAGTGTTAGGTATGCTGGGCTAGAAATTCTCAACATTCTAGGCAACATAAACGACAACGTACCAGTAGTTTCTGCCAACAGAACAGGTGGGAATTGATTTCCCATTTGTTCTGGGGACAGAACTAATGTGAAAAATTACAAGTAGTTCTGCCAACAGAACTAGTGAACAGAACAGGTGGGAATAGAAGCATTTTTTGAGATGATAATCTACTAAGTATATTATGTTTTAATTGCTGCTTCTTGACAATGGCCGTCTTGCATAGAAAGAGTATAAATGAAATAAATAAGTACAATAGTTAGAATTATAGTAACATGCTGACAAAGAGTTAGAAGACATAGTTCCGGACAGTTAGAAAAAAATCTATCACAAATGTTGTTTTCTGAATAATATGACGTCCTCGATAAATATTTTATTAACACATTTCCACGATGGTAGGTTTCGCGAACACGGTCGCATTTACTATGACAAAGGTGTATGCATTATCAGTGACTAACGAACACCATTCCTCGATGTGTAGACCGTGAAACGGCGGCTTCATATTTGCAACTTCATAACTTATAATATTTCGTAAAATTAGAACCTTCTCTTGATCTAAGCATCACGCGTGGTTTTCTATGAACGATTTTGCCACGCAAACATACCTTGTTCAATATATCGAACAAAATAAATATAACAACATTTATGATTAAGATAGCAGAATGGATTGACGTTAAGAGTTTACAACTTGCAAGCATTACTTCTGGGCCCCAATTCTGGAAATTTTATGTACTAGCAAATCTCATATCATATTACTGATACTACAAAAATGCCATACAGACTTAAAATTCAATATTAATTGGCGAAGAGTCAATATCATTTTTCAGTCTATAATATGCCATTTGATTGAAGACTTTAACAGTGTAGCCCTAAAGTCTAAAATGAAATGGCATTTGTGGCAAGTGTTCAGTGGTGTGCAGTGGTTTAGATTTGACATAAAATTTGCAAAATCTGGACCCTGTTATATAATTCCAATATCATCATTTATATAAATGCTGTTTAACTATTTATTATAACTGTTGAAAAGCTGATCTCTGCGCATCAATCTCGAGGCTCGCTCCGACGAGGAGCTCACTTCGGGAATGTTTGGAAGTTCGGATTCGATAATTAAGCTAATAGCGAGCTTCCGCAACAATCCCGAATATTATAGAACAGAGATACTATATAGATTATCTAACACTGTGATTGTGAATGATATAATATACACAGCCCTATGATCATTTCCTGAGCCTTTTACCCACTCGATTGGGGTCTAGTCTCTAGTCTAGTCTGACTGTGATACGGCTTAGCTTCGATATTTTCCGTAAGCCTCTGACCTCCACAATCAATTGACGATATCAAAGTTTTGTAGTTAGGCTAGTCGAACTTTTAGAGCACTAACTACTATGTATGACAACCGCGAACGACGTGACGGCATAATGTGCTCTTTGAGACACGACCACACGAGACACAGAATACTTTAAGATACCGAATTTGCAATTAAACAGCATTTATACACTTTTGATAATTCTCAGTGTATCATATACATTTTGTCATGCAGTAGGTATCTGTAATCTTATAGTTAAGTCTCAACACAAAGTAAAATTGTGTATCATTTGCTTTTCAACAGATCCGAAACCAATTTTTTTCATGCTTTTAAACCTCATTCCTCTACAGTACATTCCGTTAATTAAAACTAAATCTACTTAGTGCCTGTTATATAGCTGTTAGCCTATATGATACCACACCCTATTCTACTACACATTTCTGAATTTAAGTCCCATTTAGCTAAATGTCATCATTTAGCGGATTTTTAAACATGCTGAAATAATCTTTGGTTTTATTAAAGTAATTTTTGTCCATAAATATAATTTATTTTATTTTTATTATATTTAATTATATGTACAACAAAACAAAAAAATAAATGTAAAATTTCTGCAAATCCATTGACAGTAATCACTTTGGAAAATTCAAAAACGATCTTCGTTAAGTATTTCTGTTGGAATATAGCGAAAGTGGGGTGGTTGAATTTCGAATCCCTTTTCTTATATTTTGTACACAGCATTATCACGTGCTAAAAGCGAAGCGTTTCATATGCATCACATGTTCTCAGTGAACCCTTCACCGTAACCCAAACAATGAGTACATTTTTAAGGACATACCTCCCATACTAGACGACATAACCAATGATGTTGATGTAACATTTTATATGAAAAATAAAAAAAATAAACATTTCATTAAGGGTATTGCCAATATAAAAAAATATGTAGCAAACACCGATTCAATAATACCTAAATTTAAATAGTAAAAAACAGTAAAATATTTCGGTGTTGCAAACATAAAAATAGTAAGTATGAACAAATTTAAAATGTGTGTGATATCTCATGAATTAAATTTCTCACAAATAATGTTACCCCAATATAAATGTTAACTCTGTAAATGTTACCCCTACATAAATGTTACCTCTGTAAACCCAAAGCTTTCATGAAAACTTTTAGACAAACAATTTTATCTAATGTACAATAGCCACTATACATCTGTAGCAACATAGATAAGCATTATCTACTAGCACGTCTGTTCATATTTAAAAAAAACAGCATCTACCTATGTGTCTATTTATTCTAATTTATATGCTTAAAATTTTATGTTTTTGTTTATCGACTTGAAAACATGCATTTTGACACTTTTGACACATTACACAATACCAAGGGCTCGAAAGTTTTGAACTTGGAACATAGTATAGTGTTTACAATATGTATTAATAATCTTCTTTAAACTACTTATGACTTTATATCATGTTGTCTTAGTACAAACAAAATGTGCAAAGCATGTACTCACCAAGCTCTGATCTTTTGATAGATGAATATTCCCATCATCGGGAAAGGGGTCATGATGGCCACGGCCACGGGTATCACTGTAGATATACAAAATTAATGCGTAATTTTATACATATTAAGAACAATGCAGGTATATAGGACTATTTTATTCAAATTTTAGGACGACGTTATGCAAATTTCAGGACTACCTTATTGAAATTTTAGGCTGACTAATCACATGATGTCGATATTTTTGTTTGATTCATTCAAAAAATATTAATATAAATTCAGAATGAAAATTATTCCACGTTAGTGAACGACGCACGACGGTTAAACTATATTGTTCATAGAAAAATTGCAATGATATTAACGAGGGGTGTAGGTAAGAAAGTAAAAGGTAATAGTAATACGGTCGAATCGTTCCAGAGCCCATTAAAATCAAAAATAATAATGATACGAGATTTAGTAATCAGGTTTCTTAATCCCATGGGGGTGGGTAGAGGTGTTTTTTTTATACCACTTAGGTGGCAGACAAGCGCTCGGCCCACCTGGTGGAAAGTGGTTACCGTGGCCTATGGACGTTTGCAACACCAGGGGCGTCACATTCGTGCTGCCGACCAATTAGAGAAGAGGGGGAAGGGCGAGGAAGGGTGAAGTTTAAGAGAGTCTCTGTGCTATCAGTGCAGAAGACAAAGAAGGGTTTCTCGGTCTTCCTACTGACAACACAAAACCTCTCCGTCGAGCTCTGGACACCCTAATCCAAATTTCACTAATATTGTTTTTCTGTTCCACGTAACTATGCATTTGAGCTAAGTATTACAGGACTTAAACCATACATACAACGTGAACCCACTCCTAACACAAGCCGTTGAGCTTAGCTGGAGGGGTTAAAGGGAATATTAGTAACTTCGGTTGCTAATATTCTTAAAAAAAAAAAAAAACAAAAAAAAAAATACCAGTAGTGATATCCGCCTCCGGTTGCCCAAGTGCGTATCTGAGCAAGAAGATGGAGATACCGGTGTTCTGTATACCGGTCTCGATGGAGATGGCCAGCGCGTCGGGGTGAGGCTGCTTCAGTACCCACGCCAGCAGGTACCCGGCGCAGTAGCCCAGCCAGGGTATGCCCATACCCGCTACTACGATCTGAAATTAATCAGTTATTTTTGTTTTAATTTTTACTTACGATTAATTTATTTTGTAATTGTTGTGTTTCTATTACAAGGAAATCTAATACAGGGTGTAAAGGAAACACTCCCGAAGTCGCAAGGCCCCTGGTAGTACTATTGGTACTACTTTTTTAATTGTTTTTATTATTTATAGGTCACAATTTATAGGTATAATTTATTTACATATGATTATTACAGTTGATACACGTCGTCAAATTCTGTAATAACATTATACATAATCAATTTATTTGTAAGAATGCTACACGTCAAATTGTATATCTTTCAAAATTAGCATATTCAGAAAACTTTATCACTAATTAACAGTAAATGTAATACAATTGTTCTGTAAATGCAATGCTATTTGTATTGCATTACAAAACGATTGTTTGAAATACGTATAATGCAACTTTTTTTCAATTTAAACATAATAATGAATTAAAATGATTACTATGAAAATCATAAAGCGGAATCAGACGTGAGAGCCTCTGATGATTTTGGGACTTACACTAAGTAAGATGATGATAATGATGACGGTTCAGTTCCAAAGTCATTGTTTCATTCCTGCATTTTCTTGTAATATTTTTTTAATACATGTTAAATAAACACACACTAAACGAGGTTATTTGTTTATTTTTTCGTGTCGGAATACCCTCCCACATTTCGGCTGACCCTAGGCCATCTCCGGTTTCGAGATAGCCCCCTCAGGTGAGAACCGCGGTGTGCCCATCTTGTAAAAGGAGTGCACATCATGCTGCTACCCCGGTCTGCATATGCTCGGAGGACAAGTGGCTAAGGAAGGAGGTATTTTACATAGCTTCAATGAATAAAATAATATAGTAGTATACTAACTCACCTGCCAACTGAACAGTTGGAAAATATAAACGTTGGTCACTATCGCAAAGATAATGATAAAAAGTAGTAGGGTCGTGGAGAACCCCTTTAGTATTTTGACCATGAACGCTGATATCTTTGGGGTGAACCTCTGCATAGCCAGTCCTATACCCAGGGGTACTATGAGCCCCACCACGAAGGTCGCTATGCGGGTATATGGGACTAATATTTTAGCGTCACGGAAGACAACTTGTCCGAGTGAGAATAACCACGCAGGCATCAGTCCTGTGAATATTATATTTTTTTTTAAAAGGCTGTAAAAATAATTATATCGTAATCATGGCTTAAGTTTGAAAATTGGTTTGATAAGCGATGTTTCAACGTCACTTATATAAATTCGCCAAAAAATGGGCATTATAATGTACGTACCCAATGATGGCTCAAGTTTGAATACTAACTTGATAAGCGAATTTTCAACGTCGCAAATTATATAAATTTCGTCAAATAATAATTTTGTTAAAGCATCCAACGTTTTTAACGACAAGTCTATGAAAACTACTGACTGGTCAAATATATTGTCAATTTAGGTATGTTTTAAGTATTGCAGAAGGATACAGTAGGCAGAGTACATTGAGAAAGGT
This sequence comes from Pelosia muscerda, assembly GCA_963691645.1. Lineage (NCBI taxonomy): Eukaryota > Metazoa > Arthropoda > Insecta > Lepidoptera > Erebidae > Pelosia > Pelosia muscerda. Next base: position 6,697,278 of record OY829121.1, read on the forward strand.
CAGTGGCCTATAATAGGCTAATTGTAAAATCAATTTACCAAATGCAGCAATGGTGGATATAGACGTCATAGCAAGAGACATGTTAAGGTTTCCTCCCAGGATGAACGTCCAGATGTTGGAGGCCCCGCCGGCCGGCGCCACTCCCGTGAAGAACATGCCCAGGCGCATTGCTGCCGAGTCCGGGAAGATCAGGAAACCGAGTCCGAATGATAACTACCACAAATATTGTATTTTACTATGAGAAACTTTGCATGGAAACATTGGATTGGATGAACGGATGAATGAATGAATGAGTGAATGAATGAGTGAATGAATGAATGAATGAATGAATGAATGAATGGAAGGATGGATGGATGGACCGATGTTTACGGACGATGTTATCCGTGATTATCATAAACTGAATGACTAGATGTTGACCGCGAAATAGTAACAATCCAATAAGCTGATACTCACGAGTGGCATAAACAGAAACTGTCCAAGCATACCGATGGCGGGGCCTATAGGGCGCTTGAGCACTTCCTTCACAGTGGGCCAGTGCATTGCACAGCCGAAGTTCACATAGATCAATGACACCTGAAATCAACAAAATATACTTCATTACATACCAGGAAATCCCAACGGATACCGATATAATGGTTAATGAAACCCGGGTATTAACGCGATCACATGGTAAATATAATAATTCACTTTTTGATTTGCTCGACGTTTCGGCCAGGTAGCACTAGCCGTTGTCACAAGCTGACACTCTTCACCACTACTAAGTCAGCTAAATTATTTTATTTTAACATACCTTTAGTCCATTCTCATAACTGATTTACATAACTAGTTATTAAACAGGAATTTTCCTTCTCTGTTTCATAACCAGTTACGAAAAATTAAATTTTCTTCACTCTTTTATAACTAGTTATTAAACAGGAATATATCCTTCACTGTTCATAACCAGTTACTAAAAAATACGGTTTGTTCCTTTTTCACAACTACTAAAAAACTAATCACGTTAATACCCGGGTTTCACTAACTATATAACATTAACTATATAACACTAACTATATAACGCTAACTATATAACAGTAGAAGTATTACTTACGAAAGTGGCGACAGATGTGGTGAACACAGTATCAATGACCCTTTGTGGTCTGATCACGATGACAGGCAACGTACTGTTCGTGATATTGTAGGGCTGCCCTGTGTTGTCTTTATAAACAACATCTATATTTGATCTACCTGTGAAAAAAAAATTACGTCCGCTATGGTCTTTGACATACTTTTTTATGTCTAATAGGTAGATCGAGACCTTTGTGATCCAAACAGTTATTTTCTCAGTTGTTATTGGTGTGCAGAAACCCCCTGCAAACTGGTACGCGCATTTTTGGACGAACTTCGTAAAGTGTGCAATAAAAAATTCACAAGTATTACATATTTACAAAATGGAAGTTACCAGCGAAATGTACATCGATTTGCAATTCAACATTGAATTCAACGTCCTCTATCTAAACTGTATGTAAACTTTTCCGATCTAATCTAAATCTTATAAAAATACTATCATTCTCATTCTCTGATCCTATTTCCAACTCAGTTATGGTCGGCTTTCTAGTCTAACTGATGCGGCCGAACTACGATATTTTCCGTGAAACGACTGCTATCGGACCACCACAAACAAATTGGCGATATCGAAGTTCTGCAGTTAGACTTGACGGACTTTTGAGGGCTTCAACTACCCGTAACTTATGAAAATACGAATTGTTGCAAAATCACTTGTATGTGTAGCCTGCAGACTACGTCATCAACGTGACTTTCTTTTACATTTTTAACAGTTATCGTGGATGTCCAACTGCCACCAATTTCGCAATGTGTACAATAAAAAATGCATAATTAATACACGATTACAAAATGAAGGTTACCAATGAAATGTGCGTCGATTTGCAATTTGGCATTGAATTCATTGTGTTCGACGTCTTGCGGGGTTAATTGATACGTGGAATTCCATTCTGCTGTTGCCAATTGTGGATGCGAACTTGTCAGCATGAAGCGGTCCCCAGGTTTCATATCGCGCGTTCCTGAAAAGTAGTTACAGCACTTTATGAATAAAAGTTAAATTACCTACAGTATAAGTAATTCAAATCATAACATTATAAATAAACTAAGCAAGAATTAAATGTCACAATATTGTGTATGTGTAACTATTTAAATATTGACATGTGTTGCATTTTAATAGTAAATTCCAGTGGGTTATTATATATTGGTCATAAAGTTAATTCGTCACAGACAAATGTGTAAATTGGTCACCGTTTTATTTTTATGATGGCTAACTTGGAAGTCATTAAATCGCCTACGAAATTAAGTTGACCGCTGCAGAGAAAATATGGTGAAGTGGGGCTATATCGACCGGTCATAAGAGTCCTGCGAATGCGGGTCCCGGCCCCAGTCCATGTCGCACTTGCACTCACTGTGCCCCTACACGTCGACCATCGAAGACCTCTATAGAGCAACGAAAAGCGCTATTGTTGTTGCCAACTATTGGGCCGACCAGATTAAAAAAAAATTAAGAATCTTCCATATATGCCAGATTTACCCGAGTTATTGACTCGAAGAAGAGACCAAAACGGTATACATAGGTCGCTGTGGCCGCCATAGTTTCCATTTAATACAAGGTCCCAAATTCAAGACCTGTGTATGCCAAATATCACAATATTTATAACACACAATATACCTACTACCCTAATTACTTACTAATCACCTCCTGAACTTATAAGACTAATTTGTTGTCCATTATAATTTATCGGGTAGGTACTAAACTTTTGAATTTGAATGTTAAAATTTTCATGATACTGATTCTAGATTATTTTCAGTTGTATAAACATGTGTTATTTGTATGTTGTTCAATATTGAATTAATAAAGTAAAGGTACATAGAGTCTCAAATAAGGTATTTAAATTATTCATGACTAATTAAACATATAGGTTAAACATAATATCAACAGCGTATTCATGTCAATATTTAGAAATTAAATGATTACAAAAATGTCATGTCCATAAAATAAAGTAAATGCTAAATGTCAATTTAACAAAACAGCAAAAATGTCATGCGCATAATACTTTCCAAAAATTATCATGAAAGAAAGCCATAATATTATTGTTAGAGATAACTAGTCTTGTTGGAATTTCATGTGATCCGATTCCGACTACAAATGTCACTCCCATACATGACGAATGTAGATTCCGAACGAATGAATTTTGGCTAGGCCCCCTGGACAGCTTAAAGTAGTTCGTCAATTTCAGAAATCAATCGATCAATTACCCCATGTTGCTAGCCTTTCGCCTACTGTTACCACACTGGTCAGACGATATAGTGTTTATTTCCGAGTTTTCTTTCTCTCCCAGTTTTATCATCTGAGTCAAAATCAAAAATCATTTATTCTGCATAGACCAGTAAACGGTACTTACAAAACGTCAATATTTAAACAATATTTTATCAAATGCAAATGGACCACCGGTTCGAAACGCGGCCCCGACCTGAGAAGACTCCGGCAAGAAACTCAGCGGGCTTTTCTTTTTTTTTTGGTCTATTTACAATAGTTTACTTAGTCTAGATACCGTTTCCCGTTAGTCGCCGTGAACTATGGGGTGGCGAGTACTCTTTCTCAGTCATCACACGCATGGAGATGGGGTAATGATTATCAAATAATCATGATAGAAGTTGCTAATGCTTCTTATAAGACAAAGATTTCACCAATGGTTAATTCTCATGAAAACTACAGAAATTATAAATGTTACAACAATATACAACGTACCGTTGATAGTAAGGTTGACGTAATCATAGTCATTCATATGAACTTTGAGCTCTGAAGGACTGAATCGTGCGATCAAGTTCGGCAGCGTCTGGCAGACAACCCACAAGGGGCATAATGCCAGCAGGTATATGATGATCAGGTGCAACGGCCAAATAGGGCACATCGTGGCCGAAGTTCACTGCACGATCCTATGGACAAAAAAAGTAATACACGTAAGTTTTTACAATAATAAGATTGTAACTTAGGCAAACCGGAGAATGAAATATGCATCTGATCCCCATGAAGTCAATATTAATTAGGTAGTTTAAAATAGTAAACAAGCCTCATGAGCCATTGCCAACCATAGATAACCTCATAATGAAATTAAGATTCATGAAATTTAATGAAAAGTAAGAAATGTTACAAAAATGTAATATTATAAATCTACTCTTGCCAGTAGTAACTATCCACTACAATCATAATAATTAATATATAGGTAATAAGAACAACTACTTATTTATTACTCGTATCAAGTACTTATTATACCTTGTACGGTCGCCGCTTCGTAAACGGGATACAGCTCTATCTCTACCATTAAATTGTAAAGTGGTCGTGTCTGTACATTGAACATATTTAAAAAAAAACTTGAGTATGTTATACTAACGATAATGAACACGAAAATTTTTTTTTTTTGGATTTTTTATCTAAAGAACAAATACAAAATCCAGATTGTCTGTCTGTATAACATAATCTCTGTTTGACAGCGATGGACGTAAAAATATAACTGAACGGAGCTTGGAGGGGATTTTTGGTCTAAAACAGCTTGGTCAAACCTAAAATTTTACGTTTCTTTGATTGCTATCGGTTGAGTAGAACCGGTAGAGATATGAACAACAATATGTATAGTCTAATATTTTTTTATAGATATTTTTATTACGGATGGATTTTGTAGCTTTTTACATCCGGGCAAATATGTAAATAAATAAAATTGTAACAATTACTTGAAACGCATATATTTTATCAGTCACACAGCTGCAGGCTAAGGTTTCGCCTTTGTTGAAGGAGTTTCCGCAAGTGTTGCCACGTTCGGTATTAACCTTCTTGATACGCTAATGACTACACCTTGCTTCGGGTCACACACTGGTTCTATTTTTACCGGACTATAGCGTAACAGACACATCAGCTGTTATGCTTTCACGTCTGAACTTCTTGATGCCATTTAGTTCAGAGATGAACTAGTACTGATAAAATTTGGTGCTCGGGCAAGGATAAGGACATACCTATGACTATACCTTATATCGTAGAAAAGATGTTCAAATAGGTGATGATTATTGGTAATTTATGTAGATAACCTGATAAAATTTGGTACACAGACAGATTAGAGCCTGGGAAACTACATAATATATTGGTCGGGATAACCATTAATCACGCGGGCGGACTCGCGGCAAATCGCTATAATCGCGAGTAATTATAATTACCTACTAAGAAATTATGTTGCTCTATGTTCTCGCGTAATTTCACAGAAACTGTCCCACGTATTTCAACAAACTCTCTTAGCACGTGGCCCGTTTATTTATGGCATTTTTTATGTAAATAGGTTAACTACGCATGCATTTAAATAGAATGACAAGTTAAAGAAACACAATAAGCATATGTTTCGGTAAACTAAAATTAAAGATGGCCCTACAACAATGGACAACTCACGCCCGCACGTATTTGACACCGACTGCTAGGTATTCATCATTTCAGCCACAAGACGTCCACTGCTGAACATAGGCCTCCCCCATCGACCTCCAATCCGACCGGTTGGAGGCGGTCTGCATCCAATTGGTACCCGCGACTTTGACTATGTCGTCCGCCCATCTCGCAGGAGGCCGTCCCACGCTTCGTCTACCGGTACGCGGTCTCCATTCAAGAACCTTTTGGCTCCAACGGCCATCTGTTCTTCTTGCTACGTGCCCCGCCCATTGCCACTTCAGCTTGCTAACCCTGTAGGCTATGTCGACCACTTTCGTTCGTCTGCGGATCTCCTCAATTCTAATTCGATCTAGCAGAGAGATTCCGAGCATAGCCCTTTCCATAGCTCGCTGTGCGACCTTGAGCTTTCTTATGAGGCCCATAGTGAGGGTCCACGTCTCGGCGCCATAGGTCATCACTGGCAACACGCACTGATTAAAGACTTTTGTCTTTAAGCACTGAGGTATTTTGGACGAGAAGACGCTGTGTAACTTCCCGAACGCTGCCCAGCCGAGTTGGATTCGACGATTGACCTCCGCCTCGAAGTTTGATCCGTCTAATCGGACCATCTGTCCAAGGTAGACGTACTTGTCTACAACTTCGAGGGTCGAGCCTTCAACTGACACTGGGGAGGGCCTTAGAATATGAGCATTCGCCATAACCTGGGTCTTGTCCATATTCATCTTGAGGCCCACCTGTTGAGAGACTCGGTTGAGGTCGTCGAGCATTGTGTTTAGATCCTCCAGCGATTCTGCCATGAGCACGATATCGTCGGCAAAACGAAGGTGAGTGATGTATTCGCCATTAACATTAATGCCGAGACCTTTCCATTCCAGTAGCTTAAAGGCATCCTCCATTGCATTGGTGAAGAGCTTCGGAGATATTACATCTCCTTGTCTCACTCCCCTCTGCAACAGTATCGCCGCTGTGCTCTGATCTTGTACTCGGACTGACATGGTGGCGTTTTTATACAAACACTTCAGCACTTCGATGTACCGGTAGTCTATATGACACCGCTGGAGAGATTGTAGCACTGCCCATGTCTCGATCGAATCAAAGGCTTTCTCGTAGTCCACAAACGCTAAACATAGTGGCAAGTTATACTCCTGAGTCTTCTGTATGACTTGCCGCAGCGTATGAATGTGGTCTACGGTACTATAACCTTTTCGGAAACCGGCTTGTTCGGGCGGCTGGAAGTCATCAAACCTGCGTTCGAGACGATTCGTGATAACCCTCGAAAACAGCTTATAAACATGGCTCAGAAGCGAGATGGGTCTGTAGTTCTTAAGAGAGGCTTTGTCACCTTTCTTGAAGAACAAGACCACCACGCTTCTGTTCCATGCTTCCGGCGTAGTACCTTCGAATAAGACGGAGTTGAAGAGCTTCTGAAGGACTTTAAGTATCGGTGTTCCACCCGCTTTCAGAAGTTCCGAAGTGATTCCGTCTTCTCCTGGTGCCTTGTTATTTTTAAGCTGCTTGAGGGCCACCCTAATCTCGTACAGGCTGATGTCCGGGATATCCTCGGTGTAGTGTCGGGTTAGCTTGGCTCTTGGATCTTTAACCATATCAGTAGCAGGCTTAGTGACTGAGGTATAAAGCTGTCCATAAAACCCCTCGATCTCCCCCAAAACATCTGCCTTAGTCGACGCGACGCTGCCGTCCTTCCTCTTCAGCTTTGTCAACTGGCTCTGCCCAATAGACAAGTCTCTTGCGAACACTTTGGAGCCTTTATTTCGCTCAATCGTTTCTTTAATACATTGAGTATTAAAGGCACGGATGTCGTGTCGCAAAGACTGCTGGATACGTCTATTGAGCTGCCGATGTGCTTCAGCGTCATTGGTAGACTGCAGCCTCATAGAGCGTCGTTCGGCCATGAGTTTGAGGGTGTGATCGGTGAGCTTCTGTGGTCTATCTCTTCGACGGGGCCTGAAGAATTTGGAACCCACTGAATGAACAGCTTCAACCAACCTGTTATTTATCTCGTCCACTGTACTGCATTCTTCTAGGCAAGAGAAGCGATTCGAAAGTTCGAGTTGAAAGCTCTCGGAGTACTGTATATGGGAAGCTCTAGGTCGGAGCGTAGACCTCATCAGACGGGATCTCTCCAGCTTAACATTAATATTCAATGTGCCTCTAACCATTCGGTGATCACTTCCGGTTTTCACCCTATGGATCACTGAGACATCATTGAATATCCGTCTATGCGTCGTCATGATGAAGTCGATCTCATTTTTGGTACGACCACCGGGGCCCATCCAGGTCCATTTCCTGTGGGGCGGCTTCTTGAAGAAAGAGTTCATCATAAAGAGTCGCTCTTTCTCAAGAAAGTCGGCCAGCCTCCAACCCCTTCGGTTACGCCTCCCATACCCATATTGCCCCACTCTCAACTCGTTATCACCTCTCGTACCCAGTTTTGCGTTGAAGTCCCCCATAACAATAGTGAAGTGTGATTTAGAGGCATGTATGGCTCTACTAATGTCCTCATATATAGCCTCCACTTCATCATCTGGTCGTGTCGAGGTCGGTGCGTAAACCTGTATGACCTTCAGCAAGTATCTCTTGGACACTCTGAGTACCAGGTACGCGACCCTGTTCGACACACTCGTGATGGATATGATGTTGTTTATGAGGGACCTATGGACGATGAACCCGACACCACCTTGCGACTTCTCGTCGCCCTCCCGGTAGTAGAGCAGGTTGCCAGACTTCAGGGTTATTGTGTCCTCTCCCTCTCTTCGGACTTCGCATAACCCAACGATGTCCCAGCGCAACCTGCTCAATTCTTCTTCCAGCTCTGCTAGCTTCTCGTCTGTCCTCATTGTGCAGATGTTGTGTGTCACCAGTGACAACCTACGTTTGCATCGGTTGTCCATTGTGCATGCTTTGGTCGTCTGACGGAGGGATCCCGCCCGGTGATTCTTAGCACCCCTGGCCCCAGCGCTCGACTGACGCCCGTCAGGCGCGTCAGTGTTGCGACTGGAGCCCCCGGGCACTTGGGGCCGTTTGGTGCACACCAACATCTTGGGGGGTTTTCGGACCGTATACCCGCCACGCTGGTCCAGTGCGGGTTGGCGGGTAGCCAGAGCCTCGTTCGTTGGTCGGCAGAGGGCACCACGGGCAGGTGAGGTTGGCTTGGGTCCCCAAGGTGGTGGAAGGGACCCCTTACCCTCCTAGGTATTAATTACTATAATTATTAAGTACAAAATTTCCGATCTCAAACCTTACAAGCCCAAATTGATAAATAATTGACCTTACCACAACACAGTAAAGTTGTTTATCGATTAATAATTACCACAGATATACAGGTTTACAGAGATAGTTGGATAGCTTCTCTACATAGGCATCTCGTGGGTCTTGTCACGTACAGATAACATTGATAAAAAAAATGTCAGCCTTCAATTAATTAGACTGTAGTGTATTGAAAATCTGATAATATATTTGACATTGGATTTAGATATATTGACGTTTAATAATATGATTTGTGAAGCTTGGAGGTGTTAAAGGAACATCGAGTCTACGACCATGGACGTAATACACTAAAGTTTAGTAAGATAATGTGACCATGACTAACATAACGATTCAGATTGGGCAGTAGTTCTGCTACAGCCTATTGGCACGGATCTTGGACCTGAATCGTGAAAGTAAGGAGGTCCTTTTTTTTTTTTTTTTTTTTTTATTTTTTTTTTTTTTATCGTGCGCAAAATCCGCACGGATACCACCCCCACCAAAACCGATGGAGGTGATTATGTCGGACTCGAACCGACCAAAACGCACGCCGTCCATGGGTCCTCGATTGCCGGAGGTGGCGCGCGCGATTTGTTTTAATATCATTTATGTTTAGTGGATTTGAGCTCGTCTACCACTGTTGCACCTAGGGTTGCCAACCCTCCCGGATTGCCCGGGAGACTCCGGTAATAATGTTTACTCTCCCGGGAAGCGACGATTTCTCCCGTATTTTCTAAAATTGCTAAAAAATTGGTGTGTCTCTCGCTTGTCGTGTCGTGTCGTGTAGGACGCACGTCGCTCCATACCTGTCTCTAAAGCTTCATGCGAGCGCGTATTTAGCATGATGGAGTGGGTTTGGAGCTAAGAAAGGATCAGCATGAGCATTAATTTAGTTAGTCCTGAAAAATCGCGAGTTACTAAATGCTGGTACTAAACAGAAGTTACACCCCGTGCTATTCTCAAATCACGTCCCAAAAACGAGTACAGTGCGTATAGTATAGAGTGCATTTCGCGTCCACAACTAGTGCCTAAATCTGCTGATATTCTCGTACGGTGTGTGTGTAAATATTATGTGATTTTCACTTCCCCCCTTTCATTCTTTCACTGTAATGTGCCGCTGGAAAAGCTAATCATGACTTACGAGTATTATTCCGCACTCATCGCACATTCTTTCGTTCAACTGTATCAAAACACGGTTTTAACATTATTATCCTTGACTTGACACGTGCAGCTCCAAATCGATGCGATTGGATCGTGTTCGTGCTTCTATTACAAAATACAATACAAAACCGATTATTATGCCTGTCAATTGGCACCTGGAATTGAAATGGATTTTTATAGAACGCTCGCTTTGGAATATATTTCAGATTATTTCGAGCACTCGTATTGTTTTGAGCACTCCGTGAATGTGGATAGCTTAGTGGTTAAGGAGTCGGCCTAACGATTGAGAGGTGCCAGGTTCGAATCCTGCAAATTACATTTTTTAAATATTCTACAGTTTGCGAACCTGGCTGGTTTCCTGACGGTGTCACAGCTGGACACGCCTATCGAGTCATTTGACGACCTGTACAAGCATTACAAAATACAGTAGGTATGCTCCCTTTAACGGGTCTGTAGCCATGACCGACTTCTAACGGATGGCGGATATTGAGAAGTTTTATGACTACTTACTTATACCGACATGAACCAACTCTCACGACAAGCCATTGATTTTAGTTGGAGAGGTTAGAGGAAAATTAGTAATTTCGGTTCATAATATTCTTCTTTTCTGACCTTCCTAGTTTTCCGAATTATTTGTTCACGTGGCGAGGTTCGTCTGTGATAAATTTCTGACGTTCAGATATTTTTAAAATAATAGGAAAAGATCATTTAACAATGCATAATTAATTGCATAATCTGACGATTTCGTTTGAATTGTTGCAGAAGATTTGTTTGCCCTTACGAAAATCTAGACTTTAGTCGCAAGAGGACGATCAAAGACCACACTGCGACATAAGTCTTCATAGTCTTTAAGAAGCAGAAAGTTTTCGCGTTTATTTGTTACCGTCTAATAATACTCAACAAAATCGATGTTATCTATCAACCTTAATCTATAATGGCAATCAGCAATCAATAGCCTAATAACGTTATGATTTATGTTAATCTAAGGATGAATTTTATCTGGTTTTATGGATCAGATTGTTATTATCTTTAGTAGCTAACAAATCAAATCATAATCTGTTGTCTCACAAACTAAAAACTAATTGGTAGAATAGTTGTTGATTATTTCAGAAACCTTAACGACTGCTTTAGTATTTCATGCAGGCGGAACTGCGGGTAACGCTAGTTAATAAAAAAAAATATATTCTGGTACAAGTATATATACAGTCAGACCCGGGAGGCTACCACCACCTATTAAAGTAATATTGTTTCATCTTACTTAATTTTCATAGTGTGATTCGGACTGTCAATTTAGGTCAGGATGTTGTATGTTATATGGTTAAAATGGGTCAAACAGTATCTTTTACTGTGGTCGACAACAGTCTGAGTCCGAATCACACTATGAAAGTGAAGTAAGATTGAAATAATATAATTTTAAGAGGTGGTGGACTGGAAGACCGACCAACCGACCCTGAGGATATTATGATTTATCATTCGTGTTTAACATTAAAATTTGTTGTTTTGAAATCCCGTTTGATTTAATCAAATTTGAAATCGGAAAAAGTGAATGCTTCGAAGGAATTAGGCCCCACAATCTTTCCATTACAGGAAAGTACTACTCCCCTGTAAGGGAAAGATATCGCGGATTCTATTTACAAGGGGAGGCGAACTACTTCCCCCTGTAAGAGCAAGATCTCGGGTACGAATCCCATCAAAAATTTTTTTTTCTGATTTTAAATTTAATTTGAAATTCCTTCTGTTTTAAAATTCATTAGATTTGTTTAATTAAAGTCCACTGTATCCCTTCATAATACATATGCAGTAAATATATCCATAATAAGGATATATCAATGGCAAAGAAAATAAACTAGATAACATTTGAGATAACAGGTAACATATTTGCTCATCGTAGGTATCAATGGTTATTTCCAAACTTGCAGACCGATAAATCTGTTTTCGTAGTAAAATAAAGATAAGTAATACCTACTGGTTGTTTACTGTAGAGACATGTTTTGGACCTCTGCTGTAGTTTTCAATTTTGTTTACTTTTTAATCTTACGCGTTGCATAATAATATGGCTATTGCAAATCGGGTTTAACGCGATGAAATGGCCAATACAATAATTTACCTTTTGATTTGCTTGACGTTTAATATGCACTAGGACTGGAGCAAATCAAAAGGAAAATTCTTGTTATTACCATATGATCGCGTTAATTTTTGTTTTATCGTGCGAAATAAATAATATTTGTGTTTCGCTAGCCATAGAAATTTATTTTTTGTGTTGTCACTTTTTAATTTACTTTCGTATTATTTGTCGATTAGTGATTTTTATTCGTTTTGTTAAAATAATAAGTACAATAATTTTGAAATGATTTAGTGTATTATAACATAACTCTCTCTTTCATCAAGGTTTCAGTAAGCTCTACTAGAACAGTGATTATTATCTACTTATATCTATGCTGGAATGCCGAATTGCAAACGAGTTTTGTTGGGATCCTATGAAATATGGCTGCATAGAGGAGGGAATACAGCAGCATAGTGTAGAATAGCTTTGATTCCTCAGTTAAACCTATGTCTAGGTTTAAACTTTCGGTACGACAACCGTAACTTCCTACGATAGTTAATTCATTTTGTAGTGTAAAACAGTTTGTCATACTGGTGTGTCAATGTGGTGTGACTACGAGTCGGTAAGGAAAAAGGTGAGATAGTAACTAACATATTCCTCGACCATACGATGATGGTCCCTGGTGAAACTCTTGATGGCAACGGTGAACCCATAGAAAGCATATAAAGAGTTCTACTCAGTAGTGAAATTACCTTATTTCGATATTTAACTATTGTTTCTCACCCTAAAAATGACTGTAATATATGTAATACCTATGTAAATGTGTGTGAAATTATATTACAAGGACCACCTTATAAGGTTCAGAAACTTTCACGCAAGTGCTATCATCAACTGTACAAAGTTTAAACTGAATGGGACGACACCCACTCAATGAGCTGAGTCTACACGACAACATAATATATATTATACTCATTTGAACTTGTACAACTATTTAGAAGTAGTACAAGTTCAAATGACTTACTCACTTTACAATACTACTCTTAAGCCTTATATCCTCTTATGTGTGTAAAGCAGAGGTGTAATATACATCCAAATTTTAACTATATGGTGAACCATTGTGAGCTGGTAACTAGTAACTATAGTTTCACTATAATTCCTTAGTTGTCGTTTCGCAGAATGGAATAGAAAAAAAGCAAAGTATGTATTTGACATTCGTTCACGCCTGTCATAAACGTCAATCCATTCTATTCCATTCAATAAAATAACGGCTAAATCGTGGCACTTTTGTTTACCGAATGAAATCTCTAGTAGAAAGATATGGTGGATTTTCTTAGATATGATTGTCATCAGTGACCGAACTTATTTCTCATAGATTGGCCAAAGAGACGTCCTTTCCTTAATATCGAAAAAAAACAGACAAAAATCGCTGTCGCGAAAATATTTGAGATTATTAATTCGCTCGAGTAATTAATCGCGCAACAAGTATGTAAAACTAAACGCTGCCGGGAAGTTCAAATCCTTTAGCTTCGAAGTACATACATTCCCTATAGTTTCTAAACAATTAAACATTTTTTAACTATGGTCTCTAAGTTTTCAGGAATTAGCGAAAATCTTCATATGTTTATATTTTCTTTGCAAATTTATTTAAAAAGTTGTAGGTAGGTATATACTAACAAATGAGTGGTATTTTCTATTATTGACTAAACTGTCATTTTTAAATCGAAAAAGTATAGAAAAACGGTAAAACCAACGTTTTGTTGGCGTGGCGAAAATAGCACAGTGACAATCGGTCACTGTCAAATGCATACAAATCAAAGAATATTGAGCACGGTTTGCCCCCTAAAATCCAACCACACGTCCTGATCGACTACCTGATCTCGTGGGGGGCGGACACACGGAAACGAATTTACTGGCGTGGCTAACGTGGTTCTGGAAGTCTTTTTTAAAACTTGAAACTTGACATTGGCGTCTCGCCATTAATTTTATAAGACGTTTACATTTACTAGAGACTGGCAAAATTGCGGCAATTCCGTTGCAGAAGCCATTTTAAGAAGAAAGAAAGAAAGAAGATAATAATTTAAGTATAGCGGCGGCCTCACTCAGTTCACGTTGATGTTACGGTAACTTGCCATTGAACATTGTTTCATACCAATGAAATCACTTAAAGCAACATTCGAATAGCTATAACATTAGTTGGCGATCAGCAAATTATATAGCCCCAACTGCAAGCACATTTAGAGGATGCAAGCTGGTACAAAGGTCATACTCGTACAATTATAGTATTAGTAATATACTAGACGGCCCAAGGCCTTGTAGTAAACTACGAAGTAATTGCACATCATTACCCGTTTCATATCCGCGTGGATATATTTATCTATTTCATAAATGATCTTTGGCGTGCAATAGGGCTTTGTGATAGCTGATGGATATTTCCTTTATGGCTTGGCAAACAGACTAAATTACTTATTCGTGATCGGCTTCAAAGGGGTTTAGTTTGTATAAGTTTACTGCCACAGGCAATTAATAGGTACTACTATTTGGGTCATTCTTTCTGGCAAATGGATTGAATATGTACTAATGATAGTTTAAAGTTTAGCAGTTAGTAGTAACGTTCTGAAAAGTTTTTGGCTTACAACTATCATCCGTTGTGATGTTTCTCTAAGTTAAACTATTGTAAATTGCTAAGTCTATCTATCTGTAAAAACTAGGTGTTAGAAATGTACCTACAGAAAATGTTGAAAAGCAATTAGTATGCTGACTGTTCAAATAAATTTAAATAGGAAAAAGTGAATTCTTCAACGGAATTTGACACCGAAATCTTTCCCTTACAGGGGAAAGATTTCGTGATCGAATCCCGTTCACTTTTTCCTATCTAAATTTGATAGCACTTAGAAGCTATAAGACTAGGTATGTCTCGATAGTTGCGTGAAGTAAATTCTGAAAAATATAAAGAGGCTTAATACCCGTAACATTTAAGATGATTGCGAATCGATTGCAGTTCTACTGCGACCAATGAAATCGCGAGAGAGGTGACGTATTAGCCATGTAACTGCTTTTTGAGCGATTTTATTGGTAGATGAGATATTCCATAACGTCAATTTAAGAGTAAATTTAGCGGAATGAGGCCTGGTACTATTTTTGTGTAAACGAATTGCGTAAAGTTAAGCAAGAAAAGAGTCGTTTGTTGTGAGACGTCTAAAATACAACTAAAGCTAAGAGGCTGATTAACTTGTTAGGAAATCTTATACGAAACCAATGTTATAATAGCAAAAACTACAAAGAGTATTTGGGTTTTTCCGCATTCAACCGGCAACTAGGAAATTAAATATAAATTTATTTGTAGAGGTTTTTTTCTGTTTTGTACACTAATAATGTTACCTTCATTAGTGTACAAAGTACAACTAACAATAATTATTTATCAATCGAATACATTTCTGCTTCTATTTCGTTTGGCTATAATCAGATGTTGCAATACTCCATATTGTAAACATATATGTATCATGTTAACAGAACAATAGCTATTTGTTTCCGGGTTTAATCCATGGATATGTGCGAGACTGTGGATTCTCAGAACAATAGCCTTCTATTACTACATCAACTGATATCATAACAATGTGCACTTGATGGTCCTGGAGTGAAACAGTCTAGTTCTTTTCACGGTCTTTTCCTATCATGTTGCACAAGCCATCTTCTCGAAAGTCCTCCTTTGTGATATTACCTGGTTTTTGCAGCAACCCTTCAACTCAAAATTACGTGCAGAGAATTTTTAGGCCTTTATTATCCTGTTTAAAAATTCCCTGTATTAGGTATGAGTATTGGAGATAGACGTATACAGATTTTGGAAGAAGTTTTTAGCAGAAAAATAATGTTATCGTGACAATATTTCTGTTATAGATCATCATGACGTGAAGTTATTGCGTTTAAATCTTTCTAAATTAATGAAAGAAGACGTTTGACCAGCCTGATTGAAGCGATAACGATGTGGCAACAAAATGACTTGCTAAAACAATTAGATCCAAATCTAATTACGCGCCTGTTTTTTTGTTGATCAGACAAAATTGGCAAGTCATTTACACGCTACGTGGGTAAATTAATTACATAGTCGGAACTCGGATAGAAACTATATTGATTTTAGAACTAAAATCAATCATATTTTATTAATGTGGGCTATTATGCAAATAAACGAAATATTCCTTAACATTGGAGCACTGAACAATAGAGATTAACGAAAATTCTATTCGAAGCCTAAGAAAAAGCAGGCACTTTAAAACGTCCAACAATACGTTCTGCTCAGAGCGGGACAATGTCTATTTTAAACGTGTACCACTGCTCCTATCCGCAGTTTTCAAAATAAATAAAATAAAAATATCCCGCTTTAACCAATCGAAGCGAGGTTTGGTTACACCTTTACAGTGAAGATGGAGGTAGAACAACTGGCCCTGCCCACACATTTACAAAGGTACGTCATTTTCTGAGCCTTTTCTCAACTCGATTGGGGTCAGTTTTCTAGTCTACGTTGCGGCTGAAATTCTATATTTTCCCTGAAATGATTGCTATCTGACCTTCACAACTAATTGGCAACATTGAAATTCTGTAACAAGACAAGTCGGATCTTCGAAGGTTTCAATTACCCATAACAAATACCATAGATTCATGCTTTCAAATATTTGCACTGAACGGGAATCGAACCCGCGCCTCTTGCGCAGCAATCGCGTTCACTACTGCTACACCACACAGACCTTATTCATTTTAAGGTACGTATTCTGGACATATTCCGTACGGGATTCAAACCTGTAACGATTGTGATTTAACGTATTAGCCATTAAGCTATAATTTTCGGTCAGCCACTTGGAACAATAAAAAGTAAACCAACAATTCCTAGACGCGTCATTCTGTAAAAAGTAAAAACAAAAAGGTTACCTAATTTTTAGGTCATTATCACTATTGAAACCGTAATTACGTATCGGCTTTGACCCCAAATGTCATGACGTAGACAATTTTATATTATACAATACTATCGACAAACCCATTGGGAAATTACTCGGTGCTTTACCGATTACAAACATTATCTATTGCAACCTTTTGCATTTGGAATAGTGTCAACTTTTATCCGGGTTAAGACCGTTACAGACCTAAGAGACTTTATGTAAAAAGTTATAGAAAAGTAATTTAAGGCCGGCTTGAATGGTAGCTTAGTAGTTAAGGAGTCGGCCTCACGATTGAAAGGTTCAAGGTTTGAATCCTAGCCATTACAGTACCGATGTGAACCCACTCTAACACACAAGTCATTGAGCTTAGCTGGAGGGGTTAGAGGAAATATTAATGATTCCGGTTGCTAGTATTTAAAAAAATATATTTAAAATGGTAGCATTAGAAGTGGTGAACGATTGCAGTATCAAAATTCTTCGAATGTTGCTGACCGTGGCCAAAATAAAAGGAAGGTCACAAGGTGGTTGGACGAACACGATGTTTTTGTGGGAAGCACAGTGAAGTGTTTGCAGTCACCTCGGTCTTTCCCACCTGGGAACCCCTTCAACTAAACAAGAGGTGTGTGTTTCATTCAATAAAATTAATTGTCTAAGTCGTACTGCAGCTGAATTTTGCATTCTATAAATCTCAGTCCGATTCTGACACCACATAATGCCCAGAACAATATGATGCGCCTACTCCGTACTAGTTCTACTGGTGTAGGGTATTCATAGGGAGGTCCCTATGGTAGACTGGCAGCGAATGCCTCCAATAATTGAATCCGCCAATGTACTTTGTGCCTAAAGTATAAATAAAGAAATACAGTGTTAGCGGATCGGAACCGGCTACGATGAGGAAAACTTTTTAGCAAATCTAAAACCCGATTGAACATAAAATTATGAGAAAATATAGTTTGTATATCTGCAGAAGTTATATAAATCAAAAGGAGGAAGCTCATCATGGCCCCTAAAAGCCCGGGATTATATGAACAAAGTTGATGATGAAGAAACCGAATTATCTCAATTTTTCTGAGCCAGTCGTTGGAAAGGTGTGGCCGTTTCGGTAAACAACTACGATAGGTGCAGAGCAGTGACTAAGTTCAATCAAAAGTAAAGCTTAAGTCAAGGCTGTCTGAGAATGTGGATTTGTATTAAATATTTAGTGGAACTGTTTTGCCTGTGGCATATAGTATAGACCAACATACTGGCAAACTAGTTGTTGCAAATGAATTCAATCAATTCATTAAAATAAACCTCAATATGATATCGTTCCCATCGGTGTAGGTATTTATCTGTTATTGGATAACATGACTTATTCGGAATTCCCAAGTATGATGAAAACATCTAGATAAAATATTAATACGACATCTATTTCGCAAAATGTACATAAGTATTAAAGAAGCACGTTTACTGGTTAAAAATTCCAAGTGTTTATGGCGTACCTAATAAAGAAAAGTGGTACCTCAGCACTATACGTGTCAGTTTATCAGGACCCTGATTCTACTAATTTTTAACTTGAGATCACAAAAACTGCCATGGCATTTTCGACTTTATTTACATTGCCGTAAAGAGTTAATTATATCGTTTCATTCTATCCACACAATGCCATTTAATTTTGAACTTTAAGCGTGTAAGTCATAGTCTAAAATTAAATGATTCTTTTTGTAATCTCAGTTCCTTGACAATGGTGGACAATTAGTATAATCGAGGGGTTAGGCCCAGGTATCCCTCATATACAACTAGTATAGTTTGATCAATCTTCAGAGAACGTCAACCCCGTATGTAGTAACAATTGATAAGACAACGAATACTTGAATTAAGGTAATTGACACCTTAATTCAAGTATTCGTTGTCTGACTTTGTTGCACTCTGCATTGCAAGTGAAAGTATGTGTGTAGTTATGTAGTGTTTTGTAAATTTTGTGCATGTGTAGCGAAAACGAATTGGAGACGGACATCTTTTCGAAATGCAAACAATAAGTGGGTTGCTTGCTTTTTTCTCAACCAGAAATACAACTAAATGTTGGTGTTACCTTAGGGAATAAAAAGTCTCATAAATGATATTTTTATAGCACTTAGGTGAAAAACAAGCACACAGTCAACCTGATGGAAAGTGGTTACCGTGGCCTATAGACATTTGCAACACCAGGTGGGTCACACTTGTGCCGACTGTGTAAAGAGGAGGGGTGAAGTCTAAAAGAGTTTCTGAGCTGTCAGTCCAGTTTCTTGGTCATCCCAACGACAACACAAAACCTCGCCAGTGAGCTCTGGCTACCCTACTCATCACCGGAAACACAACACAGGTTATTATTGGCAGCGGTATTCTGTAAGGCGGAGTTACTTCCCCAGTCGGACTGTTCAATTAGAACATGAGCTATAGACATGTCCTACCTCCGTTATACTGGTTGTCAAATAGCATCATGTCATTGACTGTCTGTCTAGATAACGCAGCCTATCAATCGATTATATCAGGTATTACGTTTCATTAGACACGTATCGATAAACGTCTTCACCTAACACTTTACACACTACGAATAATGTATCCATTCGCACGCACGTCTTGAAATTCCTTACCAGCGCACGTGTTTCCTTCCTCCTACAGTCCCGGGTCCTTTAAGCGGGGCGTGAAAAATCATCTGATGGGGCCGTCAAGCTGAGCGCCACCATTGTAACTTTGTACGTGTTTGTGATGATGACCCTTTTTCATGAGACTTTGCCTGACGATTAGGCGAGGTGAAATCAAGTTGACGTGCCATAAATTAAAGATAACTAATATCATAAAAACTATAAAAAACCAACTAATATCACACGATTGTTGTGTAGCACGTAACTCCAGCCATGAAAACGGTAGGTATATTTGATCTAGATGAATGTAGCCTATTTTGATAAGTTATCGATATTTACTTAAATTATCAACATCTGTAGTACCATAGAAAGTTAATATTTGCAAGATAACATCAGTTCTTCGTCATATAAATAAGATACGGATCTTTTTATACCACTTAGACAAGCACACGGCCCTCCTAATGGAAAGTGGTTACCGTGGCCAATGGACGTTTGCAACAACAGAGACGTCACCCTCGTGCTGATGACCCTATAGAAAGTTTATTATTCTTGATGAGGTCAATCTAACCAGTAACATATTAAGTTGTTTATTTCATTGGCATTACCAAACATACAGTACTGTTCAGGTAGTCTTGAAAATGTTATAGCGGGATTAAGAATAGCGATGATGCAACAGCAAGCCGCTACAATCTAGTAAAATCAGTCTGCTGACTGTAGAACTCAACAAAAAGCAGATTGCTATTTTGCTGGGCTTGGTGTGCTGCTGCTTTATCTGCTGTAAGGAGTGAAACAGTATTTCACGCAGACAAACACACACGCACACACACACACACATACAACCCGCTGGCTGGGTTAAGAGGTTGATACGTTAGACATCACGATATTATGATCGTATTATGTATCTTGAGTTTTAAGTACTTTATTGTACCTAAGTATTGTATGTACATATTTATACTGCGCGAGTCGGGGTCATGTCATGACTTTGCATTCATTCTAGAACTGCCGCGATGTAATTGTAAGTTTTGACCTTGTAAATAACGTCGGAGATTGGAGACGTAGTGCTTAGGTACATGCATTATTTAATACAACAATTCGGTTCATTTGGATGGACTTTAAGTACTCCAGTGCATTTTTTTTTATACCACTTTGGTGGCAGATGAGCACACGGCCCACCTGATGGGAAGCGGCCTATGGACGTTTGCAACACCAGAAGCGTCACACACGTGCTGCCTACCCTGTAGAAACCTTCTATTGCCCTTCTTGAAGAACCCCATATTGGAGTCGCTTGGGAAAACCACGGCAGGGAGCTCATTCCACAGCTTGAGCGTGCGCAATATTACAAAGAGACAGCCACAGTTAACAAAATTATATAAAACACAACGTATTATTGAAGATTTACGAGATCCAGTTACCGTAATAAAGCGACTACAATTAAACAAAAACAGTTCAAACTTGACTAGACCTTTGAACCGCATAACCCTGAGTTTTAAAGCTTACCAGTTTAATTTACTTGCATAAAAAGTGGTAATATGAAATCTGTTTACATTATAACCTCTCTGTTATTATAAATTATATACATTTTTGTTTGTTACTTCGTATTATATGCATAGCCGTATCGATACATTCATCCGATTGTGATAAATGTTCATGGGCACTAGATAAGTGAAAATTTGTTGGTAGTCGTTTCGTAGAATGAAATAGAATATAGCGCTCATCTTCTTCTTCTTAAGATGTTTTTTTTTGCAAGCAGATTCACCAATGTCAAGTGGTAAATAAAATACAAAATTGTTAATGGCGAGACGCCAATGTCAAGTTTTTCAAGAAAATCTTCCAGAGCCACGATAGCCACGCCAGTAAATTTGTTTCCGTGTGTCCACCCCCCACGAAATCAGTTAGTTGATCAGGACGTGTGGTTGGATTTTAGGGGGCAATATAACGCTCAATGTATGGGATTGACACGTATTTTAACTCTTATGACATTTATGACAGGCGTGAACGAATATCAATCCCATACATTGATCAATCTATTCTATTCTAATCCATTCTACAAAATGATTGCCACTTGTCAAGGAGCTCTTGTCTGCATTTGCGTAAAGTTCTAATAAAACGAATGGAATTAATTCCATACGTTTTATCATTTCATGTATGTCGCTGTAATTGATATAGGATATCAATATCCGATGACAGGATTTTAACTGTTTCAATTAAAGTCAGGTTTTGGTTTTGTGGTGAATCAACCAATGACATTAGAGCGGATTTATTTACTATAACATAAGGTGTTTTTGCAAGAAAACGGCAAGAATAAATTGAATGCCCACGTTTTTTCAAGGATAATACATACTGTTAGTCAAAAGAGGTAGAGCTGTTTATGTGACATACAAACAAATATTCAATCAAAAAAGTGTAAATCACGTTTAAAACATAGACGATGATAAAATTATTAGCGAGATATTAAGATATCTTAGGAAATCACATCTTTGTGCGCTCTCCGTAACAGAAATAAATATTTCTATATACATATATTATTTCATCAAGGATGTTAACTACTTTTTTATTCTCGAAAGCTGATCGCTTTTCAATAATAATATGAACTGTCAAAGTGAAATATTAATTAAAATAATTATGATGAATAGTTTTAAAGGTTTTAAAATTCTAATTCTTCCCGGCCCGGTAAACGTTCTATACAAAATCGTAAGTGTAGTAAAAATGTATGAAGCGTTAGAGAATATCGCATTGATATCGGCTTGCACACCTTTGCACGCACGGAATAAAGAACATTATAATTACGAAATACGGAATAAAGAAAACGTACATATCATTGTTCAGTTACACGTGCATCGTTCATAATAAAGGTAATTTGAAATTTAATAAGGAATGTAAACATATAATTGTAAATTAGATTTTTTTATTTGAACTAGGCACTTGGGGAACTTCAAATAATAAAAAGTTATAGTTTCAGTTTAGTTAAGCAATATACTTCAGTAAAAACTAAGTTACTAAGCAGTATTAGGAAGAATCGGATGACCTTGTTAACATCCCTATGTGCCATTCTAAGTAAAATATTCATAGAATTACATGTGGCGAGACACCAATGTGTAGCTAGTACATATGATCGTGAGCGAGTCTTGTATAATCTCACCTCCGGCAATCAAGGACCCATGGACGGCGTGTGTTTTGGTCGGTTCGAGTCCGACATAATCACCTCCACCGGTTTCGGTGGAGGTGGTATCCGTGGGAGTTTTGCGCACGATAAAAAAAATACATAAAATATGATCGTATTTTCGTTTCGAGGTACGATCGACTTGTACATTATTATAGGGTCAGAGGACGTCTCGTCCCAGTCTTATACTGGGGCCAGGGACTAGATGGATCTCTCCTAATTTGATAGTGGTAAACTGGGCCCACTTGGATTCAGTTTTTGCAACGAATATACCACTAATTATTTTCTAGGGGTTTATGGGTGCCCTTCTTGATACGGTGATCGTATTTGAGAACAGTCTTTAGAGACCAGTTTATTTGTTTTGCTTTGAGGAATCAGTTCAAGAAAGAATGAAAAGAATCGAAGCTATCCACATAAGAGTGCTTATCTTATTGCACGTGTACACGAATATGATGTCCTGAAAGCACGTATGAACTATAAAATCAAGTAGAGTATTGTTCATTCCCCAACACACGTCGAAGGCTTCATTGATCATTGTTATAAAACAATTATTTTGAAACACGTCATGATTGTTATACAGAAACAGACTTTCAAGGATCGGGACGATTTCTCGGAGGTTCTATCCAGTGTCATGACTAATATATTAAATGAAACTCAGAGCTAAAATCGCCATAACTTGTCCCGACTAATTTGTTAACGCAGTCTAAACAGCTGGAGTCACAAACTTGAAATTATAGCAGTTGATACTTTGTATTGTGAGCAATTTGGTAAGATTTTTTGGAAGTTTCGTCCCTAAGGGAGGTAAAACATGAATTTTCTTCATGTGATTCCTTTTCATGAATTAATTCCAAGACACTTGTAACAAAATACCAAGATCCCGATTTGTTTTAAGGTGCCACACCAACACACGGTCTACCTGATGGAAATAGGTTACTGTAGTACTATGGACGTTAAGAGAGTTTCTGTGGTCTTCCCACTGACGGCACAAGAACTCACCACAGTGAACTAAGCTCCCTTACTCTTGACAGCAGATAGCAGCTTCCTTACTCACTGCCGGAAACAGAACACAAGCCTATTATTAGCCGCGGTATTCTAGGCGGAGGTACTTCCTTAGTCGGACTGCTTTATTGAGACGGGAGATCCTACATCCTTTTGGAAGTTGATTTTCGGTACTGCACTACGACTTTGGTCCAAAAGCTGCTGAATATGGTGAAACTAAATTCTCCACTAAAGGAAGATTAAAGGAATAGATTATTTTAGTAGAGACTAACTGACTGATTGAGTGAATACAGAATAGTGAGCTTTTCTCACTAGACAACGATCGGATGTTCGAGGACAAATACTGCGTCTCCCCATTCTAGCGTTTGCGATTTGTTATTACATGGTTATCTAATATCTACAACGATTTATAGCTACAACCTAGCAGTTGAGGTTGGTATGGACCCTGAAGATCTTGGCGGGAGCCCTGTTGTAATGGTTAATGATTAACTGATTACTTAGACGATGTCTGTTTGGCAATGTCACATAACAATCGATCACTTTTTGACGCACAATCAGGTACCAAGGTTAGCAAGCACGCAATTGATACAGCAGTGTATACATGTACGTACGTTTAGAATCCAAGTATAGTTTTATTTTTATAAATATAGTATCAAGTTAGTTAGTTTTCGTTTGGTAATTTATAATTATGCCACCTGTAGACCTCTTACTCCTTTTGGAGTAGCAGGACTGTATTTTTTATCTATATTACTAGAAGCCCCATGTGATCATTAAATGATGAGCCCATTACAAACATACACCGCTCGAACAGACCGCAGATTTTGGTAATTGAACCTAACGCACATAGCCACTGGTCCAAAAGGAAGTTTTATAATCTGGTCGGAAACTGTCCAATATGCGAGTGTATACGAACTGAACCCTAACTTAAAGATTGGCACAAATAAATTGCTAGCATCCGATACAATAGTTAGACTGGTTAGGTATTATTAGCTAACTAAATCCAGCACCATCGCAATAGTACTTGGAGGTGATCTGTCATGCATGTCTACGTGCCAATGAACACGACAGAGCCCGCTCTCTGACAACGGCTCAAATTTCGAGCAAGGGCATACGTTTCCCATGCTGGCACGTGAGCAAAGCCACGAGACATACTTCCTTCCTTCCTTAAAAGTAAACATAAACTACAAACGCGACAATCTACCGATTAGCGCCGCGTACCCAATAGGGATGTTGACTATTTTTTTTTTACTCTCGAAAAATTATCACTTTACAATAATATAAAGGCTTGCCAAATTAAAATATACATACACATATAGATACATGCATACATAGAAGGGATAGGCTGAGGTGTATTAAACACCCACTTTTCGCCAACTATGATTTTCGGTCCCACGTGATAGAGGATGAGCCTAATGCCGCCAATCGGGTACCGAGAGAGGAAATGCCTTCTTCGACCGGCTGTACCCACCATCATTGGCGGCCCCACAATTTTTTGGGAATCAAATACCACCAATAGTAAAAATAACCACCGCCTGGTCTTGCTTGAGAGAAAGTAACCGAACTGTCTCTCCAGGCCCGTACTCTGGAGGACGGAGATAGTTTTGGAACCTCCGCCTCGCCGTTGTTCGGTGCACCTTCCGCGGCACGGGAGAATATCTAGTCTACTAGACATCTCCTCTCTCGCTCCTTTTCAGCCTCTATGGCCGCCACCACACTCGGCATGCTGACCTTGCTTTGTATGTACACATGAATGGGCTCCACATTGAATGCATTATATTTTGAACCTATAGCGAATTTGTCAGCATACATACATTGTTCTATATTCTGAGCATATTATTGTTGACTAAATTCCTTTGCTAATTGTGCTAGAGATTTTATCGATTATGCGTGGCTTGTACAAATTGTATTAATTTACACTAGCTGTTGTTTCCAGCTCCGCCTGCGTGGAATTATGTAATATTGAACTTGTTCCAGCGACGTTTTCCCTGGATTCATTCAGATTTGTTCAGTTGTTCTGGCGCAGGACTCGGTAGGTATCTAATAGGCCGTGGCCACAAACTTAGCGTCAAGCGACGACGCGGCAACGGTGCGTGTTGTAATTGGAAGTAGCCACGAACTCAGCGTCGTCGATTCGAGAGCCTTAATGGTATTTCTTTTAAGGGCACTTACTTGTACCTACTTAGTACTGCTTTATCTCCTAGATGCACGTGTTAAATTAAGCCAATGATAATATTTTATCGTGGTAAAAGATGTCAAGGATGCATGGTTAGTAAAAAAAAAAAATAACCAGATAATTAAGGCTCAGTAAAAAAAGGTTGATAGATGTATACACGACACACACGTGAATGCAAACACACGCATACATACACACTTATTTAGTTGTACAAACTTGTTTTAAGATCGAAGTGTTTTTTTAGAGATTGTCAATATTACGAAATGTGACACAATTCACATGCCAAAGCCTGACCGTGTGTGAGCAGGTCTCAAGTCATATTTATAATGATGCAATGTCGAAACTTAGTGAAAGCGACTGATAAAGTACCTTGCTTAAAATTTGAAGGCGCGACGATATGCACGGGCGCTAGTGACGCGCCTCTCGCGAGTACTGACAGCAGAGTACTTAAGTAGGTATAGTTACCGGTATATATCTTGACCACAACATGTGCTCTACGTGCTTAATGCAGCAGTACGCATATTTGGGTACCTTTTGAGGATATTACGGGAAGCTACGCGGTGGTGGAGGGGCTTAAATCTACCAATCATAGATTATATCAAAACGATATGCGCGCCAGACCTTCCTTTTCTCTCGTGCAATAGATTCAAGATCCGTGCCATTAGCCTATCGCTGACTTTGGTCCACTGTTTACACGGTCAGACGGGTTGGTACAGGACAGAGCCTTACTTCCAGTGTTTTTTCTCTCGTAGTAATATCATCTGCGTGTTTTCCGTTAGTCGCCTCTTCCAACGGAGGTGATGAGGTGGTGAGGTGAGGGCGTCTTTTCTCTTGCAACTTTGGGTCAAGATATATGCTGGAAACTATACATACATACTCACTTGAGTATGTAATACTGGCTAATGCAAAAAAGCACAGAATCACAATATAAAATTAATAACATAAATATAGTACGAGAGCCCACGACCAAAACCATGTCTCATAGCAATACGGCAAAAACCCTATCAAATCGTTAGATTGTATGATTCTGAACCCGACTAGGTGTGTAGTAACGGTCGAAAGTGTAGCAACTGCGTGGGAGGCCATTTCTGCTGTGTCAAAAAAAAAAGACAGTCGGTATTATAGCAATACGTCTGATAGTGAAAATGTACATAGATTTTATAATTGTATTACGAAAAAGTTTGTTTTCAGACATTTTGCGCGTAGCATATAGCCTGAGCGCATTTTTGAAAATGTCAACAAATTTAGCCGACCTGTATCATAGCAATACGGATAATTTTTTTTTCAAGTTTTCGTATTGCTGCCATGATTACCAAAAACCTGTTTTCAGACACTTTAAGTGTAGCATATACTCCCAAAAACGAAAATAACGTTTAACGTTTCGACGACGATTCCGAATCGGACAGCGATTGAATACGAGAATATTTTGTAACTTTGAATAAACCGTTTTTTTTCAACTTCATCCCAGTTTCCTTTTGTGCGATTTATTTCAGTCCTTCAACTTCAATATTACGGTTTCGGGTAAATTCTTTGATAATTATCATCTAATAAATTCAGGGTCGCAACGTATTCATCGGTTTGTAGCAGAAAATTCAAGATGCCTCAATACGATTTTTAAATGATATCTGAGTATCGAAAAGTTGTCTGATAGAGAAGGTGCTACACTTAATTTGTCTGATATAAATTTTTTGCACTTGTGGACAACTTATTTTATCATGTCCAACAATGTTCAGACATATTGCTATGATACCGATCGGTAAAATTTGTTAACATTTTCAAAACGGTCTCAAAATTTAATGCGTTCACATTTCCGTCTGAAAATTGTTTTGTTCGCATCAAATAACCAAAATTTACCAATAAAAAAGATTTTCAGACGTATTGCTATGAGACATTTTTTTTGTCTCATTTTTAATCTTTTTAAGTGATTTTACGGGTTTGCGCTACACCACTAACGTCTGAAAAATATGTTTCCGGTATCTCAGAACTATCATTAAACTACAGTCTGCAAATCAGACATATTGCTATGATGCAGTTCGGTAAAATTCTTTGACAATTTTGAAAATTCGGTCTGATCAAACGCTACGCGGAAAATGTCTGATATTGGTATTTTCGACTTCAGGATAATCGTATCTATCGATTTGATGCGGTTTTGGCCGTATTGCTATGAGACAAAAATTTTGGTCGTGGGCTCTCGTACTAATAGTGATTGTCTAAAAACCCCGTGATGAAGTTTTGTGACGTAATCAATATGTCGTCTTCGTGTCCGTGTAATAAAATTCTTGTACTTGTTCAACATTTCAAGGATAACTACATGTGACGCGTGGTAAATGAATCTAGTCGATCAATGCGTACCTATAGTCCGGTATCATTATGATCAAACGAGCTAAGTGGTCTAATAGGATTTTTAATTATAGTGATCAGAGAGAGAGTGAGGCATGCATGATGATTCTGAACCAGTACTAACTATTAAAGAATCTTCTTCAGAGCGCCAACCCTAATTGAATACCTACAAATTCAAAGCTTGCATTTAGAAACCCGGAACCCGCTACTCTACCGTCCATTATGTGATTTTTTTTTAATTATATTAAGTGACTACCTTTCAATTTCAAAAACCCAAGAGGAAAACGTATTTATACCTATTATAAAATATTAATCGTAAGTATAGGTATAGGCACGTGTGTGGACCGGAAATGTGCTCAAAATTAGCTCTATACGCCCAGTACATGTTTTTGGTCTGTCTTTTGAGGATAGCACGGGGTGGAACTGGGGTAGACGAGCTCTTATCTACTAATCATTGAATATATCAAAACGATCAGTAGCACTAGCATGAACTCCTATCGAAATCGTAATGTAAAGGTTTCGAGAGAACGGAGCATTGTGATTGGCAGTCTGCCTCTTGTGAACCTGTGTGCGTGTGTAGCCCGCCAATCGTAATGCTCCGTTCTGTCGATACTTTTACATTACAAATTCGATAGTATTTCGTGCTAAGGCTACTGCGCGTGCGAAGGTTTCGTTACCCTCGTGAGTTAGGTTTAAGAGCCGTGCAAATAGGTATATCAATCAATCAATAAGGCTATCGCTGGCTTTGACCACTCAGGTGGCGGACAAGCACGCGGCCCACCTGATGGAAAGTGGTTAACCTGACCTATGGACGTTTGGAAAAAAAGGGGCGTCACATTTGTACTGATGGAAGTGTGAGAGCGGTTACCGTGACCTATGGACATTAAGAAGACCAGGGGCGTCACATTCATACTTCCGACCATATAGAGAAAATCGGGAAGGAGAAAGAGGGAGTGGAGAAGGTTAAGAGAGTCTCTGTGCTGTAAGTGCATAAGATGAAGAAGGGTTTCTCAGTTTTCGCACTGACAAGACAAAACCTCCTCCTTCCCTTCTTTCCTTCCCTAAGGAGGTGCTTCCCCAGTTGGACTGCTCTATAGGAGGGAAGATACCGACATGTCCTACCTCCATATATAAAAATAAATCCTATAGTAAAGTGTGACCATTATTAATGCATTGATAATGATGAACATAAAAAATATGATAAGTAATGAGAGAAAATAAGAAGAGAGCAGCCTAACAGTGGGAGGGGATGTCCAACACTCCAAGCAACCTTAAAAAACTGCTTGTGGTTTCAACCAAAAACCGATCGCATGTTAGGACCAAAATATAAAAACCAAAAATTATGTACTCTGATCAATGCAAGTCTGAGTCCTTGGTAATTAAGGTATAGGGGTCATTTTCCATCTGATTGTAACATAAACTTACAACCAGATGGAGATGAAGAATGGCCCATCAAACAATCACATTACCATAAGGCAGGTTTAGGTCTATTAATGACCCGTATATAGAAAAAAAAACTACTAAAAATATCTGAAACTTCGGGCTAAATGTAAGTAATACCAATTGCAATAGAATCTATTAAATAGTGGTTGGAGTTCATTATCTCTCTTAGGGCTTCTACAGGACTACATGTGAATGTTAGAAGCAAAGGGGGTTAAAAAGTTTTGAAAATAAGCTTACTTAATTTGTTTTTGAGAAGATCACATAAATAATATTACAGTTAAGTATACATAAAGTACCTATACATTATGCATAAGTAAATTTAAGCTATTGTATTCTAAAATCTATAAGTTCATGTTTTCATTCATGTGTACATAAATATTCTATTAGATCAGAACTCACAAACATGCATAAAATATTTTAATACCGTTATTTCTTCAAATGAGACCTTTATTGTAAAGCTGATATGGGATATTATTTATTTATTCTTTGGGCATGGTTTTTATGGATCCAGCTAGGTGTAGCTAAAGAAGTTTTTGATATTATTAATAAAGTTTTAAAAACCTTCTTAGATTTTGTCTCGCGTGTCTAACAACTTTTTAAATTGTTATGTAAATGGTGTCCATGAATATATATTTACTATTGAAATAACAATAATTAGCTTGCCTCCGAATTAGTTAATATGAATAACTACATTAGAAATAAAAGTTCTTAGTACAAACTTACCGAGGAAATAAATTATTTTCTAATGAAGAATAATGGTCCACGGATTCAAGTAGATCACTAAAGTTTCACCATTCATTTAATGTTGTGTTACACAAATTCTAGTTTTTCATTTTATTAATGCACATTGCCGTTATATTGGCCAGATAATAACTCCGGAACTCCTAATATACACCAAGTTCGGCAAGTTCTAAGTCGTGTAGTAATAGGTACTTAGGTACTAACACTAAGTAGGTACTTAAGTTGTACTGATCAGTGATATGATAACCTTTGATAATCCTACAACTGTCAATCAGTTATGTCATTAGGTGTCAAAAAATAAACTACTCTACACTTTTAGCATACAAATGACATTTACATCAGAGATTGCCAGTATTTTTCATAAATTTCCATTGATGTTTATGAGAGTAAATATTATTGGAAATATATTAGCTGCTGCCTGAAGAGCCAGCTACGCGTCCATGCAAAAGTGGTATTTTTGGGCAATAATTGACGGCTGAAATTAACAAGAGTCAGTTGAACTGAAATAATTTTAGTAGATTGAGTTGAAGTTAGATAGATAGTTTTTGTTTGGAATGAGCAGTTTTTAGTAGGTAATTACAGCTTTCCTAAAGACAGGTTAGATGGCGCAGCCGGCACTTTAGTAAGAAAAGTGTGCTGGTCACATCTAGTGTTCCCTAATTTATGTGTTCTTCGGTTTTCGAAGCATATATACATATGCATTTCAACTTCTTTCTAATCACAGACACACACAGGCAGGTCTTTCCTCTGCCGCACCATTAAGTCTTGGAATTCCGTGCTAGCTCACGTATATCCTTCTTCCTACAGTCCCGGGTCCTTTAAGCGGGGCGTGAAAAAGCATCTGATGAGGCCGTCAAGTTGAATGCCACCATTGTACCACTTTATGTGTTTGTAATGGTGACCCTCGCTCCTGAGACTTCACCTTGAGCTTACCATCGGGCGGGGTGAAGTCAAATTGAGGTGTCATGAATACAAAAAAAAAGACTAAATTGGTCACCACGCGCTAGCTGAAGATATATTGCCGTAACAACAAAACAAATGTCTTCTATGTTATAAAAATAGAAATATAAGACCCATATCCAATTAAAAAAGTATGTGCTTCAGTTCAGCACAGTTTTATATGATTTTCATGGAGTAGTCCATGTGTATGAGAAATAACAAATTCTGCAATGAAATCTTTCATCTCTACAAATAAATCTTGTGTTGGGCTGATTTTATATGTAGTTGTTTTTAGCCACATAATATGGAATGTATAGAACCTATAGCTAAGAAAGAAAAAATAATATTATATAGTTGCTGAAAAGGTCGAACCAGTTTGATAGCAGGTGAAAACAATTAATGTTTATTTGGCTCACGATTTGTAAATGGGGACCCATACGAGGTCTGCTCTTAAAGCTTTTTCGAGTTATTACTCTGATTTTATTACATACATTATGAGGGGAAACTTATAGACTGGCAATAAAAAATAATTATGTGCTCCTCTCGTATTCTTTGATTTCGAAAGAACAATCGGTAACTGGAACGTGACTTAGGTAATCTGTGGTAGTAGTGGAGTGGAGAATAATGGACACTTCTTCAGTCAACGTTCTATATATAAGTTTCTACGATTTTACATCTTTTCACTATTGTCAGTTTTCATTTTAAAGAGCGTTCTTGATTATTCTATAAGGATTTAAAACATATATTTGTTATTTCTGGCAGCACTGGCCATAGTGATAGTCATTCATAACTCACTCAGTTAAATCCATCAAAATTTCATTTAGTTCAGTCAAACTCATTCAATATTCACTCTCTTCACAAACTTGTCAAAACGAACCGAACGAAATTTCCAAAAACCCTTGCTAGACAAAAACAGCTGTTGACAAAAGTATTTTTATCGCTTCTGGACAAAAATATGGTTTTGTTTTTATAACGACACGCATATTGGCAATTCGGCAGTTGTTGTTGATAAGTGTTGGTGTACGCTCGTCTATTGAAAAGTTCTTTGATTAACGAAACGAAGACGCAATAAAATATGTCTAGTGAAAAGCCTGTGTCTGTCGTGTCTGGACAACCTACATCGAGTGTTGTAACGGGAAGTTCGCAGGCATTGCAACCTGCTGAAGATGATAATTCAAAGTCGTGCTGGGTGTGTTTTGCGACAGAAGCGGACGACCGGCTTGCCGCATGGGTGCAGCCTTGCAAATGTATTGGCACTACAAAATGGGTGGGTATAATTTGCATTTTTGTTGTAGACTATTGTGGTCGGTATGCCTACTTCCGATTTGTGATATAAACACGTAAGGAAGTGAAAGTAGTAAGTTTTTTTTCAATTATGTGTGTAAACTTCAAACAAGTGCTATTATTTGATAAGAAAGGTTGAGGTATAAGTTTTGGTTGAGTCTCTGAGGACGATATAGACACATTTCTATAGTTTATTATTTCGTCCTATGGCTGATATGATGATGATTATTTAAAAAATGTTCCTTGTCATTACTACACTAAAGGCATAACTAACATAAACTAAAATTTAAGTAACCAGAGTTTAAACTTCATGTCTATTTTAGCTGAGAAAATAATTATTAATTATGGTAGGTACACTGACAAAATACTCATCCAACCCTATAAAAGTAGGCAAATTAAATACTATTTTACCCTTCATATAAACAATAAAAGTATAAATAAATAATCTTAATATCATTTAAAAGGTACAACTAACAAGATAAGTTGTTTATTCTCAATAAAATGTCAATATTATGGATGCAAGGCAAAATTAACCACTTTAATATTTTTTCTTGAAATTTCCATTTATAATTATTATTATCAGTTTTGAAATACAAAGGAAATGTTTCAACAGTGCACTTTCTACTAAACAATGTGTGAATAAGTGGAGCAACAAGGTGAGATGTTCCGATAGAATTAAATAAGTTTGCATTAGTGTTGCTATGTCTTTTCAATGTAGAAAGATGTCAATTTAACTGATAAATGTACCTTTTTGGTTTAATATATTTTTGTAAATGAAGAGATAAATTTACACAATAAATGAGGTAGATCTAAATTTTTTTTAACTATTGTTTATGCCTTCTCTAATATAGCAGATCACTTATTACACATGTCATTATCATAATCCATGTTATTTACTGAAAAACAACTTGTAAATTATAAGCATATTTTATTTATAACAATGTACAGGGTGAATTACAATTAGTTTTTTATACATATTCAACAGTTACAATGGGTAGTGGTAAAACTTATTAAACTATATCAAATCAAATTAATTTTATTACTTATACATTGTCAGTGTACAGGTGTAAAGGTAATCAATTAGTTAATCAATTAGCCTATCGCAGTCCACTGCCGGACATAGGCCTCTCACAATGTTGGCAGGCTTTGGTCTACTACATCCTGGCCAGACAGGTTTGTGCAGGGATTTATTTCGAGTTTTCCTTCTCATTATTATATCATTATTCATTTATGGCCTCTTATGTTTCCCTTCAGATGAGATGAGGTACTGATATTCTTTTTCCACCACCCCACAGATACATGGAACATAAATAATAAACCATGATA
This sequence comes from Pelosia muscerda, assembly GCA_963691645.1. Taxonomy (NCBI): domain Eukaryota; kingdom Metazoa; phylum Arthropoda; class Insecta; order Lepidoptera; family Erebidae; genus Pelosia; species Pelosia muscerda. The sequence goes on from OY829121.1 coordinate 6,731,150, forward strand.
TTCCAAAGTAAAGAGAAGAAAGGTTCTCTTACATTGAGACAAAGTAAACTTTTACATTTATTTGCAATATTTGTTTCTATTTTCATATACATACACTTAACATTTAATAATACCAGTCTCTCCTTGTGGGTTATCTTATCATTATTTCCCCACAACATGGGTACACAGAGACTAGAAGGACGATCTACCTTCAAGTTAGGGACCGGAAAAAGCGTTCTACGTCTTGACTTCCCGTGACACTCGCCTTCCGCAGATCAGGGACTCCTACAGTCCCTAGAGCTATGAAATACAAATATGTATCAAACCAAACAAAAGGTCCCAACATATTTATATATTTTAGCACCACCACATAGATACATGGAACATAAATAATAAACCATGATATCCCAAAGTAAAGAGAAGAAAGGTTCTGTTACATTGAGACAAAGTAATCTTAGGTACACATATGTGTAGTGTGTGTATGTGTGTGCAGCATATGCTACAAAATTAAAATTTTACCTCAGTCTAAGTGAACACCTAATTCACGAAACAATTTCGTTTATTCAGCTTAGGCACACAAAAAGCACATAATTATAAATGTAAAAATTTTACAATTTCATTGTTTTTTTTTAATATTAGGTACACCAAGTATACTTATTATAAATAATTTGAAAACGATTCTTTCGCTGGTTCGGCAGATCCACTAAAAATATTCCAGCAAAAAACTAAGATAGATAATCCTTTTACTCGATAAGTTTTGAGTAAAAACATTGTTGCATCATTGTTGGCGCCAACTATCTACCGTTTTTTTTATTCTGAGTGACACTCACAGCCCCGCTTATATTAGGCAACTTAACGAAACTCGAGTCGTCAACTGGCGTTTCCACATCTTAAGAACTAATCCAACTCTCAAACAGCTTCGGCGAGACCCGAACTTACCGCATGTGACTGCGGTGACCCCGTACAGTCCATGACGCACTTAGTTTCGTGCCCCTTATTGCATATACCTGCACTAAAGACGACCTGAATAGAGCCACTGACGGTACAGTTGACATGGCAAGGTTTTATTCTGGAATGGTCTATGCATGGATGGATCATTGATACGAAAGATCGACAAGATGAGGATTCCACGTGATTGCTGGAATTGGAGTTAACAAAACTGGAGTAAAGTACGGCCCCACAATAAATCTAACGATACCTTTTAAGCTAAAATCTATAGAGCCATTAAGGCGACAGAGCTTCAAAACCAATTATTCACACATACCTACATTTTAAATTTTTTATGTTGTTTAGTATAGTAACGTAAAAAAAACAAAATAATTGTGTCACTCTTACAGTACCTAAATATAAATCTAACGACACATATCAAATTCGAATTCATTTTGCCGTTCATGCAGAGCGTGCCAAACAACTATAATCACATACCTACATTTCTTTTTTTTATTTCGATATACCCAGTGTATATGTACCTAACTCTAAATACGAAACTAACAATATCTTTCAAACTCAGAATCTCCTGAGCCTAATCGGCTCAATGAATTCAACGCAGGCATCTCTCCGTAAGCAGCGGCGCTGCCGGTAAACAAATTACTGCACCAGGATGGCAACTCACAACCAATTCTGTCACTATGATAGGAGTAGAAATGATGTCGACTCGAAACTTTGAGAGATTATGAGTGGACACTAAAAATGTCAGTACCTGCAAACAGTAGATCCTTTGACACACATCCTTAGATTATTGTTTGGAATAACACTTAGTACTCTTCACAGACAACAGCTAATCAAATATGTTGTATTAGAAATACCACTGATATTTGGTTATGGCGGTCCGATGGCAGTCGCTTCACGGAAAATATCGAAGTTCAGCCGCATTTTAGTTAGACTAGAAAGCCGATTTCAACGGAGTTGGGAATAAGCTTAGAGAATGATGAATATGACAACTACTTATAAAGGGTAATTCTAGAGTATTATTTGATGTGATAGCAATTATTTTAAAATCATCAAAATACCTTCAAATTGACGCATCAAACATGAAAAAAAAGTCATTGAACTATGGGACAAATATTTTTCGAAGAACCTTGTCGAGGTTGTTTTGATGCATTTTGGTGATAACAACCAAACAACTGTTGATGTGCGTGTGATCTCCCTTGTTTGTTACTCTTTGTGCCAAGGTTATCGGGGCATTCGAGATGCGCAATGTCATGTCAATACCAGTGATTGTTTTTCTTATCCTGTCCTTCCTCATTGAAAACTAACGTCGCGTGCAACATGTCTCGTGTATTTTTTCAACACAAAACTGATTATAATACAGTCGTACACTGTTAGAAAAATTGTGATACGGTAAATAGATGATCATCATTATCATCTTAAAGTTCCTAGTTGCACCCGATGATTTTAACTAAAGGCCTGGGGTCCGTTTACTCATTCTCCTGCTTTGGGTTTGGCTTTTTATGAGAGTGACTGCCTCTCAACCTCGAGAGGAAAGCCTGGGCCAGACCCTCGTCTGTTGATCAGAGTGATGCGTCATTATTCGAAGCTTAGTAGAACCACAGATTAAAGTCAAACTCAAACTCAAACTCATTTATTGCGAAAATGGGTAATTTATAGATAACATTCAGTAAATAAAGTCGTCCCTCCATAATCCACCCTGAAGGCAAGCAATTTTTCAGGTATTTTTAAATTAATATTGATTATGTACTAGTAATATTTTTTTTTTTTATAAAGAATATTAGCAACCGTAGTTACTAATATTCCCTTTAACCCCTCCAGCTAAGCTCAAAGACTTGTGTTAGGAGTGGGTTCACGTCGGTAGTGTAATGGCCAGGATTCGAACCCGGGACCTCTCGATCGTAACGCCGACTCCTTAACCACTAAGCTACCGCCGCTTTTATATATATGAAGCCGCGGTAGCCTAGTGGTATGGGTAATGGACTGCTGAGACGAGGTCTCGGGTTCGATCCCAGGTTTACCATGGCACACACCTATGACTTCAATGCTTTTCGAAGTTATGTGTGTATTTATCGCAGGTTTATAAGTGCCCGGTTAATGGCAATAGGCTCGCCACCTATTACATTGGGACCTAAGCATAAACTGGCGAAATGTGGGTGCTAGCACCTCTGCCTACCCCTTCGGGGATAACGGCGTGAGTTTATGTTTATGTGTAATAATTATATAAAATTAACAAATTAAATACAATAATTAGTCCATCAAAGAGAATATTATTAATAAATAGTTACTACGGTAGGACTTAGTAGAAGCTGCATCGGTGGCCACCATGCTTTTGACTGCACTCCTACTTAACATCAGGCGCAGTCAGGCGACTTAAATATGAAAAAAAAAACATATCACATAATCACATAGACACAATTATTACAAAAATTGTGAGGTACAAAATACCTCAAGGCAAGACTGACATTGAATCGGCTGTATAACCTTAATACATTATGTAATTAATATAACTATATAATATTTATTGTATATAATATACGCTAAGTTATTGGACGGTGATGACGTCACGTGACGTCGTGGCCATATGAGCAGCTCCCAGCTCCCGTACCAGCTGTCAACTGTCTCATTTTTGTTTTGAATTTTTGTTATAGCCTATCAATTTACATAGGTAACCCGATTACCCGAATAACATGTTCTTTGTTAATAATTATCAAATTTTTTAACAAAAGATTCAACCGGCGTCTACAATACCTACACGGAAATGTGAAAGACATTTTAAACAAATACCTTGAAGAAAAATGCGTGTAGCCTTTTCTAGGTGTCGATGTCGGTGCCAAAGTTGGTTCATGAAATACAACAACTTAGTTGCAGACAGCCGAACAGTGGAGTCCTAAGCCCGGTTTAGCACATTAATGAATTATCTTCATTATAATAAAATTAATAGTTTGGCAAGTAGTACCTACTACTGTATATTCTGTATGAAATGTCATAATTTGATAAGATGAAAGAAAAGAGAAAGACGCATCTCTATGACGTAGACACCTCCATTCATTTACTGAGTAGGTACAAATACACCTCTTTGTTTTATACGAGTATTTACTTTGATTCAAGTACAAATATATTTTTTTCCTACGTTCATCTACGTCATTCATTTTCCTAACCTCAAGCTACTCAAAGCAGGTCGTATATGCGGGTTTACGGCTTTTCTACTTAGTTAACTAATTTGCCAGAATTTATTTGCCAAGAGACCTTTTTCATGAACCAATAAATAAATGTGTAATCAAATCTATAGTTAGATAACAATAACTACAGAGCTTCGATATCGCTAATTTGGTTCTAGAGGTCCAATGATATTTTCTGTGAAGCGGCTGTCTTCACGGAAAATATTGAAGTTCAGCCGCCATCGTATTTCTAACTAAGCTGCCTATTTCCAATTCCGTTGGGGTCCGTTTTTAGTCTACTAGAAAGCCGACCTCAACTGTGTTGAGAATAGGCTCAGAGAGTGGAGTTAGATATAACGGTAAAAAAATCGAGATATGAGCAAAAAATATGTACATTTACAGCATTTTGAATAACGCTTGGTATAACTAAATCACAGCATAGGTTTTCTCATTTTTAACTTATAATATTATTTTCTCAGATTTTACTTTTAGTATAGGTTTGTATATATTTTGTATGTATCTAGTTGTACATATTTTATTTTTATTTTATACTTAATTAAATTGTAAATACTAATATTATAATTCCCCTACTAATGAATAATTTACGTTTTTTTTTACTTTATGTAAGAAGGTAAGTTCTTATTGCGATGAATGCAAAACTACTAAACCGATTTTGATGCGAATTTTGCGATGAAAAATCTGCCTTATATTTGGTTGGATTTGCTCGAGTAGAACCGGAGATATAATTAAAAATCGCTATGATACACTCACACGGGCAGAGACACGAGCATTTGTTAGTACTTATATTATATTTACTAAAAAGGTGAAGGACACATTAATTATCATTTTATGATTAAAACGTCTCGCTCTGTTTGTTAATGTACTTGTAAACTCTCGAATATTTTCAGGGTCACACTGCATCCATTTTTTTTAATCAAAACAATAGGTATTTATGCAACACAGAGTCTAAATATGTTTAACAGTTTAGATGTATACCTCTCAATAAGTATATATATGTTGAAATGAAAATAATAATATTATGTTCTATGTGTGCAGTACGTGTTTTATGAGTGACTTTCGTTTTCGTCAGCTAGCTGGTGGCGGTGCCAACCAGCATCAACATTACCAATCATAGATGATATTAAAACAACAGAAAGCCTCTGTGGTATGGCGGTAGTGAACGAGACTGCAATGCAGGAGGCGCGGGTACGATCCCCACTTAGTGCACGTATTTGTATGCATGAATATGGCTATTTGCAATGGTCTGATCGTACCTTGGAGAGCACGTTAAGCGGTCGACGTCTTTCCCGGCTGCCATACGAACATATATGGCAGTCGTTACGGGTCGTTGGAGCTCTCTAAAATCCGACTAGCGTAACTACAGAACTTCGATATCGTATAATTGGTTGCGGGTCCGATAGCAGTCGTTCATAAGTTCAGCCGCATCTTAGTTAGACTAGAAAGCCGACCCCTACTGGTCCAAAATATATGGCGGGAGGTATAAGTAGGTACGTAAAAAGAATGCAGTGACTTCTAAATAAATGAAGTACCTAAGTATAAATTACCTATCCGAAATAATTGTCTTAACAACTGGTTTGTACACGGTCGTACTGTAAGGTCACTATGTATAACAACCTGCTATGAACTGAGTGAAACTATTCAAGATCATTACTAATGATTAATTTATATATTTTAGAGTTTATTTAGTAGCTCACAAGTGTTCGAATAACTCGCTTGTATTGTTTATTTGATAGAGATGTGTAGTATTTTCACTTATTAAGGTAAGTATGATAAGTCACAAACAGTTATTTCATTGGATTTATAGTTTTATAAACCAAATTACCATAGATTTTTGTAACATTGTCTATGTCAGTAATTAGTTGATTAGTCAAAGAAACACGTATCTAAATATACTTATATACCCAAAAGAAGATAAAACACGGTCCTAAACAATTAAGTACACTGGTCTCCGAAAATTCCTGGACAATTTGAAACTAAAATTGTATGAGGCGATGCTACTACACAACATTATTTCCTCAGTCACTTCTTTCACACAATCCATACATTTTTCTTGGGCCAACCTTTGTTCTTCAAGCCTACATTCATACTTTGGATCTTTTTTACAACATTACTACCATCTCTTCTCATATTATGTCCACGCCAGTCACGTTCTCATCTCAATTTTTCATTTACTGGTGCCACTTTCAAACTTCTTCTACACTCATTCTTTATTCTATCCATTCTCCTCACACTACACATCCATAACATAACATAAACTCACGCCTTTGTCCCCGAAGGGGTAGGCAGAGGTGCTAGCACCCACATTTCGCCAGTTTATGTTCAGTTCCCAAAGTAATAGGTGGCTAATGAAGTTGTCAACATGAAATTTTATATAAATACCCTCAGATAATTTTGTTAGCTGATGATGTATTTTAATTACCCACAATAATATCAAATCACTTCGAAAAACATCAAAGATTCATTGGTGTGTACCATGGTAAAAACCTGAGATCGAACTCGAGACCTCGTCTCAGCAGTCCATTACCCATAACACTAGGCTATTTTTGTCTCTTAACTTTAAATTATCGTCCTTTGTTCCAGGTGCATCAAAGTTGCCTCCAACGGTGGGTAGACGAAAAACAACGAGGGAATATAACTCGAAAAGTCCTGTGCCCTCAGTGTAAAGCAGAGTATATTGTAGTGTTCCCTTCTATGGGTGCTTTTGTCGCACTCTTGGACGCCATGGAGGAGATTACACACAAGATCTGCCCCTTTATCGCTGGTGGCGTGCTGTTGGGGTCCATATACTGGATCGCTATCACATATGGAGCTGTCACAGTCATGCAGGTAGTGTTATATTTGATTTAGTAATGTTATAAGCGGCATATGACGATTTCCGTGGCATAGCGGTAGTGAACGCGACTGTTACGCAGGAGGCGAGGGTTCGATTCCCGTTCAGTGCAAATATTTGTGTGCATGAATATGAATATTTGGACTGGTCTAGGTGGTTTTACGTATAATATGTATGTACAAAAAATGTGTCTAAGTATGTTTATTCGCATTTTCGAACCCATAACATAAGTAGTGTGTAGATTGTCCTAGAAAATTTATTACTTATTCATTTATAATTTTTATAATTATATACTTCTGGTATGGAAGGCATCGGTTTGCTTTAGTGATAGAGAAACATTTTAGTGGCAGCCAGAGTTCTTTTTTTAAACAAGTTGCTGTTGTCGCCAATAGGTTGAGGAGGTCACGAGTGCATGGTCCAAAACCGGTTTAATAAAAATACTAACGGGGTTTCTGAAGATGTGCAAGCTTCTACCATTATGTACATTTTGTCAGATCATTCTATTTTTTTCGTATTCTATCCAATTTTCTTTGATTTCTATTTTCAGTGCAAACTGGTGATAAACCTTTTTAAAACCAGTAAATGGCACTTAATTATTTATCGATACCAATTATATAATTTATAAAAAAAGGTAACAATTAACTCTGACATAAACAAATGCAACCGTAGATTGTTCCCTAGATCCCACACTAGGATTCCGTGAGTGGAATCCAGCCCCCTTCATTCACCATTCTAGAATTAACAATAAAAATAATAATTTCTTCATTTAAAGCAACATAGGCTCATATTTGGGTTAGTCACAATATATTCTTAGTTAGCTATCTATGTTAGTTACTTGGAACTTCGATATCGCCATTGGTCATTGGACCATTGGTTGTGGAGGTCAGATGGCAGTCGCTTCACGCAAAATATCAAAGTTCAGCCGCATCACAGTTAGACTGGCAAGCCGACCCCAACTGAGTTCGGAAAAGGTTCAGAGAATGATGATGATCTATGTTAGTTATAAACCACAAGTCATTTATTAAAACACATCAGATAGAACGTCATTCAAGGTCCTAGCATATATTATCAGCTGATGACGTATTTTAAAGAAATTACGCGAACTCTAATTTATTCTGTTCATTATTCATAAGTTATACTGCATAATATCCTAAACTAACCTACAATCTGACATAACATTTTAAAATATTGTACAAAAATATAGCTACATTCAAATATAGTTCCAAATTTTAATGTAAGACGTCAACCGTCCTTAGCTCCAATTTATTCTATCGTATCATATTTTATTAATATTTCTTTTGATTATAAATTTAGAATGAGCATAGTTACACCAAAACCACGTATAAGCATATTATAGTACGTAGCAGGTACTATTATATTTATTCTGTGCCAAAACTTAGTTATTTCAGGCTAAGGGTTTTATTATCTGTGGTGAATCTGAATCGATACTATTAATTTAAATTATATATGGCAACAAGGAAAATTTTCTAACTATAGTCGCAGGCAACCGCAATAACGTACGACAGAATATTCACGTTTATTATCTGTCAATGTCCACTCAACAGTTAAAGCTTTATTTTAAATCTAATATTACTACAGATTCAAAGTGGTTTGCAAAGTCTCAAAGAGTTGGAAAACCTTATTTAATCTTTTTAAATGTTCACTTATCGTTCCTCCGTTCATCAAGCATGTGTCCCCTGTGTAGCATATACACGCCATTTGCGTACGTACGTGACATTGACAGGGCGCGAAACGATTGATTAATTTCCGGACGATTGGGAAATACCAACTGGCAATTTTCAAATACGGGGTTGATAATTTTCCGGCATTCTTGGATCCAAAATTCGGGAAATATCTTTTCAGCGTAAACATCTTAAATGACACTAACTTATTGCATTGCTCAAAAGAGATTTGAAGACATATGAATTTACACTTCTACACTGTCTACAGTGGTATACGATAACAACCCTGGAGAATACATAATGATTATTTATCGATAGTTTAATTTTTAACTTATAAAGAGGAATTTGTGAGTTTAGAATGTTGTAGGCGGTATTCATGGAATCTATTAAACAGATTTCGTTCAAATTTGGTAGGTACATAGATAGAATAAAGCTTGAAAAGGACATCTTACAGAAGCTGGGAATGATTTAACCGATATCCACGCAGGCTGGTGTTGATAAGTCACGAGTTTGTCCGCGTGTTCAATTATCGGCATTCTATTCAGCCGGATGGAGTTGCATAATTGATTGAAAAAAAAAACTGATAGGCAAATCAATTCAAATGAATGTTGATTTGATATTATGTGCTAAAATATCTGTAGTGTGTAGTAACTGGTTTGATCTTCGTGAAAAAAAAACAAACTGACGTAGGACCTAAGTAAAAAAGCTACGGGGAACCTTAGCTTTTTGCGATGATTTAATTTTCGACGTTATTGTATAGGCGATAATTATATTAAATAAAATAACCAATTTAACTGACCGCCACGTTGTTGAATTTGATTTCGATCAGGGCCTCTAGACTACTAGCAATTCGCGATACGATAAATAGAATATAAAGTTCCATGTATGGGATTTACACGTATTTTGACGTTTATGACATTCATGACAGGTGTGAACGAATGTCAATCCTATACATTAATCAATCTATTCTATTCCATTCTACAAAACGATTGCCACTTTCTAGGGCCCCTGGTAACGTCTTGGACACAACCAAAGGCAAAAGAGAACGTCCAAGACAGGACTTAAATCCATGACTGGAATAGTTAGCATACATTTCTATAAATGTCTATTCAATCTAAAGGTAATTTTTGTCTGTCCTTTCATCTAATTTATGAAGTTTGTTAAAGAGATTTCATCCTTATAATTGCCCCTAACGATCTATGCAATAAAAGTACAGGGTGCAACTTTTACAGATTTTAGTCAGTTCGATTACCGGGTGCGGCAAGCTAATTTTTAAAAATCGTTGAATGCAGTTTTGTTTCTTTTCAAAAATAAAGGAATGTTTCCTTTGAGTAAAATTTTCTATCTGCAGTATTGAGAGTACTTTCCCTTCAGGTGGCATTACAAAATTCCACCCTGTATATACTACATACCTACACATAATTATTACAGTTAATTACTATATCTCACGTCAACCTTTTTCAAATCTTTCCAACGTACAGCAAGAATTTAAAAACGTAATTTTATTTTTTTTGGAAATTCTTGTTTGGTTGAACGCGGACGTAAACACGACTGATCGGGTTTTGATGCGAATTTATTTTTAGAACTTAAGGTCTTTTCAAGGTTTTATAATCTTACATTTAGTTATTTGATCGCAATTGGTTAAGTAGAATCCAAGATATGTCCAATAGTAGAGAACACCGAAATGCACGCGAGTGGAGCCGCGGCCTTATACTAATGAAACTATACAACTACATTATTTTGTCAGAAAGTTCTTCAACACCAACCTCGAAGGTTTATTTAGAGTCTAGACCTATCGACATACAGTTGTTCTTCCCACGGAACAGAAAAACTAGTTGTTTGTACGAGTAACTTGCTGCTGGTTTTTTTGCAGTTCCGTCCATAGTTCTTCCGAATTAATATATTTTATTAGTAGACTGTAGTCGACGACCCTGTCAGAGATTCTTAACCCGGTAGCATATTTCCGGTATGTCAATAAGTTCCGCTTTAATGTCCAAAATTACCATAAGTACACACATTTATTGATCTAGCGAACACAACGAGTATGATTAATTTTTTAGCAAGTTTTTTTTCTAGGTCAAGCGATCGACGACGTCTCTAAACAAAATCGGAACGAAATTTGGATAAACCCGTCCATTTGGTTTAATTTATTTTGCTTTACTGACACTACTGAAATGAAACGAATGTGTGAAAAATATAAGAAAATTTCTTAACTACCCACTAAATTCGGCATTATTCGGGTTATGAATAAATCAACTCGTATACCGTTAGGTTCATTAATAAGTGCGAGAGATAAAATATGTCTTATATTATCTTCCCTCTTATATTTATCTTCGATTCAGTCCTCCTCTCAATAAAAAAAAATCTGACTACGATTAGTGCGTGTAATTCTTTTCTTCACTAGCTAATTGATAGGTTTTTGAATTATGACTCATTGACCGGAAAACTTGTTTAATCGCATCGTGAAATTTTTATACATTTGTTCGTTGAATATTTTAGCTGAGGAAAAAAATATATTTGTTACCTAACGTCAAATGAGCGAAGTCCATTCTAACGTCTCTCAGATACCGTACCGGATACGTATTAAAAATATTTATTTATTTCGTGAAACATAGGTTACAATTATCATCAGTCAGTCATTAAATTCTATATGTCTAGTGGGTATTTGATAAATAAAACTGTGATACTTAATTCACATGACACCTCTTGGAAATTAAAACGTTTTTGAGTCGCATTGAACATTTTTGTGGAGCTTTTTATACAGACTCTTTTCAAGGTCACTGCCGCAGTGCTACATTTTTTTTCTCGGAATTCATGAATTATCGTCCAAAGTTTCTCACGAATTTCTATAGTGACAAATTAACACTATTTGACTCAGCTTAAACTGTGTTAATTTGTCGTCATAACTCATAATACAACTCTGTATCCGTCTTATAGCAACATTATCTATCCTAATTGAGCGAATGTGGCGGGAGGCGAAATGTGGGTGCTAGCACCAGACCTCTGCCTACCCCTTTGGGGATATAGGCGTGCGTTCATGTTATGTAATGTTATGCTAATTGAGACTTTTTCCTATGGAACTTAGTATAACTGCAGGCACTAGTACTGGGACGGTAAAAATGTACACTTGCGACGTGCAGGAAGATTTCCTGTCTATTTTAGTAGTAATACCATTTCGAGTATCTTTATTTACAAATATGACTAGGTACTCATTCGACATTGTACTTTAGATCATTAGTCAACCTTCTTTATGTAGGTACCTATTACTCGAATAAAATTCAATCAACTTGACCCATCATTATGACGTAGGTTCCTACTCAATCCAAACTGTAAACATGTCGTTGAACTGTGAATTTTGACATTTTATTCAGTCAGTGAATAAATATCACGAATTCCGTGACTACCAACGAATCTATAAGCATACCTAGTATACGTACTATAAATAAGTGCTCCCGCAGACTACACAACTTTTATCTGCCGATTGTGTTTCTTATTCTGTCTGGGTGACAGGGAAATAATATCATCACTCCATTTCATCCGAAGGCTGGCGTCGGTCGTAGTAAGAAGCGAGGTGGCAAACGACAAAAATACGCAGACGATGTCACTGCGAGAGACCTACCCATCTGGCTAGCGAGGGAGCAGTAGGCCAAAGCCTCCACTCCTCAAACATTCGGCGAGGCTTATGTCCAGCATTGGACTGAGATAAGCTAATTGAAGAAAGACCGCAGTAGCCTAGTGGTATGAGTAATAGACTGCTGAGACGAGGTCTCGGTTTCGATCCCAATTTTTACCATGGCACACGCCAATGACGCTATATTATGTGTGTATTTATAGCAGGTTTATAAGTGCCCGGTTAATGGCAATAGGCTCACCATATTGGGACCTAAACATAAACTGGCGAAATATGGGTCCTAGCACCTCTGTCCATCCCTTCGGGGATATAGGCGTGAGTTTATGTTATGCTATTTTATGTAAGCTAATTGATCGATAGTGTCATCGGCTTAAACTATTATGCACACGGAGTACAATGACCCTACTAAACTGTGTGTACACCTGTTTAGTTTATAGACGAAGGCGAAGCCCATCAAATTTATCTATCGGCGATTGGCATGTTAATGCATCTAAGTTCATACTGATAACAGAGCCGATAAAACTATCGGCCGATAAAAAAGTTTGTAGTCTGCAGGGGCTCTAATACTAGAGGATATTGTTGACATTTTTCTTTGTTGTTTTTGGGTCATTACCAGTATACTGTTAAAAAATAACAGTACATACATGGTAATGAGGTGTTATTTGTATTACCTACATTGAAATTGACATACGGGTGAGATGTGTGATTCAATTCTTTCCTATGTGACATCTATAGACCCGATTGGCGGTCAGTGACCTGGATTATTGCTTTTCGTCTCTTGGTTTTTAACCTACTGTAATTAACTTCATACGTTTTGATTAACTTTTGTGGTGCTCTATTAAGATCTTCGGGGCCTGCAAGCCGATACACTTGCTGGATGGCTAACAGACTCTGATACAGGCTTTCATATTGGGGTTGGGAGTTAAATCAGCTCCCAAGGGATAATCCGATAAACTAAAAAGCTAGCTTGGGACCCCAGACTTCAAAGGCGTTGGATGCATCTAGGATTGCCCCATCCCAAGATTATAATGACATTATTATTTAACTGTGTTATAATAACCATATTCTAAGTTCCTGAAATTAAAAAATGCAGTGATTCGGCCTGTTCCTGACTTGGATAATTCTAAAACACAAAGCAACCTATACGTGTAGGCTTTTGTTGAAATTTAAATTGTATTAAAGAAGCCGGAAAGGTTTTTTGTGCGGAAATCTAATATTTGCTACTTCATCGAGGTTATAGTGAAGTGAATATGATCTCATGTGGTTAAGTAAGTATGTCCTTCATAATGCTTGGCACCATTGAGTATCATAGTCGAAATTCAATCAACATAAATCTTATTTCTTTATTTTGAACGTTTATGCACAGTAATAGCACAAATGCGGACTGCGGAAGCATTATCTGACAGTCAACCTTATGGTGATGCAGAGATACTTTGAGTTAGGTGCAGGTAGAAAAATGAACTAAATATTAAATATAGTAATATTACTCTAATTTAGACACATGTATTTGTATAATACATACTTATAATACACACTATAATACTTACGAAATCCTTAAATCAAATGCTTTATTGTGACATGTAGGTACAAAGATGGTGTTTTACATAATTTGATCAGCAGCAGTAGTATTTACATAGTATTATTTATTCTCATTTTCATAATATGAGTATATACGATATACCATTCTCATTCTATGAGCCTATTCCCTAGCTTCCCGAGCTAGAGAGCCGACTAGACTAGAAAGCGACTTTCTAGTCGTAACTAATATGCGGCTGAACTACGATATTTTCCGTGAAGCGACTGCCATTGGACCTTCACAACCAAATTGGCGATATCGAACTTCTGTAGTCAGGCTAGACTTTTGAGGGCTCCAACTACCCATAACGACTGCAATAGATGTTCGTATGACAACCGGGACCGACGGCTTATCGTGCTCTCCGAAGCATGACCAGACCAGTGCAAATAGCCTTTTCATTCATACAAATATTTGCACTCATCGGGGATTGAACCCGCGCCTACTGCGAAGCAGTCGCGTTCACTACCACCACGCCAAGCGCCTCTGTGGCCGTCCGTCATTAAAAAAGTCTTCCAAATTATTAAAATATTTAAAGAATCGCGTATTACTGAAATGTCGGAAGTGGAATGGTAAAAAAAATATAGAACACACGAGTTGTAATGATATTACAGTTATAATATTTTTTTTTATTTTTTCGAAAAACTTTGTTTTCTTTTGATTTCAATCGTACCCACATAAGATTTGAAAATTGCATCGCAACGCTTACACCATTTCACTAATTAATAGTCAGTTCGCGTTCGCAGCCTTCGCGGTACCTACTTAATAGAGTTTATATCAAATATATATCATCCATATTTTATACCATATATTCATAGGTACAATAAGTACACAACACGCGTTGTAGGTACGCGACTTACTAGGTACACATTACGGATACGATGCAACGAAACCGGTCAATATGTAAATATATTTTACGAAATTCCTTGCTTTGTGAAACTATTATTATGTAGGTACAATTGACTTTTAGTTTACATACAACTATTCTTTTACTCGTGTGTGTGGTTATATGCAAAATAATCATTAACGACTCTGTACTGAAGCCCAAAAAAAAATATTTTTCGGAATTCTTTGCTGTTTCTTTTTGCGAACGACTGAACGAATTTATGCGATTTTTTATAGAAAGATCTTCGTCAGAGATAAACTGTTTCATGGCGATTGGTTAAACAGAACCTGAGTATTGCAATGGGAGTGATAACAAAGGTGCGCCAGGGACATTTTACCATTATTCCTCGTCTGCGCAGCGCCTTGTAGATTTATTGTTTAGTTAACAGTTACTAGTTGCAAGCATTCGTTATCGGCGCTGCTCATAAACTCGCATATTCTGTTACACAATCATCGTAGATTTTCCGCCAGAAAGTGATTATATCATTACTTTCTCTAGAAAATTTACTTCGAACAATATAAACTAGTTTAACGTATTTACCTAGTGTACGTGTGAATACGAGTAAAAAATTAAATTGAAAGCCCCAAAAACAAGAAAATTTATAATTTAAAAAATTATGTAGCCTGCCATTTTGTGACGGCCCTCTTGAAATAATTTTCATCAAATATAGCCCTTCCGACTATTTTATCTTGCAAACTAAAAAATCTAAATGAAATCGGTTCATCCGATCGGGAGTTACGATTACCACAGACAAATACACACACAGACACGTCAAACTTATAACAGCCCGTTGTTTTCACTTCGTCGTGTAGAATATGTGTAAAAATCTTTGTCTAGTCATCTGTAGAATTAAAGATGGCGATACATTTTAGCTCGGTCAATCAAATTTAGATTCATTTTCGTTACGACAGTGTTACGGTACTATTGTCCATCAATCTAAGGCGTGACTAAAAGATGTCACGAAAACAACCTGTCACGCCAGTTAGCAAGTAATTTAATTATTCCACTTATGTACTCGTATGTATATTTAACGTCAAATGTATAAAGCCATCAAAATTACCGTTGCTGATGTACAGTGTGTTCCAAAAGTTCCTGGACACCTTAAGATCTATAATCCTTTAACAGCTTAATTCTAATTGAACCAAACGTAACATGGATAAGTAGTATTAATAAAATAAAACTAGATCGATGTCTTGTTTTTATGAGAAAATAAATAAATTCGTGCACTTAATTACACGACTAAACTTAATGACATTGATAAGCAGATCTATTATCCGGATCCGGATCTATCTAGATTCTAAGACTAGTGGTTATGTAGTGGAATCATTTCATACAATTTAGTTTCGAATCGTCCAGGAACTTTTGAGGCCCACTGTACATTTACATGAATGTAACCTACCTCTCAGAATAAGTCAATTGATATGGCCGTCAAGCTGAGCGCCACCATTGTAACACAGGGTTTGTAATGGTCTTTACTGATACTTTGCTGTATGTTACCCTCAGGCGAGGGGAAGTCAAATTGACGTGTCCTAAATTAAAAGTATAAAAAATAAGAAGAATTATTGTCATTTTATATGCTGAAAAATATTAGTATAGTCCAAAAAGTTATACATGTAGAAGCAATGAGATTTCTAATAGTCATAAATTCCCTATTTTGCTACCGTCATTATGTTATTTCTTTAGAAATTTCTTTCTGGCATCACTAACAAAAGATGTAAGTAATCACCAAACAAATAAAATATGAGTAAGTGAAATAAAGGAAATATGCACATTGACATATTTTTATATCATATCTCATTGATACATAAGTATTGTGATAACTTTGTCGCATCGTTAATCGTAATCGCTATCAAAGGCCAAGGTCCTTACTACTGCCATTGTTATATGAATTACTAGCTGACCCGCGCAACTTCGTTTGCGTCACCCCGTTTTTGCAACATTTTTCATTCCTGCTTCGCACCTGTTGGTCGTAGCATGATGTTATATACAAATAAACCTTCCTCTTCAATCACTCTATCTATTAAAAAAACCGCATCAAAATCCGTTGCGTAGTTTTAAAGATTTAAGCATACATAGGGACATAGGGACAGAAACCGCGACTTTGTTTTATACTATGTAGTGACTAGACGATACCCGCGACTCCACCCCACCCTCGTGTTCTGATTTTCACATTCCCACAAGGTCCCTGTAATAGATAGTCTATCTAGTCGCCCCTGTACAAAAAAACAACAAACAAACTCATGCCTATATCCCCATAGGGATAGGCAGAGGTGCTAGCACTCACAATTCGCCAGTTTATGTTTAGGTCCTAATGTAATAGGTGGCGAGCCAATTGCCATTAACCGGGCACTTATAAACCTGCGATAACATTACCCGTTCTAAAGGTTCTGAGTCTGATACTTGTCTAAAGAGGCCACAGATCATCTCAGGGGGAGGGGGGTCAGACTCAAGTTTTGGAGCGGTTTTACGTGTGATTATATTCTAACATGTATACGAGTCAACTTTGATAAGAATTTTTTATCAAATTATTAAAAAAAAATGTTTTCTCCTTCCAGGTGGTAGGTCACAGAGAAGGTTTGGAAATGATGGAGTCAGCAGATCCCCTGGTGTTACTGGTGCTGCTGCCAACTATCCCAGTGACGCTCATTAGCGCCAAGATGTACAACTGGGAGGATTCGGTGCTACTCTTCCTCCGAAAGTACTGCGCGAAAATACCTGCCTTGTCGTATATACTACCGTTTGGCAAGTGAGTGGAGTTTTTATGACTACGTGTCCCAGCCAGAGGCTTCGTTGTCGGGACAAGTAAATGGTTGTGATAGAAATGATTACTATAAGTCAGCCATTTGCCGCAGATAGTTTGGGTTAGAAGGGTATGGCGGAGGTCTCTACGAGACCTTTGCGGTATGCCCAATATGTAATAAGACACTAAACTCATTAAAAACAAGTGACGTTCAACCATCTAGTTAACGTTTCGAACATTTGCAATTTAATGACACTTTAATAATTTAATGACATGCATAGTTAATTACATAAAAACTTAACAGGTGTAAAAAACAGTCTAACCCGTACAACATACATTTTTCAGTTTTAGTAAGGGCTAATATATTTTTTTTACCATTTTCAGTGTCGAAGGTGACAGAGGCGCAATAGTGACGGGCAACTCAAACAACCAGAATCCCAACGGTAGCAACCACTTATCACCCACAAGAATATTTTGTTCAGCACTGCTACTACCGACCATATCCACTATAATAGGCAAGATTTTCTTCCGTTCTATACAAAATAATTTACACAGAACATTTTTAGGTGGGCTCACGTATATTACCATAAAAGGGGCACTAAAAATCTACCACAAACAGATGTTATATATAAGGCATTCCAGTAGAAAAATTCTAGATTATACGGACTCTAATCTAAAATTGTATAGGAGTGCGGCGACATCGACCACGACTGATGCAGTTTCTAGCACAAGAGACGACTCTGAACAAGTCGTGTAAAGCTGCGCACTGACTGGTGTTGTGAAGCGTAATGTAACATTAGCTGTGAACATGTCGATGTACTGTTTACCTCGAGGTCCTTGCTCGCTTGTTTCATCGTACTGACTGTACGAATGCTCGTAGTGTACACACGGCTAAGGGAATAAGTGTACACATGTAATGGTATATACTTATATTTTTGACCGCGTGTACATGTTACATTACGCCGTGTACAGCCGGTCAGTACGCATTAATATTAGCTATTAATGTGAACGTGTATATATATTGTATAGTGCTGCTAAGTACAGCATTGACTAGGGTGAAGGTCGTGTTCAATATTGTAATACCCACACTAACACAACTTGTTCAGTGTTGCTAGAGTTAAAAAAAAAACATTTACCATAACTAATGCAGTTATAGAACTTTTAATTGACGTATTATCAGGCCTATTATATTATATAGCCTTCACCCTAACAATGCAACTCAATATAACGGATAACTAATAGAAATGACTTGTGAAAATTATTGTGAATTCTTATACTTGTTATACGGAACGTATTTTATTTGTATAATTTATTTATATAAACTGTTTTATGAAAACTGAATAGTTTAGGAGCGTCGTGGTTCGTGATAGCCGTTGACGTACCCTTCCCAGCTTATTGGAATCGTGAAAAGTGCAATATTTAAACTTGTGTCCATAGAATTGACTACTTAACTGACATCAGGACATGGTTTGCCGGGCGCCCTAGCGGGAAACAGTCCCGTAGGAATTACTGTACTACAGAGATATACAGTATTAAGTTAATATTTTTTTACAATCTGGTTTTTTATACCCATAAAATCGTTAGAAAATGCTAGATTTTTATACATAAAAATTGCTATTAACGAAAGGAAATGTGATATATGACATTAACTTCATATATTCAATAGTTCCTGAGGAATATTGTATTAAAGTTTTATGCTGCGTATTATAGTTTCTACGGCGATATTTACGTTTTGGTACTTAATGTTATGTACCTCTGAGGTACAGATAAGTTCTTAGTAATAGACTACTTAGATTACTTAACGTCCGCTACATAACTGGCATAATAATAATAATACTTTACGTTCAAAGAACTAAGGATGAAAAAAATTGTACTTTTATGTAATACTAATTCACAAGCAAACTTGACACTGGTAACACTGAAAAAAATGGCGCCTTCTTGACTTGACAGTTTATCTTTTTAAATGTGTAATTTGACTGAGCTTTAAGTTTCTTTTAGCTTTAAATGTGAAAAATTAGATATTCAATAGTTCAGTTACTGTCGAATTGACTTTTTTTTTAAATTAAAATAAAAAATGGCGTTCGTAATTTTTCAATGAAAAGCTTAAGTGACCAATTGTTTTAAAAACAGTATTTCCAATGATGTGAAGTTTTACATGTAAACATCCATGACAGAGACCAGAGACAATAGTTATATTCATAAAAATGTATACTTAATATAGTGATAGTTCGCAGCTTCGCTTAACCTTAAGCACCAAGGTTTGTAATATATTTCCTTTAAATTTATAATATACTACACAGGCTCATTAATCTGAGTGGCAAGCCATTTCGTAACTACGTGCGTTCGTGAAAACCGCGACATTCAATTTTTTCACGCCATTTTTATCTTCTATATTATTGAAAAATGTAATCCACTGCATTCTCACGTTACGACTGCGTTCGAAACTCTGTGTCACTCAGTATAATGTTTGACAATATGACTTTCTATTGATGGAATCGCATCGAAGCAAACCGTTTTATATTTTTTATCTGTGGATTACTTGACACTGCAGTGATTTGACTAATAAAAATGTGTGAAACGTAATACATATTTGAGTCTCAAAGATTCATATTTTATATTATGTTTCCTATTCCACCTGCGTTTTCCTCAATACAATGTCACTTTGTCTAAAGACCAAGTCTGGTTCACTCGTTCGCATTTCAATTTCAGTCTTATTGTATATATTTGATAAAGTTCAAAATCACCTAGTCTAATCTTTTGTTGAGTCTATAATTAGTTGATCATTATTTCTTTATAATTTCTTCTAGTTCTTGGTTGATTACATCTAGATTTATTATTTGGTATTCGGTATATTCGAAAAGAAATATATTCCCAAGCTATTTATAATAATTAGAAATATAATATAATATATTTTAATTAGTATTGAGTAGTTCGATAAATACAAATAATGTTTGTCATATATTTTATAAAGTAAGAAATATATTATTCTCCATTTTTAGACAATATGAGGCGTAGTTATATGTGGAGAAGATATTTCGTTACATTATGTTTTTAAGTATCATTATTGTTCTAACTTTAAATAAATCTATAAAGAAACTAAGAATAGTGTTCTAAACCCCTAAGTGTGGTCCACACATCTAAGCAGCAAACATTTGTTCAGCAAACGATATCACTGCGAGAGAATAAAAACTCGAAATAAAACCCCGTACCAACCCGTCTGGCCAGCGGGGGAACAGTCGGCCGGAGCCTCCCAACAGTCCCCAGAGAGGCCTATGTCCAGCTATGGGCTGCGATAGGGTTATTGTTATTGATATTGACGATGCAACAAAACCTTCTTGTCATCTGTCAAAAAGCATTTTTCTTGTCAATATTGCTGTGTGCGCAGCATTTTTTCGTGGTGATATCGAAGTTGCGAATCGTTTGAGTATAACATTTCTAAAGCTACGCGTTTCGTATGGACAAAATTTGGCGTTTACAGCATTTTTTTTACTAAATACAACTTTTTAATAATGATTTAAAAATCAATTGCATACTTTAAAATACAGGAACAATATATCTGCATCAAAATATTGCCTTTGAACTATCCTTCCTAATATTATAAATACGAAAGTAACTCTTGTCTGTCTGTCTTTTACGCTTTCACACCTAAGCCGCTGAAGCGATTTTGATACAATTTAGTTCAGAGATAGATTAGATCTTTGTGCTAACCGACAACCAACGGGTGGAGCCGCGGACTATCCTATACATCAGCTTTCCTAAAGCGTGCCAAGAACGTCATTTATTCGACATTTTATTATATTCTAGGCTAAATTACAGTACCGTAAATATAAATAATAATTTATTGTACAGTTATCTCTACAATTATGTGATAGGTCGGGGAATAATAATTCTATAATGGTGAACAGTCATTAATATAATGATTGCAATGTAATTTGTAAGACGGGAGTCCCAATGATTTCACAAGAAGTAATGGAGTGCCTTTATAGTGGGGAAGTAAAGAGATATAATTTAAATATAGAATACTGGCAGTAATGCTTTTTTTGTCCTGTGGTCAGCCCTATTAATTTTGGAATCGGCGTGTTAGTTAATAATATACCTACAG
Organism: Pelosia muscerda; assembly: GCA_963691645.1. Taxonomy (NCBI): domain Eukaryota; kingdom Metazoa; phylum Arthropoda; class Insecta; order Lepidoptera; family Erebidae; genus Pelosia; species Pelosia muscerda. Next base: position 6,752,703 of record OY829121.1, read on the forward strand.
AGCTACATTACTTTGTCTTAACTGATTTGTCCGAGTCAGTAATCAAATGTAAATAATTTAAATAAATAAACACGGAATATAAAATTAAGAGTACGCTCGCAGCGATGTGTGCAAGAGTATTACAATCACAATTCTGTCAACGTTATTCGCCACACGATTGGCGGAACGGACATTATTCACAACGCCATTGGCGAAACAGACATTATATGCCTTCGAAAACACAGCAAGGTAATAGAAGAAGTCATTCTTATGAATCTGTGAAAATACAAGATGTTTTATGTAAAGAAATATTACCAACCATATCACTATTTTGAGTGTGTGTTTACGACGACATTAGTTTCCATACTAACGAGGTATTAAAGGCATTTTAAGTTTATATTCCGTGTAAACATACATAATGTAATGACGATTAGTTGAATTGATTGTGTCAAATCAATATATTTTTAATATTCAACTATGAATAATGAGATACTTATGGTCGAATACTGAAGTGACACTTTGCAATCCATCGACTGGATGCCTCTTAAATTTAAATGGCATTCGAATTCGAAGATCCACTACGCGAATTTTACGATGCGATGACTGGCTAAGCAGCACTCAATTGTTTTAGGAATTTAGGAAATGGCAACATTAGTAAAGTCTGGTTTGACGAGTGCTGTGTCGATCTCATGGCGCGCGCGGCGTGGCAGAGGGAGTGTCGCTCATCAGATTTGGTTAGTTCGCCATTGTCCGCCGAGGTTTACCGCCAACGCTCATGGTGCTATCTCACTCTCTTCTCAAGTCATGCTTTCTTTCTCTTTACCTCGCCCCCCGTCACGCTTTGCGCATCATGAAAGTGATATAGCACTCTTGGTCATATGCCTATTTTTTCATTTGACGGCTAAAGATAAATTAATGCATACCTCATTTCGAATTTCTTTTTTTGCAGCGCTGTTTATTTTTATTTTCAAATTTAGAATATACAAACATTTCATTAGCTGTTTTCGGCCTGTGATAGCTCACGTATCAGTATTCGATCGTTATTCGATTTAATAGGACTGCTATTCGATTGAAAATAATGAATTGTCATTTCAATTTGATAATTATGATGCTTAGCGTCAACCAGTTACAAAACTGGATAAATTAAAATATTGCCAATGCAAATAAAATAATACTTTTTTTTATTTTATAGGGTTCTTGCCAATTTTGTAACAATACAATATTTGCAAAAGTGGCTTTACTTCAATGTAGATTACTATAATAGAATTTAAACTGTAACATTGTTTTATAAAACATTTTAGTTTATTTTGTAATAATTATGTTAAACTTACAGATACTTGAGCGTAATAAATATTAATGTATTATGACAAACCTTTGATACTATGAACATTTGAAATACAATGCTAACATTTTATCAGTTTCATACAACGTACTAAGCCAATTATTCAGCTATAAAATCATCCATTAATAATTTATGTTATTGTTTCATTGTTGTCTATTCTAATAGGTAATTGTTATTGCCAATGTTCTTCCAAACGAATACTAAACTTGAAAATTACAATTTTGTACAATGAAATCCGAAAAATGAAATTAATCGATTAAGGTTAACGAGACAGTTAACAGTTCTCTGTAATTGATTATTTTAAACCCAGTTTAAAAAGATAGTATATATTTGAGGTAACTATCATGTATTTACCTCTTTATTTCCTTCTTTACGATTCAAATAAGTTGTCAATATTAATCAATTAAACCGCCCTTCATCGTACCAGAGGCAAAGATGATCATTGCCCCACGGAATTACAACGGCCAACCTTTGCCCCAGGTACGAATTCATCGATATTATAATTTCTTCGTCATTTGGGAATTGTTTTTTAGATTCCTATTATATTTTGTTTGTATATCACATTCCTACAGTCGGTGTTCAAGCTGTAGTTATCGCTCGAGTGCCTGTAAGTGCTACTTTTACTAGTCTTTTGTAAACTTAGCTCCATTTTGTAAAAACGGCGCTTGTCCGACGTATAGTTATTATTTTGTCTACTGTACATTTTAAACAGATTATAAGTATTTTTATTGAGTCTCCATGTTGGTATTTATTGTATGATGATGATGCCTCTATACCGTTTTCAGCTACGGTGGACCTACCAGGGGGACATGTCGGGGGGACCACGGGTAATAGGTTTCATGGTTGCGAGTCAAACTAGTTGGCTCTCAGTAGCACTAGCATGAACTCCTATCGAATTCGTAATGTAAAGGTTTCGAGAGAACGGAGCATTGTGATTGGCAGTCTGCCTCTTGTGAGCCTGTGTGCGTGTGTAGCCCGCCAATCGCAATGCTCCGTTCTGTCGAAACCTTTACATTACGAATTCGATAGTATTTCGTGCTAAGGCTGCTGATGCGTTTTCCAGTGACTTATGTAACCAACGCGAAGGCCACTCCCTGAGGTACAAGGATGTTCTGAAAAGACATTTAAAGAACTGTGGTATCTGGTCTTCACTGTGGGAAGAAGCAGAGCGACGCCACCTCGTCTTTGCAAAACTGGAGGAGTAAATTGTATATCTGGTGTATAATTTTGCTTTTTAGAAGACAACTATTGTAAAAATAAATATAACATAACATAACATAAACTCACGCCTATATCCCCGAAGGGGATTTCACATTTCGCCAGTTTATGTTTAGGTCCCAATGTAATAGGTGGCGAGCCTATTGCCATTTACCAGGCACTTATAAACCTGCGATAAATACACACATAACTTCGAAAAGCATCGAAAAGTCATTGGTGTATCAATATAAAAGAAAATATATTCTCTTCTCGCTTTGTTCTATTCATGAACTTACATACAGAGTCAGTCTTCCGTTATTAACAGTCAGACTGCTCAATTAGGAGGAGCGAGCGGAAATTACCACGTCACGAAGGCACCCTCCGCATTTCCATAATGATCATAGATTATTATGCGATTTATACTTTTTAATACTGATAAGCTGACATCTACGATTGTGTAATTAGTCTTATTGATTGATAGTACTAAAGATATTGTTAACAAGCTATTTGCAAACTGGCTGCAAATGTAAAAATGCTACCAATAATGTAAGCATCTTTACCGTAGAGGCACTCGGGGCATGTGTCCAGGGCCCACCGCTTCAGCGGTGCCCACTGAAGAAGCGACAATTTCTCGCACACCTATTTTCTCACAGAGTTTTACAATTTTATTTGATAAAAAATTAAAATAAAATTCGGTAGTTGGATCTACTGAGAACAGGCCAGTAAGACGTCATCCTTTCTTCTTTCGTAGGAATAGACGTTTAAATTTTGGAATTGTACCTAATTCTAATACTTGCAACAAAATGAATTCAAAATGAGATTACAAAACGCAATACCTAACTATCTGTACCTAAGCATTATTATTATGCATGAAAACTCAATTACATTAACAATCAATTGTCAATATCTCTAAATCAAGTTTAAAATATCCATTAACACGATAATGATAAGTATTATCTTATAAAAAGCGTTAACGATACCGTAATCTTATCAAAAGATGGAAATATGGTAAATAGAGGTGATTATTTGATATACTGCAGTGTGTTTACGCTCCTGTATAATTCGCGCGTGTTATCAAACTGGCGAAAAGTGTGCATTGTAATATCAAACAAGTTTATCAAAGTGTATGGACGCCCAACTTAGACGGTGGAAGGTAAGCGTAGCACTCAATTTTTCGTTCAATAATAATTACCCGAAATATTTAAGTAGGTAGGATACGGCGCTATTTGGACCTAAAATAAGTGTACATTCTCTATTTAGTGTTATAAATTCTAGAATAATAATTACGAAGAAGTACTTAAATGATAAAAATGTCGCCTATTACAATCTAGTCGTTCAGCTAATATGCACTTTGGGTCTAAATAGCGTTGTGTGGAAAGAATGTCCTATAATTTATTTATTTATTTATTTATTTATTCGGCAAATAATTTATTAACGTCTGTGTAAGTAGATAGATAGGTAGTATAAAATTCTTGATACCAAATTAGAATTAATTATAATTCGACTAAAGTCTAGTTACCGACTAGCCTATTATATGCATAAGCCTACGGAAATAAAAAAAGAAAAAGAAGAACTGCTTCGAATTGTGTAAGTGCTCCGTAACTATTTAATAATCTTTGCTCGGGCTCCGTTGACCGTTGTTAAGATGTAACGCGGTTTGTTGGTAAACAGCAGTTAAAACTGACAGATTTGTTGTATTTTTTTCGTATCGTGATTGAGCCTTTCCCATGATTCTAACGCACAAGGAGGAGCTGCGGTATAGAAGTGTAGTCACGTTTAAAGATCGCGTGAGGTAGTAGCCTTGATATTCGTGCCTGTGCTATGACATTACAAAATCGAATGCAGAGGAGTCGCCATCGCTGGTAAAGTCACGCTATGCAGCTACACTACAGCATGACTCAGTACGTGGATAACAAAATGGCTTGATATGTCGCCACAACAGACTTCATTAGGACTCTAGCGACTTCGTCGTGGAAATACGATGACATGCGTGTGAATATAGGTACCTATACTTACTATGGATGCGCAAGACCGTGCAAAGTGAAGGAGTAATACCATGAAAGGTCCAGCTCAGAACTCCAAAGGTGTGACCCTTGAATGCGACAGAACTAACATGAAAATTATGATGAATAATCACAAAAGTAAACGTCAGTTGGCAGCCAATCGCGTTGCGAATTATGTCGAACAATTGTACAACATTATGGCATATTTCGTTTTTCTTTTTTTATACTTAGGTCGTCAAATTGAATGCACCTCGCCTGACGGTAAGCACAGGTGCAGTCCAAAACATGGTGGCCGTCGTTACAGATGCTGTCCCTGTAACGGCGGTCCTCACCCTGACGGTCTCGACAGTTCGTTTACGGCGCGGCGCCTTGCTTTAAACACCAGAATAGGATGAAGGAAACATGTGTACTGGCAGAGAATTCATGGACTTAATGATGCGACATAGAAAAGAAACGCTGAACTATTTAGTTCTTGATGGAATAGTTTGTTGTACCGTATGTAGGTACATAAAGGATCTGGGATAGCTATGGGGCATTTACTCTTAATTATATATTGTAATTATTGTTATCGCTGATAAGTAGAGTGTTACAGTTGTAGGCTTGTGCTTAGGTACCTACGTATGCGACGTTAAGTGCTAAAACGATAGACTATCTTTCAGATTAATCGTCATAAAGTGTTTATTTTCATGAAAATGCGGTTGAGGAAAAACTGACAGATAATTTAATTATTATTATTCTGTCTCTTGGTAAGGGGATAGTTCAAGGGCATTTATGACTATACTACATTATGTAGAATATAATGTCTCCAGTACACAGTAACTATTGACGGACCATGCCCAAGAACATTATTAAGTCTATATTTCATTCATAAACTGATATTCAAGTATATTGCTATACTATTTAGTATCTATAACTATACTAATAGATAATACCTACGTACATTTTAACTTAAAGGTCGAAGCCCTTTGAGCATTCAAAATTCTCTAATACAACTATACAACCATCTAGGGTTGTTGATGATCGCTCAAGACGTGCCGTCACGACGAAGCCTTCCTCCGTCAGGGAAATATCGCGGGTGCGAGTCCCGTAAGAGCATTTACTTTTTCCGATCTAAATTTGAGTTGATACAGTTAACTTACTTATACTAAAATCTCATAAATCGCATCTCTCAAAGTGTCCAATTTTATTTTAATAAAGTAGGTACACAAAATGAAATAATATTTGAATTAACTAACATGATTTTAAAACTTCATTTTTCAGATCACACAACACCTAATCTAAATAAAAAATGGCGAAATTTTTGAAGTCCATTTTCAATACTGCGGAGAGACGAAAGGCTTCTCTTGAAGAAGATGCAGTAGAAGAGAGGAGTGAGACTCCTCCAATGGATAGCAGAAGGCAGTTGTCGATATCAAGATCTGGACGAATGAAGCAGGCGAATAAAATAAGGCATTCTTTGTCTTTGGAGCTGTATGGAGATGTAAGTACCTACTTATCCTTATTCTATTCGTTCTCCTCACCACTGCGACCGATATTGCCTCTGATCTAGGGTTGTGTGTAGCCGCTTTAAGCATACGTATACGTGTATAACGACCTCCGTAGCGTGGTGGTAGTGAGCGCGACTACTACGCAGGAGGTGCGGGTTCTATTTCCGCTCGGTGCAAATATTTGTTTGCATGAATATGAATATTTGCATTGGTCTAGATGTTTCTATGTATAATATGACCTTAACGTTTTTAATTTATATGAAATTATATCGGTAGCCTAGTGGTATGGGTAATGGCCTGCTGAAACGAGGTCTCGGGTTTGATCCCAGATTTTTGATCACACACCAATGACTTCTCGATGCTTTTCGAAGTTATGTGTGTATTTATCGCAGGTTTATAAGTGCCCGGTTAATGACAATAGGCTCGCCACCTATTACATTGGACCTAAACATAAACTGGTGAAATATGGGTGCTAGTACCTCTGCCTTCGGTATTAGGAGCGTCTCTAACACTCTGTATGTTCTTTTGTTAAGTAGGTTCGTCAGTAGCTAAGTGAGATAAACATCATATCATTTAACGCGATAAATAGAAGATTATAGTAACATATAATGTTTGTATGCATTTCCACGAATCGCAGTATTGTTACCTTATTATTTTATAAATACACCCGTGTTAAAAACATTTGACGAAATAAAAAGATAGATAGGTACGTCCGATCATGATAAATGTGTTCAATGTCGGCTGTAGGGCAACGATACAATGTTATTAGTTTTGTTTTAGGAAATAAGTAGGTACTTAGTACTTAATGACTTTGCTAAGAAAGAATTTTGCCGCTCTTTTGTTCTTCCCAGAAATCATTTATATTTATTGACTAATATTTTTTTAAAGATTTGAATAAAATAAAATGTAGAGATCATCAATAGTTTCAGCAGCGCATGCAACTAAAGACCTTTTAGGGCACTTTTTTAATCCTTGTGTTACGTTACTTAAGTTTTAGTAAGGATCCCTAATCTTTTCTAGCAATACCTAAATATAGTCTACTAGCTGTTGCCCGCGGTTCCGCCTACGTGGATGTCATATTTTGTGAATAAAGCTATCTAATTGGTGAAAGATTTTTTGATATCGGAACAGTACTTTTTGAGTTTATTCATTACAAACACACACACATTTTTTCTTCCTTTTATAATACTACTGTAGATTGATCAGTGCTCGGATTTATCATCAGTAACGTGAACAATCACACACGTTCGGATTAGCTTGCACGTTTGAATGTGATCACATCAAATCACGTTTCGATTATGATAAATTCATATTTCCTTTCCATACAGAAATGATTTTCATTTCCTTGTCATTCGCTTGTTATTATCGTGTTGTTATGTCAATAAAAGCACAGTTATAACACGCGACACTCGCTAATGTCAATAAGCGAGTGTTATCCTCAAGTGAGTGCGAAGTCGAGTTACAGAAAAAGCGTGAGTTGAGTGTGATTCTGCTTTACACGTGAATCACTCGGGCTGTTTATTATGTTAACAAGAAACTATTGTTGTTCCTTCAATTAAGGGACACTGGGGACACTTGATCCCTATGGGAGACAAGGTACACCAATATTTTTGAAATTACTAAGCGTATTAGACTATTTTTAATGTGGTAACACTAAGGGTAATAATGTTTACTTAGTGTTGCCACACTAAAAATACTCTAATACACTTAGTAATTTAAAAATTATTGGTGTACCTTGTCTCCCATAGGGATCAAGTGTCCCCAGTTTCCCCTACACCTACTAGGTTTGCCATCTGTACTATAATATACAGAATGTAAGGGGAACAATCCCGAAGCCGAAGGCCCCTGGTAGTAATTCTGGTACTTACACAACATATTAGCATAAAACATTGCAACTTGACAATTTTTTTTTCGTATTATTTACCATCCATCGTATCAGTAAAGCTAAATGAAGCGATAATTTCATAAAAAAAGTCACTGCAATAAATACGAAGGCGTCGGGAGAGTTCCCCTTACACCTGTATAGCGGAATATTGTCCCATTCTTCTGAAAGTGCTGTTCTTAGTGCTGCCACTGTCGTGGGCGAAGGGTTTCTCGCATATACAGCTCTTTTTAAATTGTCCCAAACATGCTCGATGGGATTAAGATCCGGGCTGCGTGCTGGCCAATTCATTGTACGTATCCCAACCTCTTCGCAATAATGTTGAATTTGTGCAGCTGCATGCGGCCGGGCATTATCCTGCATTAAAGTAAAATTTTCGCCTATGAATCCCATGTAAGGCACCACGTGATCTTCTAATATCTCTGTTATGTAGCGATGTGCTGTCAAACCCCCTCTATTACCGTTTTGACGGACCATGTCTATGAACACAAGTTCTGTTCGCCCGTTCATCGATATGCCACCCCAGACCATACATGAACCGCCTCCAAAAGGAACACGCTCCTCAATGCAACTTTGAGCATATCGCTCCCCACGTCGACGATAGACTCTTCTGCGACCATCTGCACCATATAAACATGTCCTACACTCGTCCGTGAACAATACAGAGGCCCACTGCTCTTCTGTCCAATTCAGGTGATGACGCGCAAATCTTAAGCGAGCTTGTCTGTGAGCTGTAGACAACTTTGGACCATTTGCTGGTCTAAAAGGGGTGATATCCGCTTCCTTTAACCTTCTTCTTATTGTTCGTGCACACACGTTTACTCCACGCACTTCATTAAGCTCGGTTTTGATGTTAACTGACGTGAGGAAACGATTTCGCAGGGAAGTTATAACAATAAATCGGTCATCACGACCTGTGGTTGCTCGAGTTCTGCCTGTACCACGTCTCCTCCTGTAAGAACCTGTCTCTACAAACCTTCTGTATATTCTAGAAACCGTAGACTGGTTTAAATTTAAATTTCTACCAATCGTTCGTTGATCCAAGCCCTCCCGCACCAATGCTACAATTTGTGCCGCTTGTTCGGACGAAGTATCCATATTATGGTTCAAAAACTCTCGATGTGTTAAAAAACTAACCCAACAATTATGCTGGTAACAAAAATTCAATTGACAAAACAAAAAAAATCAATGAGAATCAATTTAAAACTTTGCTATAAATAAGACGCAAATCTGATACTACAAGTAAATTTTCTTTTCCCGGCTATATTCATTTGTTTTACTGCAGTTCTATTTTTAAATTTAATTTTTTTTTAAGATTAAGAGCCAGTCTTTCCATATTTATATAATTTAATCTAAAAAGTTTGCATACTTATTATAAAAAATCCTTTTAGAGTAAACCTGAAGTTTGATGCAGTTTATGAGTCCGTCAGTGTAGTACCGAATTTCACTGCTTAATTAAATATCGTGCTTTTTCGAATGAAATTAAAGGTAATATCTACCTATATAAGTAATCAGACAATGCACTTTCATTTAGGTTTCATTTTTCTTTCGATCTACATATGATATACCTCATATGATTCGAGGAATAAGTATGTTACGTCGAATCTCACCTCCGGCTCCGCTAGGGGTTCAATCCGTGGGGATATTGCGCAGCGCCAGAAAAAAAAAACAGTAAACAATTTAGAAGGAATGATAAATTATAGAAAAAAACGTCCATTGTTCTTTGGGGAGTCTTTAGGGAGGTAACGTCGGAAGCCGGTCATAAGGTAAACTGAGTCGGTAACTTGTGTATGACCTCAGGCGTGATCGGAGATTACAATGACATTAGTTCCATGATTTTTGTACACCCAAAAGAACACCGGCCAAATTTTCATAGGCGCTGGACTTGACCTTCATTTTCCGTGTACAGGAACAAACTATAGTTAGATTAGTTTATTTTTATGTAGTAAACACCATCGCAAGTGAAAAAATTGTCTAAGAGGCCAAGATACTTTTATTTTATTACTAAAAATAATTTGGTGATAGAATAAAAATAAGACGATATAAAGATAGATTAACTTCAGTTTTTTAGACATCTTCTAGTTTATATTTACGTTATAAACAAAACAACGTGGTGAGGTAAAATAATAGATAGTATTATGAGAAAAACATTTTATTCGTACAGGTACAATAAAGAAGTATATTGGTATTACGTAAATATATACTTGCTATTATTGATGAATTCCACTCGCAGATCATTGAAATCACTCTTGTTACCAACTCAAAGATATGATGGTGGCGAATTGAGTTAATGCGAATATTGCAATTAACACCAAGCAATCGTAGGACTGCTTGTGTCGTCGGCATTGTGATTCCTCACAATAGAACGATAAGAAAAATACAAGTCCAAATCACAAGCAAAATCGGTGTCCAAAAAAGTACAGAATAATCGTAATAAACGGTAGGAGGTATCGTCAATCCATATAACAAAGCAAGCTAAAATCGAAAATAAATAAAAAACACACCATTTGAAGTAAACTGGAAATAGCTGAACAGTGCCTGTCAACTGCTGTCAACATTGCCAAAGTGTCAACAGTAGCACCACTCCGTAAATGACGTTCCATTTTACGAATTAGTGTTAAACTCTTATAACTACATAATTATTATTTTATGAAAATATAATTTGATATAACTAGCTATGATTCATTTGTTGTTTGTTTCACATAATTCATAAATCAAATAACAACAAATAACGAAAAAACTTACGAGTAATATTCATAAATAATAAATTGATTTTTCATTCATTTTATCAGTGACTTGAAACGTCACTAGGTGCGTTCTGAAGCTATATCAACTTGATAATTTGCAAATAAATGTAATAAAAGTAACACTATTTTTTAAAACCCGAAAAAATGACGGATTTTCTTATAAATATGGTATATCTGTACCTGCTCAGGTCCATTTTAGCCGATGTTCTTTTCGCTCTAAAAGTGCTTAACACATCTAAACAGTTAAACGCGGGACAGGATGGGAAGTAACAATGACGTAAGTTCCGTGATTTTTGTTCACCCAAAATGCTCTACGAAAACACCCGCGCATGTAAATATTACATCCATGATCACAGCAGTATCTCAAACGTCAGTTTTGACGCTGAATATTATAATCAGAGTCGGCCAGATGCTTTCATGTTCTATCCCATCGTCATCTATCTAAAGATTATTATGACAAAGTGATAAAAAAGTGGTATAGGCATTATGTAAGCTAGATAAGTCATCTTACGCGTGTGGTGGTGGGTAGTGCGTGATGTTTGGTACACGAACACGCAGCTATGATTATATTACACGCACTAATCGATTAAGTACATAGAATAGAGTAGGTATATTCATTACTATAAATTATAATATTTTTGACAAATGTAGGTACATAAATTATTGTAAAACTTTGACATTCATAAGTGCTCTTTATGTGCCTAAACTGAATAAATGAAATTGATTCTTTGATTCTTTGATTCTTCTTTGATTATCCTCATTAAAGCTTGCCATCGTGGTGTAGTCAATTCCAAAGGTTGCCAGGAAGATATTGCCTATTATGGCGATAAGGCCGCCCTTTATACAACAATTGTTTAATAGTTATTTGTGCAACAAGAGAGCAAAACTGTTTTTTGCTGCGAGTGCTGATTTTGAATCCTGAGCAAGCGAGGGATTCTAGGATTGAATCACGAGCGTAGCGAGTGATTCTACTGTAGAATCCTGAGCGTAGTGAGGGATTCAAATGCACGAGATGCAAATAATTTTGCTCTCGTGTGGCACACATTACTTTTCACTACAGCAGCGAGAACACATAAGAAATATTACTTAGAAGATAATGCAACACTTATTAACAGAACAGAACACCTATTATTAATTAAAATAATTCTGAAATTTTTAAAAGTTAATAATTAATCTAATTACTTATTGCTGTTCTGCAAATTTAAAGTTGAAAGTTAAAAGTTAATTTTTATACCCGTTATTTTTAAGGTGTGTTCAGAAACAGCGTACGTACGTGACATTTTATTTTTCAAATGTTGATAATAGTAATCATTATAAATACTTATGCATTACTTATTTTGGTATTCAATAACATTACATAATTATTAAATAATGTAAATAAAATACATGGTTATTCTTTTACGAATATCTTTCAAATTTAGAATTTCGAAATAGGACCTTTGACGTGCCATAAATTAAAAAAAAACCTTCAAAATACTTGTGTTCGTCACTCGAACTTTTTTATGGACGGCCAAGAGACAGAGTGCAGTGTATGTAATTCGAAAGTTATTCGCGGAACAATTCTTTTTGAATCTATGGTTGGCACTATTTATTGAAAATTAAAAAAAAATAATTAAAAAGCTACTTTGTCTCACTGAGTGAGCAAAATCGCATTTTGCACACTGTTTTTACGCAGCAAAACTCACTTGTTTGAGCTGCTGTGGTGAAAAATATATTCACTACCTACTTAATTTTTTTATGTAAATCGTGTACAAATAAAGTGGTATTCTATTCTATTCTAATTTGTTTCACGGCTGCGCCGCTGCACATGGAAAGGGCCCGAGCATAGGTTTCGCTTTTCAGGAAGGCCTATTACGTCCCCTCCAGTGACTAAAAGAAAGTAGATACTTAACTATTAGTTATGATTTTTACGTAGTTAGATACTTAACTATTAGTTATGACATAAATTAATCACCATCATCATCATTATAACCATAGGACGTCCACTGTTAAACGTAGGACTCCCCCATCAACCTATAATCCGACAGATTTTAGGCTGTCTGCATCCAACGGATACCTACTACTCTGATCATGTCGTCTGTGCGTTCTTCGCCTCGTCCTCCAGTATGTAATCGCCATTCGAGAACCTTTCGGCTCGAAAGGCTATCTATTCTTCTTGCCATGTGCCCCGCCGATTGCCACCTCATCTTACTAACCCGGTGGGCTATGTTGGCAACTCTCATATATGCATTGTTTTTTTATTTATGGCACTTCAATTTGACTTCACCTCGCCTGATGTTAAGCTGAAGGCAAAGTCTCATGAAAGAGGGTCACCATTGCAAACACGTTCAGTGCTACAATTGTGACGCTCAGCTTGACGGCCTCATCAGATGCGTTTTCACGCCCCGCTTAAAGGAACCGGGACTGTAGGAAGAAGGAAACACGTGCACCGGCAAGGAATTTAAGGAATTCTAGTAACCGACTTCAAGTAATTTGTTAGAAGACAGTGCGTAGCCCGAGACCCCTTTAGATACCTATCTCAATTAGTTCAGACACAACAAACAAAGCAAACAAAGTTGCCAACAAAGTTTATCAATTAGAAATTTTCCTCACAAAGGATTAACAGTGATAAGTTAAAATTGGGACTGTTTCCGCTTATCATTTAGTAAATTTCAATAGAGCTAAACAATAAATAATATTAACAATAAAATGAAATGACTCTCTACGGCACTTATTATTTTTAACCGACTTCGGAAAAAGGCGGAAGTTCTCAATTCGTATGTTTACATACAGTTTTTTGTGTTTAGATATATTTCGCTCGGCGTTTTGGTTGTTCTGCAGAAGTCACGGTTACGAAGTTGGATCTCTCACTCATTCAGACTCATCATCATTCTCTGAACCTTTTCCCAACTCAGTCGCGGTCGGCTTTCCAGTCTAACTGTGATGTGCTGATCTCCGATATTTTCCATGAAGCGACTGCCACTGACCTCCACAACCAATGGACCAATGACCAATGGCGATATCGAAGTTCCAAGTTCATTCTCTCTCTCTCTCATTCAGACTCATTCTACTGAATAACTAACTATATATTTACAGACTAGACTTGAATGTGGGCACCCCCTAACCCAAAAATAATAAGCTTAGCTAAATATCGACACATAATATTCAATCCAAATATATTTATTATGTAGTTATAAGGTTGTGGTATAAGGCGTTTGATTAAGACCTGTGAGGAGTACGCGTGTGGTCTCGGTCTGAAGTAGAATGTAAAAAAGAGTCAATGTATGGTCTTTAAGGCCGGCACCAAATGTCCACAGAATGTACCACCCGTTCGACTTTATGGCGAGGTCTTAGATACTGTTGAAAAATTTGAGTACCTGGGACATATTGTCACTGCCGACCTTAAAGATGATGCTGATATTGAGCGGGAGCGGAGGGCTCTGTCGATACGAGCGAACATGCTCGCAGGTTCGCACGTTGCTCAGCCGAGGTCAAGATTACGCTCTTTAGAGCATATTGTACACCTCTCTACACGTGCTGCCTGTGGGCTGACTATAGTAAAAAGAGCTACAGCGCTCTCCGCGTCCTGTACAATAACGCGTTTAGAATGTTGTTGGGGCTGCCCCGCTTCTGTAGCGCTTCTGGTATGTTTGCGGGCGCTCGCGTGGATTGTTTTCACGCAACTATACGCAAGCGTTGCGCGTCACTGGTGCGCAGGGTGCGGGCCAGCTCCAACACCGTTCTGATGATGGTGGCAGACCGTCTGCTCGCGTGTCCCTTCCTTCGGCACTGCTGTGACAGGCATGTCGCTGTTCCATTGCCGAAGAGAATGTACTAGGCAATGACTTGTTTTAATTTCTGTACTGTAAAATCATTATACTAACATAGTTATAAGTGAAAATTGTTATCTACTAACCCCTATGAGCCACTGGTGCTTGAAAATAAAGTTTTTAATAATAATAATAATAAACCTCTTGAATTTATTTTCAGACTATACACATCGATCCAATAAAGAATCAAGGGCATATTGAGTACCACGTCCACGGTACGGTCAGCCAAACAGCTCCTGCAGCTCTAGGTGGCAAAAACAACAGACTGGACGAAGATCCTGAGATCGAAGTCATAGTGCCAAGTGACATGGAGGTCGAAAACACATATGAAGTCTCTCTAGAAACGAAAATTAAAACAATAACCTTGGAAAGCGGTTGTAGGAGTCCTGAGGAGGAGATAGACTACGCATTCGAAATCATAGACAAGTCATAGCACGGCATTAATGGTAACTTTAGGATAATAGATATAATTTGAAGTGTGTTCTAATTTCTGAAAAAGAAATTATGCTTATGCAATGGTCTATGGTTAAATTATTCTAAGCTATAACTATAGACTATAAAAAATTGTTACAATTGTTATTATTTTGGTAAGGTGTTTTGTTTTGGAAGAGTTCAGTAGTGATAAGCCACTCTTCAATGTACAACTATAGACCATCATACGTGTTTACGTAATAGTGCAAGCATAGCTAATATTCTATGGAAGTGCGTCATGCACTTTTCTATTTAGGTGTACTTATACAATGGCGATGCCGATTACTTGCCGTGGCCCATCATGGGCCATTGTGTAGGTACTGAACGCTTTATGACTTATGAGTGAGTATTAGTTTAGGTACCTAGTAAATTAATGAGATAAAACATTAACTCTCTTACGATATATTAACATTCCTCGAAATGCTAATTTTCTGTCAACTTGGAAAGACTGGAAGGAGAGCCAAAATTCAAGAGCTCATTGTTTTGTATTCTTAACGAGAATGATTTTAATGTTCTTCTATCAATTGGACCCCAAGGCTTCTCAAATAATAACTGTACATAGTACAATCAAGAGTTAATTAAATGATGCAAAGGGTGGTTAAAAAACGAACAGTTGATGAAACAAATGAGGTATCTAAATGTAAAGTAAATGTTCATGTAAAATAATTATATCTCTCTCTAGTCTTATAAGTCTTGCGTTAGACAAACTGGTGGCCTGCAAAGGAGAGATTTTACCGAAGTAATTAGCTGCCTGCATTCGATGGATACCTTGATATAGGGTGTGGAAATTTGTCAAATAAATGACAGTTTGGCCACGAGGAAACTTTATTTCTCGTGGCCAAACCAGTTTGGCAAATCAGTTTGGCCAGGAGGAAAGACCCCTCTTTTTTAACTTCATATGCGTTTGCGTGTGCCTAGGTGCCTACATGCTTACTTTACCAACAAAGATAAGAATCAAACCGAAGTATAATATAATATAGATATGTTTACGTGTGTGTGTATAAGGGAAAACACACACTCACATCAATAACATTAAGATTGACATTGAGATCCAATTCAAGCGATAATACCCGCGCACCTGCATTTAATAGGATATTACTTACATGTTTCTATCTGATTACAAAAAGATTTCAATATTAATAAGTAAGTAAGTACTTATATATTGTTTCATCGATCCATCGAAATAAACTGAATGAGTTTTCTGAGGACCTCCTTAAAAAAGAATATCTAAACCGGGTTCATTCCTGAATATGTTACTAACGGTTATTGCAATATTTTTTAGGTACCATGATTTTCAAACTGTAAATAGTATTATTGTGTGAATTATACTAATAAAACGATTTTAAAATCATGGTACCTACCAAAAGTAGGTGAGTGTTGCTATAAAAAAAAAGAAAGTATCCCAAGTTTTCGTTAAAATAGTCAGTAGAATAGTATTCCCGGTTTTTGTTTTCGGGAGCGTTCTCCTGACACCTGTAGTTATTATATACTTAAAAACAGTGTCTCATTCTATGATTAGTGATTACAGAACATTAAAAATGTATTTCTGTCAGATAATATGATTGTTGCAATAAATAGACTTTCAATTGTCACACTTTACCAGAATGTTATTGATAAAGATGAAAAAAATACAGTAAATTTTATTATTGTAGATATAATTTTAATAATATATCGTGTAACTGCATCACGGCTATAAACATATAAGTAGGTAACAGATGTAGATAATAATAATTGTTATTAGCACTCAAGTGCATAAGTACCGAAGTGAGATAGCGGTGTTCAATAGTGTGTGTGAGGTACCTGTGTTGCGTTGTTTCTATGGAATTAAAGACTGATCGTGGAAATATTTGGATTTTCATTATTTTCAAAATTTAAGGTATGATTTCGTTGCCGACCGCAGCAGCCGATATAGTGTAGGTACAGCTACGAATAATGTGAGTCGTGTAGGTTACATTATTCAGGGGTACCGAGATAATATTGTTGACTGTTTCTATGCATTGCGGTTTCTCAATGATGACGTTTATTCCTATCAAAGTATAACAAGTAATGGACGACACGTCCTCCGACCGTATACCTACATATGGTTCATGGCAACAAAATTCATGTCAATCCCGAAATGCGCTCGTTTGTCTATATGTACCCATTTCATATACAGGGTAAGAGGTACAGGGGAACACTCCCGTAGATAATAGAAACACCTGGTAAACAATATATTGGCGTTAAAAAAAATTATCGCAACGCAATTTTCTTTAATTTTTAATTTTTATATTCTGTCCTCCATGGCCCATTATCATTTTTAAAACATACTCTTTGCTGGTTTTTACGCTAGGTGCCACGCTCTCAAATATAATATTCTGGCAATTTGGAAAAGCTGAAAGGAGATTCAATATAAAAGTCGCGTTCACTACCGCCACGACACAGAGTCTATACAGAATAAATGATTTTTGAGCAACGACAGTCTCTAGACATTTCACGACCATCTTGAAATGTGTTAGTACTGTGTTAGTAGTAGATAGTATTCCGTCGTTTCAGCCTACCTTGCAGGGAGAAAAGCGAATATAAGCCTTAGTAGCACCAACTACCTATTAAAGTAAGCGTTTACGCCAAATTTAACATTAACAGTAACATTATTCTAATGGTTTGTGCTAAATGAGTTGCACCAGTGTATTCAGTAGGTCGGTTAAAGTTATCTTTTTGATAGAATTTGGCGTTAACAATTAACAGTAACCGACCGAGCGCGGCCGGTTACAGTTAGCGTCAAGTTATGACGTCATTTTAACTATTGTCAAACAGTGCAACCTGTTTTATACATAACTGCACTGTTAATGTTAAAGTAAGATGGTACAACCCAGCCTTAGTATGTTTATCCCGACAGAATTAGTTCTCCAGTTATCTCTAGTCCAGCCGCTTTTATCACACTTATAATCTAAGACAAGGATCAACTCGCCTGTTCTAAAGTGGCAGCTTTCCGATAAGCTCAGGATGATAAGATATTACATTATCTTTATGGCGACACCTAATTATAACTATATTATCGGCGGTTGCGATAACAGATAACGGTGTTTAGAATCAATAATTTGTTTCTTTTATTGCAAAGTATTATGCATTTTTATCTTAACAAATAGGTCGGTAGGTATTACCTTGCTATGTAGTGTGCTGCAAAAGTTGCTAGACACCTTAAGATCTATTATAATATATACCTTTAGACTATTTATACTGTTGATTGATGGCACTTGGTGGAATTTGTTGTTACACATATTGAGAACTCACTTGTACTTTTCCACAGTATTTTTATTTATTAAGTAGGTATGTCATTGTAAACCTTTGAGGATGCCGTAAGGTGAAACCGGTCAGGTCTATTAAAAAATAAAAATACTGTGGAAAAGTACAAGTGAGTTCTCAATATATATATTCCTTTGATAGATTAAGCACAGATTATCTAATAGTTGGCTAAACTTAATTTAACCAAAGGTAACATAGATAGCAATAGTACAATTTACAACAGAATTCAATTAGGTACCTATGTATGTAAATACTAACTTTTCGAGTTTATGAAGGGAAAATAATCTAAATAAGTACTAGAGATAGTGAAAATTACCCACAGGGAACAATCACTTATTTTTCAAAAGAATAAAACTGTATTCAATCTTTTTCGAAAAATCGCTCGCTGCACCCGGTAATCGAACCAACTAGAATCCGAAATAACGAAACCCTGTATTTTTTTAGCTTCAATAGATTGGGTCAATCATAAAGATCTTTTCTAACAAACATAGTAAATGGAACTACGGTTAAATTAGGTACTTTTTTCCATCGTCCCATCAATGGAACGTCTCATGGAACTACGGAAAAATAGGGGTAAATTAAATGAAGAGAAAGTGAAATCTAAACCTTTAAACTACGACCGGGTGCGAGAGATAATTATGTCTTGTATTATCTCACCTCCGGCAATCAAAGAAACATAAACGAAACGCTTTTTAGTAAGTTTGAGTTGGACATAACTACCTCCACCAGCTTTGGCGGGGATGGTAACTGTGGGGATTTCGCACACGGTCAAAATTAGAAAGGGAAACTATTCAATTTCAGAATTGGTGATTTGTATTGTTATATTTTTGAAGTTTTAGAATCCCAATGTAGGTAGGTACCTACATGGCTTCACTGGGCTAAATAAAAAAGAGTCCGCGATAAACCATCAGGCGGGGTGCAGTCAATTTGATAACCTAAATATACCCTAACCTAACCGGAACGGAATGCTTCTGTATAACCAGGCAAAACGCTACGATATGGACCAGGCAAAACAAAAAGGAAATTACGCCTCTTGCCTTTGCTGCGCGATTAGCGCGTACACACTTAGACCACCATGTTTATTTCTTCATGAGGTAATTCGACCCCTGTAGAATCACCCCAGGAACAAATGACCTTGATATTTACGTCATTAAATTTAGCCTACTTACGCAGGGCTAGTGAAAACCAGGTGCAAAATGACAAATGCATATTATTCAGGGTACAAATTCTCTAATAATCTTGCCTTAAAAAAAACTGGTGCAAAATGACAAAAATGTTAGCCTCGTAAGTAGGTACCTAAGTAAGTAACCTTGTGTGTTCTTCAGTACAAAAACAATTTTAAATTCATTATTTTTCAGCTTTATTCGCTGTTGTTGTTGTCTGCCGACATTTTGCAAATTAGTTGATAAACATCTATGGTTCCATCCTTATCTGCAGTATTGCCGTCTGAAGTGTTGATTATCGTAATGTGGTAGGTACATAAACAACTAAATGCGACTACATTTAAATTTATAAGTAATTTATCTAATGTAATATGGCATTAATATACCGGATAACGATTAGACTAGTCGGACTTTTCAGGGCACCAACTACCCGCAACGACTGCAGTAGTACCTACAAATAGCCATATTCATGCATGCAAATGTTTGCACCTAAGCGGGGATCGAACCCGCGATTGGATAGGAATATTATTCAGGGTATTATTACGGAGGTAGGACACGACGGTATCTCCCGTCCGAAATGAGCTGTCCAACTGGGGAAGTACCTCCGCCCTACAGAAGACCGCGGTCATAATAACCATCGTGTTGTGTTCCCGCCGGTAAGTAGGGTAGCCAGAGCACACTATACCCCTCCTTCCCCTCCCCTTCCTAGCCTCCCCACCCCTTCCCAGCTCTCCCCCTTTCCCTTCAGGGTGGGCAGCGCGTGTGTGACACCCTTAGTGTTGCACACGTTCATAGGCCACGGTGGCCGCTTTCCATCAGGTGGGCCGTGTGCTTGTCTGCCACCTACGTAGTATAAAAAAAAGGGTAAAATTTCTCAAACAACCTTGCCTTGGAAAGAGGATGCCGA
Source organism: Pelosia muscerda (assembly GCA_963691645.1). Classification (NCBI taxonomy): domain Eukaryota; kingdom Metazoa; phylum Arthropoda; class Insecta; order Lepidoptera; family Erebidae; genus Pelosia; species Pelosia muscerda. The sequence goes on from OY829121.1 coordinate 6,772,972, forward strand.
CAGGATAGGTACGGTAACCGGGTTGTCTGATAGAAACCGATAGTTGGTGACGTCACGATGATATCGTGGTGTCGTCGTCTGAATGGTCTTCGACCGCACGGTCGACGTCCGTTAGACCGGGGAACATCTCCTTTCACCTATGCCGGGGAAGTACCTACTAGGTAGGTATATTTACTCTCAATAAGTAGACGCTTCTACTAGTCACGTATGGTAGTAAGATAGTATCAGGCTGACAAGCGGTGCTATACATAGCTACAAATTATGCAGAAACACTTAGATACAATTCACTTTCGATTAAATTGTTATCATTTCGAGTACAGTCGTCACATCTCGGTGTGACGTAAGATATATTCGTATTATTTTACTTTTTTTTTTATACCACTTAGGTGGCAGGCAAGCACATGGCCCACCTGATGGGAAGCGGTCACCTTGGCCTATGGACGTTTGCAACACCAGAGGCGTCACACACGTGCTGCCTACCTTGTAGAAACCTTCAAATGCCCTTTTTGAAGAACCCCATATTGTAGTAGGTACTAATAAAAACACACAATGTTTGCTTTTTTATATGTGTTGCTATTCATTATGTAAATTCTCGCTTTGTACACGAAATACAAGCTTTTTATGCTGAATAAATAGTATTAAACGGTTCTTTAAAATTTTTGCTTGTATTACATATTATATACTTTACAATGACCAGCCCGGGCTCCATACATTTTGAAACAACTTCTTTGTACGGAAATTCACAACACAAGGTTATTATTAGACGCGGTATTCTGTAGGGCGGAAGTACTTCCCCAGTCGGACTGCTCAATGGGAATGGGAGATATCATCGCGTCCTATCATCTATATATTATAAAAATGAACCGCAAAATATGTTGGTAAGCGCATAACTCGAGAACGAATGTACCAATTCGAGTAATTCTTTTTTTTATTTGTTCCTTGAACTCTATGGAAGGTTTTTATGGAGCAACCGGAACGGGATCAGAAGTCCACGCGGGCGGAGTCGCTGGCAACAGCTAGTCTACACTAATATTATAAAGAGGAAAACTTTGTTTGTTTGTCTGTTTGGTTGTAATGAATAGGCTCAAAAACTACTCGACCGTTTTTAAAAATTCTTTCACCATTCGAAAGCTACATTATCCACGAGTAACATAGGCTATATATCATCACGCTACCATACAAGGGAGCGGAGTAATAATCATAAATGTCAATTGATTCGGTAAATTTCTATACATTGGCGCTAATATCGCTAACAATTTCCGTTGTCATGACAGCAGGGAAAAGTAGTATAGAGAGGCAAGTAGTGAATCGAGTAGAGTCGTACAACGCGATAATCGACATACACGCGGGCGGAGCCGCGGGCAACAGCTAGTAAGGTATAAAAATGCTTATAGGGATACCATTCGTAAAGAATAAATATAAACGTAACTGAATATAAATAAAACCCTTTTGTATCTTAACACCTATATTTACATTGAAGTATAAAATAAAATCACAACTTAATTTTTTTCTTTCTTGATTTGATGGGCAGAGGTCCACCGATCTTGAATACAGTGCTGAAAACACAAATAAGTCATTAATAAGAGTGAAACTACTTCGATGGCACAGTAGGAGCGAGTGCGGATGTTGTGCGTAAGGTCTTGGGTTCGATTCACAGTTCGGGTGAAGATTACGAACTGTGAATCGAACCCGAATTACAATTTAGTATTTGTTTTTTGATATCGTTTAATTTGCATTATTCACTTTCTATCGTATAAGTGAAACATAATTTAAAAAAATATCACTACAAAAAAGAAACAAATAGCGCCATGTTCATATTTTTTTATGAAATTATTGTTTCATTTAGCTTTACTAACACGATGGAGAGTGAATAATGCTAGTTAAACGATATAATTTTTTTTATCAAAACGTATTTTTAAGCGAATATGTAGTATACCCGGAGTATAATCAGGTGCCTTCGGTTTCAGTAGCATTTCCCTAAAACCCTGTACAAGTGAGTTTACAAATAACAGAGTTACTTACTGGCAAGTTGTACATATAGGGCTGAATTTGCAGAACACTGAAAAAGAAGAAACATTGTTTAGCTATAATAAATTTTACTTTTTCATTGTATTAATTATTATGAATGTGTAAATTTATTAAGACGTTAGTTACTCAACTTCACTCAAATGATAGATAGATTATAGTTTGAAATAAAATTATCCCTTTTTTCCCCGTGCAATCTCCAGTGAAACCCCCGCGGAAGTCAGCGCGGGTGGTTATATCGGACTCAAACAGACTAAAACCGCACGGCCGTCTTGGGTCACTAGTTGTCGAGGGCGAGGTAGCCTCTGACATATCCCTCACGCTCCGGCTGACCCAGGGCCAGCGAAGGCCCTCTCGGGAAAAAAAATATTTTGAAGACATGAAAATTAAATTCAAAATATATGAAATGTTGTTCATATATTTTGAAGTCAATGTAAAACCCTCACAACGCTTTATGTAATCGTCGTATCGGTAACTTAGTTAAGGAGATGTCATGAATTCAAATCCAGTCGCGAACCGACTCCTAATAAAAAAAATATATTAGCTGAATGGGGTAGCGGTTATGCCAGTCTAGTTACTCTGGTGATCAGTACTGTTGTTTTATTTTTATACAACTTAGGTCGCAGAGAGGCACGCGGCCCACCTGATAGTAAGTGGTTACCGTGGCCTATGGGCGAGTGTAACACCAGAGGAATAACACTCGTGCGGCAACCTCTGTAAGAACAGAGACATTCTGTGTCGTCAGTGAAAAAGATGTAGTGTGTACGCCGCGTCAAGCCAAGCCACAGATTATCATTCACAAAATATACCACTATCCTTTGTTAAAATGTCGATTTTATTTTATATTATTTCATTTTATCTTGTTATTTAATGTGTCATTGTGTTTTGTTTTGTTTTATTTTTTTATTTTATTTTTTATTTGTTATTTTTTCGAGGAGCCAGTTGAAAACCAGTGCCAGGTACTTGTGCCTGGCATTACGCTGAACTGGCTCCATTTTTTCCTTTTGCAGCACAGATGTGCACGACGTCTTTTGTATATTTTTTTTTTATTTTTTTTTATTTTCATGTAGTTATTTGTGCTGTAAAAGGCAAAATAAAGTATATTTTCTTTCTTTCTTTCTTACTCACCGCTGAGACACACGGAGCACACGTAGCCGATGGTGAGCAGCTCGCGGTGGCAGAAGCAGGCGGCGCGGTAGTCCACGCGCCCGCGACCCGGCAGCACCAGCTGCGTGCGCTCAGAGCTGTCCGGCAGGAACACCCACTGCGGAAACCAGGCAACTCTTCCTAAGGGCCAGCGCACTATCGGCATCGCAAGGAAAGAAGGACTTCAAGAAGGGCTTTAGAAGATTTCTACAGGGTAGGCAGCACGTGTGTGACGCCTCTGGTGTTGCAAACGTCCATAGGCCACGGTGACCGCTTTCCATCAGGTGGGCCGTGTACTTGTCTACCACAAGTGGTATAAAAAAAAGGAAAAGGATCATTCGGATCATCCCTGGGGACGTGCCAGCATGTGTAGTTTCCAACAGTGCTGAAGAATGCTGAAAGGCTTCCCTTGTCGATGCTGGTAATGCATTTATACTATAATTATCGTCAAGCAAGGTGAATAGGGATGCAGGATGAATAGGGATGCAAGGGTGAATAAGGATAAAATGGTCAGCTAAATTCTGTAGTTAATTTCTTTCAAGCGAAACTTTGGACTAGTTCATCGTAATATCAAAATCATCAAATATCTGATAACAGGCTTATTTGAAATTTAGTAAAAGAAATTATTTAAAATATGCCATTCATTTTATTCCTATTCACCCCGTTTTACAGCAATAATAGGACCAGGAAAAGGACGGTGGAAAGTTGGCAAATAAAATAGTAATATTGGCGAAGATTGGGCAAAATTTCGAATATCTAGATTAATGAATACATATTTACAGGGTCAAATTCCGAAGACTATGTACCTACTACATGCTTAGCACTTTTGTCAGTTATTGACAGTTACTTACCAATAAGTACTGTAATAGTCCTTCTAATGTCGGCACTTTGAGGTACAGTCCTCCAGTGATATCACAGCCTTGTTGCAACAGACTCAGGTGCTTGTCTAACGAGCACACATCTATTAGCACTTGCTGCTTCTGTAGGAGTTCACAAATAAAATATTAGTTTAATTTTCGTTCTGCACTTACGTATTAGTATACCTACACTAATGAAGTCAACCACAATCTAGAAGCTTTATAAAGATTTCCAGAATCCACAACCTCATCGGCGAGCCTTGCATACAAATGTTCATCATCGGGTAGTTTTAGTAGAGTTCAACTTACACTTTCACCTTTAAATTTAGCTTATGCAGTTATTATGGGTAAAACTGTTGTCTGACCTCCTAAGCTCAAGAGGAAATTCTGCCCTCAAGTCTTCACATCTGTCTTCACTGTTTAGTTAAGACCAAGTATCTCAGTAAGGTACACTTTGGTATGTACCAGAAATGTATTTGTGTTCAACTTAATAAATTACCTGTGCTGTGAAAAACACATTCATATAATTAATGTATTGTGCAGCTGTGTCACTGCTGCCAGTCACAATCAGAATACGGCTGCTGATCCGTAGCCCTGGAGCTGCGTCACGACGAATCTGGAATTAATACCCTATCTTTAATATGAGAAATATACAATATGATAAACCTATCACCAAATATATCGACTAACGATAACGATAACTACCTGAGTTTCTAGCTGGTCTCTTCTCAGTAGATCCACCTACTGAACCAGCGAATGAATCATTTTCAAATGGTTTATTTGCTTTATAATATTTACTATAAATTATAACATTTTTGACAAATATAGTTTGACATTCAATATGACCACTTTATTTAAACAGAATGGATTCCTTGATTATTTGATTCTCTGATTGACTATTGCCTATGCTGTAGACTCTACATAATTTTATGTTTAAGTTGCCTGAGTAGTTTGCGGGGGTGCATGCAAACAGATAGGGAGATTCATCACATTATTGTACCTCTTACTATTAGATCTGTCAAAAATACATTTGGCTTTATACCTTGGCGATGAAACATAGAGCCATTGCTACAGCACCCGCCAGTAGTGACTCTCCTGGCTTGTCGTCTTGGGGCTGACTTTTTATCAGATTTACTAATCTGTAAAAGAAAATGAAATAGTGTTTACAAAACTTACTAACACAAGAAAGCAACAAAATACACAGAAAGTATTTTTTGTTAGACTACAGACTCTTTGTTGGTTTTAATAGCATTAAATTTGCTATCCAACAGTCATTAATAATAAGACCAATCTTTCTCCAATATATTTGAATATTTTGGTGGCATTTGCGGAACTGAATAAACTTTTATATCAATCAAAATATGCATAAATATATGGAAAACATTATTGACATCCACAGTTTAGGTTTCAATATTAGTAAAATGAATAATAAGTCCATCCAAAATTTAGGTAGGGCATTTTAGTTAGAGTATGGTAAATATTTCAAGTTAGTTGTAATATAAAATTTCAACTACTACAGACTATACACAGGATTTGATAAATTTACTAGTAACCATTGTAAATCTTACCTCATTTTTATTGTTTTCTCTACTAATGTGAATAATTCATATTGTCCATCAATTTGCCTGACATCTAGAGGTTTTCCAGGTGACGGGTACAGGTATTCACTGAAAAGGTAATTTTAAAACTTTATTTAACAAGTTTACGCTTATAATTTAGCTAGAAATTATTATAATAGTTAATTCTTTTGTTTGTTAAACACAAAAGGGTGGGATCACACTGGTAGATATTTTTTGTACTTGATCTCGCTCAAGTGGCTAAATAGATCAGAGTGCTTATTCCCATAACAGTTATAATGACTGCAAATTGATTGCAGTTTGACTACGACCTATGAAATCGCAAGAGAGGTGACCACTTTTTGAGGATTTTATTGGTTGATATATTCTCTTTGCAATTAGATACATTTCACAATTTACCTCTTATGAAAGTGGCATCCTATAACAGCCAGTTCATTTCTGGACTTCTGCATTAGATGTGAGTTAGCAAACGCGATCACAGCATCGAGACAATTGGTGAGCACCTTCGGGTCTTCAATAATATACCGTTGGTTAGGATTTGTGTCCACTATTATTACTAGCAAACTGCTGTCGGAAGGAACTGAAATATTTAAAATACATATTATACTTTGTATATTTGGCTTTGTGCAATCTTGTAGAATTTATATAGTTAAGTTGTTGCGTCTATATTGTGGCAATTACACTGATGGATTTATTTTGCATTAGGGTGAAACTTGAAGCTATGAACCGAGTTTAAAGGTTATATATGCAACTTACGCTCGTCGTCGGCCATTTTACGTAAACTTAGTAATAAAGATATCAATAAAAACTCATTCAACTTTGGTTTAAAAGTGTTTGTAGGTTTGTTAATTTAACACGGGTTTTCTAGCGTTGTTTGACCAACAATACACAACACAACATGAAAACAATATTTTGTTTTGACATTATTGACAACTTTGACAGATCTGGCAAATAACTTTTTTGGAATTCTACGAAATGGTAGCTTTTCCAGCACACGATTAACATTGGCAAAATTGTCGACATCAACAGTACACGCCACACTATCAAAAATAGATTAGAATAGAATAGAAATGGTAACTGTACTTACGTGTGTTTTACTGTGAGAGGTACGATGTTACATTATTTTTAATTCTGGCAATTCCAGGTAAGAAGTTACAAAACCACATTATAACAAGTTATCTTAAAAAAAGTGTGTAACTTATAACTATAATACGTCGATGCCATACAAAGTGCTATACGAATATCTGTGTTGGAAGCATGAAGAGATTGACAACTGAATTAGAATTCAGAACTTATAAACCATCGATGGGCTTTGAAAATTGAAATTCAGCGATTACTCACGTTACGACTGCTTTTGAAACTCATTGTCTTTATTAGGCTAGTAACTCATCTTCACGTGTTGTGTAAACGTGTTTTTCTGATTTGATTCGAGGTTATCGTGAGCTTGGAACTCAGGGTCCGCTCTCCTGCTTTCCTCCTCCACTTCACACGATCTTGAGCGTCCATGGTAGACCATATCGCTCTATAACTACGACGTCAAGATAGGTCTTCTCAGGCCTACTCCTTTTGCCGAGACCCGGCGGGGTGCCAATTGCTACCCAAGGAGCCTGGCGGTTTGCGCAAAATAAAAATGAATAACGGCAGCGTTCGAATTAAAGTCACGCGTCACCCTACCTCTCTCATAACAACCCTCACTCTAAGGAGATCAGATTACGATTTATTTTTTGACATTACATAATGTTAGTTCGACACAAAGTCCAAAGGGTAAATTACGCCGCCCTTTACAGCCCTATGTTGATTCTCGTGGCCGTAGCTCAATGCAGAAATAATTCTTGCAAAGTTGTTCTGTCTATCTTCGCTAGATGGCGGTAAACGAAGTGTGCCTCTCATTTAACCACGGTTGATGAAAATGAATTTGATAGAGTTCGTTACTATGACCTGTGTTTGAAGAAAAAGCAAACGATTTCTTTATATAGAATATATTAACCGGCGGCAATTACCCTACTAAGGAGTAAAATAGGCGTGAGCACATGTATGTAGGTATAGGTATGTATTTTTTAACCGAAAATACTCCCGGGTCCGAGAGATAAGTCTTGTATAATCTCACCTCCGGCGATCGAGGACCCATGGACGGCGTGCGTTTTGGTCGGTTCGAGTCCGACATAATCACCTTCATCGGTTTTGGTGGAGGTGGTAGGTATCCGTGGAGATTTTGCGCACGATAAAAAAAAAAAGTATCCCCAGCCGTACGTCCATAATTTAATAGCAAAATGGACCTAAAGCTTGAGCTCTCGATTGTAAGGCCGACTGTTGAAGCACTTAATTACCGACGCGACGCTTCTAAAACAGTATAATAATAGTAAACTTAAGAGAACTTAAAATTTGTAGATACATTTGTTGATACTGTGTTAAGTATTTATATAGGTATATTCTTTCTAATCTTAGCAACTTGCTGGTAATCTGGTGACCTTATCTATGTACTGACAACCTCCATGGCGTGACAGTAGTGAATACAAGTGATACGCAGGGGCGCATATTCGGGCGATGGTACGATGCGCGAGTGCTTGGGCAGCCGCCGCCTCCTTCTGCGAGCAAGTAATGCTCGAAAAGGAGGAGGCGGAGCGGGTCCGGAGAAGACTCCGGGCCCGCACTGCCCGCGATGAGCGGAGGCGACTCGGACGTCGGAGGTCGCAGAATGACCTCCGTCCCCATGAGCGCGGGCCTGGGGGTGACGGGTGGAGCCGCCTGTTACCCTAGCAGAAGCAGGCCACGGCGATGACACATAATGCCACACCATACTCAGGGGCTAGATGGGGACACCATGGTCCCCACATTTAGGGAAGAGGGTCATCTCAACAGAGATGTACCTGGGTCTGCCGGGGTGCGAGAGATATGTCTTGTATAATCTCACCTCCGGCAATCGAGGATCCATGGACGGCGTGCGTTTTGGTCGGTTCGAGTCCGACATAATCACCTCCATCGGTTTTGGTGGAGGTGGTATCCGTGGGGATTTTGCGCACGATAAAAAAAAAAAAAAAAAAAAAGTGGCGCATATTCGATTTCCGCTCTGTACAAAAATTTGTCTGCCCCAGTTGTAATACGAACATCTATCAGTCGTTTTATATAGGTGAAATGGGCGAAATGGCCCACACATATTATGTGCTGATTATCTGTCCGGTTAACGACGTCCCCACTAGAGGTAGTAGTACCTATCGATGTACTGAGTTACTTTCCTCAGAGGCTTCTTTACCTAGTCTTCATATGCCAGGTGCGGATTCCAGATGAAATAAAAAAGCAGTTTCTCTCCCCATTATCAAGTAGGTATTATCAAACCACATACTTTGCCATACATTGCATCCAGTAGAGAGAATAAAGCAATGTAGGTAAAACTCTTTTTAATTTAGTTTTGCATTTTAAATCTAAAGGTCTAACATTTACTTATAGTTCTTGCAGGGGTTGGTTAGGTTAGGGTGCATTAGAATTGGATTTCTGCTAATTTGAGGATTTAATAGAGATCTCGGGGTTGGCTAGCTACCCATCGTATTCGCAAAGGTTTGAAACATGTATTTAACGAGTTGCAATATGTAGCATCCTTCAATGTGAACGCAAATGTGTCTTAAACTAGTTCACGACTTGTTTCAGACAGTCTCAATACATGTATAAAACAAGTAATTGTGTATTGACAGGTGTTCTACAAGTGTTTGACAAATCTTCAATCAGTTTTATATCATACATGAAAACGAGGTTTTAGATCTCTGATAAAACCATAAAATTTACATCGAGAAAGAGTGGTGTAAAAACCTCAGACGCAACCAGTAACCATGCCAAGTCCCCAGTAGTCAGAGCTCACTAGAGAGGTTTTGTGTGGACAGTGAGAACACCAAAGGCTTATCCTACATCTTTTGCTCTGACAACACAGAATGTCTCTGTTCTTACAGGGGTTGCGGCACGAGTGTTATTCCCATGGTGTTTCACTCGCCCATAGGCCACGGTAATCATAAATAAGGTGGGCCGCGTGCTTGTCTGCGACCTAAGTTGTATGAAAAAAAAAGATGAAGATGAATATCAAAGTCCAAATAAATACTTACCAACAAATGTCACAACATTTCGAAACAGTGTAGAGTTTATTAATTTAAATAATTGTTTTAGTAGTACCCGTGGACAGATGTCACTAGTTGTCCGATACATATTTGTCAAAATCACATTCCAGGCATACCTGTCTATGGGCAGGCATAAAGGCATGCATCATTCTTTGTATTGAACATCGGTTTGACTCGTGCGCGTTATGATAATAATCGGGAAGAAATAATAATAGTAACAAAAAAGTAAAAACACTGTAAGTAAATAGAAGAGATGTCGTTGAGTCGAATCAGTCTAAGATTATAAAATGGAGCAGGTAAATACCAAAATATTTTTATTTATTGTCAAAAATCTTGATGATAATTAGTTGTGAACACTTGTATACCTATATGAAACAACAACATAACATAAACTCACGCCTATACTCCCGAAAGGGTAGGCAAAGGTGTGCTAGCACCCACATTTCGCCAGTTTATGTTTTAGGGCCCAATGTAATAGGTGGCGAGTCTATTGCCATTACCTGGGCACTTATAAACCTGCCATAAATATACACATAACTTCCATGGTAAAACCTGGGATCGAACCCGAGATGCCCGCGGTAACCTACTGGTATGGGTAATGACCCATACCAGTAGGTTACCGCGGTTAGCTTTTTAATTGTTCATATTAAATACATCGGCAGAATTAAATAAAATTCACCCTTTCTAATTCTAGTTTTGTAAAGTTTGGTTTAAGTAGGTACTTAAAAGGGAGGATTTTACTGATTTTGCTCTGCTAAAACCTTCAAACATTTTATCACGCATTTTCAAGTATATTTGTGAGTCTAAGACATAAAGTTATTAGTAATACTTAGAGAGTGACAAAACATTATCTTTACATAAAACCTAGGTCTGAGAAAGTGATAAAATACACGAACAGTGAAACGGTTTCTTCAAACCTATCAATTTGTCAATTATAGCAGGCTGTTATAAAAAAGGTCATTTTTTATTCCATTTAACACTTCAACTTCGGTAACGCGATGATGAGAAAACTGTTGCTCTATTTACGCTAGTAGTATTAATTTTATGGTCTACCATACATATCAGATTAATAAACGCGTATTAAAAATCAGACGGGCAATAAGAGACTGTTGCAATAAAATCGGTAATTTTAATATGGTGATTACTTAATGGTTCCTGGGAAGCAACTAAATTCTGGGTCTGAGGTCTGATTGCACTTTAGATAGCTTTTTTGTGAAAAGCTATTTATTATCGTACCTACATGGTTAAAAAACATTTATATAGAAATTATTTTTTATCGTTTCTTCTTCTTTTGACACTTCGTTTGATAAGTTGCCATCTAAATTTAAGGGGAATTCTTTGCGAGTTAAGGGGAATTTGTATCGAATTATAGAATCAGATATGGGTAATTGTTGTAGATGATGATTCACGATGACGATGAAGGATGATTGCTATCTCAGTAGTGGAGACCTAAAGTACCTACCTAGTGGAGACTTCTATAGAGTTATGGAATCAACAAAGTCATAATTCACAGCGATATTCCACTTTCTACATTTTACACACAAAACCTTAAATTTGCACCAAATGTATGATTAGGATGAGTGAGAGTGATAATACAGAAGGCTGTATAACACGAATAAATGATTTGTTAGAAGTAAAGTTCGTTCGATGTTCATTTCAATATGTTTTTACTAAAGTTACTTATTTCTTATTTCTTAATGGCGTTTTTTTCAGCAGTTCATGTTTCAATACACAGTAGATAATAATAAAGATGACACATACTCGTATAAAAACAGTCCAACAACAGAACAACTGCTCGATTGATAGCAAAACAAAAGCTAGTGAAATAGCAACCCGTAGTGACGTTTTAAAACAACACCATTACCTTGATTTACACCGGTCCGTTTATCAACGAACGTAAGACGGGGAGCTTATTATTACATCCGAATTGTATTTCAACGTAGCGAGATGACAAACCGGCGATACGCCACCAAACTTATGTCATCTGTCAAAATACATGTTAACAGTACGACGAACGGAAGATGAGTCGAACCGATAACACCACATGAATAATATTATACGAAGGATGTGACAAGCTCTGCTACCTGTCATTTTACAACATTGTTTATATACGGCTAATGATATGCCTCATTTGAATACCTTGGTGGTCTGATACCATAGAAAAAACCACATGGTTTTTGCCTTGTGCTGTGTTCGAGCAGACTTTAACATAAGCTGCAACACATGTCTTGGCAAGTTGCATTACTTACAGAATTCCGACAACATTCAGTATTGTTAAAAGTATTTATTAATTTCCACGGTCCTTTGAGTCTGAATATAATTAATAGTACGAAAACTAATCAGTATATTAAGTGAAGGCGGACGGTAATCGAATAAGATTTTACGAGAACATTGTTTACAAGGCTTCGTGCCAGAGGGCAGCGACGGTACATTAGCGCGGGCTTTCGAAAATCAAAATGAGAATAAGAAAAAAAGGCGGGAACGAAATAATTATGCACGTTCCGTTTCGTAATGGGCGTCGCGCTACCGTTTCGCTTTAATAGCTCGCTTGTTCTGAGAATTTAATTACGCTCAGAGCTCGCCCAGATTAGCCGGGCGCGCGTTCCGTTTTGTTAATAACTCTAATAATGGATGACGCCCGCGCTCTCTGCTGCATTAATGTTATTTATTCAGATCATAATGCTCCTACAATTTTATTAAAAAGAACAATAGGTCAAGAATCAATTTCATTTATTCAGTTTAGGCACATAAAGAGCACTTATGAATGTCAAAGTTTTACAATAATTATGTACCTACATTTGTCAAAAATATTATAATTCATAATAAATTAGGATACTTAGTAAATAAATCATTAGAAAATGATTCTTTCGCTGGTTCGGTAGTTAAATCTCCTGAGAAGAGACCAGCAAGAAACTCAGGTAGATTATCGTTATTCTTTTTAATATTTAGTTGTTTATTTATAATAACTGGGTGCAAGAGCAAGAGATTATTATGCCCACGCATTTTTATCATCAAGATATTCGTCTACTTTATAATAGCTTTTTTTAGTTAAAAATTTTTTCAATTCTATTTTAAACTTATCAAGTGGCAGGTCAGCCAAATCCTGAGGAATTTTATTATATATTTTTATACATTTGCCCACAAACGAATTACTGACTTTATGAAGCCTTAGTTTCGGTATCGCCAGTTTATTTTTATTTCGCGTATTCAAGTTGTGAAAGTCTGATTTTTTTTGGAAGAGGTCTAGGTTCTTCCTTACATATAAGGCGTTGTCGTAAATATATTGTGAGGCAACTGTTAAAATATTAATTTCTTTAAACAGTTCTTTCAGCGAGTCACGGGGTCCGAGGCAATAGATTGCTCGTATAGCTCGTTTCTGTAATATAAATATAGTTGCAATATCGGCAGCTGAGCCCCACAGCAGCAGACCATATGACATAACGCTATGAAAGTAACTGAAATAAACTAATCGTGCCGTTTTCTCGTCAGTTAGTGACCTTATCTTTCTAACCGCATAGGCAGCTGAGCTAAGTCTTCCTGCTAAGGCTGTGATATGAGAACCCCATTGTAGTTTATTATCTAGTGTGATGCCAAGAAAAACTGTGGTATTGACTATTTCCACAGTTTCATTATTCATTATAATGTTTGAGTCTATATGTCTTACATTTGGCATCGTAAATTTTACACATTTTGTTTTTTTGGCATTAAGTAGCAGGTTATTACTCGTGAACCAATGCAATATTACAGAAAGGGTATTATTCACATCGTCAAGTATTACTTTTTGTCTGTCAGTTTTAAAAATTAATGAAGTGTCATCAGCAAATAATACTATTTCACAAAGATTTTCAATGAAGTATGGAAGGTCGTTTACATATATCAGGAACAAAAGGGGTCCTAATATCGAGCCTTGGGGTACTCCCATGACTAGCGGGGCGCCAGAAGAATCGGTGCCATTAACGTTTACTTTTTGTACTCTGCCAGTGAGGTAAGACCTAAGTAAGCTAAGTGAGCTATTCGAGACACCATAATAATCTAACTTTAATAACAAGGTCTCATGATCAACACAATCGAAAGCCTTTGATAAGTCACAAAAAATACCAATGGCATCCTGCTTCTCCTCCCATGCATCAAATATATGTTTAACTAGTGCGACTCCTGCATCTGTTGTATTTTTGCCTTTAGTAAAACCAAACTGTTTTTTATGAAGTAAATCATTGGCTGCAAAATGTGAAAGCAGTTGATTAAATATTATTTTTTCAAAAATTTTACTTAGCGCTGGTAATATAGAGATGGGACGAAAATTGGATGGGTCACTTTTGTCCCCTGCTTTGAATAACGGAATGATTTTACTGTACTTCATAAGATTTGGAAATTGTTTTTCATCTATACATTTATTGAATATGAATGCAAGGTAGGGCGCAATAGTGGGCATTATTGAATTTATTATATTGGTTGAAATGCCCCAGAGATCTTCAGTCTTTTTTATATTTAATTGTTTAAATGTTTTAAGTATTGTTTCAGTGTCTATATACTGAAAATTAAAGATTACATTACATTTAGGAACACAAGATTTAAGAAGGGAATCGGCTACGTTTTGCGACGAATTTAATTCACTCGTAGTAGTAATTGCAATATTTGTGAAAAAAGATTCAAAAGCATGGGCCACTGCAGAATCAGTGGTAATGTATTGATCATCTATTTTTAAGTCGAAGGATCGATCACGTGACCTCGTTTTACAGGTTTCTTTGTTAATGACATTCCATGTAGCCTTAATTTTATTATCAGATTTTTCTATTGTAGCCCGTATATGATTAGATTTGGCGATTAAACATACTTTCTTGAATAATTTCGAGTATATCTTAATATTTTCAATTACCTGTGGCTCACTAGTAGATGCCTTTATATCGTATAATTCATATAATTTCTTCCTACTTTTGTATATTCCAGGTGTAGCCCAATCACTAAATTTAATTTTAAATTGATTTACATTTATTGTTTTTTTGGTGAAAATATTGTTAAATTCACTTTTGATTACTCCGAACAAATCTCTGTAGAGATCATTCGGATGATCGTTATTATTCATCTCTAGAAGAGGTATTTTATCTTTAATGTTTCCTTTAAAATGTTTTAATCGATATGTCGTGATTGGTCTACATACAATATTTGTTGTTAATGGAATATGTTGGTGCTCAAATCTAGCTAGCTGACCTGTATGATCTGATTTAATGAAATTTATTATAGATTTCTCGTTTACATCACCGTCAGAAAAAATGTTATCTAAGCAGGTAGCTGATGTGGCTGTTTTGCGAGTTGGTTCTCTAAAGAGATTTTGTAAGTTAAAAGATTTAAAGAGATTAAGGAACCTTAACGCGTTCTGGGAGTTTTCCAAGATATTAATGTTAAAATCGCCACATACAACTACCATCTTTTTACACTTACATACCTTTTTTAAGGTTTCTTCCATAATAGATTCAAACTGGTGGTAATCGCCAGAAGGAGATCTGTAGACGCTAATAATAATAAATTGCTCAAGCTCTGCACATGCTAACTCAATATTTCGCTCACTTGAGAGTGCTACTATGTCTTTTCTTTCTTTGGATTTTATTTTTTCATTAATTAAAATGAGTGACCCACCTCTAATAGCAGAATCTCTAGTAAACGAACTAACAACTCTGTAATTATCAAAACTAATTATCATTTCGTGTTTTTTTAGCCAGTGTTCAGTTACACAAAGTACATGAATATTTCTTTCATTTAAAAATAATTCCAGTTGTAACTCTTTGCCTGAAAAGCCTTCAATATTCTGGTGAACAATATTCATGAACACAGACTTCCCCTTAGTTTTTGAATCTAATTTGCAAGAGATTTCCTCTATTGTCCTAGAATTAAATTTAAATTGTTGTCATTATTAATTGGAACATATTCCAAGGTTTCAAGACACTTATTGTCATATTTCTGCCCAATAAAAGCAGTGTGGCTAGCCAAGTTCTTGGCTGAGTATTCAATACAATAAGATAGCGAAGATGCTATCTGTCTCTTAAAATACCTATTCAAATAGAATTTATTTGATGTCAATAACAACTTATTTTCTAAATATGTATTTATGTCCATTAAGTGGAACTTGTCTGAATTATGATACATCAATGTATGTATCGTTTGATTAAGCTTAAATCTAAGGTTATTTTCTGCCTGTGACAAACTACGGCTATATGGCAGTGTAAATAAAATTATGTTTTTAACATCTAATGATCTCAGCAGTTCAAGACAATGCTTGAATGCATTCCTGTCCGTATTTCCCCTATCACCAATTAAAATTATTAGAGTATTGATACCCTCTAAACTATAATTGTTTATTTTTTTAATAATATTAGGGTAAGTTAATCCCGGTAAACAATAATTAGTTATATTTTGTTGTAAATATGAACTTAATAACCGGCCCATTGATTTCCCTAATTCATCACAAAACATGACTACTTCAGATTTTACATTTTCATTATTTATATTATTTTGATTATTTTGAGCGCAGAGGGAACTACTGATCTCTTTTGACTCAAGTGAAGTAAGAGAGGGCGTACAGACTGACTGAGGACTGAGTGAATTATCTCCAGATGTTAATATTGGGTTTGGACTCATCAGATCCTTCATAGCCAGAATGTATTCCTGATACTCACTTTTGACATTAAAATACTTGTCGGTCATTATATCTAATGATTTTTTCAAATTATTCATTTCCGTTTCTAATTTCATAATATTGTTATTATACTCACTGATATTATTTTCAATTAATAATGAATACATATCAAGTTCATCTCCTAGTTTCCTTCTCTCATTAATATACCTGACTTTTGTGTACAAACACTTTTGTCTTTTAATAAGTTTTTGTGTTTTTTATATGTATTTATTAATTTTTATATATTTCTTAAGTTTGTTCCTACTGCACTGAACTACCCACCTTTTTGAATTAGGATTATGAACTATTAAGGTATCATCCTTTGTTAAATCTATGGTCACTGTGGGTTCCAAGTTTGGTTCAGTAGAAACAAGGCTGGGTGTGCTGATATGAAAAAATGAAATAGGTGATATGGGCAATACATCTAACATCAATCGAATATACAAATATCAATATTAATAATTTAAAAACGAGCTCTGAAAAACAAATTGTCTAACCGATAAGACATTGAGTCTGACACAAACAAAATATAAAACGATTCAGCCTTAATAAGAACCGGAGTCCAGAGATGAACACAAAAGAAAAAGATAACCGCCTATTGTTTTTTATCATGTTGTCAATATCGCGCGGCCAAATTTTCAATATTGGAATGCCACGATTCGCCAATAAGAAGCGGGGAAGAATTGATTTATTGTCCAATTAGCGTCGGTCAGGTGTGCCAACTGCCAAGATAGTATCAGGCTGGCCAACCTAACTCGACTCCAACTACTATTTCTTTTGGCGCGTTCCGTTTAAATGGCATATTGGAATAAAAAAGAACCTTTACACCATGCTGGTCGCGTTTTCTGAAAGCTGAATTTGAAATTCTGATCATTTGCCGCAAACGTTCGCTTAAGTGGAAATCGATTTGAATTAATTGTAGCACTCGCGTTTTTATCCATTAAAATGTTTATTCGGTAAGTTTGTTTTATTAGTCGTGAGTCTTTCATACTTTCATATAACCGTGGTAAGTTAGTAGTTAGTAGATTGAGTAAACAATGCTACCCAATAATCACATTACGGATATAATAGAAACCAAACAAGGGGTGGCGCGATTTCATTTATCGACCCAATACAACGTGTTAATAGCTCGTCGATAACTTCGTATCGCATTTCACGGGGAAGCGATGAAGATACAACCGCTGTGGGGTTTGGTTTTCCCTGGTCTATTTACGTTGAGTGAAAATATATTTTGTGACCAATTTTGGAACTACAACAATCGTTTTCGATTTTAGTGTGAATCTGTTAATGGTATATAATAATGACATCGTATTTGCTCGCTTTTTCAAAAATTCATTTCATTTAACTGTTAACAGGTAACAAAGATTTGAAATTGATTGTCTAATAGATGTAGAATTTTTTTAATTTTTTCTAAACTCAGTTCATAACGAGTGGTAAAGCAGGATGCGTGGATAAAGCGGACTCCGCAAACGGTCTGGATGCAAGTAAGGATGTTTTATTTCGATGAATAACTAGATTTTTCATATTACTTAAAGATAGAGTACTCAATACAGGTTCCAGGTTCAAGTTTGGTATAAGTACCTACCCTTTTTAACTTCCCCAAATTGTGATACAATTTTCTTTTCGAATTATTTATTACTAGACATGCAGAATACCAAGGTATGCAAAGAAAGTTGGCTAATAGAAATAAATAGAACCTACAAAGTTGCTTATTCGAAAACTGAACGCATCCGCAAGCTAACTTTAAATTAAGAACAAAGACATGTCTATAGTTTCTCGGACACGTTTAGCGATTTCTCCATTACAGACGCCATATAAACTTCGCTCGTCATTCAATTGGGCTGTAAACTTATCCAAACGTTCAGGCGATTGTACACCATTAAAGTTCATTTCAATCTTATTTACGACACACAGGAATTCACTTCACTGAAAAGTGATAACTACTTTGTACCACTTAAATAATATCACTTCTAATTTTGAAATCCGCTTCTGCAGAGCATCCTCTGTGCAATAATTTCGCTACCAAAGTTTCCTCAATAGAATGTAGTCGGCGGGCGAGGCGGATTGTTTGCGGGTAGTCGATAAATTCCGGTAGCGTTGACGCAACGCGGTCGCAGTCTCGCAATTGTCATTTACTATTGAAGAGTCTGTTGGAGCGCACCGCTCAGATATTGACAGACAATCATGTAAATGCACTGCGAATAAAATTATCTGACGCTTGCTGTCTGCTGTTCGATATTTTATTTTAAACGTTATTCGAATGGAGTGAATTATTAATACTAAGTTACATATTCTTACTATCGTTGTAATTGATAACGATTCGATAGTGCTATTAAATTGTAAGTGGACAAAGAAAAGGAGTGATAACTTGATACACAAACAAACACGCGTCATATTACAACATAAGCTCTATTAAATAGTAAAGTTTCTATACGCCAGAAAAAGACAGTGATACCCACCCCCAAATACATTCCCCGCAATAAATGTGCGGGAAAGAAAGAGACGTAGTAATAGCCGGAAATTAGTACTCGTCTATCTTTCATTTTACACCCCAAATTTTCTTATTCCAATTTCCTCTCGGTACGAGAGTCCCATTTTACGGGCCATAACTGAGCAGCTCTATTACATTCCGAACTATACTGAAGGTGTTCCGCCACAGAGTTTAAATTTCCTGCTTGTGCTCGATGGCAGTTATGTCGTTTTATATCTGAATGTGTTTTAGAACACTCTGTCATTTGAAATGAGTCATTTTCTGATAAGAATGCCCTATTGGCTGAGACGTGTGCGCTTCGGGCCGCGCGGCCGATAATGCCATTTCCGAATGTAGATAGCGAATAACTTGGGTGTCGGTTTTTGCACTGGAGTTTTAATAATAAAGCATAGGGGGAGAGCGGCCGAGATATGGAAATGAGCGTGTGGAGGAGAGGAAATTTGAATTTATACACCAGCTAGTTTTATTCATGAGGGTGTGCCTCCGTCGTTTACCGAGATTATTCCGACAAAATTTTAGTATGAATACGATATTTATGTTCCAGTGTAAATTTTTCCGAGTTGGTTTTCCGATGAGCGATTTTGATTAGTTGAATTACTTATGTTTATGGTTAGGTACTGTTAATATTTGATGAATTGTACGGACTGTCAGTAAGACAGAGGTTACTTAAATTAATTATAACAAATAACAAAATTTTTAACATTGTACTTAGTGCGCCTAACAAAGACTTCTACCAGTAATCTGTGATTAACTAATGACCAAAATGATATTTAAAAATTTATAGCACTCGGTACTTGCGAATAATATGAATACAGGGATGCAAGAGACAGGGTTGCAAAAAACTAACTTTAGTTTGCGCTCTTTGAGGGTGTAATCAGAATTCTGTTTGTAAAAGAGCCGAACAGTCATGAATAACCAGATTAGGTAAATAAAGTGAGGAATTACCTACTTTAAATACTCATTTTCTTTTTAATCATCTGCTTTTTCGCTTTATTATAAACTTAACTTTATGAAAACAATTTTTGGAATGGGAAAATGCGGTGGGTAAGTAACGAAGTGCCGCATGCTGTAGTGCATCGAGTACACTCTCTTTCTCTCTATCTCTTTCTTTCTCTTCTCCAAGTTTTTTATACCACTTAGGTGGCAGAAGTCAAGCTCGGCCCGGTGACAAGTGGACATTTGTGTTGTCTTTCTAGAAGAGCCCCATATTGTAGATTTTTTTCTCTTTTCAATATGGCTCACTTCTTGAGTATATGCCAGTGTAAAGTAATTTGATATATCATAATAATAATATAATTATAATATTCTGCAGCGTTTTCAGTATTTAGTTACAGTCAAAGTCAAGTCAAGTCAAATCAAATTCATAGTCATATCCCAGTAAAGTAGTGGAGAATTTACTAGAGGCTTCTATAGGAGTTTTGGAACCATCACAATTAATAGCAATATGCCACTTCCCTAATATTGTGCACCTTGTCCAAGATAATAATAGGTATATGTCCGAAATTCCACCGTTTTTTTAATTTGAGTTTTTACACATAACGACTTAAATTAACACCAATTTAAAAAAAAATTAAACACTACTGCCAAAAAATCTCCATATTTGTAGTCTTATAAATACTACCTCATCATATACGATCCAAAAAAAAGAAACACTCACCTAATTCTTAATTTGAACAAATTATCCGTGTCAAAAACCTGCTATCGGTAAGGTATATCGTCACTTAAAACATTTTCTCACGTGAGAATCGTTTAGAAACCGTCACGTTTCGATTGGCAATCTTTGTGCGATTACTTTCACGTCATTGGTTTTCGAACGTAGGCTGTATGTTGCGGTCGCAACCTCTATGGTCAAGTTGATCGTTATTCTTTATATTGTTACTTCGTGGGAACATTTGGTGACTCCATTTATACGATAAATGTAGTTCGAAAGGTTTATATACACAGTAGGTACTTTTGACCTGATAATTAAACAACTTGACGTTTATGATTAGTCAACGGCCTGTATGGCGTAGCAGTAGAACGATCGACTGCTACGCAGAGAGCGCTAACGCTTGTATGTATGCATGATTAAACATGTATCTATGTAGTTTAGGTAAGACGTATTTTGACCTTATTTGTAGCGAAAGTAGGAAGGATTCAAATTTTTTTGAAGACACATCGTAATCGAACTGACTGAAATTGAAACCATGGGGTCAATAAAAATGATAAAATTTCTCTAACAAAAATAGTTAGTTAAATGAAAGAAATTCTTGAAATCTTAACTTATAAATTAAATGATTCGGACACTTTTCTTCCAGGTAATCAAAATCCCACGAAGAGAGTAATATCCTGAAGGGGGTTCTTGGAAGAGAGGGCCCGGGTCAGCCGGTGTGCGACGGATATATTGGCTATTGCTATGCTTTTGTATTATAGCAGATTACAACTTTATAATATAATAATATAATATAGTCAGTTAAACGGCGGCGGCGCAGTGGCGGTAAAAATGTAATTTAATGTTATAATTTTTATGATTTATATTATTTATATGATTTATATGATTAGCACTAATTAATGATTTGCATTTCAATATTGTTTTCGACTTAAATAATTTTTTTTCCGCTGAATGGAGATTATTATTTTTTTTTAATTTTTTATTCTAAACTGTATTTTCTGTATTTCATGAATGAAACCCATGTCTGTTTTGGCTTTTATGTGTTCACATAGCATAGCCCTAATTATAGAACTACATATCAGCGTGATCAAATTCATAACAAAAAAAATCACGCTGGCTGGAGGTTTGGTTTCAACCATCATTTATTCTGAAAATAATACGGAACAAATTCCAGTTCTATTACAATTCGATAGCCCAAATATACCGGCATTATTACCTATAGGACCTTAGGCCTACAGGGCAACTGTTCCCGTTGAATATAGTTACGTGGGTTATTTATATGAAAGAGAATCTGAAAATATTAAAATGTAAACATAAAGAAAGTCATATTTCTTCTTTTGTATTTATTGTACAAATTTGAAGCTATAAAATAGAATGATTTTAATCCATTTGCTCCATTCATAATATCTTTCACCGTTAATAGCCGGACAACTTTTTTGTCGCTTCTTCGAATATTTTACGTCGTCCACCAAAAAAAGTTAAAGACCATAAATAATAATACACAACAAAACAAATTTTTATCGTCCGAGAACTCTATTGCACAGGTGAAAAAAAAAATAATAAATAGATTCATTCATAAAAGGTTCATTCATTCAGGAGATGCAAAAAATGTCCAATGAAATGAGTGGACTGCCTACACTCTGTATTGTGTAGTAGTCTATAACGTCTTCATTTTATTATCCCGTGGGATTTCAGAATGTGATGATGAATTTTACCATAAAATGGATTTCATATTTAGAACGTCCATTGATATTTTTTTCATTCATTCTTTCGATTCGATTGTAGTTTTGGTTCCAACCACACGACCCGCGACGTAAATTGAATGAGGGAGGTACCATAGATAACAAATATAGAAATCAATTCATTTTTAAAAGGATTTTCTATACAAGTTATTTTTTTAAAATAAAATGTAAGATTATAATGGCAAAGAATGAATTGTAATATTTATTACTACAATCAAATTATTGCACATTATACCTACACCAACAACAGTTACAAAACATAAATAGAATAGAATGGAATTTAGTTAAGTATACAATTCATTTCCATCGTTTAATAAAACCTGAAAAGGTACCTACCTACGGGGATGAACTGATAAAAATAGATTATAATCTAAAGTGTCTCGGTTTGAAATTTTTATTTGGTATCTGGATGGCAATATGTATATTAATTTGCCGCATTGAACTTATCTGATGATAGCCAGGATGTGAACTCTTATCGGCTGCTAGAACTTATTAAACTTCTTTACAAATTGAGGAATTTTCATAGTCTCATACATTAGAGTGCTTACATTACAGTCTCATACATTACTGTAGGTAGTCGGGATGAAAAGATAACGCCGAAATGAAAGTTAAAAGAAAGTGTGGATAAAATTGTATAAATAAAACTATTATTGACATAATTATATTTATTGATTTTAATAAAATTTATATATTTAGTATACAAAGTAATTAAGGTTTTAGTTAATTGTACTTTACCTACTTTAAAAAGAAAATGTTTTATTCTTCGAATTTTTTAAAAGAAAAGAAAAGCCTGATGAATTTCTTACCGGAGTCTTCTCAGGTCGGAGCCGCGTATATATAAAACAAATCGCACATTCATTCTCAAAAAAGAATGATATGAAAGTGACATGAAAACTAATAAGATACTAGGTGACATTAAAATGAGTTAAACAGTTTCTCTTACTAATAATATCATAACTCTTTCGAATAAATAAAAAAAAAAGTGATTGTTTACATGGAACTTCAATCAACGACCAGTCTTTAGGTAAGAAATTTGGTTACATATCATTAAAGCTTCATTCGTTTAAATATGATTGATGAATGATTTACCTACAGATTCTTCTGAAGCTTATAGATTTTGTTTATAGATTCTACTTAGAGTCGCTAACCACTATTAAAGAGAGTGGGACAGTTAATAGTGATATGTTACCCAGTGTCGTGTGAGTTATTTAGAATAGTAACAAATAAATAACCAAAATCCAGCTACCAATAGTGAATAAATTATACATTTAAAAGTGAAGACGCCGCCGCATCCGCTCTCCTATAATTTTTCTCCTATGGTATATTTTTTTAAAGATGTTACACAAGAAACTGCCACCCGAATTTCCAATCGGGGAGGAAAACCTACGACCATAGAGCTTTTTTAAAATAGACCATGTCAATTTGACTCTGTAAGCTAAAGGCAAAATCTCAGGAAAGAGGGTCACCATTACAAAAATAATGTTACAATTGTGGCGCTCGCGCTTGATGGCCTCATCAGATGCCTTTTTACGCCCCGCTTAGAGGACTTATGAACCGGCTGACGGATGAAGTTGGCTTGGACCCATGAAGATCTTTTTAGGTCGCCGTACACTCCATTTTATAGTAGCTATACTAGTACGTCATGGGGGTGACAGGTGTAGTGGTCTCTCACGCTAGCAGAAGCAGGCCACTGCGGTGTAGCAAATTGCGCCTCCCCATGTTCAGGGGCTAGATGGGAACACCATGTTTTCCACATTAAGGGAAGGGAGTAGTCTTCAAGAGATGTCCCCGGGTTTTCCAGAGTGTGAGAGATGTGTCCTGTATAATCTCACCATAGACGGCGTGCGTTTTAGTCGGTTCGAGTCCGACATAAACTCTCTTAACGACTTCGGTGGGTTTGGTATCCGTGGGGATTTCACGCACGGAAAAAAATGCTATACTAGTAAGTAGGTCTAGTACTCGAAATTACTAGTGCCTATTATTTCAATTCCCATCGGTAAACTAAATTGATTGTGTATCTACCTATTATTGACTTCCTGTAGTATCCAAGGTTTTTACTTCGAACAGAGCAACACTAGTGGTAGCTATACTGTATGAGGCGAGTTTAAGAAGGTTAATAATTCTCCTTACATACTTTCCTTAGGAGAGTTCAAGAGAGTAAGTTGCATGCGGTTAATTTTCCAATTTCCACAGAACTGGTATTAGTGGAATGACCGGATGACATATGCTATCGATAACTACATGGCATACGACCTCCTTGGTTCAAATATTTTAATTGAATTACATACTTCTAATATTACGACGGTATTTTTTATTCTCTTGTAATTCAATATTGTTATACGATAGCGATTTATCTAAGATAAGCTTTAAAGCACCACCAATTCTAGAAACAGTCGTAATAATAAGATACGTAGTAATTGGCTACACAGTAATATATAGTTATCTTTAGGTCCGGTTTTAAGATCAACTCCGGTAGCTTTCTAATTAATCTGTGCTAGTAATGATCTCTATAAGCTGCCACCATGTGTCGGCCTCGGAATATTTTTACCCAATTAACTTGTTACATTCTCGCTTCCGAAAATGTCTTCCATAGCTGTGGAATGAAATCAAAAGAGCGTTCCCCGAAATTCGACCATTATCGACGGTTACCTCCCAAATAGAGCGAGATCGAAACTTCTGATAAACCCCTTCACGTGGACTCTACTAATTGGTGCAATAAATTTGGGACAGCGCGACAACTCAGATAACCCATTACTCGTCCATCTCGGACCTTATTAGGACCTCTGGCTTCCGACCTGTCATAGACAAAACTTACGGATACACTTCGGAGATCTGTCAAACCTGATGCTTAATGTACAACCGATTCTCATCTTTATCGACACCAATTAAAGGACGAACGCGTCTAGAATTGCTTCCACGGAATCGAATCCAATAAAGAAACGTCATCTCGTTTAAATTCCATTTTCAATTTTAAAAAACTCGAAGCAGGATGCACGGAATACTCGACTCTATAGCGACTATTTAAAAATAAAAATCTCTAATGAGGAACCTTCGGGAACGTGATGTGCCGGTGACAAAATGTTGAAGGAATATCGGTTTCCAATATTGTAAATCGAATCCTAATGAGTCATGATAAAGCATAGTTTCCTTCATGATATTTGGGAGGTATTGGTTTCGTTAATATAGAGTCGTCGAGAGCGCGCACCCGTTTGTACCCGCGTCATGCGAACGGGCGCTTTTTGTCGTTTTTAATTATATTTATTGTTCTCGTTATTTATTTATTGTTTTGTGTTTTAAACCGTTCTTGCTACCGTGCGTGCATTTCAACGATTTCGACGGAGATAGCGGACGCATCCAAATTAGGCCGAATGTGGTTTCGGAGGATGCAAATGTGGTGTTTTGCATACGCCTGCAGAAAAAGTCCCCATCGATATTCAGGATGGACTGGAATGAAAACATCATTAATGGCATGCAAATGATCAAGGAGGCAATTTTACTTTCAAAACAACTCAGGACATTGTTTTTCTACAACCCCACATTCATTGTTTTGTTTTATTTTAATAATAATAAAGATCAACTATACTAATCACAAAATAAAAGGCCCGTTTTGGCATATGCCTACTTGGCATAACTAGTGATGTAACAAAACGACTCGGTACTCGATACTCACGATTAATCGAATCCAGTTTGCATGGGGATCTGATCGATTTGAATATGTATATAAAGTATATTGGTTTAAAGTTCTGATTAGAAAATTAGCTTAATCTTTGATATTGTAGATATTATAAAATGATACAGTATAATGAAAGGTCAATTTGCTTCAATTTCATATTTTTGTTATAATAACATTCACTCAATCACAAGAACAACAGGAATATCAAGATCAACAAGAATCTGGTTGTAGAAATTTGATGGCACGAATTTGTCAAAAATTTCGACCGGGTGGATGATGATGTAAAAGCCTTCATAGTAATCCAACCTCGGTTGCATTGCGTTCAGGGGTTTGCAAGTGCATAGCCGGGCAGAAGTGGTGGTACAAATGGGACCAGTGGGGATGGCGCGAGGCGACCCGCCAAACAGGGAGACCCGTAGAAACGGTGGTGCCATGGCTGTACAGTGTACAAGTCAAATCTATGTGTGCCTTTACCGGAGCATTGGCAGTATTCGAATTCGGTAGATATTCGAAGAGCCTAGTTGTCTCCGACTTCTGCCGAGTCGTAATTCTATAAAAATCTATGCTGCCATTATTTACTGTTTTTAGCTCGAAGCTCATAATTTTCAGTAAATGATCATTAGTTACACAGTGAAGTTCAGTAATTAATTTCGTTCTAAACACTAGTTTAAATAAATAAAAATCGGTCTTATCTTACTCGATATTTTTTTCCTTCATTGATTATTAATAGTCTGTGGACAACGTAATAAAAATCGTTATGCACAGCACTAAGCCGAGTGGGTGGTACCTGTCTATGAAAAATGTAATAACCTTCATAACATTTTGATTGGTAAAAAACTGAGAACTTCATGGGCGCGAACTGTCAAAACGGGCCTTTTATTTTGTGATAACTATACAGCTTACATTTTTCTTTGTTGCAGTTGTTGTGGAAATGAGAACATATCGTTAAAAGCGATGAGCTGTGCCATTATTTATTGATAAATTTTGTTTGTAAAAACAAAGAAAAGTAACATTAAAGTGTATATTTGCAAACAAAGGCCCGTCAATTGTATCCAATAAAATCGATGAGATGGCGCGTCACCCGCCTCTGCACACTGGGACAATGTGGAGAAATGTCAAGAAATTCCATTACCTACTGCCAACTCACAGAAAACTCTAAGATTCCTTTTTCAAATATTTAAACGATCCTTTGTATTTTGTAGTTCCTTTTCAAATCAAATTATAATGCGTTCGAATTTCTTTCTTACAGCGTTTGAAAAGTAAGGTTTCGCAATAACATGCTATAAGTCAAACTCGATATCATTACTCTGTGGGCAGTCGTCGTCAAAACATGGGTTTTATGGCACTTATCTTCTTATAAAAAAATGGCACACTCTATTTTACAAATAATACAGTAGCTGCGAGTCATTTATCCATCAAATAGGATGAAACGATCTTAATCGTTGGCAATACGTATTACATTTTTGTTGTAAGGTTCGATTTAATTGAATAATTAAATCGAACCTTACAGCAAAAATGATAGTACGTAACTAAGAGCACGTAAAAATTTAATATACTTAAATTAAGATGTAGTCAGTGAAATAATCAATATTATGAAACGTTTTAGACTGCTTAACCGAGCTTCAGTCTTTCAAATCGAAACGTATCTAGTAGTTGTCGGTAATAATAATGGGTTAAAATATCATTTCATATTATATTTTACAGTTGCTTCCCTTTTTCACCATCGGTTTTGATGTATATGAAGAAAAAAGCTCGAACAAGATGTTTTAATTGCCTAGTTTAATTCACGATATACCGTGGAAAAGTTGAAGTATAAAGTTAAATGAAATAAAAGAAAATGATAACGCTCTCGCTTCTTTTTCTCTTTTTCTTACATCTTCAGTATCATCAGTCATAAGAGGAAATAGCTTAAGATATCAACTTTGAATTTAGAATGTAGCTTTATCTAAAATTTAGAAACGACACTCTTCACATTAAATGACCAAGACTCGTTGGTCGCAGTGTAATCGATCGTGTTCAATTTTATACGTGAATGAAACGAATGAATACAAAGGCACTACAGGTTTCGTTCAGGGAGACTTTCACAGAAATGCGCCACACTGGTCAATTTTGTCAATACCTCTGTCAGACAAACTGTCTAGTCGTTTGACAATTAAAAAAACTTCAGAAATGAGTTAGTAGTTATAGCCAATTCTGTTGCGTATTATAACATTGTAGGCATCCATTAAAATAGTTTTTTTTATTAGTTAAACACGAAGTTAGGCTAACAAACACACAACAATTTTCAGTCCAGGGGCCCTACTACTATCTCTGAAAAGTAATGCTAATTTAATTTTACTTTACTTTCATAGAATGATTCCTTGATTTGAATGGTAGCCTAGTGGTATGGGTAATGGACTGCTGAGACGAGGTCTCGAGTTCGATCCCAGGTTTACCATGGCACACACCAATGACTTTTCGATGCTTTTCGAAGTTATGTGTGTATTTATCGCAGGTTTATAAGTGCCTCGGAGAGCACGTTAAGCTGTCGGTCCCGGTTGCCATACAAACATCTATGGCAGTCGTTACGGGTAGTTGGAGCCCTCAAAAGTCCAACCGGCCTAACTTGGAACTTCGATATCGCCATTGGTCATTAGACCATTGGTTGTGGAGGTCAGATGGCAGTCGGTTCACGGAAAATATCGAAGTTCAGCCGCATCACAGTTAGACTGGAAAAGCCGACCCCAACTGAGTTGGGAAAAAGGTTCAGGGAATGATGATGATTCCTTGATTTGAATGATTGATGAACGGACTCTTACCGTTGTCATCCGTAGATATTTGTGTACCGTATCTTGTAATATAAGTGTAAATTCTAACAAATTATACAAACAAATGTAACCACTACAGTAAGAGATAGTGTTTGACCCGTTTTAGCTATATAACACTAGTATCCTGAGTATCCTGACAGACGCCGACGTATCACACTCTGAAATTAAAGTAAGATTGTAATTAATATTACTTTTAAGAGGTAATGGTAGGTTAGACATTAACAGACAGCTGGGTCGCGGCGACACGGGTACGGCTAAGTGTTTGTCGTGTCTCACCTGTCCATCCACATCAGTAATTAAATGACTTACTTTCTTCACTGCTCAATAAAGCTTGTCGGTATAGCAATTACATATAAAGTTACTAGCTGTTGCCCGCGGCTGGACTTCTGATCCCGTTCCCGCTGCTCCATTCCGAGCATTTTCATATTTGTTTACCTTTTAAACCTTGTCTGGACTTCCACGAATAATTCAAGACCAAAATTAGCCAAATCGGTCCAGCCGTTCTTGAGTTTTAGCGAGACTAACGAACAGCAATTCATTTTTATATATAGAGATTGTAACCGCGGTGGACTAGTGGTATAGGCAATACTGCTGAGACGAGGTCTCGTGTTTGATTTCAGATTTTACCATGGCACACACCAATGACTTTTCGATGCTTTCCGAATTCAGAGGTGCTTCGGATGCGATAGGGGTTAACGCAAGTATGCAGAACCAGAAGATCTACTAATACTATTTGTAAATCTTCTTCGTCTTCTGAAAACACAATTGTTTATTCGCGTCGTGGTAGGCTCGCAGTTTCATCTACCAACATTAATTAATTGGCATGGAACCGGAATAACGCTAAGAAAACTTCCCACAATAGGTACTAATATTCGCATCGCACGATGAACTGTCGTTAAGACTTCCTATAGATTGTTCAATACATTTTATTATAAAAATATATCCTGCTCTTCAATTCAATGGCGTCTGTTCAGTAGCGGGAAAAAAAATGGCTGCGAAGATATACTTAACGAGAATCATTAGTAGATTGCCGTAGTAGTATTTACATTAAAATTCTTCGAAACAAAAAGTTTCCATCTAGCTTATAGGTATGTTAGTTAGTTAGTTTCGTTTATAGTGGAGATTTATTAGACGTTTAAGAACTCTATGACGACAGTTTCATAATATTTATTCTGCGTCTAAGCTGTTCCAGTCGATAGGTACGTGACCATAATGACTGATATTGAATATATTGTCAATAAAAAATACCTTTAAAAAGGTACATCCTAACTTAAATTTAAAGAAAAACAAGTAAAGGAAATGATTTGAAATCTTATAGAAATCTCAAGACTCAAGAAGACGTGTGTTTTCGCTGGTTTTAGTTTAACATAAACGTCTACATTGGTGGGAGACGCACGAAAATGGTAATAAAAATATAAACACATCAAATGCTACAATATTGATAAGTAATAAAAAACAAAATATTAAGAAGCAAAACGCACGAGAAAATAAATCAAAATATAAATTAACCGAAAGCAACATTTTTTTTTTAAATTCGTAGTATGAATTAAAAGAAAACAAATAATGATGCTCATTCTATTGTTGCC
The DNA here is from genome assembly GCA_963691645.1 of Pelosia muscerda. Classification (NCBI taxonomy): domain Eukaryota; kingdom Metazoa; phylum Arthropoda; class Insecta; order Lepidoptera; family Erebidae; genus Pelosia; species Pelosia muscerda. The sequence continues at coordinate 6,803,297 of OY829121.1, forward strand.
ATTACTAAACATTCTGACAAGTGATTGACATTTAGGTACTCTGTTGTTAGTTTTTACTTTAGGTTTTAACTGTAGTGCGGAATCACGGTCACCTAATATTCACAGCCTATTGCGGCATTAACTATGTAATGACTATGTCATTGTGTATATAATAATTATACTAATACTATGCCTTAACTAAATAATATAAGCAGTATAAAATTATGAAATAAATTTTTAAAACAAGAAACACGTGTAATTATGTTATTATTATTTTTAATTTGATGATGACAGCTAAAATGGCGTCTTTGGAATGAATGAGTGGTCAAACGAATTCATCGACGCCGCGATGCGATGGTGTGCGTATCCCTAATGAGATCTCGTTAATATTTCAGCCCAATAATATTGCAATATTTTTTTATTATTGTCAACTAATATATTAATTATTGATAAGGAATAATTGCAAAAAAGGGTCAAGTAAGACTCGGATTCGAGTACTTAAGGTTCCGTACAGAACTGGATTGAAGGACTTATTTAACTATATATTAATCTGAGCTTAATACTACTTTTGAAAAACTAGAGTTATATGGATACTCGTATTGTGTCTTCAAAAAGATGTCACTCGTGAATTGTCTAAATTACTGGCCAAAATAGAAGTCTACCGGAAGTAGCCCTAATCAGAAGTAGCCAATATGAGAAGTAGTCCATTAGCGAGTCGGTTGCCATAATGAGAATTAGCCTTAATGCGCCTAAACCAATTATAATTATGTACCTATTAATGATTAACATTGAAGTTCATCATAAATATCTAGGTACATGTTACAACACCTATAATAAGATTTCCTTATAGGTGTCACATCTGAATTATCGCATATAGAATTTAATGACTATATTTTTATCGTCATTAAAATTTTTCCCTACCCAAAATTTTCTACGAAACTTTCCTAAACACAACGCTTTTAAAGAAAATTTTATGTTCTATGAAAGTAGTAGTAAACTTAAATGGCAAGTCAAAATATTTATCATAAAAAAGTTTATTTTGACTGCTATCGACGCTACTGTGAAACCCTGTTGAGTTTCGTCAGATCATTAAATGTGATCTTCCATATTTAAACCAATAAAATTATAATAATTTGTGTATTAAATATACAAAAAAGGTCACCAAATAACAGGTTTACGTTATTTATTCCATAATTACACACGGTTTGATACTAAATACAAATTATATTTAATTACGAAGATATTTATTCGACCCAGAATTCCCGGTGTTGGTCGACACGACAGAATTCACGAATTTTAATTTGGGTTCACTGTTTATACCTACGATACTTTTTGGTGATATCAACGTTGCAGCTGAAGTTATAAGAAGTATTTTTGCAAAAGTCCTAATTAGATAATTTTAATTTAAATAAAACTAAATTGTAATGGATTCTATCACGATTTGTTTGGTATTATTTATTATAATTTTCACATTCATGAAGTTATTAAGTAATAGTAAAAAGTGATGATTATTTATTATAACTTTTTTGTAATAGCTAATAACGATAAATATTTCATTAATATACGTAGTTTATATTGCACTTTAAACTGATGCCCTCATAATATTGTAACTGAGTATTTGTGAAATGCGTAAGTTCTGCTCATTATGTCTAGTACCTACTCATCACACGAACGACGACTGACAACGAATGTGTATAATGAATAGAAATCGATATAGGTAAGGTGTTACAATTCATTGCATCATTTATTTCTTTTTGCGTCCTTTTCCACTTTCGAAATTTAATCTTGCTCCACTCGTGAACTGTGTTTTTTTGTTACAAACAGCTGGTCTAGTATACATAGAAGTCATCTAGATCCTAATTAATAGGACCAGGGGACGTGGCTAAATGATAACCGATGAGTGACCATTCTTAGCACATTAGGTAATATTCGGTCGTAGCGGGTAGTTGGAGTCCTAAAATGTCTAGATACAGCTAGAGAATTTTGATACCGTCAGTGTGGAAGACCAATGATTCACAGAAAATACTGATGTTACTTAGTTACTTAGAAACATCAGTATTTAGACTAAAAATGAGTTGAAAAAGTCTCAAGAATTAAATTGAATAGATGGTGTGGAAACACACAAACCAAAACAAACATTTACCCTATCATTTAAGTAATTAAGTAAGTCCAAGTAAGTTAGGATACGATACTGAGTAGTTAGGTAAGTTCTACATAATTATCTGACAATAAATCTCAACTGGTTTCAGAATTAAAATGAACTATAATACTTAATAAACAAATTACTTAAGTAATATCTGTCACGGACTTTTATTTATTTAACGATCTTTTTAAACTTGGAATTAACATGTTCTATAAATAAACTGTTATGACACGGAACACACAAGTGTCAAAATCCAATAGTAGAATTTTTCTACCATCGCCGCGCGCTGGTTCGATGCCATCAAAATTAATTAAACGTACTATTTATAATTTATAGTATACTTAACAGTTTAACGACAAGTTTAATAAAGTAAACATGTTTGAAATAGTATAAAATTTCACCCGCCCACTACATCAGACGCACGCAGCAATCAACATAGTCTTTTTTTGTACCGACCGGTCTTTAAAGAACCCTGTCAAATAAAACCCGCTGAAACACTCCGCAGGAACAAGCTGGAATTTTTTATCAGTCTTGGTATGACATAGTTCCAAGTGTTGTCCAGTGTCGATCTCAAAATCCAGTAGCTCAAAGTAATTAGTGAAATTACTTTCTTAGAAGTGGAGTCAATTAAAGGGTGTATGTCGCTCGATCTGGCAATTTCAGACAAACTGGATGGACGATTTGTTTTTTTTTTCTTTCATGTTTATTTAAAATGTGCAGACTATGGCTGAGAGGGTCAGAGATAAGGAAAGCATAAGGCAGACTTATAAAATAAGGAACGCATTATTCAGAATGCATTTTGAGTTGTCGATTCGATACATTTCATCTGAAGTGTACCTAAAGATTACCATGAAGTTATTTTATAATATAATAATAATGAAGAAGGAAAAGATAATATATTAATTTTTTTAAGGAGATTGGACGTGCCTTCCTGAAGAGTGAAACCTATGCTCGGGCCCTCTCCGTAAGTAGCGGCGCTACCGTGAAACAAATTACTACACCACGATGGCAACTCCATAAAAACCTTCGATTCCACAGAAGAAGAAGGAGATTGGACAATAATGTTCTACAACTTCGGATGAGCGTTTCATTGATATTCCTGGCTTATTGATGTTGACCGAATTTATATAGATCTAATCTTAAAAAAATGAAACCCACATGTAGTGAAGTAGTATTGAGATACACAGATAAGTATATAGTATTCAATATTTTAAACATTTTTTAATTTAAGTTATATTTTCGTAAAGAAGTCCCCACAGATGTCTCCTCTCCCCTCCTCCCTCCTCCTCTTGGTGAAAAAGTCATTGGTGTGTGCCATGGTAAAGCCTGGGATCGAACCCGAGACATCGTCTCAGCAGTCCATTACCCATACCACTAAGCTGCCGCGGTTCTTTCGATGGCTATTTGTCTAATTTTATTGTTTTTGAATTGGCAAGACAATAAAGAACGAGTAAGCGGTTTTCGCAATTATAGACTAATTATTGTAAAGTGATTCCAATCTGTGTTTACTGAATAATATTGTATAAAAAGCATACACTGTGCCGCTACCGGGAATCGAACTCGACTAATTAGCGAATGGACGAGCGCACAGTTAGTTTGCAACACTTTGTATCTGTAATAGTACGGTCAGCAGAAAAAGCTATGTTATATTCAGAATGACATCAAATTAACTTAATATAACTGAGGTCGAATGTGTTTTGTAAAGGCTGCTTTAGCTTAACTATGTTTATTCTGTTGATCGATGGCACTTGGTGGATGGATACACTTTTCAGTCAGTTTTCATTACAAACCTTTGGATTTTCGATGATTACCCTAAAGATTTTTTCAAAAATGCGTAGTCATGAAATGACAGACTTCCCAGATAATAATATAAACTTCTTGATGCCAATACATTTTCAAAACGAATGAAGCAAGCTCTAATAGGTGCTATCCCACAATTATGAATATTTTTATAGCCCATGTGTAGATTGTCTTGAATATTTATTTATTTATTATATTTTAATGAAAATCTATCTCACCTTTAGAATTTTGCTTTAAGCTATGATAACTTCATATCTAAATGTGCTATCTGTCAAAAAATAACAAAGAAAACTATATTAGTACCAGCTATAAAAACTACGCGAGCCCTCACAAAACTTTTTGCTAGTTATAATAACAGTAAGTTAATATTTCTTTCAGATTTTCCTCAATTTTTATGCTGTCGGTAGGCACTGGTCGTAATAGGTGTGCGACAACGCGACATTATACAAGCAGGGCGCTACGTGGAAAGTCGCTCGTACAACGATAACTATAGTAAAAGTTGCCAAGATCTGTCTTTTTGCCGCCACCGCGCCTCGGTGGTATTACTCATTTCGAAAGTTTAATATGCCTTTTAAACTTGATATGGGCAATGGATAAGTGCGAATGGAGATTGTTTTTTTTTAAATTCTGTTCCTTGATAAGTGTACGTTTTTTGTGGCGTATAAAATATCCTGACAGGCTCTGTGGTGTGGCGGTAATAAACACGACTGCTACGGGGGCGCAGTACAAATATTTATATGAATGGATATGGCTATTTTCATTGATCTGGTCGTGCCTTGGAGAGCACGTTAAGTTGTCGGTCCCGGTTGTCATTTATGGCAGTCGGTACGGGTAGTTGGAGCCTTAAAACGTTGAATAACTGGTCTAACTGCAATGCTTCAATATCACTAATATGTCGTGGAGGTCAGATGGCAGTCGCTTTACCAAAATATCAAAGTTCAGCGTAACCCGTAGTTAGACTGGAATAAGTGGACCTCAGACTCTGAGGTGAAACAACGACTGGGTATAACGCTAGGCTGAAGAAGGAAATATCCTTCATTCCAATGGTAATCTTGATTGGATTCAAAGCATGGACTTTTGGAGCCTGAAACGGTTTTCCCACTCCTCGGTTCGATTAATTTGGCTTTAGGGGAGAGCGACAATTGTCTGTCTCCCCAACCCGGAACGTAAAGCTTGCGACAGAACTGTAACTTAGGCACAAAATCTAGGTGTGAAATACCACAGACCACAATTAGGTAAATACACAATTCGCTCATCTGACAATATAAGTAATCTTGGTAGCAAGCAACATATTATATGTTTTGGAACTTTGTTGGCCTTGTAAAAACCATTTAATATTTATATTTATAACATAAAGAAACTTATTCGTTTAACTATAAGTAAATCATAAGTAAATTAAATTAAATATTAGTAAAAAAGTAAATAGTTAGTAAACATTCATGATCCGGGAAATAAGTCATCAGCAAATGTAGATACAACACACGAAAAAGTGCGTTCAGAAGCCATGGATATCGTTAGTGGGGTGGGTGTCGGGCCAATGATGGTCACCCTAGTGATAATTATGTGTGTGAAAATTGTGTAAATTTAAATCTTTCGGACAGACTATTCCAACAATTCAAGACTATTATTGTATATTAGTATTTTGTATATTGTATGTATATTATTATGTATTTTCACTCAAAAGCATCTATCGTAGTACTCTTATGGACAGTTAAAACAACTAAAAGTATCTAATCCGTGTTTAAAATTCAAAAGGCTGCAAGTGACATTCCTTTTCAAAGAGAAAACATCCCAAATGACATAATCAACAGTGTACAGCACGGCGATTTTCCAAACTACTGCTACTGTCTCTTGTATCCTTTTACCTCTCAACACCGATATGCTAGTGTACTTACGGCTGTATGTGTACGTACATTATTCAAACCGCTCTGTGCATTTTAATTTGCGTAATTGCTACTGATTTGAACGTAACCTGTAAATTGTGGTCCGTAAGTAATGCGTGTTTAGTGGCAATAAGTCAATACAGATTATATCATTATGCAAGCTTAATGAATATTGTATGTTTACTTAAAGTATTGGGTTTTTAGACGGATAAAGTTTCGAATGACAGTATTCGGTATAAGGTGGTACTTACACTGAAATGTAACTTTGAAACGACGGTCACACATATCGCAAGTGATAGCTTAGTGGCTAAGGAGTCAGCCATACAATTGAGAAGTCCCAGGTTCAAATCCTGACCATAACACAACAGACGTGAACCCACGCATAACAAGTAATATTTTTTTATAAAAAAAAAACCTCTTTTATGTGGCAATATTTCTGAAAAAAAACATGTTTGATGTGCCTGTGTGTCTATCTGTGTGTTTTTATTGTTTCTGATCTGAATGTACTTATACATAATTAATGAATTAATTGCAGTTCACTACTGGGTATAGGCCTCTCCCAATGTGCGCCATAGCACCCCAACTTCCTCTTAAGCGTCCAGCTTATCCCAGTTACCTTTTTAATTTCACACAATGTATGAATGAATGTACAATGATACATATTTATTAATAGGCGTCTATAAAACACATCTCACAATAAATCGAATTGTGTCCGCATAATCTCAACATATAAGGGTTACAATCGATCATCGAAAAACCGATTATGGAACGCGACTACGAAAAACAAATAAGCATAACTCATTGGACATTGATCGGTATCGATATTATTAAAACGGCCAGTGGTATCGATTAATCGAGAGAGAAATAATAAAGTGAGCAGCGAATGGTTAATTGCTTTGCGCGGACATGAAACATTGGGTTTGATAACTTACTTGATATTGCCATTGGAATGTATGAATCGATTTAGAACGATTACTCGGATGTTATAATCGGCATTCTGCACTCATGTGTTTATAATATGTGGGATAGTTGCGTGATCTCATTACTTCAGTCATAGATTTAGATACTTGATACTACAGTGAATTAATAGGATTTTAATCGCGAACCTTCCGTTATATTATCGCAATGAATATTGTCTATGCCTATATTTAAAAAAAAACAGTGACACGCCGGAAGTGCGAATGAATTTTATTTCTATTTTTCTTATGGCAAGGTTGCAGGGCCGAATGAAGAAATGCTATAACGTAACATAAACTCACGCCTATTCCTAATGTCATCTGTAGCTAAAGATGCGTATTTTCCGTCCTCTCATTTTGCCTCACTGCGTGTGTTTTACCGCCTGTACAATGACCACTGTTCAGAAATAATGTTCGACATGATGTCCACGCCTACTTTATATCATTGCACCGCTCGCCACGTCATTTTCACATATTACGATCGGGAACGGTGCACACTGTGCGTTCAATATGTAAGGCACACAAGCTGCGGAATGAACTCCCTGCTGTGGTTTTTCCAAGCCACTACAATATAAGGTTCTCTCAAAAAGGGCCTTAGAAGGTTTCTACAGTCGTTGTTGTTGTTGCAAACGTCCATAGGCCACGGTGTCCACTTTAAATCAGGTGGGCCGTGTGTTTGTCTGCCACCTAAGTGGCATAAAAAAGTGATCTGTCACGATATAATTTTTGTTGTTCCCTACACTCAGTCTAGTAATTTTTCTAAACAGATTTTCTAGCTGCAAAATTTTGAATTCTTTTAAAATTTTATAAGCCAGTCTGCACGCGCTCTTTGAGCATGTAGCTTTCAATTTAGCAAACCAAATGAAGAGATTCTCCGACACCGGAAAGGCGTAAAACAATTTTCATGGCCCCTTAGCAGTAACTAACCGGGTGACGATAGGGTTGACACTTTGTCCTGCATGTCTAAGATAGGGGTACTTCTGCTTATATGGAGGATACGGAGCTTTAGTTAGTGTTACATATGTAACTTTTAAACTATCGCGGCGTTTACTCATAGTGTTTATAATGTTCGGGACTTCACGCGATATATTTTTGAACACTTACTTTTGCCGACGTTTCGGGTGCGTTGCAGCACCCGTGGTCACGACTTGGCTGGTCAAGTCAGTCAAGTCGTGACACACAGGTAGGTGCACGTACACTACTACGTACAGGTACACTATTCACATACAAATTAGTTGATACCACAAATTAACTATAACTCATTTTGTGGCATCCTACAATCTGTTTTTTGTAAGTAGGTACCACGAGTAACATAAGTGCCGCTTTTTATTTAATCCTTACTAAGTAGGTACTAAGTAGATACATACAGAATCCCCGAAGGGGTAGGCAGAGGTGTATTAAACACCTACATTTAGCGAACTATGATTTTCGGTCCCAAGTTATAGGGAGCGAGCCTATTATTGCCCAAGACCTACTTAGTAAGGATTAAATAAAAAGCGGCACTTATGTTTGTAGGATACCCATCTTACTTATTTATTTTTACATAAAATATATTTAAAGCATATTATGTAACGATGCGGTCTACCATCCTTGATTACGATTACCTTTCGTACGTGCAATTACAAGATAGATAGGTACTACGATGCTGGTGCTAGGGCTACCCAAATAGAGCCGAACCGAATGAGTATTAGGCCCTATATTTTTTGAAATTTAATACTCGTAAGAAAAGAAGTAACTATTATAAAAATATTAAATAGGTACCATAAAACTATTAGTAATACTAAGAGGGACAGAGTGTGCCAGTGACATACAATATCTTTAGACAAACCATCGGTGTGAGAGTTTTAAGTTTCGGTAAAACGGTAATGAGGAGACTTTTGCTCTATTTACCTTAGTAATAATAACTTTATGGTACAATTTTTTTATCTATGGCAATGGTTATTACGAGTAATTGGAGCCCTCAAAAGTCTGACTAGCCTAACTATAGAACTTCCATGTCGCCAATTGGTGTGGAGGTCGTAGTTCAGCCGCACCTTAGTTAGACTAGAAAGCCGACCCCAATCGAGTTGGGAAAAGACTCAGGGAGTAATAGAGAATAACGTTCATACTTATATTTTAATTTAAAAAGAAAATATTTGTAAAAAACTTAAGAACCAAATAAATACCAAACAGATCTTGAAGATTCAGAAAATCTGTGAACAAAAAGTTGAAGCGTCAACCCTATCGTAGGTTCCAATTGGCTGTCTGGCTAACTGCCTTTGCCTGTGGGCAAATTAAAACATCAAGTCAGGCAGCGGCCATGTTGTCCCAGACTGAATCATCTTTCATATTTTGTCTTGGCTGTCAAAAGGTGCCTAAGGCTGTCTGTGCAACTTCATTTTGTGTTTGGTACTCGTTTATTTTTAAACAATTAGTCTGCCTGTCGGCTAATGATCAGAAAGATAATTGTAATTTTTGATAAGTATGAAATATGGAGGCGAAGTGGTAAAAATAGTAAGTACATTCGTTTAAAATCCTACCACAGTACCTACCTTTTATTGTAGTGCGCAAAAAGCCGCGAATTACCACCTCTATCGGCCATATAGCGTAACCATATCTATACTATTATATAACTGTAAAAAGTTTATGTTTGTCCGCGACGGACGCAAAAACTACTGAACGGATTTCAATGCGATTTATCCTATCTAAGTATTTCGTTCTTACGTTTGTTTGATTGTAATCGGATAAGTAGAACCAGAGTTATGATTAGTAATGTAGAATTGAAGTTGCACAGATGGCGCTTAGGTCGCGATAACCGACAGCCACGCGGGCGGAGCTGCGGGCATAGGCTAGTAAATTAATATTACTAGCAGATAGAAGTAGATCCACAGACTCCTTCTTTACCGCGTTACCCAATTTAATGATTTCAGTGACAGTGACTTTTTACTTTTCGCATAGAAATATTGACGTCACTGCATATATCTATTTCTGTCAAAGTTGATAATGGTTTAATATTAATTTTGTTCTGTGAATGTGTGCAAGACTGTAAGTATCTGTACGAAAGTAGTGACTATTTTTTACAAGTAGCCTTCACTGTCTATGTAGAATTTGTATATTTCTTGAAATGTGTAAAGTGAGGTCATGGCATTAAATAGACTAACATATTTTGTCAATGGGATGGTTTTATAAAATCAGTGCAACTTTTGTCATTTTTTTATGCACATAGTATTATGTAGTTTCATATAACATGTTACGTTGAAGTATAAATAAAAATACATTATATGTATTAAGCGAAAATAATATACTCATGCGATAGCATTTAGAAGAAACACACAGACACACACACAAAGATATAGTCTAAGCTTGGTATACATATTACGTCAAATGAATTATGAAAACCTGGGATGAAAACACAGATATAGATCATGTCACTTTTCACACATGTCTGGAACAACAGGCACGTTACGTGGTTTTATCCCTGGAATAAATTCATATGGGTTACAAAAACAGGACGGAATTCCGTACGGAGGGTTGCGTTACTTATTAATTATTAATATACTGGCAAGTATCGATGTAATGTTAATTGGGTAACTACTTTAGCATAATTAATATAAATTATTTTACTGTCTTATTTTATGATATACTAGCTGTTGCTCGCGGCTCTGCCCCGTTAGTCATAGTCTTTTTTAAATAGATTTAGATCAGAATAAATGAATTCTCCGACGGAAATCGTACCCGCGATCATTCCCTTACAGGGGGCGGCTTCGTGGTTCAGCAGTTAGAGCATTCCTCCCAGTAAGGGTAACTGTTAGCATACTAATTGCTTTATAATTTCATTACTTATATTCTTATTTGCGTCATAAGTATTACTAACTATTGGATGTCCGCGGCTTCACCCGCGTGGTATTTCGATGTCATTCCTACAACTCATCGGAACTTTCTCCGGCATAAGCTTGTTTGTAATTTCGGGCTTAAAACTACTCCTGTACCAAATTTCAGCCAAATTCATTAAGAGCGTTATCGAGTTACAACCATTCAAATATATTCATAAACTTTCAAATTTAATAATACTATTAGTAAGACTAGTAGGACTAGTGGGATTAGTAGGAAGTAGGGTACTTGCTCGTGACTCCACCCCCTGGAGTAATCGTCTTTTTGATCTTATGTACTTGACTTGACAGTCAAGTTTCTATCCAATTAATGGTTGATATTTTTAAAATGTGTTAATAAATATTTATTGTTTTATTATCTACCTATATCAATAACAACAAGAGTTGTTTGCGAAAATGCTACTAATTAACACATTTACCATCTGCCATTATTAATATTAGCATAATACAACGATTTTTTTTTTTTTTTTTTTTTTTCTCTTTATTTACCATAAGGTGAGGGCTTGATCACGCAGTGACCATGTCACCCCCATAGGAGACTACTAATTACAATTAATATTTAAATCTAATCGTTTCTAGATTTTAAGCCTACGTTAACAATTTTGTATAAGACTTTAGCGTCCTCCGACAAAGGTAAAGACAAGATGCTGTTACATATCCCAAGTGAACGCAAACAAACACCATGTGCAATTTCAAATTGTCTTCGCTGGCTTTCGTTCCGTACACATTCTGCCATAATGTGATATACATCTTCCCTAACGTCACAAACTGTGCAGTTAGGGGAAGAATTCCTTTTCATTAAATATGCGAAGCTGTTTAAAGGCATGTGTCCAGAACGGAGTCTCAAGGCTGTTACAACATCTTGTCTCGCTAGGCCAGAATCTGCAAACCACAGACCACGGAAAGGGTATGATTGTAACGTCCTGTACCATATACCCACCATGCGAGACCTTTCATCAAAGTACTCTTTCCACATATCATGGCAGTTCTCTTTGGTCAAGTGTAATAAGTCTATGAAGTAAGGTAACCGGTTCACTGATGTACCTGTAATGGTCGCTTGCTTAGCCAAACGGTCTACTGTGGTATTACCATCTAAACCAATATGTGAGGGAATCCATTGGAGGATAACAATTTTGGTTCCAGCTTGAAATTTTAATATTAAACTAAGTATGTCATAAGCTATTGGAAGTCCCCGTATTCCTGAGGTACACCGTATTAAATGTTGGAGTGCACTTCTCGAATCAGTAAATATGACATAACTTCCAGTTTGAAACGAGTCAACATAAGAAAGCGCTTCTGCTATAGCTATCAATTCAATATTCATAATAGATATATTTAACGTTTCGATTTTTAACCTGATAAAGCTTTTATTTTGCGGATCAAATATGGCAGCCCCAAAACAATCATTAATCTTTGACCCATCTGTAAAAATATAGTAAAAATGTGGGTAGTTTTTGTTTATAAACTTGGCACAAATATCATTGAGAACAGCTGGTTTATAAAACTGTTTGGGTTTATCAAGTACTTTTATGAAAGGCCTCACCGTTTGAGATAAATTCACATTGCTTACCCAAGTGTCAAGAGAGAATACTTCGAGTGACTTACTAATGTAAAACACCGTCGATTTGTAGTGTTCATGTGGTAAAAGGAGTAGGGGTTTAGTTTTACGTCGCCACTGAGAATTTTGACCCTGGTTGTATAGTTCATCGATGATACTAATAGTTTCGTTATTCCCTAACGATTTAAGTTTAAGCAAGTATTTCGTAGCTAAAAAATATCTCCGCACGTGCAATGGTTGAACATACAGTTCACTTTCCATTGCATGCACCGGTGTACTTTTAACAAATCCACCAACCAAACGTAGAAACTGGTTTTGTACTGTCTGCAATTTCTTTAAATGTGTAATACAGCTTGAACCATACAGGTGGCTACCATAATCTAACCTACTTCTAATTAGGCTTATGTACAAACGCCTCAAGTGAACAGGGTGCACACCCCATCCACTGCCCGATAGTACTTTAAATATATTTGAATATGATGAAATTTTCTGCTTAATCTCATTGATGTGTTTAGCCCACCTAAGTCCTCTATCTAACCACACCCCCAGGTATTTAACGCAATCAACTACTTGTAGTGGGACGTTATCAATTTTCAACAAAACCGGTTCTCTTAAAATACTATTTTGAAAAACACATACCTGACTTTTTAAAGCCGAAATATCTAGTCCGATTTCTCTAAACATAGAAAAAATAGCATCAAGCACTAACTGTAGATTATTGGCACTATCCGAAATTTTCTTATTTGAAGTATATATGACGAAATCGTCTGCATATTGCGATATATATATATTTGTAGAAGTAATTGATTTGCAAATGTTCAATGTGACAATATTAAACAATAGGGGGGATAGCGGATCCCCTTGTGCTAAACCACAACTAGTGGTTCGACAAATAACCGAGTCATCAATAACGATCTTAAGGTTCCTTTCTTTTAAAAAATTCCACAAGTAGGTACAAATAGCTGACCCGACTCCGATACTATCCATAACTGTAACTAGGCGTGACACATTGACGTTATTATACGCGTTATCTATGTCTAGAAAGCAACATACTGTAGGAACTTTTTGACAGAATCCTAACTGAATTCTAGTCGTCAAACTGGTAAGGTTGTCCAGGGTAGACTGACACTTCCTGAAACCTGTGGTGTATGCAGATAAAAAGTTATGTTTTTCTATGTACCATTCTAATCTATTGAGTAAAATGCCATGAAATACTTTACACAAACACGAAATCATAGAAATCGGTCGAAGAGCTGACACACTGTTAGGATCTCTTTTAGGTTTAGGAATAGGTATAATAACTATGTTCCTCCATTGCTTAGGGACGAAGCCGCTCGAATAAAATTTGTTATATAAGTAAATTAATATATTTTTCCCGTTGTTCGGCAAGTGTTTGACCATAGAATAGGTAATTTTATCATCTCCAGGGGAAGTATCTTTCAAACGAATACATTTTTCAAACTCCTGTACTGTTATTTTAGCTTCTAACTTTAAGTTATGTGAGGAAAATAACGGTTTTTGAGGGACAACAAAATCAGGAGTTAAATTATTTAGAAGCGTGTTAGCCATATCCTTGTTTATGTGTGGCTTACTCGATCTGTTTCCTTTAAGCCATCTCATTCTTTCCCACACTTCTTTAGAGGAACATGATTGGTCTACAGAGGAACAAAAATTTTGCCAATTTTCAGATTTAGTCTTACGTATCAATTTCTGCGCAATTCGAATTTTATTTTGTAAAATAGATAAGTTTTCTGGGATAGGGTTATGTCTAAATTTTTTCAAAGCTAAACGACGTTCAGCTACAACTTTTGAAAGTTCATGAGACCAATAGTGTTTAGGTGAAAACTTACTATTAGGATTAAAATTTACTTTTATGAAAGGGATGTGTAAATCTGCAGCCAAATATAAATAGTCGATAAAAATGTCGTACCCCTTTTGCAGATCCTCAGGGACAATCATTGTAGAAAAAAGATTTTCTAATAAGGTTGTGTAAGAATCCCAATCAGCCCTTTTGTAATTTCTCTTTAACACTTGTTTAGGAGATTTTCTTATATTAGATGTAATTTTAATGATCCGATGGTCGCTGCCTAATGACTCATTAAGAACTTTCCAACACATATCTAGGCCTATGTCAGAAGAGGCAAGTGATATATCAGGTGCCGACTGTTGTAATATGCCGTTAACATATTTAAATCGTGTAATTTGCCCATTATTTAATGTTACAAACGAGTTATCCATCAATGCATCGAATATCTGTCTACCCTTTGTATTAGTTTTTGTGGACCAATTTGGATGATGGCCATTACAGTCACCAAGTATCAACGTTCTATTAGAAAAAAGAGAAAATAAACCATCCCAATCGCTTTGCGTGGTACTAACAGAAGGGGGGCAATATAAGGAAATTATATATTCTATGTAATCACAATTGTATACCTTTATGCCTATAACTTGGATACCTGTATTTCCATTACAAGTTACTGGGATGGTGTGTGTTCTGATGGATTTGTGAGTCACAATAGCTACACCCCCGTATCCATCGCTTCTGTCCCCCCTGAAGATATTAAAACCACTTATCCTTAGTTTATCAGTGGGCTTAAGCCATGTCTCGCTTAACACTGCAATGTGAATTTTCTCTTGTGAAAGTAAGCTCTCAAACGTTAACAATTTTGGACCAATGCTTTGTGCATTCCACTGTATAATATTAAGGCGCAACATTTGGTTAGAATTAGCCATTAAAATAATCAAACATATTTTTTAGAACTGGCCAATCTGATACATTTTCTACTATAACTAAAATCAACCATTCAAGACAGTATTTCACCATATTTTGTGCTTTTTCATATAATGATTCATTTTTCCGAAACAAAATTTCCTTCAATTTTTTTAACAACTCCTCAAACTTAACCTCTCTTTCTTTAACTGTAGTGGAAGTTGAAGGCGCCGCCGGAAGATCATCATATTCGTCTTGCTGGTCTCTCAAATTTTCAAATGGAGTGGAAGGGCGAACCGCTTTCGGTCGTTGTAAACTAGTTTTCTTTCTAGCAGGTCTTGACTTAAGGATTGAAGCAAAGGAGGTGTTATTTGTTATTTTTCCTATACCTTCGGGATCAATGTCACCTTCAGCAGGTACTTGCATAGTTTCGATAAATCTTAACGGATCTACTGTTGGCACAGGTGAGGTAGGTGGCACGTATACCATTAGGGCTTTTTTATATGTGCAATTGAACTCCGCCATTAAATGTCGTATTTTCTTCTCCTTAACATATTCAGGACAAGACCTGTTCAAAGCCATATGCGATCCGCAACAGTTTACGCATTTGAACTCTGTTTTCTCACAGTTAGGATGGTTATCACCACATTTTGGGCATACTATTTTTGCTGAGGGACAAAATTTTAACGTATGCCCAAATTTCCAGCATTTTGAGCACTGAGAAACTGGGAAAATGTACGGTTCAACTTTGATACGAAGATCATTCACAAAAACATATGGTGGCATAAACGCGCCTTTAAAGCATAAACGTATAGTTTCAGAATCACACCATCCAGTCGAATCCTTATTACGCCGCTTAAGTCGTTTTGCCGCTATCAATTTCGCGGGGCTAGGGCATGTAATACTATCCTGTATATCTTCTTCCGATATCTCTAGTTCCACATCTCTTATAATACCATACGATGTATATTTCTCTGTTGCCTTCTGAAATTTCCAACCTTTTTCAATGAAATTTTCACATATCTCTAATTTATGTGCTTCTAAGTCGCTCGCAAAGTCTAATCTAATCTTAAATGGATTGATGTATTTTACTCGGGCGACGTCTTTAATATCGTTTTCGCTCAGTAATTTTGCCAATGCAAACTGTTTCGGTAATTTATCACTACTATGAATATACATTTGAATAATCTCATCTTTTAATTTTTTTTCCTTTGATCCCACTACAGTCCATTCTTCTTCTTCTCGTAATCTTTTTTGCGACGTACTTTGTATATTTTCCGACATTATTTCTATTTGTGTAGGTTCAACTAATCGACTTCCTTCTATCTCCACTACTTCTCTATCCGTTAAGCAACAATTCATCATGGAACTATTGTCATCTTCGCTATGTTCATAATGTAGTTGTTTATCCATTGGCAGGTACAAAAAACAGATACATTATCCGTTAGATAGGTACCTACCGACGGCCGCGACGAGCCGCTCGTAGTTCGCACTGCGATGACTCACTGCACTTTATTGTAAACAAATGCTAATGAAATAAATAAAATGCACTTATAACGCAGCTAACTCGTACGAGCGCCGCACTGGCAATGTCTACAACGATTTAAAAAAAGAACAGCTTCAATTTGAACGTTGGTGTTTCACGACATACCTCCTTTTTTTGAGATTTTATGACATGGTGCAGTGAGCTTCGAAAGTTCCTGAACAATAAACCTTTGACCGTCTAAATCTAATTAAACCAAAAGTAACATAATAACGTAATAAAATAAACACGATCGTTGTCTTGTTTCTTAAAAAAAATAATAAAGTATTGCAAGTAGTAGGTAGTCTAAAATTAATTACATTAGTAACTAAATCTATTATGCAATAGCAATATATCCTTTAAGGATGCTCAAATAAAAACAAAGTTAAAAAAAAAAAGAACCGTATCTCTCGTCCTTACGTTATGAAACGTTTCAAATCGCATTCACTAGTTCCGTTCGTCCTAACTCCCGTAACGCATTCACCAGCTTACCCCCAAGTCAAGTGACCCTAAAGAAGCTTTCCCTTTAAACTGCGTAACCGTTCCTGAGTGAGGAGCGAAAGAATTTTTAATTGGAAAACGGGAACAGAAATTAAGAAACAGTTCTAAGTCAATTTGAAAAAAGAAAACGAGCCTGTCATGTTGACATTTGGCGCCAAACACAATTTGTAAACTTTATTAAGAAGCGAAGGCATATCAGATTCGGCCTACAAGTACATTCGATCGCCGCACTAGTCATAGTGGGACCCTTGCGAGTGACAAATGAATCGATATTGAGGGCGTGTGCTGATTAGTTATAGGTGGCACTCGGCCATTACGCGGCCGCGCCCGCTCACAACTAAATTTAAATTAACTTCGCCTAATACTTAGGGTTTCAGATTGTGATTCAAGACAAGTAAGTTTGGAATGAGTGTTTTAAAGTATATTGAAAATTTTCATGAAGTGAAAACTAGCGTACTTTATAGATGCTATCTTAAAAAATTAAAAAGTTTTCATAAAATACACGCATTCCATTTTGATATCTCTTTAAAAATTTTTGATTAAGACCTACAACCCTAGCTCTTTCATTGCCCCTGCAACATTTGAATTTCAAAATTCATTCTCATCGCATTCAGAAAGTCACACAACTTTTGATATAAACAGCTTGTACCTACCAGCACTGTACACATTGAAGATATTGTATAATGATCCAGCAAGGATGTGTCAGGAGATGGTCAGATATCTTTGTTCAATTAACCTTAAACGATTTTTAAAAAAGCATAATGACATTTCATGCACATTTTCGTCGATTTATCCTGTTAAGCCCCCCTGAACTAAAAACTGACTCCGTCCTTAAACTTGTCATGTATTCAGGGCTGATGAGGGAGTCGAAGAGCCTTTTTGAAGCATGAAATTTTTACGAGTTTTTATGATCAAAAGGTTGAGCATAGTTGATGGTCAGTTAATGACCTACTGCAATACTAAATTATTGTTCCGTTCTCTCATTCTAATAGTTGCCAATTATAGTCGTATTCTGGGAAAGATCCTGGTAGGGGCGATGTTACATGAAATTAATCGGCTATTGCGAGGAATGAGAATGATTTAGGTTTTAATCTTTCGATTCCGCTGTTGACTTTTTATATTATTTAATGAAAATAAGTAATTGGCACTCCTTGTTTATTATTACGAGAAGAATTATTATTCAACTGTAATTAATAAACGATGACGTGATATGCAATTGGATAAACTGGGGTTGATATAATTAATGATCTCAATCTTGAACAGTTATTTTATTTTAAAACTTGCTCATATAGCTGTACCTTACCTCGGTATTCGAGATTCGAGATGCGAGCAGTTTTAGTAGGTTCGAGTTCAGTGCTCACGGCGAATGGTGCGATGCACGAGCGCTTAGGCTGCCACCACCTCCTTCTGTGAGTATGTAATGCTCGAGAAGGAGGCGGTGAAGCATGTCCGAAGAAGAAACCGAGACCCGCGATAAGTGGCGTCGGAGGTCGCAGAATGACCTCTGTCCTGTTTTTCTATACACTGTTTAATCTAAATACATTTTCTTATATAAGGCTTAGCACGCACTACGATTAAACGCCCGCGTTTAACCGCAGGTCTAAAATCGCAAAAAAATGTAACACATAGCTTTCTATACAAGCGCACGCATTAGTGACTTTTTTCAGTGACTGATTTTAAAAACGCAACTTGTTACGTTTTAACCGCGGTTCGAAAACGCGCGGTTTTTTTGTGTCCCATAAGAACAGTATTGTGGCGCACGCACGGCGGTTAATCGCATTCGGTTTTTATTCAGTATCGACTGTGCGAGTGCGGAGGATAGACGTTTTTGCAGAGGTTAAGTCATGTCGTCCGACTCAGAAACATCGAATGTAGACTACGACAATTTATCAAAAAACATTATTATTGAAGTGGAAAAAAGGCCCGCATTATATGACAAATCGTTAAATCAATACAGAGACAGAAATATTAAAGCCCGGCTTTGGCAGGAGGTGTATCAAAATGTGTGCAGAAATTGGACTAGCTTGTCGGAGTTATGTTTATGCTTTCTATTTTTTAATTTCAATATCAAAGCTACAACACATGCTGCTCGCCAGAAATCCATAGTGAAATGAAATAAATTTAAGTAAAACGCTAGCCGCAGTGCGTGTTGATGCCCGTTTTTGCGTTTTCAGCTTTTCCTAAACCGCGCGCGTTTAATCGCAGTGCGTGCTAAGCCTAAATAGGTGTCAAAATTCCTTCCAATAATTGCTACGAGCGGGAATAGAACCCGTTATCTACGACGTAGCAGACGTAGCGATTCATTACAAAATAAGCCAATTTACAAGTAGTAGCTGAAGGCAGAACCAGGACTAGGAAAGAAGGCCAGGGGCCTTACCACCACCTCTTAAAAGTAATATTATTTCAATCTGATAAATATCGGTATCGGTAATGTTTATGCTCTTTCTAGAATCCATGACTTAAGCTATTTTTTTACAGTACAGTACTATTTTTCTTTACAAAAACGCATGACTAACATTTTCGCTTTTAACTGAGGAACAATAAATAAAAGTGAATATTATACCAAACCCTTTCGTCATAGATAAGATCAGCGGCTTTGGTGGCCAAATGACCACGATTCGACGGCGCTGCCAGTGGGTGGAATAAAATGCAGAGAATCTAAATTGGCCTCAAAGGGTTACTCTGGTATGCACAGATAGATAATTAAAAAGTTAACGATGTATTATGCGTGTTTTTGGCCAATTACTTGTGTTGTACGTAACTTACTTCCGTTTGTAGCTGGCCAGTTACAACAAATTGTGAAGGAAAATAAATACACATTAATTTAAAACAAAAACTAGAATTTTGAGTTAAGAATGTTTGATTAGTTAAATCATTTGAGTTTTGGCGCCAGCATAGTCGTCAAAAATTGGTGTAAATTAGTGTTTAAGAGCGATTCACTCATAGCACGGCCGTGAATTGTGTGCTGGTCGGTTTACCATAATATGGCCGTTCTTAATGTAGTATTTTTTTTTAAATTATTCTGTAAACGGTGATAGCAAACCGACTCGTGTTCGACACGCGCTCGGTGGGGATCGGGCATGTGTAGTTTATATGAGATTTTGAATTTTCCGTGATGATTTCTAAACTCTTTGGTTGCCTCTCAGCAGTCAGATATACAGAAGTAAACGTACCTTGATCTTACTGCTGTCAAAGTCGAAGGCAAAAGCAAAAGCTAGTAGGTATATAATAAAATTATACTTACATACCCTATGGCAATAGGCTCGCCACCTATTACATTGGGACCTAAACATAAATTGGCGAAATGTGGGTGGCTAGCACCTCTGCCTACCCCTTCGAGGATAAAGGCGTGAGTTTATATTATGTTATGTTATGTTTTTACATACATATATGCTCACGCCTATTTCTGTAACTGAAAGTTACCAGTTCTACTAGATCTCGATAATTAATGAAACTAATTTAAATTGTGATAGACCTAGAGCAAAAGAAACCTGGTGCGTAGGTCTGAATATATTGGTTGTTGTGGTCTCTACCTATAAGCCTGCATTATTCAGGCTTAAGTATAAGTAAAGTGATCAATTACAATAAATTACTGTACACATTAATATACGGCTATTTTATTTTTCCTTTTTTATTATTCTAATGTAAGTCTAATGTAATTACCGATACCTTTTTGACGAGAGTAGGTATAGTTGGTCGCAGAAGTTATTGAATCAAAATATATTTAAACGACTTTTACATTCAATTAATTCAGTAACAAATATAATTGTAAAATACATCTAAAATATAAATATCGTAGTTATGTGAAGTAATTAAAAAAAGTGCTCGTCTTTTTATGAAAAAAATGTGTCCGAACTTGTACCGGGTAGTTACACCTTAGCTTCTTACCAACCAGTAGTCAATTGACAGGCTTTATAGTTCTTATGCATCGGTGGCTTGGCGGCCAGCCTTAGGATCGAGAAATCCCGGGTTCGAATCCTGGCCCTAACACAAGTAATTGAACTAAGTTGGAGGGGTTAGAGGGAACATTAGTAATTTCGGTTGCTAATATTCTTTTTTTTTATATTAGGTACATATAAAAACTTTGAAAACCATAGAATTGTCCCTATATGCGAATTGCTAAAGATGAACAAATGATGATGATAAAGCCAGCATGGCTGCATCTCAAAGCGAATCCGTTGACAGCTGCTAGTTTTAAAAAAAGAAGCAATTAATGTCTCCGCGCCTGCGCAGACGCAGAATACGAATCTTTGCATTTAAAAGTATTACCATCGATTATGGCGTCTAGTTTTTAGCTGGGGTGGCCAATTAGTGGGGACACAGGAAGCCATGGCTGCCTGTAGGTGATACTATAAAGAATTTTATGGGAACTGTAATAAATTTTCTTAATGGATGAGTTTATTGAGTTTAAATAGGCTTTTCATAACGACGAACGTAATAGCAGCTAACTGTTACCAGAAAAGTATTGGGTAAATAATCAAAATAACTAGCCTAGTGGTATGGGTAATGGACTGCTGAGACGAGGTCTCGAGTTCGATCCCAGGTTTACCATGGCACACACCAATGACTTTTCGATGCTTTTCGAAGTTATGTGTGTATTTATCGCAGCTTTATAAGTGCCTCGGAGAGCACGTTAAGCCGTCGGTCCCGGTTGCCATACAAACATTTATGGCAGTCGTTACGGGTAGTTGGAGCCCTCAAAAGTCCAACCAGCCTAACTTGGAACTTCGATATCGCCATTGGTCATTAGACCATTGGTTGTGGAGGTCAGATGGCAGTCGCTTCACGGAAAATATCGAAGTTCAGCCGCATCACAGTTAGACTGGGAAGCCGACCCCAACTGAGTTGGGAAAAAGGTTCAGGGAATGATGAGTGGTATGGGTAATGGACTGCTGAGACGAGGTCGAGGTTCGATCCAGGTTTTACCATGGCACACACCAATGACTTTTCGATGCTTTTCGAATTTAATTGTGTTTTTATCGCAGTATTGTAAGTGCCCGGTTAATGGCAATAGGCTCCACACCTACTACATTGGGACCTAAACGAAGCGAAATGTGGGTGCTAGCACCTGTGCACCACTCTGTGATATAGGTGTGAGTTTATGTTATGTTTATTTGATGTAGAATAAATAATAATCCCTTTGGTGACGGAGAAAGAATACTCACCACACCATTTCATCCGAAGCGTGTAAGACGTTAATTGGTAGTGCTTGTGCGGCTAAGCACGTAATTAATTTTCCTTGCGATTTACACCGCATAGAAAGGAATCGGGTAATTTTTTTTTATTAATCTAGCTGCTACATTATCGGTTTGAAATGTATTTTCGGCATACCCGTTCTTTTTCAAAGTGCCCGATTGGCAGCAATAAGCTCGCCCTCTATTACGTAGGACCGAAATCATAGTTGGCGAAATGTGGGTGTTTAACACCCCTGGTCACTGTACCCACCAGTAGTCACTGCACCCGATGCCGGTGGGCTATTTTCTATATTTTTAAATGTATTTTTTATAGATGTATTTAGAAATGCAATTAATATGTTTGATAAATGAATAAAGAGAGTAATAATAATATTTTATTGTTGCTATAATTAACTATTAGATACAGTCTTAATCCTTTGTGGGAGACAATGGGGTAGGCAGAAACGTATCATCACCCATATTTATTTGAATTTATTATGAAATGTGTCTCAACTACGTTTAGGTTATGATAGAAATACGATTGGGCTGTCCTCCACCCAATAAAAGCGTACAGCTAGTGACGAACGCTGATGTGATAGAGATGACCGCCTGACGGCAATGGGTCGTCCCCTGGGACCTAATTGCTATTAGATCCCCTAAAATGAAAATCATAGTACCAAGTTGGCAAATTGTTAGTGTTAGCTGTGAATACACTTCTGCTAACCCCTTCAGGGATTCAATAAATGCAAATATGTATGTATGCATGCATATAATTGTGATAATTACGTTCACCTATTTTTTTTCTTGGACATGAAAATTTTACTTCACCTCGCCTGATAGTAAACTATACCCAAATTCTCAGGAAAGAGGGTCACCATTACAAACACGTACACTGTACAGTCAACAAAATAAAATAATAAAACTTCATATTTGTACTAATAACGAATTTATAATTTAATCAATAATTTACAAATGTTCCATATTTTCGGGTGTCTTATGTTTAACTATAGGGATTATAACATATATGAAATTATTTCGTATTACAGACAAGTTCTTAGATTTGTACAGGAATTTCATGATTGCTTGTTACGAACTATGAGCTTAAATGTCCTTGGTGCCGAGACTGCTGTCACAATATTCTCTAGTAGAGGAAATTTCCCTAGTACCTAGATACACTAGATCTCTAAAGAAGGGGACCTAGAAAGCTTTCCCGAAGAGCGAAACCTATGCTCGGGCCCTCTCCGTGAGTAGCGGTGCTGCGGTGAAACAAATTACCACACCATGACGGCGACAACTCAAAAATGTTGTCGATTCGACAGAAGAAGTAAGTAGATACTAGAATATCTAAATAATGTAATCAATTTCTTTATTACCAATTAAGTACTTAATTATTTCAATTTATTTATTAAAAATAATTAAATGATTACATAATCTAAACTTAACCAAACATACCCGGTATATACATCCGATTTTATGTCGCTTCGAATAATTCACCCCGTATCGTTCCCGGCGCAAAGTGGCCCAACATGCTGGCCTCGTTGACTCGTTAAATTGCAATGGCCATACTTTAGGCCAGGAACGAGCTGGAATTAGTCTAAATAATTGTACAGCCCTTTTAAAATGGTGAGTGCCTTAGGACCAT
Organism: Pelosia muscerda; assembly: GCA_963691645.1. NCBI lineage: Eukaryota > Metazoa > Arthropoda > Insecta > Lepidoptera > Erebidae > Pelosia > Pelosia muscerda. Next base: position 6,827,034 of record OY829121.1, read on the forward strand.
TTTGAATCACACCAGAAATTATAAATCGCACCAAAATAATTTCAATAGTTTTATATTTATATTGAAAAGCATTAATCACACTAGGCGATTATGTCACCTTAATTAAATACATTGCTCTTATTGTATTATAGCATAATTTGAATCACAAATGACCTATTGATTTCAAAGAGTTATGAGGATAATTAATAAATTATATTGGTGCCGTTGTAGTACAGGATCTAAATTCAATAATGATTGTACAGACGACAAATTTAATAATCTGATTGAAAATTTATAAAAATATATTGTAATCAATAATAAAAATTATTTTAGTGGAATTCGCTGCATAGTTGAACAGGCAAATACAAATATAAAATATAGTATGTACTTTTGATGCTACTTGGATAAATTCGAATTGGAGTTACCTATTGAAATTTGTGCGAAGGTATGTGCAAATTACTATTTATTTATTTATTTTATTTATTAAATGCTATACACCTTCAAAACACCATAAATCAAAAAGCAGGCACAATTTATAAAGATATTCTAAATTTAATCCAATGTACCTCGGTAGCCTAATGGTATGGGTAATGCACTGCTGAGATGAGGTCTCGAGTTCGATCTCAGGTTTACTATAGCACACATCAATGAATTTCGATGCTTTTCGAAGTTATGTGTGTATTTATCGCAGGTCTATAAGTGCCCGGTTAATGGCAATAGGCTCGCCACTTATTACATTGGGACCAAAACATAACCTGGCGAAGTGTGGGTGCTAGCACCTCTGCCTACCCCTTCGGGGGTAAAGGCGTGAGTTTATGTTTATGAGTATGTAAAATATTATAATATTGTCGATATTCTTATAAAAATATTTAAGGCATAGGTATTTAAGTGAGACGCGCAACAGTATCGGCACCATTAGTCAAATACAATTTTTATTGCTGTTCGCATTGGACAAAGATAACAAGTGCTATAGGGTCTAGTTGATTATATATAGTACGGATTAGTGTTGCCAGGTTCGATTGGATTAAAACCGGAGCATATGGAAAAACTAATCAGGATTTAGGGTTTTAAGTCGCGACATACAGAAAAACACTATTAACAAAACCACAAACATTTCAAAACAATAAGAAATAAAAGTTCTGATCAGAAATTATACAAATGTAATTTAATTATATAGGTATATTCAATGATACTGATGGAAGAAAAATATTTAATGTTATTATGATATCTCTTGGGCTATTGAATCATTTTTACATGAAAAAGAACCAGTTATTTTTGGTGGTAGTATGTTTTTATTAAATGTTTGGAACATTTGGGTGTGGTTTTATTTGCACCATTAGCTGGCACCACCCATAGTGCAAATGAAACTAATATCTCATTCGTCAATTTAGTTTCATTTGCACCATTTATTTAAAATATTAGATATCTTGTCGTAGTGATCAGGTGCAAATTGGTACGCGTCTTCATACCCCTGAAAATTAGGACATTTTTCGTCAATCGGAACACCTGGCAACTCAAGTACAGATTTACAATGAGGGTTGCAAATATTTAAAAATATTTTATTGTATTGCTCGCAGCAAATCACTTCAAAATAATAAGCAATTAGTTTTCTACGACACATAAGCGATTAAAATGAATACTTTGAAGATACTTATTCAGATAAACTAAGGCTTAATATATTCCACATAGCTATTTAGTGATTTGTATTAAAAAATCTAACATTTTAGATATACCACTTAATAATAATATAATATGTACTCGATCTTACGTATACAATAATTTATTTAAATATTATTTACATTAGCTACTATTTGCACATCGTTATAATTACCTACCTTATATAATTAAGTACAGATAGTTCAAAACGGTTTGGGGAAAATGGAAATTGGAAAATTGGGAAAAGGGTAATGGAAATTGTAATTTGCGTACCACCATGAGGAGAAATAAGAAATCAATAAGAGCAAATTTTTATAAGCTTTGCCTGCGATAGATGAGGATTGCTACAGCGAGGATCATATTACTAGAGAAGTACATGAACATTGAGAGAAAAAATATCCTTCTGGTGCAGAATCTGCCTGGAACAAGTTAGATACATTACGCGTTAGGCATTCTTATTACAATGAACTTAGTCCAAAAGTTGGAACTGCAATACAAAAATTAGTGACAATGTTTCTCAATGGAAAGTTTAGGGTATGACATTACTTTTATAATCAAGAAAACAGTGCTATATGTAGTTCTGTTTCTATGTTAACAATTGAAGGATACAGGAAAAGCTCATTAACATTTCATTGTTTTGATTATTTAAATTATTTACTAGGCATGGAATGGAACGGAGTTTTATTCTAAATTAGGATATCTCAAGTATGACTTTGCTCGATTTCAGCACCTTTTATCATTTTTAAAATAGTTGTTCTAATTGGAATTTGAAAAACGAAGTAAATAAAAATATAATTCCAAAAAACTAACCATGTTAATGACTTTAATTTTCCTGTCAACTTCAATTGGCAGATTACCCCAAGGGAGTTAGGCCAGGGCATTAATTTATAATAGGCAAAAATATATATGCAGGCAGAAGAGTACAGATTAAAATATAATGAATCCACGTAAGGCATTGCATTGGCATGGCATTTGTTACATTCACAATCTCATTAGTAATATCTGTTTGATTTTTTTTAAAGTTACACTGGCATACGCAGTATATATACATTGACAATGGGTGTACTTGGTAGTCATTTATAATTTATAGATAAAAATGGTCACAAAGTAAAATAACTGCATTAAAATTTTTTTCCCAACATATTGCAGCGTATTTCCTGAACAATTTCAAATAATTATGAGCTATAACCCTTAACGAGATTGCGATTTCAACAACCCAGCTTATATACGAAGCTTACCCAGTGACAACTCTATTGCACTATTTACAAAAATAAAACCAAGACTTTAATAAAACTTATTAGCGGATAGAGACTTATTATATATTATCAATCTTTTCGAAAGGAAAGCCTTCCGTTAATTCCACTTATCAAGTGTACAAAAAAAACAATGTTAATTTACTAATTGCGTTATGTTGCCATGTTTCTGAACTCAAATTTTATTTAAATAATGTTTTATCGATATTCTACACTATTTCAAATCATATCAGATATTCTTTTCCATAAAAATAATACGCATTATATTATAATGTTATATAATGCGTATTATTTTAGTTTATTAACGTAGAGCAACCTGGTCATAAATAACCAACTTACAATAATATCATGATTTGTTTGTTTGAAGAGTAAAACGTACAAAGTAGAAAACGACATGTTTGTGTAATGTGAATCCAAGTTTTGTATTCTATTTTGGATTTTTCTATAATGCATCATGGTTTTGAGATATAAACTGATACTAATCCACGCCACGCCACGCAGTGTTATTTACCTTCTGTACTTAAGTTTTGCGTGTAGTTAACATACAACTGTGACCAGTATGGAAATGACATTTATACAGATTTATATTTTACATTTTGCAAAGGCAACTTCGAGCACTAAATTATTTCATACTCATTCAAAAATTAGATAAAACGCAACTTAGCCATTTAAAAACTGTCCAATAAGTCACACACTTTTAGTTTTAGTTATTGATATTGGTCCTTATTCTAAAACCATGATTTGTGATTCAGGAATTGCACTCATATCTTTAAATAAATTAAAAATTATACAAAATGACGTAAACAAAAGTTGGGTTACGAAATTGTACTCGAACTCACAATTTCATTTAAAATAGGAACCTTAATTTTTTAAACTGAAGTCTCAAGATGGCGACTGGTCGTTCGAATTCCGAGTCGCGTTGTCCTTTCGTCAATGTGGCTGCAAAGAGTTTAGTATATTCATGTTTATTGCATGCTGGTGACTTGGGGGACCTCCGAGGAAGCTTAGTTGGGGTCTTGAAGCAGCTGCCATGGCCGCGAAGAGTGGGGGAGCGCCTCCACCGCCAAATAGTGCAAAGGATGGGGGTAAAAGGGGCCGAGCGGAAAGTCGAAGTTTTTCTATTTCCGCCTCTTGTAACCTTTTCGCTTTTGCTCGACGATTTTGGAACCATATTTTCACCTGGAAATAAAAGATTGTGTTATTTGAAAATTTTATTACAGCATTGACATACTCCTGAATTTAATTAGGTAATTATTAACATTTATCCATATTTTGAAATATTTAGGTAACAAAAATTTTAGCATTAATAATGGAATAATCTGTCCACCTTAGGTAATTTCATAAAAATATGTTGTGGGACATCGTGTGGGGGATCGAACAGTAATCACATTAATTTTTAAAATGTGCTTAGATGAGAAAATTATAATGGTTTACAATGATTGATTATTCAATATAATTCATTTATTGATTTTTATACTTAAGTAATTATTGACTGCACTACTACTGCTAACATTTGTGAAACGATAAGATAAAAAAATGTACATGTTTTAACACAGTGGACGTCACGCGGATGACAAAATGTGACGTTTTGGCTCGATTTTAAACAAACAATATTAAAACCATGTTTTTGAGTACCCATAAGACTATAAATAAATAAAGTTTATTTTTTGTGTCTATGAAGATCAGTTTAAAATACTTTCTGATAATTTGTTCAATCCCTTATTCTGACCAAGGATAAGTGTCCACCACAGTTACCATTTGAAGTTCTTATAAGACCTTCGACCTTCCGTAGTATAAGACCTTAGAAACGATGATCTCACCTGTGTCTCTGTAAGTCTCAACGAAGAAGAGAATTCGGCTCTTTCAGCGATGCTCAAGTACTGCTTATCGCGGAACTTCTTCTCAAGTGCCAGGAGCTGCTGCGTGGTGAACGGAGTCCGAGGCTTCCTGTTCGGTTTGTGTTTGCGCAGCTGGCAGCGAACCACTGGAGGGCCTGATGGAGCAGCTATGGAAGAAAAGAACTTTGTAAGAGGTTGTATCTCATTATAGGTCGTTCGAGAGAAACCCAATTTTGGACCCGGTAAAGCTGATAATGCGAGTGTGGAACCTAAGATAGAAACACGCTTGTACGATATGACTACATACAGAAATCACAGCCAATAGAAATCTTTACTCCTGGACAGCACTTTTCGCCGAAAATTTTGTTGATAGAAATCACAGACGCAATCGGTGAGAGGCTTGTGTCATCCTTGAGGGGGACTAGAGGATTGTGCTAGTGATCGTAACTATACTGGGTGGAAGAGACAAGCTTTTATTCAATAAGTATTTTTATGTTTATTTTGGAATGTTACTCTCGATAAATAAGTACATCGAAGGTTTGTCTAATTTGTGCTGGAAAATGGTAGATAATTTGAATTATAGTTGATAGTAGATAATGAATGAATGATTCGTAACAACGCATTTTTAGTCTTCTATTTATTTTATTTTTTTATAACTGGTACTACTAGAAATCAATTATCTCTCTTTTGGGAGACGTCAGAGAGACAGGTGCAATGTAAAAAACGTTTGCTCTTAAAAACTGAGAAATATGCCAATGTTCTTAAACCATTGCAGGCAATGGTAAGTTCTTCAAAAATCCAAACGTAACTATCTCCTCCGCAAATTAAAAACCATAAACAACAGAGTAAAATGTCAAATGAATCAAGTGTTAATTATGAAGGTTATATGCTCGGTTTACCAATAGTGATCGGGCCAAGTATGACCTAGGGTTCGAGCAACCACTCATTAACAGCAGTATCTAAATACAAGCCTTTTTAGTCAGTGACGCAAGTTCCGTTTGAAATAAGTGTGAATGCGCTCTTAGGGCCAAAGGGCGGAGAGCAAAGCAATGAGGTGAGGCAATTTCCGTTGTTAATTTGGATGTTAAAATAATGTAATTATACACATCCATTTATGGAGAATGATGGAATGAATTTAGATTAATTTGTCAATAGAAAGCTGTTATACCGCATTTGCTTTATCTATTTTTGGGCAGGTACGCCCAAAAGAGTAATCGCAAAAATAATATTGGCCAGTATTCTAATTAGTCTTACGTAAAACAGTAAATGTTGTAATAGGTAGGTAGTTGTAATAATAATTATGTAGGTACATTAGTAAGCCACACAAGATTAGTTTACCTCACATACTCCTTAGTCCAATGACCACCAAGTAAACATCCGTTTCCGCATTCACCATGAAATTCAGCCATTACTTTTACAACCTTTCTGGAACTAACACATAGTTACGTGGCTACGTTGACACATATTGGTTAAAATTAGCCCAGCCGTATTGTTGCGAGTAACTGTTTGACGTTGACCATTTTGTCCCGCTTATAACCATTTTGTCTCGCTTATAAAATGCCAGCTATTGACGTAGACATGACTACACAGAGCGTGTAGCATAACGTTCGCTTTTCAAATGTCCAGACCGATTCAAATTTGGAAAAAAAAGTATATTGATAGAAAAAATCTATAATTATTCGGTTTTCAAATTGCTCGAACTCATTCAAATTGGAAGAAAATATGGTTAACTTTTTGTTGAAATTTCTTAAAAAACTCATTCTATTTTCAAATTTTTACACTGTAGCCGTTATATCGCCACGGATAAATAAAAAAAACATTGTTTTAATATTAATGTTTTTTTAAATTATTTAGTCTATGATTGGTAGATTTGAGCTCGTCCACCAATAGTTGCACCATCGAAATCGCGTACTGCTCGTATAGAGCGCATTTTGAGCACATATTGGATTCACATCTCGAACTATACCTATAGTAATATGACGTCACACGTCTTTCAACCACTTTGAAATACTGGTCGTAATTTGGACTTCCCGGTTACGTTTCGTTCGAGTTACCCGCGGTGCTCATACCTGGCATGCCTTTTAAGTTCTGTCGTTTTTATATTTCCCGGCAATTTTGAATTTGGAACTGTTCTATATTCGAATGTGTATAAATTTTGAATCTTAAAACAGTTGAAAGTATTAGGATTAATGCTATTGTTTAATCACAGCGTCGATTGGAATCCGTCAGGTCACGTACGAAAATGAATCTTTCTAAGGAAAATGTTCTTGAATTAATTTTTTACAACTTTAAAAGAGGCCTGACACGGCTTCACTGTTATGAAGATCTTACATCTGTATTCAGTAATGAAACCCTATGTCTGCGGACTGTCGAACGCTGGTATTAAGAGTTCCAGCGTGGAAATACTAGAGTTAGTGACAAATCTCGTGAAGGACGCCCAAAATCCGCCTTTACTGAAGATAACATCATTGCTGTGAGACAGCTAATTCTCGAAGATCGTCATGTGACATATCGAGAGATAGAGGCTCTATTAGGCATTTCAGGGACAACCATTTAGAAGATCTTGCATGAAGCACTTGGTGTGAGAAAGCTAGTTTACCGTTGGATACCGCACCTGCTTTCTGAGGATCACAGGACGGTCCGTGTCAGATAGTGTAAAAAAACTCTGCAAAGGTTTAACCGAGGAGAGTCAAACCACGTCTACGACATCATCAGTGGTGACGGATCTTGGATCTATGCCTACGATCCTGAATCCAAACAACAATTTTATAGTATGGGTCTTTCAAAACGAGCCAAAGCCGACTAAAGTTGTTCACACTCGAAGCATTTCAAAGAAAAAGGTGGCCACGTTCGTAGGAAAAACCGGTCACGTTGCAACTATTGCAGTTGAAGATAGTAGAACGGACAACGCAGAGTGGTATATAACAGTTTGTTTACCACAATTCATCGCCCAACTTCGAAAATCGAATTCAAAGCGACGCATCATCCTTCACCACGACAACGCAAGCTCACACAGCGCTCGTCAAACTATTGAGTATTTGAAGCAGGAAAAAGTAGAATTACTTGACCATCCTCCATACAGTCCTGACCTAAGTCTTAACGATTTTTTTACGTTTCCTAAATTAAGGAAATTTCTTCGTGGTCAAAGGTTCCAGTCCGGTGAAAAAGCAGTCGACGCTTTCTAGCCAGCCATATTGAACACCCCTACTTCAGAGTGGGATATATGTTATAATAACTGGTTTGAGCGAATGGAAAAGTGTATTAAGCTACGTGGTGAATACTTTGAAAAGCAATAAATAGTGCTTAGAGGTCCTAGTGGCGTTTTTTTCTTCAAACGACAAAACTTAAAAGGCATGCCTCGTAACTTGAAATAATTTTTAAACACAAACTCGAATAAAACTGCTACATACCAGACATTAAAATTTATTTTTAGAAGTTTTATTAACACAGCCTACATAAAATGTTGAACCTTAACGTTGGTAATTATTGAAAAATACACCTAAACATTATATTTATTACTTATTATAAAGAATAATAGATAAAATAAGCTGTGAGTGAGTGAGAGTGTGTAAAAACCATACGACCCTATGTTATTGATTCTTACTCGAGTCTACTGAATCTACTGGATGTAGATTCAGTTCCGTCTCATTTGCCTGCCTTTATTCCAAGCTATTCGTGGTCGCTATTCCTTCTCTTACATTCCTATCAAACATCATCTCCTTCGTCACTCACTTTTTTCATACAATCTATTAAAAAATATGAGTTAACCCTAACTATTCCATTTGAAACAAGTATATGAAAATCCCTTTTGTTATCATCATTATTAAAGCCCAAACGCGCCCAAAAATCCAACATGGCAACATAACAACCCAATTTAGGGGACAATATTGCCAGTGTCGAGTTGGGAATTTCCTTTTAATTTGTGATAAGTATAGTTGGAATGATTGTTGATGATGATGATTATGATGACGATGATGATGATAATGACGATGACGGATGATAGTTGCCCTAGTAAAGTAGTGGAGACTTTACTAGAAGCATTTCTTAGGGAGATTTTGACACCAACACGAAAAATTACAATTCACTACAATATTCCACTCTCCTAAACTTGTGTGCTTTGTCCTAGCCGTTATGTCTAAAACTGCACCATTTTTACACATAAAAACTCGAATGCACACCAAATTTAGAAAATGAAACACTGCAGCGCTATGACACTTTTCGCGTGCCCGCCAAAACCTACTCCATTTGAAACAAGTATATGAAGGTAAACCCTTTTGTTATCATCATTATTAAAGCCCAAACGCGGTCATTAGCTGGATCATATCGATGCATCGATGCTGAATCAGCCCAATCGATTTGCATATTAAAATATCGACTCACCGGGCTGTATAATGACACAGCCGGCGTCTATTGTCTCGCTTCCGTCCGTCGAACATGCCTATTAAGTGTTAAATCAATTGATTAATTTAAACTTTAATTACGATTTACAAACATCGATTATTCAAGAGCTTAGTTAATTTCATTTCATTGTCAAAAGGTCAGGTTCAAATTAAAAGTAATAGAATTAGGGAAGTCTAGTTACAAGTGCGCTTAATTCACATGACATTGTACCAACAAAAAGGGTAAAAACGGAACCCTATTACTAAGACGTGGTGACGATATCTGTGTGGTGGTAGAAAAATAATACTCACTATCCCATCTCATCTGAAGAATGTCTTAAGAGGCGACTAACGGAAAAGTACGCAGACGATATCACTGTGAGGGAAGGAAAACTCGAAATGAAACTCTGTACCAACCCGTTGGTTAGCGTAGAAAAAAAAATATAAACTCACGCCTATATCCCCGAAGGGGTAAGCAGAGGTGCTAGCACCCACATTTCGCCAGTTTATGTTTAGGTCCCAATGTAATAGGTGACGAGCCTATTGCCATTATCCGGGCACTTATAAATCTGCGATAAATACACACATAACTTAGAAAAGCATCGAAAAGTCATTGGTGTGTGCCATGGTAAAAACTGGGATCGAACCCGAGACCTCGTCTCAGCAGTCCACAAGGTTATCTCGTTTTTTTTTAGTGTAGAAAGAGTACGCCAAAGCCTCCCCACATTGAGAGAGGTATTATCCACCATATTACCTACTAAGACTCCGCTGTTTATCACAGGTCAATAATTGAACGACTGCATTTTACCACGAACTGCATATGTAAATAAAATGATGACTTTACTTTTTAATTACTCGCACACTCGATCTTAGACCTAAGCCGCGAGACAAGCAAATGATTGGTAGATTTGAAGCCCTTCACTGCCGTGGCACCCCGAGCTACCCTCAAAAGAGAGTCCAAACACGCAGTACGCATTGTCATGAGCGTATTTAGAGCACAATTTGGGTTCACAACTAGTGCCTGTACCTATATTATGTATTGGAAATTATGCCTACTGAAAATCAGTTACAAAATTATGAGTAATGAATGACAAATAAGTGTATTTTCGATGAAATCAAGTTTATGACATCCACGTGCAACAAAATTATGAAATATATACGTCTACGCATACCTCCTACATCAAACTCGATGCTTCTTGTACATTAGACTTTGCCACTCATACATCAATTCCTCTGTGCACTCCCAGGTTTGCTGGAAGTAAACTCAATTTTGAGTTAAGCTCGCCTTTGTACATCTCGTCTCACTATTGTATATAAATATAATTTATGTGTACATGAAGAATAAAATAAATAAATAAAATAAATAAAAGAAAATTGTGCAACAAAACTAAATTACTTTATTACGTTCTATGTTTGAATCAAAGTCTAATAAGAATAATACATCATCCATGTATATTCAAACTTCACCGAACGGAAATTGAAATATTGTTATTCAAATTGATTAAAACGCACTTTAACAATGAATGTTTAGGTTTTAAGGCTAAACATTAGCATTTAAATTTAATTATTTAATTTTATTCCTCCATTTAGATATTGTGTTTCATTAATAATACAGTGATTGGTGATGAAAAGATAAAAGTGATTATTTAATGAAATTTGGAGCATTAAAATGTTAATTTTTTCAAATTGATTTAAAATTGGAATGAAAATAGGTTGATGTCTAGACGGGTCTTGAACCCGCGACCAGATTCTTACGGGAAGAACGTTCGGACCACCTGAGTTACTTCTACCATAAATAAGTCTTAGAAGGCGACGTTTGAGCCATCTACCGACAATCCTACGAACTATCGGAATTTCTAGACAAAACTTTATCTTTGCAGGAGAAGGGTCGCGGTTCCAAGTCCCGTTTAGGCATTCGCTTTTTTCAATTTTATTGTCATTATTTAATCATTTATTTTTATTATTCTTTATTGTACCTACACCATATAATAAAGTTAGGTGTATAGTTACAAATATAAAGTTTCATGTACAATATAAAATTATAATTAATTAAAAATAAATTCATAATCTAAAATATACCTACATTAAAAAAGGAAGGCAGTACGAGTATGTACAGTTAGAAACTAAACTAAAAAGTTCAGGTATCATACCAATAATTTTATATTGTATTTAAGTGCGCTCTGCAAAAGATACATCATTAAAGAAATTCACAATAATAAAAAAATAAACAATAATGACCTATTATTTTTTCACGCGATTTTGTATAATAAATAGTATTAAGAATAGTCTTAGTGTTAGCGCCATTTTAAAAGCCTTCATATTTCTGCGTGACGTGTTTATATTATTAATAAACGTCATGAGAATTCTTTACCAATAGTCTATTACCACAATAACACCTCCACTAAAACTTTGATTCCGTATTTTAATCCCTTAACCTTCAACGACTCAATGCAAGCCATTATAATATGCAATAAAACAAAAAAAGCACCAGCAAATGCCTATCACTGCCGTTCCTCGGTGATAAAATACTACAATTTCAATGCCCACCTGCGGACATATCAATGCGCGCCACCGAACGTTAATGAAGATATAATATCCATCTATAAACGTATTTATTTTCCCGCGCGCGCCATTTTGTGCAAGTATGACAGACCATAGAGCATTTTGTGTAATGGTGGCCAATTAAGGGCGTCGTTTGGGCTATCTAATAGGATTTAGTTGTCAATGTCGCAATTTAATTGGATTGTTGTAATCTCTGTCTGTTTGAATAAATTATTTTCATGTTTATGTTGGATGTTTTGTTTTTATCTGAAATGCGTTTATTTAAAAGATGTTACAACTTAATAATGTGTGGGTACGTTTAATAAGTGTGTCTACTAACAACGTTGTATAGATAAGCACAGAGGCAACATAGATACATTTTTGAACACACAAGGAGATTAAACTATTACTTATGTCAATTCCTTTTTTTTAGGAACGGAAAAACTCTTTGATACATCTTTCATTAAGTTAGTATATAGTTATTCGGCAGTTATTTTTATTGGAAAGTAAACTTTGCCGTATACTTAATCGCAATTAGTTGAGTAAAACTAGAGATATGACTAGACATCTTTATAACAGACATTGACGCGGGTAGAGCCACGGTCATCAGCCACTAAAATATAATAAATTATCAAGACAATTAAACTTGACAGCCTGCCGATGAAACAGCAATTATTGTGATAAAAAGAAAATATAATGTAAGTATAATTCTGCACGCTATCGAATAATTATCAATTATCATTTGAAAATCACCATTACAAGTGAGCCAATTAATAATAATCGGATGGAAATTACGGACGCGACTGACTAATTAACAAGAAAATGCGATCTCTCGCCATTTTCCGGTAACTAAACACTAGTGATGCAGCACTAGTTGGCTCGCGAGCACTGTGAAATGTTTTTCTATTTTGTCTTTGGCAATGATACTGTCTCTTATCTATATATACTATTATGAAAATGCAAATTAGTCGTGTCTATGGAGATATAAAAAAAAAATATTTTAGCTATGTAGGTTGTTAGTTTGACAGTTCTGAACAATTTTTTTTGGATTGTCATTGTTCGCGCTGGACGCAAGGTCTTGATGCGTTCGTTTTTGTTTAAAATGTTTTGGTTAAACTTAAAATCTTAGGGAAGTTTGGTCATATACTGTAGAGTAGGACCGTATAGACTAGTTGATCTATAAATGCATTGCAAATGTGTGAAACTATTTATAATGACTTCAGTTAGATTTTTTATCGAGTAACTCCCAGTAATTACCGGCATATATCCTGACCTCGAGTCACGTTAGAAACGAGGCATTGACGCGCGCTGATTGGTTTGATATAATTTATGAATGGAAGATCAGCACTCTTTTATCGAAGCAACCCGGTTTAAAAAAAACTTTTTCTACTAACTTCTTCGGGTGTAGAAACCACCAGTGTCCCGCCTAGCCTTAGGGTATGGGAAGGCGGACTTTGGGCTCTGGCGACCGCCTGTCGTTTCTGATTGTCGCCTAACCTAACAACCTCGAGAGGAAGAACAGGGCCAGAGTCTCGTACGCTGTTTAGCAGGTGCATCAAGAAGAATATGAGGTTGGCTTAAAGCTGGCTCCAAAATATCCTGGACACCTTAAGATCCTTTGACAGCCTAAGTTTAACGAAATCTAACATAGATAGCGTTCATAAAATAAACTAGATCGACATCTTGTTTCTTTATAAGAAAATTTGTAAATTTATGCAAATAGCATTCTAAACATAATTACATTAATAAGTAGATCTATTATCCAGTAGCTTCTAAGACTAGTAGTGTGTGGCATCACTTCGTGCAATTTCAGTTTCAAATTGTCCAGGAATTATGGGTACTTCGTCGATTCACACCACTGCACTGGTGTGAAACAACGAATTCAAAAAGGTGCCTTGTGCGATTCACACCGTGGTCCAAACAGCTTGTGGTGTGAATCGACGAAGTACCCGGAATTATGCCTAACAATAAGACATAACATAACATAAACTCACGCCTTTATCCCCGAAGGGGTAGGCAGAGGTGTTAGCACCCACATTTCGCCAGTTTATGTTTAGGTCCCAAGGTGGCGAGCCTATTGCCATTAACCGGGCACTTTTAAATCTGCGATAAATACACACATAACTTCGAAAAGCATCGAAAAAACCTGGGATCGAACTCGAGACCTCGTCTTAGCAGTCCATGACCCACACCACTAGGCTACCGCGTACGTTAACAATAAGACACTATCTATTAATGTTAGTGACAATTGCGTTTCATTTCAAACGACTTGCGAAAACCGTTAACATTTATCGACACCGTGCTAAAGAATAGTGACCGACTTACCATAGTGTTTATTGTTCTAGGAAGGAACGGTATCAATTATCGACGATCTGTGGCGTGGAGACCGTTCTACTATTAAGTCAGAGGTCACGGGTTTGATTCCCGCGTAGTGCAAATATTTATAGTAAATACATCTAACTAGAATCTAGATGTTTTTCTTATAATAATTATAAATAATATCGGACATAATCTATTAATTATTATAGCAGACCTAATGTAAGCGTAAATAGCTTGTATTATGGGTTCTAGATTCTAGAATGTAGATAAAAAAACATACTTAGATTTCTACTACATACCGTACATAAAAATATCCATCCCATACAAATCCATACAATAATTCCAAACATACATATTCATGTACAAAAATATTAAAATTTTTTCACCGAGCAAGTATTGAACCCTTTACCTCTTAGGTAATAGCTAGGTATAGAAAATTCTACCTACACGCCACAACTGATAATACTATTGGTACTCGTAGGTAGATAGATATAACAGGTTATATTATAGCTAACAGAATGTAAATGAAAATGTAATTACTATGTTTAATAAAAATACCTAAAATATTTGTTAAAATCTCTGATCTCCGCTATCTCCGGCTATCTCCGGTGGTGACAGAAAACAGACTTGTTTCACTCTTTTGCAATCAAGTTTATTGTAGTTATAATTCAGCTTATCTTTTAGTAACTAGACGATTATTAAAAGATTAGTAGAAATTAGCATAATAATATTCAAATACTATTTTAGTATATAATCTCTGTCAGATAAGTAATACATGTAAATGTCCAATTACTGCGCGGACGCAGGCTGATGTCTGTTCAAGTTACTTTCTAGTAAAGGCATTGGCATTAATATTACTAGCGTAAATAGACCAATAGACTCCTTCATTATCGCGTAATCAAATTTAAAATGTCAGTACCAGTGACTTGTGACTTCTGATACCACTACAATTTCTATTTCTGTGAAAGTTATCAATCTATCAATCTATAGGTATATATAAAAATGAATTGCTGTTCGTTAGTCTCGCGAAAACTCGAGAACGGCTGGACCGATTTGGCTAATTTTGGTCTTGAATTATTCGTGGAAGTCCTGACAAGGTTGAAAAGGTAAACAAATATGAAAATGCTCGGATTGGAACAGCGGGAACGGGATTTGTATGTTTCTTATATTATTATAACATCTTTCCTGTAACATTTGAATCTGAAAAAGTTTTTACCTCTAAAGATTACAAACTTTCTTTTATATTTTTTTGATATTATAACGTAAATGTCGTTTGTGCATTTATTAAAATTTAGTAACTTTTGCACTGTTGAAAAAATCTACTTTAAACCAACTCAATCAACGTTCTAAACTCGCTCCTCTAACTTTCCAAGTAGAAATATCATCAATTGGCTGCATCCAAACCTTGCCCTGTGATTTTAAAGGTGGGGCCAGAAGAAGAAGAAGTTGGAGCAGACTAGTCCTAAAATGGAGACCGCAAGAAGGTAAACGAAAGGTCTGGTGGTACGGCCGCTAGCCAGATGGACTGATGACCTGAAAATGGTGACTGGAATGAACTAGATGCGAAAGACGGAAGATCGGGGGATATGTTGCACATTGGCAGAGACCTATATCCAGTTGTGCTAATTAATTGATTGATTATCTGATTATGATCTATTTTCCCTACAAATTTATAAAAATAACATCTCGTATTACAACCCTTTGACCAGGATTGCTCGTCAATATAACGAGATGGCAAAGAGCAATCACTTACTTGTGGACATATTCTGTCACAATATTAACAAATTCATCAGTGTCATTTAAGGCATCCTCCATCGTAGGTTAAGTGCTGACCCTTGTGGCCCGAGTTGCGATACCTAAATGACTTGACCCACCCTCATCGTTAAGCTGGTGTCGAGAAACTTCTTATTTTTTTACTATGTTACCTTTAATAGTCATGAGCTTTTTCATTATTGTAACATTAATTTTGCAGTGTGCACATAGTATTACGTTAGAATCCAGTTCAAAACTCTTAGTTTTAAGTTTATTTTTGTAAATATTGTAATGTGTTTTGTGCATCAAATAAATAAATAAATAAATAGATTAATTGCCATATTACTCCTAGAACCTGGCAGGAAAACCTTCATCAGAGCCTCAATTTCATCAACTTGTACCGTCTTGAAAGTGTTGGTTTGATTTCTTGCAACTTACCTTCGCTGTACAAAACATACTTCTAAAGAGATAACATCTTGATGTATTATATACAGGGTAACTTCACCAACCTCTTAAAAAACTGTAAATAGTAAACGCCCGCTTTCGAGCACCTGCAACGCCATTTGTATGCGAACCAGGGCTCTATAGTTTATAGTACTGTTCCTGCGTGAGTTACACCATAATGGTAGGCTCCTTACCTCCTACGGCAATAAGTAACAGGGTAAAAACAGATGAATAAAAAATAAAACAATAAATTTAACATAACTACGTCCCTGTACAAAAATGGCCGCGGCCGGTACGGATAGCTATGAAATTGCCAATTCACAAAAAACCTGTCAAATGAGTGCCGGAGTGCGCTCGAAGAGTTCCGTACTGTCGTATATATAACTTTATTAATTTATTAATCAGTGACTATATGTAGTACTAAATACATATAGTCACTGATTAATAAATTGTTACTAAGTATAAATACTAAAAATAATCTAAAAATACTGCGTGATAAAGTGCTTTATCTACTCTCATACTGAAATGTCAAAATTAGTAGATTTGCAATGACAGTTCAAATTTTAATGACAGTCTTAACGCACGAGCTATCAGAACGCGAACCCTTGACTAGATGGAGCGACGATATTATGCAGAGTGGCTCGTGGGGAGTGGAGGAGGACTGCCGGGCTTATGTCCAGCAGTGGACTGCCGGGGGCTGATGATGAACTAGTTAGATACAGGTAGGGGAAACTGGGGACACTGGATCCCTATGGGAGACAAGGTACACCAATATTTTTTTAATTACTAAGCGTATTTGAGTATTTTTTCGTGTGGTAACACTAAGTAAACATTATAACCCTTAGTGATACCACATTAAAAATAGTCTAATACGCTTAGTAATTGCAAAAATATTGGGGAACCTTGTCTCCCATAGGGATCAAGTGTCCCCAGTTTCCGCTACATGACAGAAGAAGAGAAATATGGTGCCATTGCTGGCTCTTCGAGTACGGAACTCTAAAAATATTAATTATAATTTATTACATTATTGTTTATTCGTAATTGGGCGTTCACTGGTAGACTTTTACGATCGATCGCAGATAATGAAGACATAAAATGCATTTAGAATTTTACGAGCAATACGTGGTGGTTATAGTATAAAGTGGTATATAGTGTGTTTAATGATTTACAAGAAAATTGCACGTCTTTTGATTCTTACGCGAGGAAACTCCCTCGAGTATAACGGAATTATTACCAACCTTCTTCATCTTTCGTTTATTTCTTTTTTCATTATTTCATTAGGTAAACATCGGATGTCTTATATGATGTCAGAGAAATATAATAATATGATCTACCGATTTAGGCTTGCAATATTTAGATATTGGTGAGCCATGGAAAATAAAAAACAAGTGGAAGTGTGATGTAGTCGGTGCACGCGTGTCATTGGTGTGCGTATTTACGCAACGTAAAAATAAATATTCACGTCACGTAACAAACATATAATACGTAACGATATAGAGTTAAAGATAAAAATTAAATGAAAAATCATTACGTCTTTTTATTCAATCTACATGATATCATTTAATTTTAGACTATGGCGTCATCGCAGTAAAGTTTAAAATTCAATAGCATTTTTTGTAATATCAGTGGTTTGATAATGGTTGATAATTACTTGGTAGAATTCGGGTCCTGCTGAGGAGCAGTCAAATTGATGGAACAAACACCATAACCCGTGTTTCCCTTTGCGACTATCGTGGATATTTACTTCTGAAATTCTTGTTTCACTTAGGTACGAGAATCTCATGTGCGTATTATAGTTATTGCCCGTTGAATGAAGTCGACCTTCTCAATTGCTTAAGGGTTGCCACACACAGACCTCTGACCACATACTACCATTGCAGCATTGGCAGCGTTTTACGGCAGGTAGACTGTGTGCAGCGAGCCTTAGGCGTGAATTATACTGAAAGAAGACGCATAAGGTAGACGCAATCTTACTCTGCGATCGTATCGATACCTACGTGCGGTTTTGCTTTGATTATTCCTTGTCTTTTCCTTATAATTCACGCCTTACTGTGGCGGGCGTGTTTAATGTTTTTTTTATTATTAAGTACTGCCCGGAAGTCAAGCACACAGCGGTAGGTAGGTGGGTCCTATAAAAAAATCACTTCAAAGCTCTCCTCCTCTCTAAAAGGATTCATTTATTTGAATATGTATTTAAGTGCTTATAAATAAAGATAGCCATGGGGGGCGGCCCATATCGAGAAATTGAAATTCACCAATTAAAGTGAACAGTAAAGCTTAATAAATTTCAAGAAAAAAATATATCGAACATGTTTCCGGATAGGGAGCGTCATTAACGTATTTATTAGCCGACGAGAAGCATTAAACTGACCTTAACACTCAACAGAAATGGTGACCGAAAAACGCTTAATGCGGTATGTGAATTGTGCCCAAATGTGCACACAAGCGGACGATATTAAATAAATAATTACACATTTGTCAGATACTCCAAAAAAGCAAAATGTCCGCGACGAGCGGGTTGCCATATTTGGTGCGTTGTGCCAGCCGCTGCGCGCGCGCAGGTGAGCGCCAATTACTGCGGAGCGCAAAAACCGCGCGGGGACAAATTGTGAAATTGTAAGCCTGTTGCGCTTGCGCTTAGCCAACCTCTGTGATACGTTCTCCTATTATGCACAAGATGGACGACACGACTCGACCGCTACTTACAATATACTCAATTTAGAAACTATACACATTTGCCTCATGAATCCTAGGTAGGCACCTACTAAGTATGTGTATTATGAAATGTGAAAGTTCGTGCGGATGGATGAAATATGTGTCATGAGTGTTACTATTTAACGTAAAACCTGCTGCACGGATCTGGAGGAAATGTAGCACAGACATAGTCTGTATAAAGCCCTCGTGAATTAACCGAGGGGGCCTTTGGTCTCCCGAGTGAGTAATATGCCAGAGACTACCTCATCCTTGACAGCTATAGCTCGATATGGGCGTGCAGTTTTAGTCGGTTCGAATCCGATCCGACTTAATCTTCGTGAAATAGGTACTGATGTCATTCGCGCAACTCGTAGAAACTGTGGTTTAACAACATAACTTTGATATCGCTAGTGAGTTGTAGAGTCAGACAGCAGTCGCAGGAAATATCGGCACTTTTTTTCAATTCATGGCACGTCAATTTTGACTTCACCTCGCCTGATGGTAAGCTGAAGGCAAAGTCTCAGGAAATAGAAACTAAAGGGACCCGGGACTGTAGGAAGAAGGAAACACGTGCGCTGGTAAGGTATTCCAAGACTTACTGGCGCGGCAGAAGAAAGTCTCACCGAACCGCTTGGTTCTTGATGAAATATTCTGCACCGTATACGGGTGACATCTAAGCCCTACGCGTTGTCCTGTATAGGAAAGGAGAGGGTGAGATTATTTGGAAGAACTCATTAGAACATTCACCATGGTAGAGACAGTAAATACTGCCAGGGACGCAACATCTCTACGCATCTGCGAAGGTTCGAGGTAATGTAACGGCCAGCTCCTTCACCTCTAGCTAACTGAAGCGATGCCGCATATTATACTCGTATGACAATGGGACAGACGGCATAACGTGTTCCCAGCACGGTGTTCTCAATGTGCTAAGAATAGTTTACACTTAGACTGACCTGTCAATAATTGATTAACGTTGCAATGTGCATACCTGCTCAATTACCATTTAGACATGAGGTCTTCAATAGTAGTAATACAAATATAATACTTATTGCTACTATAAACGCGTCAATAGTGAGCAAAACCTAATAAAATGTATGCAGACAATGTTTTATTAACTAACCTATAAATCGTGCTGTCACTGTCACATAATGACAGCTGTTAATTGGGCGTTATGTCATTACAAGTAGGTACTTGGTAGTCTTAACACATAACTTCGGTAGGCAGCCCATCATTCCCGCATTGGGGGAGGAGGGTCATCTCAACAGAGATGTCCCCGGGTCTGCCGGGGTGCGAGAGATATGTCTTGTATAATCTCACCTCCGGCAATCAAGGACCCATGATCGGCGTGCGTTTTGGTCGGTTCGAGTCCGACATAATCACCTCCATCGGTTTTGGTGGAGGTGGTATCCGTGGGGATTTTGCGCACGATAAAAAAAAAAAAAAAAAAAAAAAAAGCCCATCATTGCATTTTTGCCGGATACTCGCAGATCATGAAATGTCGCTATGTGATAGGTCAACGGATGGTTATTCTTCTAGATGAGACACAGTTCTTAATCAGCTGTTATTTGTATTAAAAGTGTAAATTGATATGTGAACTGCTTGTGCTTATAGTTTCGGCAAGCTGTTATGGCCGTTTGATGTTTGACACGTTTGGTTTAGCTCATTTTCTTTTTTTTTGGTGAGCCAGTATTGCCATATTTTTTTTTAGTTTTTCACCTAACAGTTCTTTGTACACTATTGAGCGCATCGCGCATCATAGCAAATATAATAAATTCAGAAAAATTGATGAAAATAGTGCCTACAAATGCAGTTAGTTCATAAGGGCAAGCGGGTGCCTGTTTTGTCCAAAATATACTGTACTATCCGTAAGATCCATAACTAGCATGACATGGGGCAAACATACGGGATTTTTAGGCAATGAGCATGCCGTCTCGCAATTGGAGTCGGTGCCTGACAGCATTAGCTTACGTTAAAGTCACCTGTACCAAAACATAAAAAGATGAAGTGGGGCAGTGAAACCAGGACTCCAAAAGATTATAGATGGAATTTATTGAAAAAATAATAATTAAAAAGTAGTCATAATTTCATTTGATTATTATGAAAATACTATAAACACGTACGATAACTAGAACAGGATGTTTATAGAAAAAATAGTCATCATTATAAAATTAAAAAATTCTATCCGGGAAGTTTTTGTGCGCTGGCAATCCACTAACGAGAAAGCCTTTTCAATTGTGGTTGAGTTTTTATAGCAATACCGGTAAAACAATGAATAATTTCACACAAATTGTACTGTGAAAGTATAATTGGAAAAGAGGGTGTTTTTCGATATGAAAGTGGTAACCCAGTAATGTGGGGGTGAAGCTAACATAGGTAAACACTACATAGTATAAAACAAAGTCGCTTTCTCTGTCTCTATGTGCGCTTAAATCTTTAAAACTACGTAACGGATTTTAATGCGTTTTTTTTATTAGATAGAGTGACTGAAGAGAAAGTTTTATATGTATAAACATTATGGTGCGCAGCAGGAATGATTAATATTGCAAAAACGGGATGACGCAGACGAAGTTGCACGAGTCAGCTAGTATCATAATATAATACGATTCCTGTTGGCTTCTGTCTCTTGTGATTTAGTCCAACCATGGTCCAAAAATAATTGGTTTATATTTTTTATTTTGTTTGTTGCTGTATGCATAGACAATAAAATTACCAGCGTAATGACTCCTGCATTACAGTGTTACTGAATTAAAATGTCTGTGGCAGTAACTTGTGACTTTCAAAAGTAGAATAGATACATTTGCGTCACTTTTTAATGTCTATTTCTGTCAATGTTGATACTGGTATACGCATGTCACGGTTTGTATATTCCATCTCTTTCTGACGCCTAGGTTTTGTGTAAAGAAAGATACGTATGTCAATCGAATACTTTGTTCCTCTAAAGGATACCTTTTTTAACGGTTGTATGTTAAGTAATAGATGGTTATTTTGATACTCTCTCAGTGTGATTGTTATTTTCATACATTCTGTTAACAATAAATATACAAGAATGCTGTCATATATGTATGAACATACCTACATACATAGTAACTAATTGCAATATAACTATTGTATAAATTTATTGTAATTACTTTAAAGTTATTTGTGTAAAATTGCATAATTGTGAATTAAAAAGTCATACATAGTCGTTAATGTGGCCACCCAAGTAGTAATTTAATACAGTTTGCTTTTTATTGTCTTTAATACATACCACATACTTTCACGCTATTCTCCTACAGGAGCTAGGTACAAGTAAGAGTCACGTAAAGCTTTAAATTTCCATGAAATTCCATGAAATGCTATTCATATTCATCAATATTTCATTACTTCCAGACCGGAATTTAACGAGCCTCTATTCAATTTTATTCCTCAAAAATTCTTCTATGGCGTTCAATCCACACAAAACTTCCGGCAACCATAGGTTACTTTTTATTCTAGGCATCCCCATGGACTACTGTGGAATAAGCACAGTGGGCCTCAAAAGTTCCTAATACACAACTACAAGGCTTAAAAGGTACTGGATAATAGATCTACCTATTAATGTTATTAAGTTTAGAATACTACATGCATAAGTTTACTTATTTATTTATAAAGAAACCAGACATCGATCTACTTTATTTTATTAACGCTATCTATGTTACTTTCGCTAAAATTGACATAAGCTGTCAAAGGATTATAGATCTTTAGGTGCCCAGGAACTCTTGAGGTATTTCTTCTACCATGGCCCAAGGGGCTTTTTAGGATTCCTTATTAAGACTATTATCTATCTCTATGCTAAATTTCATTCAGGTCCCTTCATAAGCTTTTGTATATATCCACACATCCATCTAAACTTTCGCGTTAACGATTATTATTGTCAAGATTATTTAAACATTTACTTTAAATTAAACACACGAATGCTAATCGAGCAATTTATTAAAATAACTGTATTTTTTAAATGAAGGAGGGTTAGCTTCCGTTTACGGCACGCACGCACTCACTATCATAGATAAAAGCCATAATTTAACAAGGTGCGCTTACGCATTGATACCTATACTTATCAGTTGTATGTTGATTAATGTTATAAAGATACTGAACATAGCATGTGGTCTAATCTCTCATGAATTTTGTTCATTCAAGTAATTTTGCTATAAAAATCAATCTGGATTGAAAGCTGTTAAAGTTGAACTGACATGTGTGGCCATATTTTAGATTATGATTATTGCATTAAGTACATATCAAGTTTAATTCGTAAACGATTTTTTATAAATATTTTTAGGGTTCCTATTTCACAGGAGCTACGATTAAGTCGAAGTCCAGTCTAAAGTAGAATTAAACCCATTTCAACGGCGAATGACCAGCTAAGTGTGTAACTAAAGGCTAATTCTTGCCTGTTGCACAATAACATTGAAACTATAAATTGTATCGTCTAATACCATATCACATTCTTGCTCTAACATACAAATTTTTCATACAAGTAAGTGTTATTTTTCATACAATAAGATACTTGGTATTTCTTTTTCGGTCCAAGCAGCTCGGCTGTGGAATGCATTGCCAGTGACTATCAGGAGTGCTCAGTCTCTGCCTGTATTCAAGAGACTGGTAAAGGAGTACTACTTATTCCTCTGACAGCAATGGAGAACTATAATTATTATTATGTATGTAGTTATGTAATATTATTATTTTTCTTTTCTTTCTTTCTTCTTTATTGTTGGGATGGGTACTCGCTGAAAACAATAGCGGGTACCTATGTCTATATGTATGCTATTTGTGTATACCTAATTATGTGTGTATGGATGTATGTGTGTATGGTGATAGGTGTGTGTATGTATGTGTATATGTACATGTTGCATATTACGTAGCTTATTGTGTCGTGTTTGACTAGATATTATTATTTTCTCCATAATAATATAATATTTTTGCGCACCAAACTGCCCAGAAACACTTTTCTCCTGCTTTTCTGTCCATCCTATGGTTGCCTGTAAGAGATTGCCGCAGAGCGATAAGGCCGCCAATTGTATTTACCATTGTTACTTTGTACTTGTTCTGTATTTTTTTCATATTGGTGTACAATAAAGACATTTATTATTATTATTATTATTATTATTATTTTGAAATTTTATTTCAATTTTTTACCTGGCAACCGCGTGTTAACAGTTGTTTTTCATTTTGCGCGTTATCTCGCCCAAATGTCAACTTTTAAAAATGTGTATATTGGGTGAAGATGAAGTATAGCTGATATCGCTCCGACTCTACATAAAAGTCACGTCGCGACCGCGCCTCGACCGTGCCTCGACCACGCCTCGTCCGCGCCTCGACTACGCCTCGACTTACCTAACCATCGTTAGCAGCATTATAGCTCGGCGGAATTCGGGTGTGAGGTATAATCATCATACCTGCATTCTACAAGTGTATAGTCTGTAGTATAAACTTGTAGAATGCAGGCACACAATACATTTTATGTTCATTCCTCGTTTCTAGTCTGAATTAGGAGCTTGCACTGCAACACACAGAACAACATACCTTATATATATTAGATACTTAGAAATCGTTATCCATAAGAGACAGGCAATTACAGATGCCAGCAAATGGTCTACTTTAAAGCAATCTGGTTTCGATTGAAATGAAATAGACTAGGTTCGTGAGAACAAGATTTTTTTTTATGGCAAAATGGGTACCTAATATGAAATCGATAGGTATATTATTTAAAAAAAAAGTAAATTGTATCAAAAATCACTTAAAATTTCTTTTCCCTATGTAAATTTAATTTGCTTTTCAAAAATTTCTTTACAAGTAATTTATACTTCTTATTGTTATCACTTCCATAATGAAATAGACGCGTTGTCTTTGGTTACCTCCCCCCCCCCTCCCTCCAAAATTACTTTGAATTAATTACCCGGATGTAATGGCCGTTACGAATCGCGAACACGTCTACTTATCTGCAATTTTCTTTATTATACTTTGTAAAATGTAGCTTGGGTCCTATGACAGCTGTCAGTGAAATCCCGCACATGAAGTCTTGAATTTTCTATTATTGAATGTAGTAGCTGTCAATGTCATACTTTATGGGCATACCGAGCTAATTAGTGATGGGTGATGAATCATCGTGACCACATACTATGAACTATCCATATTTTGAATAAAGCTTAATTTAAAATTGAAATTAATATAAGAAAAAATTAATTAGAATTTAATCTTATTGCTTAGGTATTTTAATATCATAATAATGTTTATATTTCAATATACTTGATCCTAAATAATATTGAGTAAATAAAATCCTACATTCAATCCATCAACGCCCTGAACCTGTTTTTGGATTTTGTAAGAAGACACCCCGCGTTTGGCTCTTGGGCCATGATATAGGCATAAGATACACGCGCCAACATCTTGTTTGATATGAACTTCCACTGATCCTCTCCACTCATTCTCATCAGTACGAGTGCCGACGCCTTGTATGCTACGTATATTCCGTTCTCATTACAATTAAATACACACATACAATTAAATTAAACCTAATTATATGTAACATGCATCAATAATAGCTGGTAGTATCGATATTTTTATCGAATTTCGGACGTCTCTATGAACCAAATTTTGACATCTGTCATAGGACCCAAGCTATATTTTACAAAGTATAGTACTGTTATTACGTTGTATCTTGTTAAGGATATATTATTTTTACAAATTTAATAACTAATTTTGTAATAATATTTGAATATTATGATATGCGCGTTATCTTTAATGGGTAAGTAATAGAATTTAATAAATATTTTAAGTGAAATGAAAATAATTTGTACGTCGTTAGAGAATACAACTTCCATTTTTTTTAATAATCTGGTTTTTGTATAATATATGGTACAGTATCACCGCAACTAGGTACGTTCTTATGATTAAAATGGATATGACGTCATTCTTATTTTATACTTTTTGCTATTTCTCATATAAAATGGAGTTAATGTGTTATTTCGGGCCATGATGTATCCCTATATCCTATATTCAGACATTACAGCATGATTGCATTATAAACATACAAACATCCAGCCGGCGAGTAGCGTAGCCAGAACTCACTGGAGAGATTTAGTGTTGTCAGTGGGAAGACTGAGAAACCTTTCTTTGTCTTCTGCATTGACAGCACATAAACTCTCTTAGCCTTTCTCTCCTCCCTCCTTCCCCTTTTCCCCTCTACTCTATATGGCCGGCAGCACGAATGTGGTGCCTCTGGTATTGCAAACGACCTTAGGCCACGGTGACCACTGTCCATCAGGTGGGCCATGTACTCAAGCACTATAGTCAGTTAGAAGATAATGGACAGTTTTGTAGATTATGCAACACGAAAGTTGAAATATTTGATTCCTAGAGTCTTGAAGGGGCCCCATTGACCGATATTTTAAAGTAAAGAAAATACGGTTGAGATACCTAGATACCTGTACACTTATTGTCCTTGTACATAATAAGTTCGATTCAATTCAATTTCTGCTCAAATTAGCATAAGTATATTATTTAGCTTAGCATAAATTATCAAAAAGTATACTAAGTAGTTAATTAAGCTATTTTGAATATTAGCATGCTAAATACTTAGACCTTTGTCACTATGTTAAAATAATTCGAATAATTATTTTAAATTTATTCGATACTCCCTCGCAATAGTGTCGATTTGTTGCACAATTTCCCTAAATCAAACAAAACCTAATATTAACAAATTTTAAGTTGACTTCGTAGTCACTATTTCGTTATTAAAAATGACGAAATATTGTCAGGTGAAGCCGTTTGATATTGAAGCTTTTAAAAAGTTTTGTAACACTGATACGAGATAAGATAAAAATTAATACACATTTTAATTTAGTGTAGGTACAACACATACACATAAATGGTTATTTAGCAACTCTACTTTTTTGTGACTATATACAGGGCTTTAGGGAAACGCTCCAGAAGTCTATATCCGGGTACACTACACATTGGCATATTAAAAAAAAATAGGATTTGATAATTTCGACGTCCCCGAGGAATAAACCGGTAATCGCAAAAATCAAATTTTACAGGAGAAAAGATTTAGTGTTTTTCGGCTCTAACTTTTCTATAAAAGACAATTAGAATAACATTTTAATACGCCGGGAAAGCTAATTTTTGCCCAAATAGATCACAGTTAGCCTTGTAACTATTGATTAAACACAGAATTAGATATTCACCAAAGTTCAAATTACCGAAAATAAATTCTAACAGTTTTTAGGGTATTGATATATTACCACCATGAACTATCAATAATATTCCAGCAACGTCTACTTACCGAATTATTCTTGTAATATAAAAATATTTTCTTAAAAATCATAGACATAACACTTCTTTACAGAGTTCTCCAACGATGTATATGTTCATTAGTAAATAAATGTAATGTTCAGTTACCGACTTATTACGGTAAACTTTTTAATAACCTTATAATGGTAAATTATAGAAACTGGAATATTATAGTTCTTTCGGGTAGTTATATTTTAATGTAATCGTTGTAACAGATTTCGTAAATAAATTTGTTATCGGTATCTCTAAGGGAAAATTAAAGAAAATTCATAAAATATAAAAAATATTGTTTAAAATGGGCAAAATGTCTATAATGAGATCACAATTGTTATATAAAAAATATAAAAAAATAAAAACATCAAACGCAGTACTCAATCACTAAGTTCATTGTTATCATCATTATTATCTTGTTCTCTCTACGCTCCGACCTAAAGCGTATATATACAGTACCCCGAGAGCTTTCAACTCGAACTTTCAAATCGCTTCTCTTGCCTAGAAGAATGCAGTAAAGTGGACGAGATAAATAACAGGTTGGTTGAAGCATTCAGTGCGCTCCAAATTCTTCAGGCCCCGTCGAAGAGATAAACCACAGAAGCTCACCGATCACACCCTTAAACTCATGGCCGAACGACGCTCTATGAGGCTGCAGTCTACCAATGACGCTGAAGCACATCGGCAGCTCAATAAACGTATCCAGCAGTCTTTGCGACACGACATCCGTGCCTTTAATACTCAGTGTATTAAGGAAACGATTGAGCGAAATAAAGGCTCCAAAGTGTTCGCAAAAGACTTGTCTATTGGGCAGAGCTAGTTGACAAAGCTGAAGAGGAAGGACGGCAGTGTCGCGTCGACTAAGGCAGATGTTTTGAGGGAAATCGAGGGGTTTTATGGACAGCTTTATATCTCAGTCACCAAGCCTGCTATTGATACAGTTAAAGATCCAAGAGCCAAGCTAACCCGACACTACACCGAGGATATCCCGGATATCAGCCTGTACGAGATTAGGGTGGCCCTCAAGCAGCTTATTTAAATAACAACGCACCAGGAGAAGACGGAATTACTTATGAACTTGTGAAAGCGGGTGGAACACCGATACTCAAAGTCCTTTAGAAGCTCTTCAATTCTGTCTTATTCGAAGGTACTATGCCGGAAGCATGGAACAGAAGCATGGTGATCTTGTTCTTCAAGAAAGGTGACAAAGCCTCTCTTAAGAACTACAGACCCATCTCGCTTCTGAGCCATGTTTATAAGCCATTTTCGAGGGTTATCACGAATCGTCTCGAACACAGGTTTGATGACTTTCAGTCGCCCGCACAAGCCGGTTTCCGAAAAGGTTATAGTACCGCAGACCACATTCATACGCTGCGGCAAGTCATACAGAAGACTCAGGAGTATAACTAGCCACTATGTTTAGCGTTTGTGGACTACGAGAAAGCCTTTAATTCGATCGAGACATGGACAGTGCTACAACCGAGTCTCTCAACAGGTGGGCTTCAAGATGAATATGGACAAGACCCAGGTTATGGCGAATGCTCATATTCTAAGGCCCTCCCCAGTGTCAGTTGGAGGCTCGACCTTCGAAGTTGTAGACAAGTACGTCTACCTTGGACAGATGGTCCGATTAGACGGATCAAACTTCGAGATGGAGGTCAATCGTCGAATCCAAATCAACAGGTCTATTATTGTGCTTACCTCTTAAGCCTGTAACGCGGTCATCTGTTTTAAATTTTACTATTGATGTGTATACAATTTGTTCATTAATTTGTAAAGTATTTAGAAAAAAACTTCTTACAAACCAAAACATACACATCTCTTGAAGAAAATAAATATTTAATAGTCTGTGTGCGATTATTTTTTCGTTGTAGAGTGATTCGTTTGATGTTTTCTGCTTTAGTATGTTTAGCAAAGTATATCTATTGCAGTTTTCGATCAGCTAGTTTATAAAATTTATCAAATATAATTATCTTGCCTATCTAAAGAGGTAAATTGGCTACCACAGTTCAATTTACAATTCCCAACAGGTCCTATAGACTTTTGTGGATATTTCAGTAATTTATTTTTCTTGCTAGACCATAGACCTTCATTAGTTTTACGTTTTCTGGTGTATTCATTCTCATTTAGGGAAGTGGAAGGTACCTCCAAATTATTTGGTTCAACTCTATTGAATGTTGTATTAATTCAGTTCTAACACCAGGTTGCTCATTTTAACAACAATTTAATTCAGTTCCAATATCAGGTTGCTTATTTTGACAACTATTGGTCAGTGTGGTACCTATAATAAGTGTTATTAATTACGGGGGAGCTTTCAGGTTGCAATGTTTCATCGAAATGCGAAGCAGTTAACGTCAATACCTATATCACGATCCCAAATGATTACTGTAACTGAGTATTACCGAAAATGTCAATCTCATAAATCACGAGAATAAACCTGTAATCGGTTTAACCAGTAATTAATAGAAAATATTTTTCAGTAATATTACTTTACCGAAATGTAGCCACACAAATGAATTTGTAATAATGTATTATGATATTCTTCTCGTACATAAAAATTAACACTTTTTCCAAAGAACAAAGGTGTCATAGGGTAAATAGTTGGATATTATCGCTAGAAAAATTTGAAAAAAATTACATAGGTGCATGCCGACCCATAGATACCGAAAATGCAATAACAGTAATAACCCAGTAATAGTACAATACAGGTTTATTCCTCGGGGGCGTCGATTTATATTATGCCTTTTTATTTTTTTTGATAACATTTAATTATCATTATTCACTCTGTATCGTATCAGTGAAGCTAAACTAAATGTCAATTTAAAAAAAAAGAATATATAAAAAAAATACACATTTTTTGCTGACATCTAGGTAGCCTATATACTTAATAAAGTTATATAAAACAAGTAGTTCAGAACAAAACAAAATAGGTACATACTTCAAGACTTCACAGTAATATTATCGTATCGGCGAGCGTGTCCGTGTCTAAAGCCCGCCGCTCGACACCACCGAGCTGTTACATTGAGCGACCAATCAGATAATTGCTACTAATCTAACTTCATATACCTTAATCGATTATATTATATATGTTTGATTAAATGTAAGTTACACGTGTTGTAGTATAACTCAGAACTACATATTTTATATTCTGACTATGCTTGATGGTGGAGTAGTTTGACTACATAACATAACATAAACTCACGCCTATATCCCTGAAGGGGTAGGCAGAGGTGCTACTCGTAGCACCCACATTTCGCCAGTTTATGTTTAGGTCCCAATGTAATAGGTGGCGAGCCTATTGCCATTAACCGGGCACTTATAAACCTGCGATAAATACACACATAACTTAGAAAAGCATCGAAAAGTCATTGGTGTGTGCCATGGTCAAACCTGGAATCGAACCCGAGACCTCGTCTCACCAGTCCATTACCCATACCACTAGGCTACCGCGGTACTTCTTCACACACACGGTACAGTAGTTTGACTACTGAAATAAAATATTGTATCAATACGAACTGACGACCTTTTATTCAGTCGACAAAAGAGGTACCACTTTTTCATACAACGTCGTATGAAGAAGAGAAGAATATCTTTTGTTAACTGTACATATCATCTCATAATTATTGATGAATAAAATTTATGTGTGCAATAAAGAAAAAAATAAATAAAAACTGAAGATGACTGGTAACACAATGTTAATATTATTTCGTGAAAACCTGAAAAAGATGTCTGGGACAGACTGGATGCAGAAAGCCGAGGATCAATTAGGCTATCGCAGTCCATTGATTGACAGGCCTCTCCCAATGTGCGCCATTGCGCATGGCTTTTACAGGTTTTCAGGATATTAAAAAAAAAATACATACCTACCAACGTTTATCTGAATTTGAGAGCCCATAATACAAGCTAGTTAAGCAATGCTTACCATGAATCTAGGTGGCATGTGTAATATACGTCCTAGAATATTTACTTATTAGTTTTTTTATTATTTTAGTTGATTTATATAGCTATAACCTTTTTCGGTTACGAATTTTTTTTTGTGGCAGCAATAGGCTCGCCCCCTATTACCTACGTGGGACAGAAAATCTTAGTTGGCGAACAGTAACAAAAAGATTTCAGTTTTTCAAAGTGATCGCTAACTTTTTTTGATGTGTGTATGTATGTATGTAAGAATTATATCTAACATTTATAAACTGCATATTTCTTATTTTTTGCTTAGTCTTTATTATAACTATTAGGTAAAATTTGCTTACGGAAATAATCAAATGCAATTTGAAATATTAGTAGATGGATTTCTTTAATATTGAACACTGCTATTAACGTTATTGTTGTGTTGCTTTTAGCATGCTATTCATAAGCAAAATATGTTAATATATATGTTTTTATTGATTTCTTTTCAGCCGTGAAAAATAATCTGTAACGTAATACTGTATGGATATAAAGCAGCTAAATCATATAAGTAAGTAGTTCTTTTATGTTTGTAACATTATTTTAGTGATACGACTTTATGATTTCAATATTGAATGGCGAATCAATTCGTATGAGCCATAACTCTTTTTCTGATGGATATTAAATAAGTACGTATTATATTTGTTAACAAATATCTAAACATAACGATACGGTTCGAATTCTTTCTCTGGCAAAGTGACTGATTTCTTCAGTTTGACATATTTACTACTAGCTGACCTGCGCAACTTCGTCTGCTTACCCGTTTTTGCAACATTTTTCATTCCTGCTCCGCACCTGTTTGTCATAGAATGATTTTATATACATATAAACCTTCCTCTTTAACCATTCTATCTATTAAAAAAACACCACATCAAAATCCGTTGCATAGTTTAAAAGATTTAAGCATACATAGGGACATAAGGACATGAAAAATAGGGACAGAGTACGCGACTTTGTTTTATACTATGTAGTGATGTTCCATTTTGTACGCTAAACATGTTGGGTAAATAATTAAAACCAAAACCATAATATCACTTTTATCAGATTTATGGTGTGTTATTACGATGCGATTGCCAGTAAGAAATAAATCTGAGATATAAGTACTATATACCTATGCGATATAGTGACAGCGAAAAACAAAAGACAATTTAAAAAAAGAACGTTATGAACTATGCAGTCTTTACCTACAATAAAAAAAGGTTATATACAGAATTTTAATATAAAAAAAATGGGCGTCGCTAACGGCAGCTAACGGAAAATACGACGATATCACTGAGAAAAAAGTAAAAGTCGAAATAAAATCCGTCTGGCTAGCGTGGAAACAGTGGTCCAAAGTCTCCCAAAATTGAGAGAGGCCTGTGTCCAGGAGTGGACTGTGAAATTGATGTTTTGGTAAATTGCTGTATCTAGACTAAGTAAATGTTTATAAATAGATAAAAAAAAAAAGAAAAGCTTGCTGAGTTCCTTGCTGGAGTCTTCTTACTTACTTACTTCTTAGGCCGGAGCCGCGTTTCCAACCGGTGGTACAATAAATATAATTTGAATTTGAATTTGAACTGAGTTCAACTATGTATTCTACATACCTATGTGTATAAGTACAGATTTTCCGTTTTAATTTCATCTTAAACTGCTAACATTTAATGATCCTCGGAACAATTGGCGATAATAAAAATTGTGTTCTTATCGTAGCAGCAGTATAAATTCTGTGGCGAGGGGCAATCAACAACGCCGATTGGCTCAAATAATATAATTGGCGTATATACTCGCATCAGTGACAATGTTATCGATTTATGTACTTACTAGGTATATTTAGTTTCTTTTTTATGTTGTTTATGTGTTATTTGCTTATGTACAAACCTACATTGTGGAATGGTTTTAGATGTAGGAACCTAATACTATTTTTAGTGAGGTTTTTACTTTACGTAAGATAGCGATACTTGACGTAGATAACCTGGGTTACACGATCGTCGTCGATGGATGACGAGAAGAGGTATATAAATAATAAAAAAAAATATTCTAGGACAATCTACATGGTGTAGATTAGTACAGATACGGGTTCTAGAATGCGAATAAACATAGGTACTTAACTTATATGCAATGTTTTTGTAATACATACATATTATTCAAGAAACATCCAGATAAATGCAGATATTCATATTCATGTACACAAATATTTGCACTGAGCGTGAATTGAACCTGCGCCCCTGCTTGGCAGTCGCGTTCAGTACCTTCACGTCACGGAGGTCGTCATAATATATATCATAATTTATGTTTTTAATTTATTTTGTTACTTTTTAAGATATTCCGTTTATTTTGTAAAGTTTTCATTCAAGTTTTGTCTTGAACTTTTTTAATTTTAACATGACAGTACCGTAAAACCGAGTGAATAGGGATCCAGGGGTGGATAGGGATCCAGGATAAGGATAAAATAGTCAATTGAATATTTTAAATAATTTCATTTACAAATTTTTAACTAACCACATTACCAGATATTTGAGGATTCTGTGATCACAATGAACTAGTTCAAAGTTTCGCTTGAAAGAAAATAACTACATAATTTAGCTGACCATAGTTATCCCTATCCACCCTTCGATCCCTATTCACCCCATTTTACGCGGTACATAAAATTCTAAAAGGTAATAAGCGCAGATTCCATAATACATAATTACTTAGTATTACAGCCGACATTGTACATTTATCGGTTTTATATTGATAGCATGTATTCCATTGCAGTCCATGTAAAGACATCTTTATTAGACGCCAACCCAAAAAAGGAGTGTAATAATTTTCAGGGTTCATATATGAACGTTTCTATACTCTATAATTACCTTTAAATGACTGACCGGATTTGGTTGTATGAGTTATTATTATTAGAATCTTAACACCATCCATCCTGAGCTACATAGACTAAGTACCTATTTAGTTTTTTATATGAATTGCACGGTTAATAATATATGTCGAACATACTTATATGTATAGTATAATTAAAGAAATATTTTAAGATTTTTTTACTTTTATACTACTTAGGTGGCAGACAAGCACTCGGATAACCTGGTGGAAAGTGGTTACCGTGGCCTACCGCAGCGTTACCTTCGTGCTGACAATCATATTGAGGGGAGGTGGAAGGAGGTAGAGACAAGCCAAAGTTTATCGATCTTCCCACTGACAACAAAACCTCTCTAGTAAGCTCTGGCCTAGTTGGACTGCTCAATTAGGACCGTCATGCCCTATCGCCGTCACATAATAGGTATATAACCTACGTACCTAGTAGTTTTTATCCTCATCTTATACCGTAGAAAGGTCCTACTTTCCTTTCTAAAGTGAATTATGAATATTGTATAAACTACGGTTATATTACGGTTATATTAATTTGAAGAATATAATGTTATCTATCATATTATTATTTTAATAGTTAAATCAACGTAATTAGGTATTTCATTATATACCTACTATTGCGGACTTAGTTAAAGATACCACAGTTGGCTTATCCAGTTATTTATTGATTGACTAGTTGTTGCCCGCGGCTCCGCCCGCATGGATGTCGATTAGGTATCGCTTGTACAATTCTACTCGATTCTCTAATTGCCTCTCTATACTACTTTTCCTTACTGTCGATATTAGCGCCAATGTATAGAAATTTACCGGATCGATTGAGATTTATGTGTGTTACTCCGCTCCGGTTAGATGCGTAGGATGATGGATGGTAGTGTGATGATATTATATAGCCTATGTTACTCCTAGATATTGTAGCTTCTTAGAGGTGAAAGAATCATTGAAATCGGTCTAGTAGTTTCGGAGCCTATTCGTTACTAACGAACAAACAAACAATTCTTTCCTCTTTATAATATTACTACTGATTTTGGTCATTGGACCATTGGTTGTGGAGGTCAGATGGCAGTCGCTTCACGTAAAATATCGAAGTACAGCCGCATCTCAGTTAGACTGGAAGGCCGACGCCAACTGACTTGGGAAAAGGTTCAGAGAATGATGAATATCTACTGATTTACATTGTTAGTGCTATTTCTTATATACTAATATTTACTAGTAAATAAGTGGTAAGGCATCGTCATGAGGATTTGGTTGCTATGGCAGCAGACGTGATTTCTTACTTATTTCGTTATTATATAAACAATTCAATTTCCTTATAGTAATCACATCCTGTGTATACTACATGACTGCCATACCTACTATACCTAAGTAAGGCGATTAAAATTAAAAGGTAATTTCGATCTAGGTATAGGAGGTAATTAAATAATTCAATTATTGTATTATCGGTTTTAATTAATTTTATAGCCGTTAATTGGAAATTGATTAAGTTCTATTAACTTCAATCAATCAGGTTATTGAAGTCCACTGCTGGACATATGCCTCACCCAATATGCGCCATTGCTCCCGATTGCCGCCTTTTTCGTCAGTCCATCTGACTGGGGGGAGGGGGGGATCTTTTTTTGCTCCAACGGCCACCGGTCCTTCAACAGATGTGGCCAGTCCACTGCCACTTCAGCTTACTTATTCTGCAAGCTATGTCGGTATTATCAAATTTTATCAACAACATACGTCATAAACGCGGGCGCAGATTTCAGATTGCTACATTGTTTTTTCAAAAATTCAAAAATTATTTATTTTGTAAAGACTACCTACTAAACAGCACTTAAAAACGTGAATATGAACAATATTTACAAATATTTATATATATTTACATATACTATATATAAATGTTTGTAAATATCCTTCATTTTCCTTTTGTCACATAGTTCAAGGTGATAACGCGATTAGGGTTGTAACAGCAGTGTAGTGGGTTCAAATCTTACTTAGTACGATCTGTTTCACAGAAAACCGTTGAACAGAAAAGAAAAAAGTCATGGATAAAAGCACTCCTAAGCTTCAAAAATCACTTACCAACAGGTAACTTAATTGCTTATTTTCTACTGTAGTAATAAAAAAAGTAACCTAATACCACACGTGGGCAAAGAGTATAACGAAGAACTGATTGATTATTGTGTCACTGTCTTTCGTCTGTCTGTGTCCCGAAGATGAATGTTTTGGTTGCTTGTCTAAATTGTAATATTAATTATATTTTTTTCACATGTTAACACATCCCGAATTGATCGTTAGTAAAAGCACGTATGCGCAGACGCATGACTACAGCTCTACACGCGTGTCACATGAGTAGGGGGACCATGTTGGAAACGCCTAATGGAATTTCGAAGATATCTTGCTCAATAAAATCAATTCATCTCATAGCATCATTGCATTCGCATCCGAAGCCGTAACCAGGGTCCGCTTTTACGATCAAACTGCAAGTTTTAGTTGTTGGATTTTTTCGACTACAACTACCCGCACTGTCATAAATGGTCGTATGGAAACCTAGATTGACGGCTTAACGTGCTCTCCGAGGCACGACCAGACCAACGCAAATAGTCATATTCATGCATATAAATATTTGCACTAAGTGGGGGTCGAACCCACGCAGTGTGCAGCAGCCGTTTCACTACCAACACAAAAACCAATAATAAAAATTAATACCCACCGTTTATATTTTTTCATAGTGCTCTCCAGGTAGGTAGGTAAGGTGCGAACCTTGTATTCATAAATAAGTGTCATTACTTCCCAGAATAAGATCTTTAATAGCAACGCTATCGTATGGTGTAATAATAATAATATATGCTGTATTTTTTTCAAAATAAATGGGTCAAAAATCTATGTAATGTTATCATTACATAGGTTTTAAGTTTCATCAAAATCGGAGTCGTGAATTCTTTGAGCATTTTTCGCTGTTCCTTATAATTTCAACTTTGGCCATTCAATCACTTTTTGGAAAAAAATACCCTGTATATGCATTGATTTGATTTTCCCATACTTTGGAACCGCAAAAACTGGATACCACGCTACATATTAAAACAAGCAAATATCCCACAATGTTACATTTATCTTTCTTGTCACCCTACTTAAATGTTCTCTGATCGTTAATACGGTGGGGCGCTCGGTAGATGTCGACACCGGTTCGTTAATCATCACAACAATTAGCAAATAACACAGCCTTATAAGTTATACTGTTTCCGAACGAACCTTTCGTCTCAAAAAATTCCGATGTGCCCGTGCAGAAAACCTCCATCAACTTGTACCGTTAATTGTGACAGTTTATATAGAATTTTGAACTTGGAATTTTGGTTTTGAATTTTTATTTTTAAATGTTGTTGTAAAAAAAGAAAATAGTTGTGTGATAGAATTTTAATGAAGAAAAGTTTATAAAGAGAGATGTATGGTCGTGGTTGCTGGTGGATATTTTTATTGCATCATTTGAAACGTTACATGCACGTCTCAGTTAATACTATATACCTATTCTATCAGCACATGGATGATGTCTTCAGCGTCCATGAGTTTTACAACATTTTATTACTTAAGGTTCAAATGTAACATACTGTATAAAGGTTCAAAGTCGCTTACAGACTAGGGTGGTTTTGGGTATCAATATCGTGTAAGCATTCAGCGTAACCAATAACCATGGCATGGCATTCAGTCATTTTAGCGTCGCGTCGTGGATGATTAGACCATTGATTTTCAATGCATTTCGGGTAGGTGTTACTAATAGAGATAATTTAAACTTCATATACTACGAGGGATACCGTCAAGACCTAGTTCCGTAAACATGCATTTAATAGGAGACATTCTGGACAGTGGACATATTTATTTATAAACATCATTCCCTGAAACTTTTCCCAACTGAGTTGCCAGTTGCCAGTTGCCTAATAAATAAAATAAAATAAACTACGATATTTTCCGTGAAGCGACTGCCATATGACCTCCACAACCAATGGTCCAATGACCAATGGCGATTTCGAAGTTCCAAGTTAGACTGTATGAAAATATTTATTCAGAATATTGTCCGTATTAATTCGTCATAACTTTTTGTTCACGCTCATAATTCTTAACCAATCATTTTTTATGTACACATACGGACTTATTGCGTTACAAAAATCTTACATAAGCGAATAAAATAACTTGTGTAAAATAATAAACGTTATCGGTGAACACAATGAGATTGGATTCAATTAAAGAAACGGTTCAGCGATCATGTTATAAACACCGAGCAATCGAGCCATGACCACTGATTACCTACTTGCAGTATACTTTGCGGGATATATCTTGGACTCAAAGAGTATTTTATATGCGCAGTACGTGTTTTTTGGGTGTCTTTTGAGGATACCGCGGAGGGCTATGACATTGGTGTACGAGCTGTAATCCACCAAACATAGATTATAAAAATATAATTCGCACGCGCGATGGCCTCTTTTCACTTAGGTCCAAGTTATGTGGCGCGGATAATACTAAAACCGTGATAATATTTTATAGAATTTAATATTTTTTGTTCCATTTTACATATCAGTAATATGTAGTCGGGCGTAGCATTATTAATAATAAACTTTGGTTATGCTGCAATTTGTTGTAGCACGCGGGTTTGCTTGCGTTATACAAAACTATTCATAATTAAATTAAAGGCAGCATTTTTCTGTGTCCAAACTCCCCACAGATAATGCCCCCACTAAAGTCGGTGGAGGTGATTATGTCGGACTCGAATCGACTAAAACGAACGCCGTCTATTTTTGAATGTCGGAGGCGAACGGCAGTCTGCCTACTGAGAACCTTGACGTTTTGTAAGTTCCGTTTACTGGTCTATACAGAATAAATGATTTTTGATTTGATTTGATTTGTATGTGTGAAGCCCACCGATTACAATACTCCGCTCTCTCGATACCAATACATAACGAATTCGATAGATTTTCGTACTACGGACACAACACGGGTACAACTTTATATTTCCTTCATATTATATTCAGGAGATAAAAAGTAGCCCATACCTTAATATTTCACACTTTCAGCCACTCTAACGGGATGGGGTATGTACAAACACTGCAAGTTGTTGCAAATGTCGGTTATCGCGACCAAGCTCTTCATTGTGTCATAATACATCTGTTCCCAAACTACCGTCTACATCTGCATCAAATTTCGTTTAAGATTGGTTCATTGAATTAGGAGTGAAATCGAAACAGACGAACAGACAGATCTTTGACGTAAACCTTTGAGGATGCCGTAAGGCGAAACCGGTCAGGTCTATTAAGAAATAAAAATACTGTGGAAAAGTACAAGTGAGTTCTCAATATGCGAACAGACAGAGTCACCACTATTACTATCCCTACTTGACTAATTCAAACTAGTTATAAAGTTAATTCAATTGTCATAAGTAATTGAATAATTCATCATAATTTTTGCGAACAATAAGCAGGAAATACTAGTGTTAACCTGTAGCTGTCGACATGGGTTTTTGTCACATTAGCACAAACGGCGACGTGCGGTCTTAGAGGCCGTTAGTAAAACAAGTAATTTTGTGAAATATTATGTATCAATATTTAATCAATTATTGTATACTGTGGTTGGAATCTTTTTATTTAAATAAACAAAATGAAACATACCTAATTCTCTAAACGGATCTTTCAATGAAAAAAAATCATTTACATGCCTTAACTTCTTTGGTTTTGCTTTTTTAAACCAAAGAGTGATTCCTGGATGACATATGTATAAGAAAAAAAATTAATGCCCTTCTTAGGAGCCACGAAGACAGCTTCCTTAAAAAGGATAAATAGTAGGTATTTGGAATTCTTACAAATGGCCAAAAAAACCAAATCAGGAAATATTGGTAAGGGCACTGCAAATAAATATGTATTTTGTAAAAGTAATAGTGGCATGTGGATTTTCTGTATAGTTTTGGTGGACAAAATGCACCTACTATGTTTTTTGACTTTGAACTGTAAAAAAGTATATCATGTTGACCGTAACGCAATGAAAAAAAGGATTTGCACGAGTTATGCCCGAAAGGAAAAATGTCCAAAGCCAATGTACAATAATAAGAATGTCCAAGAATAACAATGTCCAACAATAAGAAAAACATAACTACCGATGTTGGGCATGTGAGGCCGCGAAGATTTCAAATGGGTTTTCCGAATATATCCGTGGGGGTTTCTCATTAGTCTGGGTAACTTATTTTAATAACCCAGAAATGGACCAGAAAGTTAGTGACAGGTTTCATTGATAGAAGTAGTGTAATTCAGTTTGGACAGTTTATAACCAACGAAATCTTGTACAAAAAATTTATGCAAGTCAATTATAGAGCCCTCGCAGTTGCAGAATGCAGAGTTCTCTTGCATGGGGAAGGGGTAAATCTAACAAAGGGTCGATCCGCCGCGGCTTCGCAGGCCCCATGTCGGTAGTTAAAGGTTAACCTTACATTTTGGGTTTAAAAGCAGGTAACTAGGTACTTATTTGTAATTTAAATAGTATTTAAATGTAATAAACTGGTTCCTTTGATTAGATTATAATTCGAATTCCAATGACTTTCATTTGCATACATACTTACATAATATATGCTCATACCCGTTATCCCCGAAGGGGTAGGCAGAGGTGTATTAAACACCCACATTTCACCAACAATGATTTTTGGTCCCACGTAATAGGGGGCGACCCTATTGCCGACAATCGGGCACTTTGTCAAAAAAAATGTGTATGCCAAAAATATATTTTTAACCGAGAATGTTGCAGCTAAATAAATTTGGAAAAAAATTTTTTTTTTTATACTACGTGGGTGGGAGACAAGCACACGGCCCACCTGATGGAAAGCGGCCACCGTGGCCTATGAACGTGTGCAACATTAAGGGTGTCACACACGCGCTGCCCACCCTGAAGGGAAAGGGGGAGAGCTGGGAAGGGGTGGGGAGGCTAGGAAGGGGAGGGGAAGGAGGGGTAAGGAGCTCTGGCTACCCTACTTACCGGCAGGAACACAACACGACTCGACTCCTTGCTATGCGGTGTAAATCGCAAGAAAATTAATTACGTGCTTAGCCGCACAAGCACTACCAATTAAAGTCTTGGAGAATAACAGACGGATTTTCATAGGACATTTGAAAATTATGCAAATTAATAATTCATCATCATTCTCCAAACCTTTTCCCAAGTCAGTTGGGGTCGGCTTTCCAGTCTAACTGTGATGCGGCTGAACTTCGATATTTTTCGTGAAGCGATAATTACTGAAATATTTTTTTGTTAACCTAGTGATTTAAGTGCAAAGTCAATTTATTTCATTCGTATTCATACATTCATAGTCCAATCATTTGACTTGGAAAATCTAAACGTTTTTGAAAGATGAATTAAATTCCACTTAATTCACCTAGGTGAACAAGGTGAAATTAACCAATATACAGGATGTTAGCGAAGCGCTGTCGAAGCCGAAGTCGCCTGGTGCTATCTTGGGTATACTACATTTTTATGCCAATAATTATGTAGTATACCCAAACAGTGTGGTCCGAAAAAATAACGATTTGGTAATTTTGTATGCCTTTAACCTCTCTTTAAACTCTCCATCTTGTTGGTAAAAAAACACAATGAAGCAATAATTTCATGAAAAAGATGTTTTTTCATGACATTATTGTTTTAGTAGTGATTTTTTTGTATAATATTATCGTTGAAAGCAAACGATAAGCTTCAAAAAATCTAATTGTAGGTAATATGCCGGTAACTACTGTTGACTCGAGTCATGCATCTGACGCTGAGTTTGGGCTAAGCTCAGACTCAAATGCATGGCTAGAGACAGGTGTCTGATGTTGAATAGCCCTATCCCTTGTACAACACTACATGGGAAGAGACGAGGTGGCCCATATTCTACTATGCCGGGAACAACGTCGACTACAGGACATAGGTCTTTCCCAATGTTGGGAGGTTTTATCCTACTGTTTTCACGCTGACCAGGCGATATAGTAGGTACAGGGGTTTTTTTCTAGTTTTACCAATATGCCCAATATTCCGAAAGCGGAGTAGGGGCTGTAGCCAAAATACATTTTAAGAGCGATGACGAATGTAGATTCGGAATGAATGCATTTTGGCTAGAGCTCCAGGAATATAAAATTTTGCAAAATTTGACGCAGACGAACGGGTGGGTCGACTCGGCACTACATAGTATAAAACTGAGCTGAGTTTCTTGCCGGAGTCTTCTCAGGTCGGGGCCGTGTTTCGAACCGGTGGTCCATTTGCATTTGATAAAATATTGTTGATATTGACGATTTGTAAGTGCCGTTTACTGGTCTATGCAGAATAAATGATTTTGATTTTGATTTTGAAAACAAAGTAGCGTACCCTATGTCCCTTTGTACGCTTAAATCTTTTAAACTACTCAACGGATTTTGATGCGATTTTTTAATAGATAGAATGGTTAAAGAGGAAGGTTTATATGTATGTAACGTCATGCTACGACCAACAGGTGCGGAGCAGGAATGAAGTGAAAAATGTTGCAAAAACGAGTTACGCAGACGAAGTTGCGCGGGTCACCTAGTTAGAAATAAAAACTTCACAATAGTTCAGAAACTAATTTAACTACAGAGTCATTTGCGTATAATATGGTAGTCTAATTAATATATTAACACTATTTATCGATCATAGCCTTGTACGTATAACCCTAGTTTACCGGAATGCTAAAGTCGAAGGTTAGGCATACTTAAATTTTAATAGTCATTTTAATTAACTCATAGAACAATTAAGTACCTAAATGGCCTGCTTGACCTATGGACAGATTGGTTATGTAATACATACGTAATATTGACACCTTTTTTTGTCGTGCGAAAAATCCCCACGGATACCCTCACCGGAGTCGGTTGGTAGGTTATGTCGGACTCGAACCGACTAAAACGCACGCCGTCTTTGGGTCTTCAGTTGCCAGAGGTGAGGTGGTAGCCAACTTATCCCTCGCACCCCGGCAGACCCGGGGCCTTCTCTTCGAGATAACCCCCGTCAGACGTAATATTGACACCTGTAAATCCCTGACAGGGTAGGCAGAGGTGTATTAACACTCAATTGGCTGATTTTGATTTTTGGTTACACGTAATTTGAATGATTTTAATGAAGGAAAGAACAGTAATGAATTTATACAATGCATGATTAATCCATATCTCTTCCTCTAAGACGGAACTAGAACGGAACAAAATCAAAAAGGTAACCACTTCCCATTAGGTGGGCCGTGCTCGGACATGAGGGTATCTACCGTCCTAATTGAGCAGTCTGACTCGGATACTCGAATACCTCTGTCCAACAGAATACCGCGACTAATAATAACCTTGTGTTGTGTTTCTGGCGGTGAATAGGGTAGCGTAGAGCTTACGGGAGAGGTTATGTGTTGTCAGTGGAAAGACCAAGAAACCCTTCTATACCTTTTGAACTGACAGCAGAGAAACTCACTTGACGTTCTCCCTTTCCCATTGCCCCTCCCCCCTCTATATTGTCGGCGGCACGAATGTGACACCCATGGTATTGCAAATGTTCATGGATCATTGTAACCATTATCTATCAAGTGGGCCGTGTGCTTGTCTGCTACCTTAGTGGCATACAAAAAAAAAAACAAAAAGGACGCAGCACAGGATATTTGTTATGGGGAAGCGTCTTAATTAAGCAAAACTTATTAATTATTTCTTTTTAAATTTGCATATAACGCAAGATAAATGAATCGATATTTTATCGATGGAATTTTGTTATGTTCGGCCTCTTTGTGCTGAATGTTACTTAAATGCTAATGATGTGTCCGTGCAATTGGTTGACTCATAAACTATCTTAAGTTAAGACTGATCATTAATTATTTAATGCTGCGTTATACCTCTTTCTCTGTTAGGAAAAGGCGGCAAGAAATCCCCGGCAAGCCTACATCTTTCGGTTCAAGAACTTATATTAAAGCACTATTATAGAATTCAAGATTATTTAGATGATTTAAAAGCTCGGAATTGAGCTGTTCTCCCAACTTCATACTCAATCAAACTATTGTATCTAGACTAAGTAAATCTTAAATATATCAGAAAAATTCTGATACTCTCCCAGACTGGGAGAGTATCGTAACGTATTATAACGTCGTTAAGTGGTAGTGCTTGTGCGGCTAAGCACGTAATTAATTTCCTTGTGATTTACATAGCATCTATTTTCGTAATTCCCATTTTTTTACAAAGTACCCGATTCGCGGCAATAGGCATGCCCCCTATTACGTGGGATTATAATAGTTGGCGAAATGTGGGTATTTAATACACCTCTGCCTACCCCTTCGAGGATTGCGGGCGTGAGCATATGCATGTATGTATGTAAAAAGTAAAACCTACTGAGGTATTTGCCGGAGTCTTCGCTGACTGTTCGCCATGTAGTTGTCCTGAGGATCTAGACCGTAGTAGTCGATTTGTAGAATGGAATAGAATATAATGTTGAATATCTGGGATTGACACGTAATTTGACGTTTATGACATTTATGACAGGTGTGAATGAATATCAATTCCATATATGGATCATCTATAAAACTATTGCCCCCTAAAATCCAACCACACGTCCTGATCGACTACCTGATCTCGTGGGGGGCGGACACACGGAAACGAATTTACTGGCGTGGCTAACGCGGCTCTGGAAGACTTTTTAAAAAACTTGAAACTTGACATTGGCGTCTCGCCATTAATTTTATAAGACGTTTACATTTACTAGAGACTGGCAAAATTGCGGCTATCCTGCTGCAGAAGCCATTTTAAGAAAAGAAGAATGTACAAAACTATTGTCAACTGTCCAGGGCACCTGCGGATGCCTCGTGTAGAGGCGAAACACGTGTCAAGGTTTTTTCACACTTGTGGAATATTCTTCATTTCTTTATTGTGTCTAATATTATTACAAAGATAGTGTTTGGAGGCTTCTTTTAGGCAACAGATGACTTTGTGAGAAGCCTTCGCTCTTCCATTGCATAGATTATAGTATTAGCACAAACAAACACACACGACCACAACACTAATTTATATCTCCTCGGGTAAGAAT
This sequence comes from Pelosia muscerda, assembly GCA_963691645.1. Classification (NCBI taxonomy): domain Eukaryota; kingdom Metazoa; phylum Arthropoda; class Insecta; order Lepidoptera; family Erebidae; genus Pelosia; species Pelosia muscerda. Next base: position 6,872,001 of record OY829121.1, read on the forward strand.
CTTTTTAGTTGCTTTGAGGGGTTCTGTTTGGTATTCCTTTTTACGACAATTAGTGATATTCTGCTATTGCTATCGTTGTAATTGTTAAACCGCGGGTGAGTGGTGTGTTCCCCTCCCATCCACAATATAGCTTACTTAAATGCCACATAAGTCAAATTTAAAGATTTCTATGAAGAAAAGATTGGGTTTAGACAGAACAGTTCTAGTGTAGTTTGAAGAATTCGACTAGACATTTTCATTTATTATTTATTTATGTATAGGAATCGGTATTGTGTAGCCATTTGTATCAATCGATTTGGTCAATGTTGCATAATGTAATTTTTTGAACTGTTGACAATTGGTGTAGAATTAGTAATTACGTACATTTTCGTGACCTAGACCTAATTACTTTGTTATTTAGAGTTGCTAGTTGTTTTACGTTACTAATTTTTTAAGTATTGGAATTGCTAACTATTCAGTGAATGCTCTTGTAGGCCTTGAACCCGCAACTAAACCATTTTTTTTAATTTAGAAAACGCCAATTTGACTTCACCTCCCTTAATGGTAGGCCTCATTTCTACTAATTGTCAACGATTGTTAAGGAACTGAGATTACAAAAACTGCCATTTAATTTTGGATCTTAGGGATATGATGTTAAAGTTCAAAATTAAATGGCACCGTGTAGAGTAAATGAAACGATATAATAAACTCTTTTTATTTAATTTTGAACTTTAACGCAACGTTCATTAAGTCGAAAATAACATGGCACATGTGACATGTGACTATGGTTAATAATTAGTAGAATCACGGGCCAGAAGGAGTGTTCTGACCACTGAGCTACGGAACTCTTTTTAAAAGAATATTAGAAACTGATATTACTAATATTCCGTTTTAACCCCTCCAGCTAACCTCTCAATGGCTTGTATTCGAAGTGTGTTCACATTGGTAGTGTTATGGCCAGGATTCGAATCCGAGACCTATTGATCGCAAGGCCAACTCCTTAACCACTACGCTATGAGAGTTATAGGGATATTCACCATGTATTGTTTGGATGGAGTTTCCGAAATAACGGCGCAGAGGCAAACACCCTGATTAATGAGGAACTTACTGTAGTTAGGTATTTGTTCGGCAAATGAGTAAAGTTATAAAAGTGAGATAGTAGATGATTTTAACATACGAACAATACATTCCTATAAGTTAGATTATGACCTTACAAAGGATTAAAAAAAACAAAAGCAAAAATCAATCAGTTTCTAAAAAATATAAAAAGAAAAAAAAGAGTTTGAAAAAGGAACTAAGGTTTTAGTTAGTAAATTTTTCATCATCATTATTATTAATATTTACAATAATCTACTCAACCACTGCAAACGCGATTATGTGACGCATATTATTTTTTATAGATTTTTCATAAAAATATAAGTTTTCACAATAATAATAATAAAACTGACCTGTGACGTGACAATCAACCTATTGCTTGCAGCAGTTAGAATTCAACTGACATACCAATATAACCTGTTAATGCCTGTAAAATGTCTGCAATTAACATTGTTGATAAGTCTACTCCACCTTGTACAGTCGCCATTTTTAAAACACATTCTAATTATGATAAAACGGGACTTGACCGTGAAACTAAACATATTTACCCCGACGTTTCAGACGCGATGTTACATTCATGGTCTCGACAGGACTGTCAAATCAAATCAAATCATTTAATGAGATATATATGGGTACAAAAGATGTTATAGTAATAGATATGTTTGCGTCTCATTATATTTCAGTCAGATTGGCATGCAAGAGTGTCACTAATATGACAATAATTAACATTGAATAATTTAGAAATTGATAAAATATTTATGTCAACATTTTAGGTGTCAGTATTTTCATATTATATGTAAGTAGAGATGAAGCATCAGCGTCTTTGTGTCGCGTTGGCATTTCTAACTACCTGCACTTACTTAGAAACCAGATCATACTAATTTAGTTTTATCTTGAAAATATAGGACATTTGTTTTTATTACTTATCAATTATGTTCTTTTATAGTTAAGAAAGCCTTCGTGGCGTAGCGGTAGTGCACGCGACTGCTACGCACGGGGCGTGGGTTCGATCCCCGCTCAGTGCAAAAAGTTGTATGCATGAATATGGCTGTTTGCACTGGTCTGGTCGTGCCTCGGAGAGCACGTTAAGCCGTCGGTCCCGGTTGCCATACAACATCTATGGCTGTCGTTACGGGTAGTTGGAGCCCTCAAAAGTCCAACCAGTCTAACTTGGAACTTCGATATCGCTAATGGTTATTGGAACATTGGTTGTGGAGGTCAGATGGCAGTCGCTTCACGGAAAATATTGAAGTTCAGCCGCATCACAGTTAGACTGGAAAACCGACCCCAACAGTGTTGGGAAAAAGGTTCAGAGAATGATGATTATTTTATAGTTAACCATAAGAATATTAATTAGTGCATAACCGAGATTACTATTAGGTATTTTCCCTAACCCCTCCAATTTTATTTTATGTTCGATAGACTCATGTGTGACCACTATCTCACCTGTTGGTAAATGATGATGCGGTCGACGGTGAAGCACACTTGCCTAGAAGTAACCTATTCACTCTAGTCTTTAAGACTTCCAAGTTATAGCTATACGGAAACTCATATAAGCCACTAACTAACAGATAAGTCACTTTACTTGTATTAGAAGTGCATTCACCTCAGTAGTGTAGTGGTCAGTCGAATCCGTATTTTTTTATTATAAAAAAATTAAAAAGAGTAGTGTTTGAATCGCCCATTAATCATTATGCCTATTAAAATGTCTCAAGATATAAAAATTTACAATAATTGAGTAGTGAAAATTATAATTATTACAGTTTCAGAATATTAATGATTGTTTAACTACTCGTACAATTTTATTATCATTACGAGCATTGTGTTCTGTATAAAGTAGGTACCTATCATTTATTTATACAGGTAAATAATAGTTATTATGTATGTTAGTAATGTTAAAATAACAGTTTTTTAATGCTTTTACTGTGCTAGGCATTAAAACAATACCGGCCAAGTGTGAGTTGAATTCACACAGAAGGGTTCAGTACCATAGCAACGAGGGGTCTCTAAAATTCAATTCCTGCCTGTTTCTTAAGATCACTTGATCTCACCGGTTTCTCTATTGAAAATTTTCACCCTTCACCACTGCGTAGCCCCCTTAAATCATCAGCATTCTCTGAACCTTTTCCCAACTCAGTTGGGGTCGGCTTTTCAGTCTAACTGTGATGCGGCTGAACTTCGATATTTTCCGTGAAGCGACTGCCATCTGACTTCCACAACCAATAGTCCAATGACCAATATGTAAAAACGTAGTCCCCTTAAATATTTAGATATTTTTATTCTGCTGGTAGTACGTACTTATTTGTTGATATGGCGGCAACAAAATCATCTGTGTTAATCATCATAAATTGTCTAGTTATTACAGGCAATGCAGTCTGGTGACAGATAGACTGAGGCACACAGACATAGAAATAGACGCGTAGTGTTGTGAATTTTAGTAATAAGGTTCCGTTTTTATCTGTGAGATATGGAACCCTAATTTTATTTTTGTTTGTAAACAACTGTTAGTTGAGTTGAGGCTAATCTCAGTGCTACTCGGGCCGATTTTTATGGGATTTACGCAGATTTATTTAAAAAAACATTTAGGGTTCCTGGCAAAAGTTAAAAGATAAGTAATCAAATTGCACGCGGTTAAATTCGCGGGCACAGTTAGTAATAAAATAAGTCTCTCGACGGCTTTTGATGTACAACGCCTGATTGCTACCTCAGAGGTAGCGAATTCAATTCCTACGCAGTGCAAATATTTTTATTAATCAATATATCAATTAGCTTATCGCAGTCTCCCAATTAAACGCTATTGGGAGAGCTTGTTGGTTATTATTTGTATACGGAACCCTAATTAACAAATGTCAAACTCTCTTTCATCAATATTTTTGCATTTTAACATTCCTCATCTCTTTCATCATCATTCCCTGAACCTTTTTCCCAACTCAGTTGGGGTCGGCTTTCCAGTCTAACTGTGATGCGGCTGAACTTCGATATTTTCCGTGAAGCGACTGCCATCTGACCTCCACAACCAATGGTCTAATGACCAATGGCGATATCGAAGTTCCAAGTTAGGCTGGTTGGACTTTTGAGGGCTCCAACTACCCGTAACGACTGCCATAGATGTTTGTATGGCAACCGGGACCGACGGCTTAACGTGCTCTCCGAGGCACTTATAAACCTCTCCTCATCTCTTTCTAGTGTTGTAATTATAGCTAAAATAACTTACTGTTAGGAGATCCAGTCCTGAACATAGGATTTGGCGCCATCCATGGGAACGCTCCAAAAGGCCACGAATGCGGTGGTGGTCCCTGGTACAGTCTTGGTAACAACGGCTGTGGTACAACCACCCCCCCTCTGGTCTCCATCTCCTCACCATCCACACCGGGATCCCGTTCCTCTCTATCATCGACGTTGGAGTCAACGTCTTCGATGTCGACGTCAGACTCATCCGACTCCGGCGCGGCGTCGGTACTCTCAGCGTCATTGCTGTTCGTATCAGCAGTTTCTTTTGGAGGTATGTCCGTTTTGCTGCCGAGGAGGGAGTCTACGCTGAATGATATCTTGCCTTTCCCACCGCTTTCGGCGGTCTCGGCTCGCTCGCATTCTAGCGACGTCTTCATTTCATCTGCTCGATGACATTACGATGATATTTGACTATGACACTGACGGTCAAAACGCCATTTTAAACTTTGTATTTTTTATGCTTCTTCACAAAAAACTTAAGTCACAAACAGTTATTTAAATACACTGAGAATTAAAGTTCATTATGTCCCATTGTCAATGTCAATTCCTATGTAAACAATTTGTATTAATGTTAATTTTCGTATTGTCTTATCAATGTTGCCGTTTGACTAATTGTGTCGCGCTTTTGCACTTCGCACGGTCGGTTTAACAAATTTGTTCAAGGTTTAATTACAACAATTAATAATAAACCATTCATGATAAACGTTCAGGTATAAAAGTTGTGTCAGTACATCACTAGAACAGTATAAAAAAAAATTGGCACGTTGACACTTATATGAAAAAAAAATTAGAGAGTGTTTGAAATTGGAACAGGTAGCCGCGGAGCGCGTCGCGTTCGTAAACTTGCGAATGCGTTCGGAAACAAGCGATATCTCCGTGTAATGATTCGCGTGGAAACGCGGTGAAAATCGCGCCAGCATTGGGGCGCAGTTGGCGGCCGGACCGCCTCTCCTCCCGGCACACCGACAGAGATGCAGCTACCGACCGAGGAATTTTAATAAGCGGCGCGGAGCGAACGAGACAACGATACAATCCGACATGTGTGTAAACGCGATATTGAGTAGGCGGGGTCCGTCGCGCTCAAATTAATAGTCTCTACGGAATACGCCTTATACCAATCTAGTGCTACAAACCAGTGTAAACCTAATTTCTGTACAGTAAAGTTGAATTTCGCGTGTGTTCGCTTACAATGAAGTGACGTAATGGCTTCAAGCGAGTAGGATTGCAGTGGCTATTGTGTTGAATGAAAAAGGAGTAAATAGAGGAGTGCTGTAGGCGGCGTAGAGGGGACTTTACGATTTAATTATTCGCGAATGCGGAGGCATTTTGTAGCGAGCTAATGTCTCATTGTCTCATTAATATCTCGGGCGGAGCGGCCATGTTGATTTGTTTATGACACGGCCCGGGTAGGTGAGGAGTGTCAGGTTTTGTTCTGAAGTTCCGAAATGGAGACACAGAACTCCCGGCGTCCGAAATGCTAAATTAGTTTTAATGACAACCAACGTATCTTAGGTTTGCTTGTGGTTTTGAATGAATAGAATCGATTCTAAGCTTCAGTCGAAATTATTTACGATTCAACTTTCTCCATCTACGAAATAACTTTAGATTGATCGTAAAAACAAAAACTGTAATTATGAAGAATAGGTGAAACCACCTTCTTATAAAGATGTGGTTAATCGCAATCAGCAGTAGGTATTAACTCCGGTTATTAAAGACCTAAATTCGGCTTACGTTTTAGTCGGTTCGAGTCCGACATAACCTCCCCAATTGGCTCCGGCAGTGGGGATTCTGTGGGAATTTTTCGTACGATAAAAATAAATATATATAAGTCTGTGCCTGGTAAACAACGAATGAGGCTCTGGCGTAGACTTTCTTCTAAGTTGGAAGAACAGACTGCAGTCGTTCCCGGAACAGAAAAACATAGATAAAGAGAAATAAGCGGGCTTCGGATGGAAATCGCTCTTTATACAGTGTAAAACACACATCAAATTAGACTAATGATTAATGAACAACTCATACCTTGTATCCCTATCGCCACGAATATTGAACCGGTCACGAGAGAAACGTAGCCCTGGGTCATGCGGATTATTTGATATAATCTATGATTAGTGTACCTATTAGAGCTCGTCCAACACCGTTGCACCCCATGCTGTCCTCAAAAGACAGCCCAACAACACGCACTTACTTTTTTTATCGCAAAATTCTCCTCGGATGAGATATGATAGTGCTATTCTTTCTTCGTCATCACACACATGGAATCTAGAATATCCACTATCATTATCTATTTTGTATGGTTTAACCAATTTCCAGAACCCATATCTACGTGTAGTTGGGCTCTACATTTACCCTCCGAACCATTCCAATTCAGTTGGCTTTCGAACTAATTTCCAAGCAGTTCAAGTGCAACAATTCTAGTGACGCGAATGCCATCTGGTCTCCACAACTACTACTTTACTGCAGGTAGACCAGTTGTTGGATCTTTCAGGACTCGTAACCCCGTAAAAATGCCATAGATGTTCGTATGTCAACCTGAACCGACGGTTTAACGTGCTCTCCGAGGTGTGAATAGATTAAAGCAGATAGCCGTATTCATACATACAAATGAAGGAATGGAACCCGTGCCTCCTGCGGAACAGTCGCGTGCACTTCCATCACACTATAGAGGCTGATGATCATCTTCTCCTTTCACAAAGGGCCGTAAAATCCATCGTCATTTTCATAGCGATTTTCCAATTGCGTCTATGGTTGTCACTCACTTGTTATCCCGAAGAGCGACGTATCAAATCAAAACCACTGCCTGTTTGAAACAGTTATTTTTGTGCAGTAATCATCTGAAGGGATGTGTAGTATTTCTGTTACGATAAAACTGAATTTATTACAAAAGTTACAATAAAAACAAATAATTCAGAATCAAATCATTAGCGCCATGTCACTTAACAGATAATCGTATTACACAAAATACAGTCTCCCATCTCCGCGTCAAGCAAAAAGATTCTCACTCAATCTTTACACAACTCTACACTCTATCACCAAAACATAAAGTTCAAAACCGCTTGCATTGATACACTGATAGCCTTAACTCGCGAATAGTAACAAAAGACAACGTGTCAGTACCAATTGTCAAAGTAAAATGTGCTCTATTTGTTTGTAATAAAGCTTTTACGTCGTTATAATAGGAACGAGCGTCCCCTCACCCAATTAATGTAATTTAATAGCTCAAAGAGATTATAGCGTTTGGTTTAATTGAAAGAGTACGAAGACATATTTAGGTTACGTACGTACATGTCGCGATCAACATTCACGCATTTTTTTTGTTGATGTGAGTAGATATTTCAAAGCAAATGGAAAATTCAATGACATTTTTAGATCTTGGGTACAAAAAGCTGCATCCACAAAAACTATGGCACCGAAGCAGTCATAACCACAATTTGCAATTCTTCTTCAAAAGATTTGGCGGTAGGTACGTATGTAAGTCCGGGTCTGTCAAGTGAGAGATATGTTTTGTATAATCTCACCTCCGGAAATGAAGGACCTATAGACGGCATGCATTTTAGTCGGTTCGAGTTCGATATAATCACATCTACCGGTTTTGGCGTTGGGGACCCGTGGGTATTTTGCCCACAGGTAAGTACGTACGTAAGTACGTATTTGTGATGCCTGATACACAGATCTATCTTCCAGTGACAATCCCCCATCAAAATCGACCCAACCGCTTCATGATCAGCCAGCACGAGTAGATTTGCAACAAAAAAATGATTTTATTAAACAGCTCTTATTATAAAGCTCAACCTAATAACTATCAATTACCAAGATAAGCTTTACATTATTTGATCCATTAATTATTGTGATATTATTGCATGCTAATCTGGCCGAAATAATATGGTGAAACCCAAATGTATTACCTACTTGTAACATCTTTGTACCTATATATCGAAATAAATGTATTAATATGATTTGATATGATTTAAGACCGTCACACAGCGTAACCTAAACATATTATCCACTAATTACACGGGGAGTTTATCCTAGGATTTGCATTAAAAATACTCAAAACAGGTTCATCTCTGATACGTAAATAAATGTTAGTGAGTTGACGTCAAAAGGGCTTGAGATCAAACAGCTCTTGTTAGAGCCCTTCTTGTTTCGTCTGACGGATTAGATAGGTATAAAGATATCGTTATCGCAATACGAAGATATAATTGCCAATTACGCCATGTTTTCTGTTCTGACAGTCTTTTGATTGCGAGTGAGCGAATTTGTGACTGGTTTGTGTATTACCTTTTGATTGTATTTTCAATTTACATAAGGAGGTAGGACACGACGGTATATCCGTCCCAATCGAGCAGTCCGACTGGGGAAGTACCTCCACCCTACAGAATATCGCCATTTAATAACCTTGTGTTGTGTTTTCGGTGGTGGGTAGGGTAGCCAGAGCTCACTAGAGAGGTTTTGTGTTGTCCGTGGGAAAACCAAAGGCTTATCCTACATCTTTTGCGCTGACGACACAGAATGTCTCTGTTCTTACAGGGGTTGCGGCACGAGTGTTATTTCTCTGGTGTTACACTCGCCCATAGGCCACGGTAACCACTTACCATCAGGTGGGCCGCGTGCTTGTCTGCGACCTAAGTTGTATAAAAAAAAAATATCATCATCATTTCTGCCATAGGATGTTTACTGCTGAATGTAGGCCTCGCCTATCAACGTTCAATACGACGGTACAGGGTTTTATTTCGAGTTTTTCTTCCCTCATAGTGATATAGTTTGCGAAGGGTGTCGTAAGTGGCGACTAACGGTAAATGCAAATGATTACACTGCAAGAGTACTAGGGAGTCATGGATATATAGGACGTGATTTCTAAAGGTAATTGCATAGAATAAATAAATAGCCGGACCGCGCTGGACCGCGGTAGCCTAGTGGTATGGGTAATGGACTGCTGAGACGAGGTCTCGGGTTCAATCCCAGGTTTTACCATGGCACACACCAATGACTTTTCGATAATTTTCGAAGTTATGTGTGTATTTATCGCAGGTTTATAAGTGTTTTAATGGCAATAGGCTCGCAATACATTGGGACCTAAACATAAACTGGCGGAATGTGGGTGCTAGCACCTCTGCCTACCCATTCGGGGATAGAGGCGTAATATTATAAAAAAAAATAAGTCAGAGATAGGAAATCACTTTCCCTACCATCGCATGAGAAGTGACCACAACAGCCAGCCCCACTACATCACTAGAATAAAAAATAGTACCTATATAAGATTACATAATATATACATACACAATTAATAAACAATCAATAATACGAGTCGTAAATACATATTTTACTTACTCCGCAATATAGGCAACCCCGACGTGATCCTAGATGAGCGATGGACCTGGTATCTTCCCTGCTGGTATCAATTGATCACCTACCACCATCAAATTCCATCTAGCTGGCCTGAAAAGGCCTAACCTAACAATGGGAGAGGCCTATGTCCAGCAAAGGACTGCAGCGGGATTAATGGAAGGTAACCATTCTTGAATAACTAAATTCTTCACAAGAATACCTAAATCATCACTACATAGTATAAAACAAAGTCGCGTTTTCTGTCCCTATGTCCCTTTGTACGCTTTAATCTTTAAAACTACGCAACGGATTTTGTTGCAGTTTTCTTAATAGATGGAATGATTAAAGAGGAAGTTTTTTATGTATATAACATGATGATGCTGCAACAAACTGGTGCGGTGCAGAAGTGAAAAATGTTGCAAAAACGGGGTGACGCAGACGAAGTTGCGCGGGTCTGCTAGTTAATAATAACGAATTTATGTCAAAGCTTTAAATATCAATAAAGAGCTGAAACTTTCCCCCATTTTCACAAAACCTACCATCTCGATAATTTAAGACGCACTTAATTAACGTTTATATTATCATAAATAGGGGGAAACGGTGGAAACCAACGGGATACGCAATAAAATATTCGAGAAAACCCTCTACAATCTTTAGCGAGCTTAAGTGAAATTTACACTGAAATAATACGCGAAATACCGCCATCTTTTTAAATAACGACCTTCATATTCTGCGGCGAGGACAATTTAGAGGAGATGAGGGATTCTCCGGTTTTTTTATTATTTTTATTAAAAAGTCGCCGCGATGGCTGCGATAGTAAGTGGGGGACCGGCCATTACTTCGTGAAATGAGTTTTCAGTTTGCTATTTTTTTTTGGTCACACGTACAGGTTGATCTTATTTTTTGGATTTTCTCAATGTTTTGTATGGGTTTAAAGTAAGTTGAAAACAGTATGCAGTGTAATAGCTTCGATTCTATAGGCTGGAATCCGATATATGGATTGGTTTATCATAACTTTGACTAAAGCAACTGCTGTCTTACCAACTGTTCATTCGTCAATCAGAACGTACCATCTTGGTAGGGCCCCAGAAGCCATACGGAAAAGAAGTAGATCATAAAAATAATTCTACTGCAGTAATTTCTATTCTATAGTCATAATACTGAAGATTATCTGTTCGGTGATGGACATCGGGAGAAGCCTGAGTCGAACAGTAGACTGTGATAGGTTAGTTGATTGATTGAAGATTATGCTTTTTTTTTGGCACGTCAGTTTGACTTTTCCTAGCCTGATGTTAAGCTGAAGGCAAAGTCTCATGAAAGAGGGTTACCATTGCAAGCATAGTACAGTGTCAATCCCGCTCGTGACGTGGAAATATGACTCTCGTGGCCAGGTACGCTCACTTTTTGGTAAACGATCAGTTGTTCAGCTACCTAGGCGCGCTTGCCAATTGGATGGGTAACCACCACTTAGTGGTATTTCATCCGAGCGTCTTCGAATGGCAGGTTAAAAGTCGATTCTGTCTGTCGATAGTACTTAGTTAAACAACTCTGTCACTGGTCACAATTCAGTCCTTCCCTGCGGAACCCGGTCGCCGAGGTAAAGCGGACTTAACCGGCGCTTACACAATAATGGTGGTGATGATTAATCTTAAATATCCTTATTTGTTTTAACAGTAAAGAGGCCACTGTTGATTTAAGCGCTAAATGTAACTTTTTATTTGCAAACCGTGGGTCCCGCGAATTGAATTAGCCGGCTTTATTCGTGATTGCTCAGTGATTAGCGGGTCTTAATGTTTTATTGGTTTTGTGATGTGTGAAGACAAGTTTCGGTTGGGATTTTAAGAATCTTAAATAAAAATACCGCTATTCGTTATTTTGATAGTGACTGATGCTATAAGTAAATTAATAATACATACCCACTCCCATAATACATTCTCTGAGTCTAATCCCAACTCAGTTGGGGTCGGCTTTCTAGTCTAACTAAGATGTGGGTGAACCAAGATATTTTTCGTGAAGTGACTGTCATCGGACCTCCACAAACACATGAGCGATATCGAAGTTCTGTAGTTAGGCTAGTCGGGACTTTTGAGGGCTTCAGATATAATATAAGATTTTAGAATGTAAATGCTTATTTTCAATTCAAAGCTAGTTCAATGTTTGTTGTTTCCCACAAGTATTCAAGTATATGGAGATTCAGAGAAAATATCAACAATTATTTCCTAAGGGTATTAGCTATGGATGCTTATAAAAGCAGTCAGTCACGAGCAACAACTAAACGCGATCATAAGTCAAATTCAAACAAATAAATGTCCACCCCAATTGTGTGGACCAGTTGCGAATCCCTGGGAGCAGCAAATATTGATTTTGTTACTCGCTATTTGTTATTTTAATGATTTTTGGTGATGTTGGTTCTATATCTCACTTATAAATGGCTTCTTTAAAAAAAAAACAATCAGTATGTTAGCTAATTCTATTAATTTGGTTTGTAAGATTTTCGATAGATGGGCTTCAGTGTAAGCCCAAAATGCACTCTACCTCTCTACATAAATCTAGATGAGAATTTAGTTTTTGCGAGAGAAGAAAATAATTTTTATGTGTTACTAGACAAACTGTTTAGTGAAAGCTCAACATCCAGTGCGCCTCCAAACCTCACTATCATCTATACCTATAGGTATTAAATTCTTTCTCTCACTACCAGGAACTCTGCAAAGGGGAGAAGTAAAAGTTGAAAAGCGGTCCCCGGACTTCGAGGTGAGGGCTTTGGATGCGACTGAAATGATAATGATGATGATAATTAAATACTTAGGTACATTACATGCAGTGATCAATATGCGTTCTATACGCACGATTCTTGTGTTGGGCTGAGCACATGATACAACAGTGGTGGACCATCTCAAATCTACTAAACATAGATTATATCAAAACCCGCCGGTAAATCGCGCCGAAAGGCTGAAGTAAAAGTGCAAATTTTGCCAACTGTGCCATATTACAAACGAATTAAAGAAACATACCTATCTAACTGTGCCAGTAAATCGCCAAAAAGCTTAGGTAAAAGCCTACTAATTAGTAGTTTTGCCAACTTTGCCATATTACAAGTGAATTAAAGAAATGTACCTATCTAACGGTTAGAACAACCTGTATCTGCAACCATAGAAAAACGGTAATGTAATAAAACGTGCATTGTGGGGCTTTACCGCTTTTTACCGAACTTAAGCTGAGGACACACCAGTGCGCGATGCAACTTGCTACAAGTACCTGAGCTACTAAAAGAAAAGTCTTTATTTACATTTATGACTCAACCGTATACCTATTATACCCACATAAAATCTTTGATTGGTTTATGTGATAGGAACATCATTAGAATAAACAGGGCAATCTTCTACAATCTATCGCACAGTCGTTTTGACCACGGAGTTTATGTTACTTTCTGTGGTTTACGCGCTTTGCAATTTATTAGTCTAGACTAAAAGTAAATAATACTAAATATGTATAACTCAATAGAAATTATAAAAAGTGGTTTCACTTTTAGACTAATTTTATTATTATTCATCTATCTATACCTACTAAGAATAAGTGCTAATCAGATATTTTTCATGTCTTTTATTCTCTCATTCGTCTCGTTAATTACTCGAAGGACCCCCTTCGAGTGTTTGCTATTTTTGTTAAAATGCTTACTTAGATTTTAAAACTTAGATTTTTAAATTTAAAATATCACATAAAATTTAAAGTGGGCAACCCGTATGTCTTTGAATAAAATCGAGCATAGAAACTACATACGTAATTATCACATTTTATTTTATGCGTATTTCATGCGTACCGATCGTACTTATTGCTAGGTTGATTGTATACAAAATTTTGTTGCTATACATGCTGTATGTACTTAAGACCCTCATGTTACCATGTTTATGAGCAAATAAATTATTAATTCATTCATACCATCTCTATAGCATCTAAAGCAGTATCGCAATCGCCGTCTAGTGTATCCCTAACCTTACCGCTCTTTACCGCGCTTACAGTTACTGCTGTCGTCGTAAAAACATTCCAACTTTAATATTCGGGCAATTGTCTCCCACTTCTGGTTCATGACTCAGGATGCCGTGAATTCGTACAATGTTATGAGAATAAATTTGAAAATGGAATGGTACGTTCATTATTTGAATAATTCGATTAAATATAGAGTGGGAGGTTGTTACGTAAATTAATATTCAAGGAAATGTTATTTAACGCAATCTAGATGGATATTAAGTAACATATTTTAATATAAGATGGCTAGAATGCGAATCAACATTATGTATTTGTTTTTGTAAATGCATGCAATGCATAATATTATACTCTCCAAGACGTTAATTGGTAGTGCTTGTGTGGCTATAAGCACGTAATCAATTTCCTTGCGATTTACACCGCATAGCAAGGAATACAAAATTAAGCTGCAAAATTTTCGGTTAGTAATTTATTTTCGGCATACCCATTTTCTTTTCAAAGTGCCCGATTGGCGAAGGGTTCGCCCCCTAATACGTGGGACCGAAAATCATAGTTGGCGAAATGTGGGAGTTTATTACACCTCTGCCTACCCTTTCCTTTGTATGTATGTATGTATATATGACTATTAAAATAAAATAGGATGTTTTTTACAGTACACTAAGCATAGCTAATGTACACACAGGTACTTTTACAGGGTTCACACATAAAAACGCGTGCTGCGCAATAGAGCAGATTTTGAAATCCCTGTAATTAGTATCAGTACTTATCAACAGTAATACACCACGACTATTACTTACACCACAGCCGAAGGAAGCCAATCGACCTGCGTACGATGCTATCGCACTGTTATGACGTTTTGACAGCCATTGTCTACATAACGCACTCTAGAAAGGATAATACCCCCTGGATTGACACATCATATCCGTAGATATCGTTTTCTGGTCTTTTTCCTTTGTTAAATGTAGTGAGGATTTCGTAAACGGCTTTTTGTGAACTTTTTGTGACTAGGGGTCATTCATTAACTACGTAAGACGATTTAAGGAAGGTGACGGGAGGGGGTCCAACCATGTGTTATTTTTTTTACAATAGTGAGTGGGAGGCACTATGAATGTAGAGGGCTTTACAACCAGAGGTCGGCCCAAAAAAAGATGGATGGATTGTGTGAAAGAAGATATGGCAAGGAAGGGAATGACTGTAGAAATGACATTGGATAGGAATGTATGGCAGAGAATGACATGTTGCGCCGACCCCAAAGAATGCAGGGGCAGTAAGATGAAGTATGGGAGGCAGCCTTGATAATTCATACGTAAAATATACGCAAAGATAAAATTATACATTGAAAAAGGACGATGTCCTTTCCGAGTGGGTTTTGAACTCCTGGAGTAAAAATCTTATACAGGTAAAGTGAATGACAAAAATTGTTACTTTGAAAGATAGAAACCAAATGTATATTATTTTTTTATTTAGATTCTTACGTAGATAATAAATATTAATCATGCGGCGAGGGGGTTGACCTTTTCTTATATTTTCTCATAAGGAGGGAGAAAGTTTTGCTAAAATTGTCTTGCGTAATAAATGAAAGTACCCTAACGAGTAATGATGAAAATCCTTCCATCATTACTAGTAAGGGTACTTTCATTTATTACGCAAGACATATTGAGTCTTTGATCCCAATTACAAATATTACCATGGTGAAACGAGTCCATTTCTCTTAAAATACCTAAACGAGGTTCTCGAATGGAGATCTCGTACCGTAGACGAGGCATGGGCCGGACCCCTGCGATATGGACGCCGCTCGAATTGGAGGTCAATTATGTTCAGCACAGTCCGTCCTGTGGTTGAAATGATCATTATTTCATCCTATAAAAGTGTTCGATAGATTGTGATGTTAGTTTCAAATAAACCTCATAGGGGTAGGTAGGCAGAATTATGATTTTCGGTCTCACACAAAAAGGGGTGGGGGTTACGGCAATAGTTGCCGTCAAGCGGGCACTTGGTCATGAACTCGGGATTAATAAGATTCTCATTACACCCAAATCTGACCAGGCATTTAAAGTTAATAAGGCGACTAACAGAAAACCGCAGATGATGTCACTACGAGGGAAGGAAAACTCGAAATATAACCCTGTAGCTACCGTTACGCCAGTGAGGAAACAGTCGGCCAAAGACTTCCAACATTAGGAGACTATGTCCAGTAGTGGACCACAATCGAATCGATCGATTGATTGACCTGTATAGACTATTTGAAAACATTGCACATATTGTTTTTTAGCATTTGTGAAAAAAAAAACGATTTCAAAGAGAATAGAAAAACGTCACAATCATTACGTCATAATTTGAATCACATAGTTGCCATAAAACAATAATAAAAGTATAACAATGATGGTTATTGCCAACCTTACGATGATAAATGCGAGTAATAACTCAAAGGGGAAGCGTGCCTAATGAAAATTTACCCGCCATTTCTTTTAGGCGGGAATCGAAGTTGAAATAGGTTATTTTACTTGTTGCCTACTTAAATTGTTTTAATTTCCTTTTATACTGCTTAATTTTTCTTAAATCTGGGACACGTCAATATGATTTTACCTCGCCTGATGGTACGATGAATGCAGTCTCGGGAAAGAGGGTCACCATTACAAGACGTACCGTGTTACAATGGTGGCGCTTAACTTGATAGCCTCATCAGATGCTTTTCCACGACCCGCTTAAAGGATCCGGATCTGTAGGAAGAAAGAAGCATATGAGCTGGTAATGAATTACAACACTTAATGGTGCGGCAAACGAAAGACTCTGCAACCCGTTTGGTTCTTTGTGGAATATTCTGCACCGTAGGCGGAATGAAAGGAGAAGATGGGATTAATTAGAAGAGCTCATCAGAGCACCATGGTAGAGACGATAAAATACTGCCAAAGATGCAACATCTCTACACATCTGCAAATGCTCGAAGGCTATAATTGCACCACACGTCGCTGCAACCTGTCGAGAGCATCTAGAAGGTACTTCGATAAAAGGGTAAGTAGACAATGGCTAGCTGATGGTAAGTGTTTATTGTGATCTTTAAACACCTACAAGGGTATCAAGAGCGTTACCAACTTTTAAAGACGATCCTTGTAAACTGTACTCTCCTTGGATACTACTAATTTGTATGAAAGTTTATTTTCAAATTTAAATGTCGTAACAAAGTATTTACCTAAATATGACGTACGTATTTAAAAAAAATATATCCGCATTCTCTTTATCCGCTCCAGTCTTTGTAAGTGCATAGAGAAATAGTTTTGTTAACAGTTTTTTATATTTTTGCACTTTAGCACTTTGTAAATATAAATTCAAAATAAATAAACTCTCTTAATTCCATACACAGTTGTGACAAATCTCTAAGTAAGTACCGTAGTAGGTACAAAGGTAAAAGGATGTTGGCGACGACCAACGACCAAAAAAAAATCTGCTACCATCGCTTTGTTGTCGAACAGATAAAAATAAACCGCACCTTGTTAAGGGCCTAGATTGCCCAGGCGCGACGTCGATTTCGCGCGACTGCAGCGCCATTGTTTACTGAAACAACCCACGGGGTGGGTGAATGACCCAGGGAGCGCGATTTGCAAAATGTTTTGCGACAAAAGTTGCACGTTGAGTAATTATTAAATTGTTATTGAAGTTGAATATTTACAGCATAACATAAATGTTGAATTATTGGAAATAAACGACTACCTATTTGTAAAATTTTCTAAGAGTAGTTTTTCGTTATAAAATGACCCTAATTACTAATTACTAGATAAGAGTAGTTGAGACACAATTTTTATGTTTTTATATTTATAATAAACAATCAAGAGCAGATCCGGACAACTTTTTTGTATTCTACATACCTAAAATTCCAACTATGTATTTATTTGTAAGTTTACTACCAAAATTTAATCTTATTTCGTAAAAATAATTACTGATTAAAAAAAAATTTCGTAAAATATTCATTCAATAAAATAATTGCAAATTCAGTAGGAAGTACGGTTGAAATAACATCGAGCCTTTCCCCGCTAGTGTTTATCTCTACGCAAGGAAATGTGCTTATTGCGTAAAATCCAATACTTACTTTTTGTTCACGATCACCTCGATATCTAAAAAATCTCCTAGGGTTTCACAAAAAATGACAATAAATGAAACAAAAGTATAAAATGATTCATATAATTAAAAGTAAGTAAAGAATAACAAATATGAGTCGCCATCTAAAAAGCGTGCTAGGGTTGTACAAAAATTAGTTAATAAATGAAACACAACTTTATAAATTATTAATATACTAATTAAAAATAATATACTAAGTAAGTAAACAATAACAAAATATGAGTTTAAAATTCTAATGTTTTTTCATTTTAACGATTAGGTACTGATCAAATTCTGATTTCTGCTAATTCAAAACTTAGTATAAAATAAAGTCGCGTTCTCTGTCCCTATGTCCCTTTGTATGCTTAAATCTTTAAAACTACAAAACAGATTTCGATGAGGTTTCTTTTAATAGATAGAATGATTAAAGAAGAAGGTTTATATGTATATAACATCATGCTACAACCAACTGGTGCGGAGCAGAAGTGAAAAATGTTGCAAAAACGGGGTGACGCCGACGAAGGTGCGTGGGTCAGCTAGTTGAATATAAAATTAATTGCTATTGCAAAACCTATCAGAATGAAAATATTACCAGCTGCCTGATTCACGTAAAAAAAACTGTAGCGTAGTGACTTAAAAATGTCACTTCGTTTTTTGTAAATTAAGCCCTTTTAACCGACTTAAAAAAAAGAAGATTCTCAATTCGCTGTATTTTTGAAACGATTTTGATGATTCTTTACACCAGGTAACTCTTCAAAATCGCATAGGAATTGTGGTAATAATTGAGCTATTGGAAGATTTATGACAATCCAAGACTAGATAAGTAAGTGCGTTTAAACAGAAAACCAAAAGGTGTTTACTAAGTTTCTAAGTTAAAACGACTTTTGGACTGGCGTGTTTACGTGAATCAACCGGCTGGGTAGTTAAGTTACCTCAGTCTCTTTCAAAATCATTAGGCGTTCTTCTCTTTCAAAACACGTAAAGCTCTTTCTTTCCTCTCTTTCATAGCCTCTATGATACTGGGCGCGTCACGAATGGGCATGCTTCGTGACTGCCGAGGATCAACTAATTCTGGAAGAAGGCAATCATAATAAAACCTAACTAATTTCATCTCCATTTTCTCCTTCCAAAATTTGTCGTCCTTTTCTATAATATAAACTTTCATAGGTACAGTAGCACCAAACCAGATGCCAAGCATGCAAACGTTTCTTTTAGTAATATGTACTTGTCCCTGAATTTGGAAATACCAGTTATGATTTTTATTTATGACATAACCCTTGGAAGTCCTGTCCTTAACCCAAAAGGTATGTTTGACCATTGCTTCATCAAGAGTCATGCCAGCTAAAGAATGTGGGCACTTAATTTCAATTAAACCGTTTGCATAAATGCCATCTGGTGTAGTACCAAGAAATTCATATTGATCGTCGACGAACAAACCGCAACCTTGTATACTAATATTCTCTTGAATTTCTAACTGTCTAATTGCGGTTTCTTCGTTTTCGATACCGTACCGTACAGCAGGCAAACTGGAGATATTACTACCATAAACGATTTTACCAACGAGAGCAGCACAACTTGTGCTCTCTCGTTTTTTACAAACTTCCCCGAATGATGATGAGGTTAGTAATTTTCTCCTTGTACTCATCCACTCCGCACTACTTCTTTGCAAATGGGTCGACCTTTCAAGCTCCTCTCTTTCAGCACAAGACAACTTTAAATCGGCTAAAAAAGATATCTTGGCTTTCTCATATAATTCTGGACTCAGATCAGGTTTTTCGCAGTTTGGTCCATAGTGAGCGTCTTTCGATACAGCGCTGTGGCCTTTCTTCAATCTTAATTTAGGTTTAGCAATTAAACGGTTTCTACGATTACAATTTTCCACTTTCGCGATCAAAGGATTAGGACTAGATTTAAATATGACTTCATGAGTTTTAGTATGAATCGATCCCGTATTAAAAGACACAACAGCAGCTGCGCATCGGCCCGCATAAGAACCACGGGAAGAATAATTTACACGCTTACCCCCAACTAATTTGGCAATTACTCCGTTAAAACTTTCAACTATATTACTTGTGCAATTATGAATTAAACTTCTAGAATGATATGACAGTCTTTTACTTAAAATTTCTACCGCGTCCATTAATCCGCATCCAACAATTGCTGGAAGTAACCCAACAGGTTCTATTCGACGAGTATCAGGTCTACAGAAATACTCCTTGCAATGTTGGTGATTACCAAATACGTGTTGTGGACCATTTAGGATATCTTCACTAAGATTTTTTATTTTTTCTTCGAGTGACTGATTTTGATCCCCCCAATATTTAATCGCGCATTTTACACCCGTTCTTAAACGCAAATACCTTTCTTTTATGAATTTCCGTAATTCGCAAGGATACTTAGAGTCTTTCGACAGTTTCTCCAAGCTATTGCAGTAGTTTCGTAAAAGATGATTTTTGCATTCAATTTTCTCTACTATTAAATTATCGTACGGACGCGAATCTAATATTTTTTTATAAGTACTGGAATCGCCGTCTGCTACAAATTTATTATAAATTACACCGTGATCAACAACGGAACGTTTAAACCCCTCAACTATTATGGTCGATTCCATCGCGGTAGATGATCCTGAATAATTCTTGAAACAATGGTGTTCCGGGGGCTGACTATTGTTCTTTGCGGCTCGTGCACAGACTACGCAGTATTTATTTTTAACTCCAAAAAACAATACTTTATTAGTTTTAATGCCAATTATCGCAGCTGCACCGGATAAGGCGGAAAAATTCTTACCATAAGATCTCTTGCTCCAACAACCGTCAACAGCAACAGATATTAATGGTGTACCATTTTTATCAACACTACCTATAGACACTGCGTACTCTGCTTCTTCCTTGACAGCTTCTGCCATGGAATGTGCTGCTGTCTTTTCCCACCAATCGCAAACCGTATTATTAATTTCATTGTATAATGAAGGTGACATGATTGGTAGGGCTACTGCGGCAGTTAATGTTTTTAACTGAGAGTAGCTCCCACCAGATGATATTATACCAGATACTATTTGATGATTCACTTCCATGCTATCTTCTTTCTTTTCAACCAAACATACAGTAAATTTCATATTACACATACTACATTTCATGGTGAGTTTTGAGTCCAGACCAACTTTTACTTCACCTATTATACTGAGGTAACTTAACTTACAATCCATTGGACCGTGTTCCCCTATGGCCTGAAGAGCTTTAAAAAAAAAAGAAACATCTGCTACTCTACGCCCAACTTCCAGTTCATCCACCTTTCCCTCTTGACCATGTTCAATAACAAGTTCCTGTAAAGAAAGATCATGGATTGATTGTTCAAAAAAAAAATGAAAAGAATGGGTCAAATTTCTTCAAACATAGTTAAGAAATCCCTAATCTTTGAAACACAACACTAGATCAAAATCTTGAACGTTTTATATAAATAAACATAATAAAAAACTGGTTGTTCGTAAAGTCGGTTTAGGACAATAATTTTACGGGATAACGTCATATCATTTTTATCTAACATAATTCACCATTGTAATAAATTGAATTCACAGTTGAGACCCATTGAAATCGTCACAGGCTCGAAGATATTCCTGACTAGCTAAATATTCCTTTGGAAATAGGCCACGAAATACGCTATAATATTACAATGGTGTTTATTTTTATTAAATATTTTTGTTACTTGAGTAGTTCAATTCATTTTTTATTCTGTCGGATTTTAAAATTTTTATTATGTTTATTTATTTATATGTCATAACTGATGAAGACAAATTATAAAAGTGCAAAAGAATCCGTACAATTACGCAATAGGTATTGG
The DNA here is from genome assembly GCA_963691645.1 of Pelosia muscerda. Taxonomy (NCBI): domain Eukaryota; kingdom Metazoa; phylum Arthropoda; class Insecta; order Lepidoptera; family Erebidae; genus Pelosia; species Pelosia muscerda. The sequence goes on from OY829121.1 coordinate 6,893,541, forward strand.
TTTTTTATGACGTCACCTATGTCCTGTCACTCGGACTTAGAAGACAATTCTAATGATACTAAAATCATCAAAATCGGTTCAATAATTTTGAACTTATCGTGCCACAGAGAAATATTACTTATTATACGTACATACATACGTTCACCCTGTACGTAATAGGTATACTTCTTTTTTAGGCAGTCGCGTGAAAGGTAACATTTTACAAAAAAAAATTCTTGATTCTGGTAAACTACGGGATTTGACCGTGAATTTTTTTTTGAGGAAGTAGGTAATTGAGAACTATTTAGGTACTAAGGTGTTTGTCTCCTAATGAAAATAATAAAAATTGCAAGAAAAAAATCTATACGAGATTTTGTCTTCGCCCATCACTAAGTAGTTTGTTTATTTATGTAACAAGTCTACAAGAATTACGTATAACAACTTACCTCTATACAGCGCGTAGCAGTGTTGCTCTCGGCCTGAATGTTTTCTTTATTTTCCACACTGGAAATATTATTCATCAATATTATCCACTTTTTATTTATTTCGTAATTTTTGTACAACCCTAAGCCAGACCCCAGGCGCGTCGCGTCTTTGGCGGTAAGTATGTCGACAAAGCCGCGCGCCCGTGCTATTTCAGATAGGAAACATACCTACTTTCACAATCTAGACAATATTATGATGTACATGAAAACGAATAGTAATGTAATAAAATTTATTATTATTAATACCTACTTAGACATGATAATCACACAAATAAAACTAGAATTTTTACAGGACACTCACAAATCTCGTAATTTTTTTCTAGATATTTGGGACAAGACTTAGTGAAGTAGGCAAATAAATAAATAAGTAGGGAGGAACTTACATTTTATTCCGAGATCTTTTGACTTGCATATTTTTGTAATGCGTACTAAATTTTCTTTTTCCTGGCATGGCACTCAAATCTATCAGTCCACAGATTACTAGGTATTATGTAGCAACTAGCAAGGTCCTGCGAAAAAAACCCTCGATTACCGACTACGCTTATGATATTGGCTGTATCATGTTGAAAAATCTATGTACCTATGTCGTGCAGAGACCTAGAAGATGATTGAAAGTCATACCCAGTCATACGCATACCCCGCCAGTTCCTATCTCGAGAAAATAAAGTGGGCAGGGCTTTGATTGTTTCAAGCCTGAATTGATATCTACTTTACAAGGTTCATAAAATAACCTATTCAACAAAATAGGTATCTAAATAATTTTGCTTTATTTACGATTTATATCTAGTTCCATCATGGTTTTCTTCCAGACATTCATTATATCGGTACTTCCTACTTACTAAAAGTGAATTAGTTATAAAAATGTTATACTTACAGTTTTTCACAAAAAACACAAATTCACAACACGTAATATTGCTGGCGCATCCGACACGCGTGGTGTCACCTTGAACCATAAAAGCGTACTGCCGATCAGTAGCGATGCGGGTTACTAAATCATAATATCGGGATGCGCGTGATTTTTCATACATTTTTCTATGGAGAATTTACGTAGAACATATCTAGATTTTAGGGCTTTAAAAGAGGAAGTCTTTGTTTGTAAAGGTACAAAAAAAAGTACATAGGTTTAAGTATTGGTTTCTTCAGTGTTCAAAAAGTGTTTCTTTTTATCAATTTGTGTTGATTTATTGGGTAATATTTGAAGAATACGAAGGCATGTTTTTGCATTTTTGTCAAATTTTGTGCGTTTGTTGACGTTTATTATATAGCAATTATTAGGTTTTAAGGATTTAATATAAGACTAACATATATTTTGGTCTTTGATTGTAATATATACAAATTATCATTGATATCAATCATATCTAAATAAGTTAAATATGAAAAATCGTAACACTCTTTTCGGTGATTTTCACGATCTGGGCCCTTAAGACGATCCGTGTTTAAAGCCCGAAAACAAACAACGCACCCTAAAACAACCAAACATCAAGTCTCCACTTAACCACATCACTTAACAAAACCATTTTTACCAGACACTTCCACTTGAACATCTCTAAGTACTCTATCAAGCAATTGGAGTTCTAGTTAATATGGGCGCATTATACTCGCAACAAATATTGTCCGAACAAAGAACGTGTAACAATTTTTTAAAATAAGAATAGGGAAGTGTAACTAGTTCGATTTTCAAATAGATGGGGCGCCATTGGTAAAAGAGATTATGGCGTTTAAAGCGCCATTTTGTGTTTGTTGTGTTCGAAAATGGAACGGTGTGTTGTTTTCATGTTAGCACCTTTTACTGTATGTTCGTTCAAAACGATGTGTGTGGTCCGACACTGATTACAGACACGAAGTGGGTTCTGAATTAGCTCTTTACTCGATTGAGTAATTTTATTTGTCCACGTGAATGCAGTATCTCGTATTGTTTATTTGCGTTTCTTATTATTATGGAAATTAAATGAATTTCCTGACGGGTTCTGATTGTTCAGATTGGAAGGCACGAAATCAAACTAGAAAATTCAAGTCAAACCTGATAATTTAATGAAAATAAATGTTAGGTTACAAAAATCTAGGTAACTGTATGCTCTTTCATTAAGTTTTAGATAATCTAGTTTTTTTATGTTTGGCTTGTCAATTTGTGGGTACTCCACCTGATGTTAAGCTCAAGTGAAGTTCAAAATAGTAATAGTTAGCCATTGTATATGCTGTTGGGAAATTCGGTTTCCTAAGAATTGGTAGACTTACAAAATCAATAGGTAATAAATTCGTGTTTGGATGCTTATGTTATTATTTATAGATTTTTTTGTTTTCAATAGTCGAGTCAAAAAATCACCGACAAAGCCGTTTTTTAAAACAACTCCATAAATATTTATACAAAAGGCAACAAGATAATCCAGATAGTTTTTAAAATCGCATTGATCGAGTCAATTTTCAACGCGTGCTCGAGGACATGTGCAAAAAAATATTTTTTGTCAACACAAGACGTCATTACACCTTTTGAAATACGAATGCTCTTTTCAAAAGGAAAAAAATATATCAATGGTACAACAAAAACTACACATCATACGAATTTGACTCCTTGGTCATTATTGCATAGCGTTAAGAGTTATAGTGCTTTAATTTCTTTAATTTTGTAGGTAAATATAAGTTTGCAGAATTATGTATGATATCTTCTTTTCCGTGAAGATGTATAGATAACATTAGTGGCTTATAAACGGTTGTTCGTTATTTCAATGGATCCCATAGTCCCATATAAATGTCTTTAGAGCAAGGGAGGTCATGAATGAATGACGTTTTTCCATGAAGATGCTTCTAACTTGATAAATACGCGACTAATCAAATTATTTATGGCATTAAATCGTAATAAAATGTCGTGAACATCTGCACCATACCGTTCAGTTGCCTTTGTCTGGTTTTTTAAAAAAGGGTTAGTGATTTTTCATGGCATTTTTATAATAAAATACTTTTATTAATTGAATTCTAACGAACTAGGCAATCCTAGTTTTTGGTAATTCATTCATTGAATGAATGAGTGAATATTAATTTATAATTTCTTGTTTATTCAATTCACTTGGTCTTTTAAGTGTTATTTTTTATTTTACTTGTTGCTCTTATATTTAAGTACTTAATTATTTAAAGTGTCAGTTTGAATGAATGGGTGAGTATTTTATAAGTATGTAACTGTAAACTATAACTAAACGTATCTGAATGCAATTCAATACTTTTAGACAGTGTGGAATAGTACATACATACAGTACTTTTTAACTCGGAAAGGTTAAATTAGGTTAGGTTACAGGAATGTGGTCAGTATTCGTCGACTAATGTGAATAACTATAGTTATGTAGTAGATACGTCTTTGTTACTTTTTTATTTTAATTATTTTTTCTCCCTCATATTGTATTTAATCTTTTCGTATTTCGAACGCTATTCTATTTTGGTATCATTATCACACAACATTATCGACTGAAATTATCGATTTGAAATATCATGTGAACAGCCAAATGTTCTATATTTGGCACATTGAACGATTGAACGAACATTAACGCCGCACCAACAGGGTAAGCGGTCCCGTTTTCACCTCATTAAGCCCAAGTTAAGGACCCTATTATGTACTTTATGTATTCCTAAATTACCCATCACTTAATAGGGTAGCCAGGAACGGGGGAGCTTACCCTACTACCAATTTAAATTGACCTACCTGCTCCGTCTTTGAGTCTTATTACTCTTTGACAGGAGGGTAAGTAATGTGTTTTTAAGAGGTCTATCTTAAATGGATAATTATTATAGGTGGGGTGTTTTAAAGTGTTTGTATGATTACTGGCCTGTTCAAATTTAATGCCCGTTTCTCGTTTAGCGATTTCGTGTTGTACAAGTTTGGAAATTGGGCAATAAGTAGGAATATCGATGCTATTGTTATCATATTATTTATGATGTATTAACTAGTTGAATAAATACGTATATTTTGCACGTTACATTACATTTTATTCGTAGTAGGATATTGTGCCCGGAATAAAAGTTCTCAAGACTCAAGTAAAGACGCAATCTTCATTCAGATCCGTTTTATAGTTCTGGGTGAATAACTAAAATATACGTACAAAGATCTTAACGGTAAAAGTACAGTACAGTCACTAGACCGTGACTATTCATAGGAAATCAAAAATCAATTATCCCTCACTTTGTCAACAAACTAATGAGATTCCAAAAAAATCAGTTCATGTTAATTTTTATAATCCTATTCAATCGTTGAACGAGAACGAATGATACAATGATATTATTATATTCTCCAAGACCACATTCTTAAGTTGCGAAATGACGTAGCTAAATTCGAAAATAGAATAGCTAGGGTGTCCGCGATTCACGAGTGATATTAGAAACCCCAGATGTCTAAACAACAATCGGGCGAGTCTTCTTGTGCGTCCATTGTGTGCGATGACAAACGTACACCTATTGTCAGACTGTCCCATTATTAAGAGTACTTAATATACTACTGTGTAGAGTGTCCACATGTTAAGTGGGTATAATCATTCTAGTAGAATGTCTTTGGTATAATGTTATTGTATACTTTTACCATCTCACAGTCGTTTTTGGGCACCAATAAAACGAACATTTGACATTTATAGGCACCACCGGTATCATTTTCATAAGGTGAGCTATTAGATATTGCGTAATGTAAAAATAAAATTGTTTCGTTACTATACATATACGGTGTTGTGTTTATAAACTGATTGTTCTTAAAAATATATGTAATTTATATTATTTTAATAATTTTAATTCATTTTAAAGTTTATGCTTATATCATCTAACAACTATTCTGTAATTTATGCAAAATTAGGGCAAAGATAGGCATAGGGTCCTGAAGTTTTTAGTGGGTCCTCACCTCTATCATATATTTGTGTAATAATAAATACGAATAAGAACTCTATAAATATATTTGAATAAAATATAACAGGGACACCCTACAACAAAAACACCAGTGACTTACGTATATGCTATTCACAGCCATCATAATGACCGGCTGATAGCCGTTTAAAAACGAATTTGCTCACTTCTGCTACATTAAACAATCATTCACTCTTTCATTGCGACGATGTGACGCTAGAGTTGATCTGATATCGTTCCGATTTTGTATTAGTCTGTGTTGCTTATATTTATTATCTGTGAATGGACATTTTTGATTAATATTTCATCCAGAATTTTCTGATTTTGGCAGTAATGACTTATTAGCGCTATACATAGATATTATTTATTTTGCGTATAGTTTTGATTCATCCCGTTCTATTTCTACCTAGAAATATGATTAGCCTTTTATCATATTAGAATTAATAAAGGTAATAAAAAATTGAGAAAAAATTGACCAACAACTATTTAATAAATTTATTTTAGTAAAAATTTGTTATATTAATGCCTATATGCCAATAATATTTGTAATACAGATAATGAATTTTGTGATCTTAAACTCTCGATGTCAAGTTTGACGTTATTATGACTCATAAAAATATTTTTTGATAAGTTGCAATAATTCCGTTATTTAAATTCGAATATGGAATTTTATCGAAACAGGATAATATAATTTGTTATTACTCGTACCAATAGCCCGATAACAAAATAATTGGTTTCAATTAATTACAGGGAAAAGTCCTAAAAAATACTCGGAAATTTTAATTACAACACTATACTTTACACGTTGTGTATTGTATGGTGTTGTTATAATTAGCACTAACTGGCCCATTTTGTTTATATTAATAATATGGTGTTTAACGACGTCATAACTTTGGCGATAATAATAAACGATTGGGTAGTATGAAAACAGGAAAATCACCGTAAAAATAATAATTGATGTTGTAAAATATAATTATTATTTATATTTATAATGATAGGTGCCTATTGTTTCGGTTAGAGAATTTGGGTTTTCCCGTAGTTCAGTTCTGGTTCTTGAGGTTCTAGTAACTGTTCAGTAGTTTTTGCGTTCACTACGAACAGACAAGAATAAAAGTGACATTTCTTATCGTACGTCATTATATTATAGACTAGCTGTTGCACGCGGCTCCGCCCGCGTCGATGTCGATTATCGCGTATTCTCGATTCTCTACTTGCCTCTTTATAATACTTTTCCTTGCTGTCGATATTAGTGCCAATGTATATAAAATTTACTGGATCGATTGAGCTTTGTGATTATTACTCCGCTCCCTTGGATGGTAGTGTGATGATATATAACTTATGTTACTCCTAGATATTGTAGCTTTTCAAAGGTGAAAGAATTATTGAAATCGGTCCAGTAGCTTCGGAGCCTATTCGTTACAAACAAAGAAACAATTCTTTCCTCTTTATACTGGGTGGCGCAAAAGTACTGGCACTAAAGAAAATACCTTTATTTTTTTTATATGACATTTTCTGAACAAGTAAAATAGTGTAGTGTGTAGTGAACAAATGTAAAATACACTGAAAATAAACATGGACCGTTTTACTCCCCAAGAACGTGGAATAATTGTGTCAATGTTCTTACGGAATAATTCATCAGTGATAAGAACACAACGTGAATTTCGTCGACGATTTCCCCACCGTCCGGCACCGATTGGTCGCACAATTCGACGCTTTGCCACACGCCTTGAAGCAACTGGCTCAACATTGGATAGACCTAAGTCTGGGAGACCAAGAACAGGCCGTTCAGCTGAAAATATCGATGCTGTGCGCGAAGATGTGGAAGAGTGTCCAGAAACATCAACGAGGCGACGTGCCACGCAATTGGGCATTTCCAGACGGACCCTGCAGCGTATTTTGGTGAAAGACTTAAAGATGTTCCCGTATAAAACTCAAATGACTCATCAGCTGCTGCCTGCTGACCACCGAGCTCGTCTAGATTACTGCCAGCGCGTCATAAACCTCAACCTTGAAGAGGATGATTTTCCTTCAAAATTGGTTATGAGTGACGAAGCGCATTTCCATCTCTCAGGGCATGTCAATAAGCAGAATACTCGGTTCTGGGGCACTGATAATCCGCGCATTATTCAAGAAACACCTCTACACCCACTAAAAGTTACTGTATGGTGTGGCATCTGTGTTGACAGAGTGATCGGACCCTATTTTTTCGAAGACGCTGGAGGCAATGCGATAACTGTCACTGGAGAACGCTACAGAACCATGTTACGTGAGTTTTCGATAGCCAGTTTGGACGAATTGGGGCTGGAGCACATCTGGTTTCAACAAGACGGCGCTACGGCACACACAGCGCGCGACACTATGGACTTAGTGAGGGACGCTTTTCCAGGCCGAGTTATCTCTCGTTTTAGCGATTTGCCTTGGCCTGCAAGATCACCCGATCTGACCAGTCCAGACTTCTTTCTTTGGGGTTTTTTGAAATCTCGGGTGTATGTGAACAAGCCACAGACTCTCGCAGCTCTAAAAGAAAACATTCGTCAAGAAATAACGAACATATCGCAGGAAGTGTTACGGCAAGTTATGCAAAATGTCATAAATAGGGCTCAAATGTGTATCAACTCTGGAGGTCACCATTTAAAAGACATCATCTTTAAATCCTAATGGTACGAAATTTAATGGTACAAATATACATTTAAAAAAACCTAAATCTAGTTTTCTAATTTAGAAAAAATGTTATAGCCGAACCAAATAGGGTCTTTACTTTTGCGCCACCCAGTATATTAGTATAGATTAGACATAAAATAATACGATTAGACATATAATAAAAGGCGAGCTTCATCATCCTTGCGTTAATCTCGGTTGCATCCGAAGCTAGTCATCTACAGTATTACACCCACAGTATTCCCTGGTATGCTTTATTCCAATCTAATTGCAATGCAGCGGCTGAACTTCGATTATTTCCCAGAAGCAACTTCTATCTGACTTCCACAACTTATAGGTATATACGATACCGAAGTACTGCAGTTAGACCAGTTGTTGAACTCTTTTAGGGCTTCAACTACCCGTAACGACAGTCATATAATGTTTGTATGGCAACCGGGACCGACGGCTTAACGTGCTCTCCGAGGCACGACAAGACCAGTGCAAATAGCCATATGCATATAAAAATTTGCATTAAGATGGGATCGAACACGCACCTCCTGCGTAGCAGTCGCGTTCACTACCAACATGCCATAGAGGTTGCCAAAGGCGAGCTTAACTCAATAATGTTCTCTCGCAGTTAACCTTTAGTGAGTATAAAGTTACTTCGATGAGTGAGTATCGTTAATATGACATTTTTAATATAGTTATACATACAAACAATTTTATGATTGTATATTTTTTTTTATACTATCACGCCTATATCCCCGAAGGGGTAGGCAGAGGTGCTAGCACCCACATTTCGCCAGTGTATATTTAGGTCCCAATGTAATAGGGGGCGAGCCTATTGCCATCAACCGGGCACTTATAAACCTGCGATAACTACACACATAACTTCGAAAAGTATCGTAAGTAGTCATTGGTGTGTGCCATGGTAAACCTGGGATCGAACCCGAGACCTCGTCTCAGCAGTCCACCACCCATACCACTAGGCTACCGCGGTTTCATTGTATTGGTTATCATGATTGTATTGGTATGATAAAATTCACCAACGAACGGGTTATTCAATTGGCATTTTAAATATTAATACGACTTTCATCGCCGACCACAGATAAATAATGTATTAGCAACATCATTATGACATTAACTTATGGAAGACATCATTACTTTTTGTGAGTACTTGGGGAAAACAGCTAACCACATTTTGTAACGCGATGGTCTAGACGAGAAACATGCTCAGTATAGAATTTTCACATAGTATTTTAGTCCTTTAGGCCATTAATATAGTGTTCATAATTGAAAGTGAAAAATTTAGCACTTAATAAGTTTGTCTTCAATACCATTCACTTATTAAGTGACTGATTAAATGACGAATTTGATGAATCATTTTTAAATCATGTGTGTACTAAATTCCAATACGTGGATTAGCTGTCACGCCACGTCAAGAAATGTATGTACGATTTCCGCTCATTGCAAATGTTTGAAATAACCTTTTAATATTTACAAGTTATGGATTGCTTGAAAGAGGCTAAGAAAGGACTGTCTATTTATGGAGAGAGTGGTTATGTCGGAATCAAATCGACTAAAACACACGCCGTCTTTGGGTCTTGAATTGCTGGAGGTGAGATAATACAAGACATATCTCTCGCAAAGAAGCGAGTGACTGAAGAAAAGACCTCTACCACAGATTACTAAACCAATTACAATAATAAAATACAGATACGAACGAAAACCACAGTCCCGATGAAAAAGCTTTTTATTTTCAGAAGACTAAAAAGCCGCCATAATTAAACCCTTTTATTTTGAAAACAGAATGGAACGTTCCAAAAATAAATGAAACAAATACCAGTAGAACGTTGTATCGAGTTAGATTCGATGATCATTCGTTTAACACATTATGTTGAGTGAGGCTATTATAGGCCACTTTGGCACCCCTATACAATCGAACGGTTTAGGGTTGACACGTTACTGAATTATAATGAATAATAAAATGTGTATATAATATTTTATAGGCTCTATTTCACCCAATTGACCATTTTTGATATAGGTTGGATGAGATTGGGTAGAGTATTCTTTCTCCGTCACTTTACTTAAATAATTCTCTAAAAATATATCATAAGTATATATTGAAAAACTAAGACAAATACAAATAGTATATTAATAATGTATTTCATATAGTAAATTGCAACAGTCGAACAATGACGGAGAAGTCGTAGAATGCTCTACCGTTACGTCACAAAGAACGTCATCTTCATCGTCACATTTAATCATTAACCATTATTGACCATTGTTCTTTAGCATGACGCATTACACACGAGCATGACGAGATATCCCAACGCTCAGCTACGTGACTTTCATATGTTGAAATAGGTACTTATATTACTAATTTATACGTCTTGTAATATAATATTTGCGTATTTCAGAGATTATTTTGTGAAGTTCCACTTCATGATTTGTGGTTAAAACCGCATGACACCATAGTTTTAATACCTGCATAAGACTCATGTAGCCACGGAATTTCCTTCTAATATTTTATTTTATTTACTTACTAATTTGAAGGTTTTTGGAGATGGATGAATGTACTTGTAGGTTTACCTATTGTACATAAATTGTGGAATATATCTTGGTCCTAAAACGTGCTCATAATAAGCTTTTTGGGTGTCTTTTGAAAATAGTTTGGCGTGCTACGATGATGAGCGGGCTCAAATCAACCTATAACTCATTTGATGCTCTAGTTTCTCTGGCAACTTGGGTTCAACATAATGTCCCCGGAGGGGATAGGTACTATTATTTACTATCTAGGATTCTTCTCCGCCTGATATAAATCTGTAGAGCCATAGCTAAAAAAAGTCCTCTAGTTGTACTTATTTTTTTTTTTTTAATTTTCTATAATTTGCTCAAATTTGGAACACAAACATTAGTAAAATTGAATGAATATTAGTGACAACCCTATTCCCCAAGTAGAGGGGCCCACAATGCACTGATTGTGTAGTTCATAAAGTACGCATCCAAATAACTAGGGTCGGGACAAATGCGCACTCAATGATTCGACAATTAAATTGTGAATTTATTGAATTAAATTGTTTAATGTGTGCCGCTTCACTGTGTTCTTTATCTACTAGTTTTGGGAAGTGCCATGTTTGCTTCAACACTTATTTTTTTTTAATAATAATGCAGTCGTTATTTCCTGATCTTCTTTGAATAATAGTGTAGTATTTGTTACTATTTTCCTTCTACTGAAGTAAACTATTTAGTTTTTTATGAATCTTTTTGTAAGAATACGTAAATATTCAAGCTTGTCCGATTCAAAGTATGAAACGCCGTTAATACTTTTTTTATCTATAGCAAAGTATATATAAGATGGCAATGTAGTTACCACTACCTTAATAAGAAGAGTAGTGTGTTTTTGGTTTTAAGTGGGTAGGTACGTATGATTTGAGCTAATATGACATTATAAATAGTGTATAAATACCTACGAATCAAAGCAATTATTTACTAGTAATGCACGGTATTATTAACCGCATATTGGCGACATGGTTCTACTACTGAAACAATCGTGTCGCATTTCTACCAGTTTTTCTGTTCTGTGCTGACCCCAACTCCTTTCTAAAGTCCTGAAAGCGTTGGCACATTTTATTCAACGAATTTCATTGAATAAACGTGTTTACACAAATAGAAAATTGAATGATAGGCGCGCCCTCGTCGCATCTATAGTTTCGCGTTACAAGTAAAAAGCAAGCTTTGAGAGGTCCGGTTTTGGTATTCCTTTTTATGTCCATTAGGGATACTTTTATATTGCTATCGTTGGGATGGTTTAATCATGAGTGAGCGATGGGTTCTCTTTCCTCCCCCAAAATAGTTACTATGATTCAAAGGTACGGGACCAGCAGTATACACTGTTGCAGTCGTGGGTAACAGTTGATATTACACGTATATTTACGTGATCTTGCTAGATATGAAGACATTAGTGTGTTTATTCAACGAATTTCATTGAATAAACGTGTTTACACAAATAGGAAATTGAATGATAGGCGCGCCCTCGTCGCATCTATAGTTCATCTGTGGAACCTAACGAACTAAGGCGCGAAGCATTCATTCCTATTCACTCACATTCATCTTTTTCACATTCGAGACACATCTATGTTTGTACTTTGGTTAAAATATAACATTAAAACTGTTCGTTAAAAGAATTGTACCATTACTATAAAGATCCTTAACAGTTTTTGGCGACCGTGAGTAAAACTACCCAAATACCCAGATCAGCAACAGTAGTTCCCCATTTGAAACTACCCAAATATAAACTGTTGATTTCGATTAGAGAAATTCAGTCTTCAAGTAAAACGTCCAAGTTCTTGCTTCACTATGATTATTGGATCCGTAAAATCCGATCCGTCACAGCGGGTTAGTAGCATATGTAAATACGCGTCAGTAACATATTTAATAAAGCACCCTCATACTGCGGTTCGACTCCCGTTTAGTTAACTTAGTATTAAATATGATATTTTTCCATATCATTGTGCGGGATTGAGGGAGATTGGGACGAGTTTATGCAAGAGTGTAAAAGTGACAACATGTCTAATTTATTAATATAAAATGCTAAGGTTGTTTTATTTATGACTCTGTTAATCTAATACGGCTGACTCGATGTGGCTATTATTTGCGCTGAGATAAAACCTGAGTCGCTTTGTAGCGGTCCTGAAGATACCTGTGTAGTGTGACATCATATTATTATCTCCTCGGGTAAGAAGTCTTTTTAGTTGGTTTTAGGGGACCGGTTTGACTTTCTTTTTTATGTCAATTAGGGATATTTTGATATTGCTATCGTTGGTATGGTTAAACCGTGAGTGACAGATGGGTTCTCCTCTCTCCCCCAAAATAGTTACTATGATTCAATTCAGTCGTGGGTAACAGTTGATATTACACGTGTACTTACGTGATCTTGCTAGATAGGTAGACATTACTGTATTAGTAGATAGGCTGTATTATAAAAAAATACAATATAATTAAAAATATTTGTGCAATCTCCTGTAACACCATCCTAACACCAAAAGCTTAACTAGCTCAACAGAGAAAACACAATAAATATGGCTCCCCTCTGATTTCGTTCACTCATTCATTCATTAATGCATTTGTCATAAAGTCGTAAACTATATTACTTTATACGAGGGTGGGATATAGTGATTTTTTCTTAATTTCCGCCAACGATTTAGCCGAGGGATGAAATTTGATTTCGTGCGATAGTGTATAAATGGAATGAGATTTGATGAGAATTTATTTATAGGAGCGATTGAAGTTAACAAACCGGTCTCCATTGACACTGAACATAATACTGGTGTAAAATAAAATTATTATAAACTTTCAAATATGGAAAATGATGTCAAATAATATAAAAAAACCTTTTGAACTGACTTCGGCGGGGGGAGTCCATAGAGATTTCCGTATGGGGAAAAAAAGGTTGAAGTCATTTAATGACAAGATTTAGATACTCTTAAGTGCTCCACTGCAAGTGAAATTCTCGAAAGTTTTTGGTACTCACTTGAATAGTTAGTACCTACATGTGGACCAAAGTCCACTATTAAGTAATACCTACTGCAACCTAAAGTTCAATATGCCAGAATCTTAAAAGTTATATATGGTAGTGCCCAAGCGTAGTTAGACGTTGTATTACGCATTGTACATAGAACTCCAAATAGCTAGTAAAATGTGGAAATTAACACACTTCTATCACCATATATATATATATATATATACCAACACCTACATTCTATGACTATATAAAAAAAATGTTACCACACCATCGACTCGATACAATTTATTTTATTTTTATCCGTTTCAAATATAATGAACAGTTGCTTAGCTTAACTAATAGCCCCACTCTTAAATCTATTATCGCACGATCTACAAATCATTAATAACGGGTTATGAATGACCAGTTAAAATTGTATAGGACACCCAAACATCTGACGATCTTAGAGAAATGCGTGCAACACATGGTTGCCAGCCTTTTCATCGCTTCACTCATCATTTATCATTATTCTATCTCTGTCTATCATCAATCATTAAAATGAGACTTAAAGAGAGAGAAAATGAAGTGATGGCGCGTCACAAGAGTAAATACGATACGGCTAATGATACAATTAATGATAAATTATATTTCGAATTTTAAATTTTACAGTTGGTGAATGAATAGTGATTCCTTTAACAACAATTTCTATTGATTGAGTTTGAATGTGGAATTCGGCGTCGGCATGTCTGTGACATTGGTGTGAAATGGTGGGATATTGATTTCGGGTACTTTAAAACCATTTAGTGGAATAATGATATTGTAAAATTCATTGAATATTGAAGGGTTAGGATCCCTAGAGACCATTCATTGATAATTTTACACTATTTTTGTAACAATTAAATTGTACTTTACAATTTATTCAGCATGTATTAACAGAAAAGAAATGACGAAAAGATAAATTGTAAAGGAGAAACTTGAGATCCTATTGCCGATATAAATGCAAGAGACTATTAATTTGACATATCCAACGAATAAAGACATCGCAAAATCACGACAGTGCAGCAGTGATTTGAAGTGTTTTACGCGAAACCTACGAGTGCTAGGTATAACTTTTTTATTATTATTAGTATTTAGAAAGGAGGTTAAGGATCTTATCATTGCTCAGACATGAATTAATATCCACATTTCACCATCCCGTCAGTAATGCACGGGAAGAGATGGGGTGGCCCAAATTCTATTCAGCCGGGAAAGGAGAAGGAAAACTATTAAGTAATCCAATGTGAAAGTTTGGATGGAATTTCATTACTCAATAATAACAGAATAGCTGAACGTATCTGTATAAAAGTCTGATAAAGTGTTACTTGTTAGTGAATTATGTTATTATTAGAATTATTTCTTTAACTGTATTTTTAGTTAACAGTTCATAGTAAAATGTATTCCTACTTTATTATAACTTCTCAAGCATAGAACTCAATAGATTTTATGGTTAAAAAAGCCTATAAACATACATGATAAATTAGAATTAAGAACATATTCTAGGCATTTTACTGACTTACGTTGGTGGTCTCATAAACTTGCGTACATAACAATTCTAAATTTAAAAAATTGACATAAAATCTATCTGTTCAGAAATCGAAATAAATCTAAAAGTATCCCATTAAAATTACCTAATATATTGAACAAGTTGGATGTATGAATGGGCGGCTTTATATTGAAGAGGGGATCATTAAAATCAAATCCCGTAACAAATGTACACGAAATGTGTATTGTTATATTTGTTATATAACATTTTAGTGGTTAGAATGTTATTTGTAATAAATTACGGAATAATTCGGGAGTACCAACAAATAAATTCTTAATAAGGTGTCGTTAAACTTTATTATTTAGTTGCTGACTCCACTTAGAGCCATTGTGGTAGATTTTTTATTTCTCTACGCATCTGGTGTGTAGTATATGCAAGAATAATAGAGGCAAAATGTTATGATAGTGGATTTTTTATT
Source organism: Pelosia muscerda (assembly GCA_963691645.1). Taxonomy (NCBI): domain Eukaryota; kingdom Metazoa; phylum Arthropoda; class Insecta; order Lepidoptera; family Erebidae; genus Pelosia; species Pelosia muscerda. The sequence goes on from OY829121.1 coordinate 6,909,017, forward strand.
ATTTATTTATTAGAAAAAAAAGTTTACTTTTCACGTTGTTTATTTTTGACAATAAATATTAAGTAAATCTTTAGATCGCTGTATAAATATTTTATAACTGAAAAATCCGTTTTTCATTTTATAAAATATGGCCTTAGTTTATAGTATATACATATACATGTATAATGTATCATCTTTTTAACGCCAGAAAGGCTATGGGTATAAATTAAAAGTCAATAGGGAACTAGGAAAATAAATATAATATACATATTATTATAATTTATTTGATATGAGTGTAACGAAAACATTTACAAATTAAACACACAATAATATAATAATATGCACATTACCTTTACATTACTTTTGACCGATTTCATAGTAATTGATAGGTATTGCGTCAATTTATAATTTACGCTCTCTCTTATGTTTTAGTTGTACTTTACAGCTAATACGGTTATGGAAGGTACGGAAACGGTATAAAACGAAGAACAATGTGTCACATAATACAATCTTTATTTTCGAGAAAACTATTTATTGAGACGGACGAACTAGTGAGATATATATTATTGCACGTTTAATTCCATACATACCATTAAAAAAACATGTCATAATTGTACTCTAAAGAATTACAACATAATATGGAAATACAGTTTATGAGGTACATATAATTGATGGCCTTTTTTCTATGTGGCAATCTGAAAGATACATCTAAGAGAGACAACCATGGGAAGGTGAGAACTATTTGAAGGAAAAATGTCTTAATCGCACGAGTACTACTACTGTCATAGTACTAAAGAAAGCCATCCTATTTTATCTGTCGTGTTCGCGTATACTGCAGCCAGCGACAATATTTTATAGTTTATAGAGCGTCAGCCATTGTGCTACCGTTGAGCCGAGCTTGTTTATTATTTGATGCACAGCTAAACGTTGTCAAACGTTACTTGTATTACATAATAATAATAATTTTGACTTCCAGTGGCTTCCGTGTTCGTTGTCGTAGTCCATTTTAAGCTTTTTTATTGTTGTTTTTTTAATACGCGCGTGAATGTATTACCCGTATATGGACGATTGAGGACCTCTTTAGTTTAGTCTAAGATCAGGAGTTCGATTCCCCTTCAATGATTTGTGTTATTTGAAATTGATATTGGCTTGTAAGAAACGGCGGTAGCTTAGTGGTTAAGGAGTCGGCCTTACGATCGAGAGGTCCCGGGTTCGAATCCTGGCCATTACACTACCGACGTGAACCCACTCCTAACACAAGTATTTGAGCTTAGCTGGAGGTGTTAAAGGGAATATTAGTAACTACGGTTGCTAATATTCTTTAAAAAAAAATATCAAAGTAATTTTAGTTATTCGCATTCTAGAACCCATAATATAAGCAGGTCTGACTATACATACTAGATAGAGTCTAAGATTAAGGTCTGAGACTGGTTTTCTTTTCGAATTTATGAAGTCAGAATGAAACTACACTGCCTTTAGCATGGAAAACTATCGGATTCGTAATGTAGAGCGTAATGTAATCGCGGAATATTGCCACTGTCAGGCTTCACACACACCCACACACACACACACACACCCACACATACACACACAGGTTTACAGTAGACAGGCTGGCTATCGTCATGCTCCGCTCTCTCGATATATTGCTAATTAAATACTTCTTCGTGCTACCCATGATTTGATTAGGGCAAATCATGGGAGGGAAAAATAAAAACATGGGCTACGGACTATGTCCTGACAAGTTTTGAATGCAAGCGGGATTGGCGCTCGGCAATATTTTGCCATCAAAAGAAACATACGAACATTTTACGCAACATTGACACCGATATTTAAAAATGGAACAGTTTCAAATAAATATTCAAAGCAATAAATAACAGAAATGCCACAGATGATAAAAAATAATAATGGCTCCTAACACTGTGTTCTAATTATGAAAATGTGTTTCGTTACTAATCACCCGTCCTCGTAGCTTGACACTTTTGCCTAATTCAATTGTAAAAAGTAAAAAAGAATTTTAGGTTGCTTCTTGAGAGGAATTACATTACCTCAGTATAGTTACCGACATATATCTTGACCCACAAATGTGGTTAAAATGTACTTACTCTATATGTACATTACGCATTGGGTGTATTTTGAGGATCGCACAGGGCGCTACGGCTGTGGAGGAGTTTAAATCCATCAATAATGGTTTATACGCTTGCGTCAGGGCCTTGTTCCACTGCTGAATTGGGGTCAAGACATAAGAACTATAAGTACAGTGTTTATCAAACTTATCCACGGCTCCATGTAGGTACCTACTTTTTCCGTGGTCATACCTCCTTGGACTTCCACTTAGCGGAGTTAAAGAGGAGGCTGCTATTTCGGATCCGTTCAATGTTTCAGCATCTGACTTTTTTACCTAACTACGAGAGGCAAACCTACACCAGCCAACGTCAAATACTGGTTTGCAAGTGAGTGTGACTTGGATACGATAAGACCTTAGTAAGGTTTCCGTCCACCTCTTAGTCCGGACTCCAAACTTAGTCCTCATTTTCCAGACAAACTACAATAATTTTTGTGGACTTCGATATTTTCTGTGAAGCGACTGCATGACTTCAACAATCCATTCTCCTTCTCAATTTCTGCATACCCAAAACTATTATATTTACCTACTTAGTTACTCTTATATATAAAATTAACTTAATTAAAACTATCGTAAACAAGGTTCGCAACTAACAAAGCGGAAACGAAAACCCCGAAATCATTCATTTCTTGTAACAATTAACATTCAGACATTAAAAAAAAACTGGCGCCAGAGTGTCATAGGTCACTTCCACGCCCCCGGGTCCCCGGCCGCCCCGGGCTCAAGAATCAATCGCGCCGACGTAATGAACCATACAAGTTGGGTCACATCCTGTGGTCACATGTACAAATAACGTATCGGCAACATTAAATACCGATTTCTAGAGAATTACGGTATTATTTTTCTGCGATAACGGTTCTTTTTTTAAACTTTATTGAGAAATAATTTGTGTCGAATATTCTTGGCGCCAGAAATGTTTGTGACGTCACTTGAAAAACTTAGACACATATTTCAGAAGTTTACTTAGTCTTGAATCTCCGTTTACCAGGTCTCAGGACAGATTCCCCGAGTCTGCAGGGGTGCGAGGGATATGCTTGCTGCTATTCCACCTCTGGCAACTAAAGACCCAAAGACGGCGTGCGTTTTAGTCAGTTCGAGTCCGACATAACTTCTCTCATCGGCTCCGGTGGGTTTGATATACGTGGGGATTTAAAAAAATAGGTCTTAGAACAGATTGTATTCTAGAAATATGTTTGCTTAGATATTTAATATGATCGTCCATCTCCAAAATCAAGTGTTATTCCTGAACAACGCTCAGTTGTGAATTGGCACTAACAATGATCTGTTTTTATTTATGCCTTAGAAACTCGAATCATACCTATCTATTTCAGGCGAATTATCTTTTAGGGCAATTTTAGAATATTGCGTAAGTACCTAATGATTTCTCGCTCAAGAAATGATTAGGCGATCTGTATGAATGCTTACGCGACTTTCTAGAAAATAGGCCTAAGAAAATATTACATTGGCGCATAAACGTAACGTCGTAATTTTTTGAACAGGCTTTTTTAGGAAATAAAATAGCTGTAGTAACGTATAGTGAAACGCCATGTTTAATAATAGATTTCGTTTATCAATTTTATATTCATCGTTAAAATAATTATTTCAATTGTTCCATTTACCCTATTACGTTATATATAAATAAATTAATCAGTTACAGTAATCAGTAACACGGCAACAATGGCCGTCAACTACAAAATAATAATCGGATCATGGGAATTCACGTTCAATATTATAAACAACGTTATTTGTGCAAAATTAGTTAAATATTGTTTGTTCTAATCTCCCGTCTAACAGGCAGTGACCACAAATCAAGGTCACTACAGTCTCTTATCGAAATACCCTTTCTTTTCTTAATTTATTTTATTTAATCGTGCGAAAAATTTCCACTGATTCCCTCCTTCCCGCCGGAGCCGGTTATGTCGGACTCGAACCGACTAAAATGCACGCTGTCTTTGGGTCTTTCTCTTTTCCTTCCCTGAACCTGGAGAACCAGTGAATGCCTCAATTGAGAATATTAAAGAAAATATATGCCATGGTTACTACCATTATTCGTGGTGTTCAAACAGATGACAATTTCCCTTCTGCCCCTGGTCCTTAAAAACCAGTGTGCGTATTGTCTTGGCGAAGTCATAGCTTATAGATCTCTCTGTACTAAGTATTGAAAAATTGAAATTAAAAACTCTATCCTGACTAAGTCAGTTCTAGTTTGGTAGTACCTATCCGTCACAGAGATGGCCCCCTTCACGTGTAGGGACCACAGTCCCCCCCGATTCCTTTGCCATGATATGAAGAGGCACATTAATACTGGATTAATTGGTGCGGTGGGCGTAGAAGCACCAAAGTGTGGAAGGGTGTCAAATTTTTAAGTTTACTTTACTGCAGTTTCTTAAAATAGGTATGATAAGGGTACTTTAAGAAACTGCAGTAAAGTAAACTTAAAAATTTGACACACTCGTATTTAAATCAGTAACAATATTCAAACAAGTCTTACCGAAAGGACACAAAAGCCGTGTGTGGAACGTAACTGGCAATAATTCAAATTTGAATTTGGAACGCAAGCGCGCAAATCCAATAACGAAGTGTGTCGCCCGCGCATACGATTGTGCTACCAGTGCGATTTGCGGCCACACGTAGCGCTACTACATGAAAGAAAAGGCTTGTTATTAGTTGTTATTTCAAGAATAATATGATTTGTATGAAAATTGTAATCAATTGATGAAAAACCGCGGTAGTCTAGTAGTATGGGTAATGGACTGCTGAGACGAGGTCTCGGGTTCGATCCCAGGTTTTACCACCAATGACTTTTCGATCCTTTTCCAAGTTATGTGTTTATTAATTATCTCAGGTTTTATAAGTGTCCGGTTTCCCAAGGTTTAATCGATTCAGTAGTGGTTTTGCCGTGTAAATAAAAGCAGACAGACGAACAAAATTAGTTTCGCATATAGGTATAATGTTGGTAGATGTAGAATAATAGAGATTAAATGAGCATGTCGCATGTCGATCGGTGCAAATATCGATCGATTTGAGATCATAGACATTAATACTGAGACACAAAATTCACTGATACATATTTTTAAGGCTCATATTATCGATAGGTTCGCGTTTGACCACTATCTCTCCTGGTGGTAAGTAATGATGTGGACCGTAGAGCACGCTTACCCAGAGCTTGTCATTTCCTTCTAACATCCCGGAAAACGCTTAATTCAACTGAAATATACTTTCTTAATATTGCTTATAATACTGCTGAATTAATAAAGGACAAGATATCAATACATGAAAATTTAGATGCCCTATAAATAAAAAAAAATCAAATTCCAAATTTAAAATTCATAATTTAACATAAACCCAAAGTAGCCATATTTATCCGCACATCGTTAATATTGTCAGATAACAAATTGTCGTTGAAATGTAAACTTTATATCGACGAGCCACTGAATAGAATCACTTATTAATATTTGGCTGGGGGTCATTTTTCACCCATTCACTGGCGATCGGCGACAAAGGGTTAGTCAGTTGGATCGGCCACCGCCTCAATATTTAACGTGTTCAGCGATATTTATGACTTGTGGGGTCCGTCCGACCGACAGCGAGTGTTTGATAAGCGGAAGATATGGTGACTTTGGCTTGGGGGAATGATATTTGATTTCTTGTCTAAATTTTTCCCCACCTTCGTTTTTGTTAAAAATGGCGGAATGTGTGATATTCAAAAATATTTTTAGAGGTGTAAATTGGTTAACTCCTCTTTCTGATCATCATATTATCAACTTCATAGCAATTGTTCAGTGCACACTGTCGAGTCTGGGGTCCTTTAATTGCTTTATTGGTATGTCGGCTTATCCGGGAGCAACGGCAACCTGACCCTGAAAGACGACAACTTTAAGAAGAAAGTTTGCATCAGGACGTCGACCTTTATAATATTAACATCTAATTATGGAGTAAAACGATATGTCCAAGTAAAACCCAATTATTGCGTAGGTAACTATTATAACTCGCTCGCACTAAAACCTCACCTTCGCAATATTTAATTTTCACTGACAAAAGGGTTGCCGCGTTCCGCTAACGACTCGAAAACTTTTTTATTACATTTTTGGCAAAGGAAGCTAATCCTGGAGCCTCGTTAAGTGATTCCTGAGATTAATGTGCGGTTAATGAGGCCGTATGCGGCCGTGACCGATGTCTGATTTTATTTACCTGTCGTTTCAATTTTCGAACGATATCGAAATATGAAATCAACCAATATTTATCTCAATATATTGTGATTTATTCTAAGATGAGTAAGACTAAGTTCAATGTTTGCAATTTTAATGATTAAACTGCTCGAGGAAAAAAATTACTTACAAATTTTGAATTTCTGATCCTTTTAATAAATAAGCTATGGACTAAGAGTTTGATACCTAGACGCATTTGACGCGCAACACGTGACGCTCCAAAAGTTGCACGATGTTTGTTATCTGACGCGCAACATCACATGCGACAGTTTGTTTGATCAACGATTGATAAATCTGTGGATAGCTAGGTTTCACTATGCTACGTGTATTTGTATAACAATATTGTGCAACAAAAGGTCCTTACAGGGTCGGCAACATTAGTATGACATATCTGATGGGCACATCCACAGGCCACGGTAACCGCTTCCCTTCAGGTGGACCGTGTTCTTGCCTACCACCTAGTATTCAAACAAAATTTCCGAACAAAAACTGTTCCAATTTCCACACTATCTCAATCATACAACAGCGCACTTCCCGTAAGTAGAAAGAGACAGCAATATATATTTGTAACCTATCAATAACTGCTTAACTTGTTATGACAAGGTAACGTTCTTTGTCTCATATTTTGACTAATGCTCAATTCACACCGCGGTGGAATGGAAAGAAAAAATTTTTAGGTACAAAGCATAATGAACTTTATTGCAAATGCGATATGATCTTAGTTAGCAAAAGTCTTAAGACAACACGACGATTCCGCGGAAGACGCGAAACCTTTTTTGACTCGTATAATTCTGTATGTTATACACTTGACATAAAGTTTATTATGCTTTGTACTTACAATTTCGTTCGCTTCCATTCCGCCGCGGTGTAAATTGAGTCTAAAGCTAGCTCTGATTGAACACACCCCACGTTCGTACAACAATACAATTATTTCAATAAGCACCTAATCAACGGACCACTGACGCAAATACGTGTGTAGGTACATCTTTAATTTTTAACAGTCCGTGTCGATTTCTCGTAAACTACAAACAATGAGACAAAAAATACAGAGAACGTATGCCGACTGTACTAAGGTTCTGTAGATAAAAAACTGTTTATGGGAAAATAGGAACTTCTAACTTTGAAGTTCATACTTGTCTAAGTAGATATAAAAGATGTCTAACTTTTAGTACACCTACCCGTTCGGGGACTTACAGGCATAAATAAAAAAAAATGTATGTTTAAACAAACTCGTCGGCTAAAAATTTAAATTCAAAAAATTGAGAGGTGCTAGGTGGCTGTACGCATATTTGATCCTACGTCTTTAATTCTAAACATTATTGTTAGAACAAAGACACTCAAAATTAAAATCCTTAAATAATAAAATGTTCGTTATAGAAATTTAAACTCAACCACGGTTTAGCGATGCTAACGATAAGAAAAGCAAAATATCATAATTGTCATAGAACCGCACCCTTCAAAGCAAGTAAAAAGATTTCTTACCCGAGGAGATATTATATTGTCGTGTGTACAACATTCCGCAAGTTTTAGGTACGTGTTTAACCCCTACACGAGGCATCTTCAGGACCGCTACATAGCGAGATGTAATGCCCACTTAAATATCTTATCCTTTGTTAAATTTTATTTATGGAAAGTAGTTCTACAAATTACCTAAAGTACGATCTATAACTAACTGACTGCTTAAAACCTTTTTGTGTTCGCCATATACGTTTAAATATACCTAACTGCGAAAGACTAGGCACATTAATTAAATTTCCACAAGTACATTCTAACAATATATTTGTGCAAGCATAAATTTGCGCAAGCATTAACGTATGTAGCTACTATTACGAGTAGAGTCAGTAAGCGGTTACGTTACGGTACCCTGAAAGTTTTCACCTGACAATAGTTATCTAACGATTATTGAGACCACACCGCATCGAGTTGAATCGATTAATCGTCTGCCGACCGCGATCAATCGATTGATTTATAAAACAAACTCTTTTATACGCTCTTTATTGGATTATACGCGTTTCTACGCGGGGTTCTTTTTAAATTTCGAACAAATAACGAGCTAATGAGTAACTGTGAATGTTAAATTATTCATTTGTGGTTATTTTGCGAAAAGGCAAATGGCGATTGGTGAAAGGTATTAATTCTAAATTTGATTTTTTTTCTTTTGTAATATATCCGATTGATTGATAGATATGTTTTTTTATTTTATTAGTTAGTCTTCACACCTCATATTGACACAGTAAAGGAAAGAAGAATTCTTTCAACAATTTTTACATGTTTGAGTTACATTTATACAAACATCTGCTCAAATTTTCATATTAGAATGATTCTAACAGCTTCTTGTTCACTTATACCACCTATAATCAAGAATATTCTCGCATGAACAACGGTCCCCGTCGGTATCCTTTGTGTTAAATAAAGACATGTACCAATTTTGAATTTTGGTTAATTAAATTACTTTCTACTACCACACAAGTTAAAATATCTCCTGATAAGAGCCAAAGAACTCATAGATTATGTTTCACAACCATTATTTACCACTAAACACATTATCAGTCCTCATTACTAAGTAAAAACCTATGTCTAATTACATGAAATTCTCTTAATTAACCCAAGAAATGTCTAGTTTAACCTTGCCACTGATACTTATCACGTAAACTACACAATTTTTTACATCAATATCCATTACTGACTCGCTATGAGAGAAACTGAAACAGTATCATATATAGCGTTCGATGTATGTTGAAGTGAAGAGTAAACTCGATGAAATTTGTTTGTGTTGGTGGGTGGTGATACAATGCTGGGTAGATGTGTAAGTTGGGTTCCGCGCGCAGATGTGTGAGCCACTCGTTAGTGAACATGCGTTCTGCCTACATCTTAATTAAGAGGACGTACGGTACCCGGTACGGGAGTAAGAAAGTACGGGGACTATTCAGATTACGTTGCGCGTTCGTAATACGATGTGTTCGAGGAAAAATAAAATGAGAAGAGTTCTTGGTTCTATAGTCGACCTCTAGCTTGGCTGGGACAGATTTGATGCGGAGGGCGAAAGATAGGAATCAGTGACGCTCATTGAGAGATGCCTATGTCCAGAAGTTTGGTTAACTTTGGTTAGTATACTTTTTTAATATTCGCTATTATTAATTGTAGATATTTTGTTAGTTATTTTTGTAAAGATAAGTATCTAAGTGCTTCTTCAAAAGAGGTGTAAGGGATATTATGCAATACTTATGAATGTATTATTCATATTTTAAGCCTTCTAACATAACTCATATAATTATACCTGGGTACATTATTATATTCTTCTCTATTTATCATTGCACTTAACCGATTTCGTCTTGCGGCATTCTCAAAGGTTTACTTTGACAGTTAGAACTTTTTAGATGATTATAACCATAAAACTATTTTACCGCCGTAATTTTGGCCGTCCGTACAAACTTATTAGGTCGAATATTGATGAGCAATTAAGCTCGGTGTTGGGAGCAATCTCGGAGGCGCGAGATAAGCGCATTTGTTGTGCCCCTCAACACTTATGCTAATACCCCGGCGTTGTCCACCATCCGGCTGGGCCACCGGAATTGGAAACCGGACCGGACCGGACCGGCGTGGTGGTCACGGTGGTCCTAATTATTATTACCGAGATAATATTAGATTTGTTGCCTTTTTTAGAATTAGAATTTCTAGTTTTAAATATAAAATTACGTTTGCTGTATAAATGTCTACTAATCGTTACTATAATTATAATAGACCAAAATCTTACCATAACACTTTGGCTACCAACCTTGAGAAATATCTGCATACGAGATGCACATGGCGTTAAGTCCGCCGCTGTACAATTATATTTGATTTGTGCAAAAAGTTTCAGCAAATAAAAAGAAACTACGTTTAAAAACCCGACTTCAAAAAGTAAAAGGCAAAAAAATTAAATAAGGTTTTAATTCAATAACAATTTAATAACAACTAAAAACCCTTATTTATTAAGACCATTATTTTATATTAGAACATAGAGAGGTCGATTAAAATTTACATGTCAAAACACAGATAAATGTTTATAAAATTATAACTACCTACTGGTCCAAACAACATAAAGTTTTTATAGTACCAAATGGCAAATATTTTGCATTGAACTAAAAAAGAATCACTCGAATCGGATCATAAATCTCCGAGTAGGTAATCGGTGTAACATACCTACATAAAAAAATATCAATCCAATTGAGAACCTCCTCTTTTTTGGAACTCGGTTAAAAAATTAATTAAAAATACATACAGAAATTAATTAAATTACTATAACTATCCATTTGGAGTTCGTGGCTTAGGCCCTTCAGCGGTCGACACCGCCGCGGCCGAAGCCCCAGAATCCAAATTTGTATTATTTCCTATTTTACCTCCGTCCTCCATGAACGCAGGCCTGAGGGTGAAGGATGGAACCGCCAGTTACCCCAGCAGAAGCAGGTCGTGGCGGTAAAGTGCGTCCCATGAGCCATGCATCTGAACCCTGAATCTAGAAATCTCTACGGAGGGTGTAGAGAACCCATGCGGTGTCGTACAGTCACCTGCAATAACATGTACACACTTTGGAACCTCGTCACAATAATAAATGACATGAGACGTTAAATTCGACAAGTTTAATGTGAGAAAGTTCTAGAACGTATACATATTACTGCAGGTGACTGTACATGGTACCTACAAGGTGACTAAGGGATCTCATCCATGACCCAAGTCAATAATAATGCCCGGAATACGGTAATAGGCTCACCTCCTATTATGTGGGGCCGAATATAATGCTTGATGAAATGTAGGTTATTTGAGTATGATGTAGTTACTTCACCTCTGCTTATCCTGGAGGGAAATGGGGGTAAGTATATATAAGGATGTATTTCATCAAATCCGACTTCCTAGCAAGCTCATTTACGCTGCTAATAAAAAAAAATTAAAAGTGTGGGAATGTTTTTAACTCGATCACGCGGCAATCAAATTGTTGAACGTACTTTATGCAAGACTCAGAAGCAGATGAAAAAGATATAGCCTATAACCCGCAATAATACATAAGCTTATTTTGTTCATGGTATAATGCATTCACATGAATTCCATACGGGCGGAGCAGCGAGTAAGGCGCCCGCGACTGTAATATTATTCGTCAAATGGGATATCGACACAGTTTACAAACAGCTCATCAAAATGCGATACAATTTTACTGTTATTACAAGTACATAATAGCACCGGGTTCACTAGATCTCCCATACAAATGCGAACAATAATTTCTATTAGGCACACAGCCATAACTCATAATTGATACAATTCTACACAAACGAATGATTGTTAGCGAAATGAAACGGACATTTCGCCTTCACAAACACCTTTCTTTTACTCTATGACTTATCGATTTCCCTCGTAAAATTTATGAAGATTACCACCGACAATCACGCCTACTCTTAAGAAATCAATGGACACTCAAGCTTCGCTCGTGGCAAAGATTTATTAGTTCCTATTCGAACATAATCTCAACTAATTCACCGTAGAAAAACCTCGGGTTTATAGCCACCTGGACAATCGCTCCTTTGTCACTCGCCTCAATATATTTTAAATGACTGCGAGACGGCCTCTCGTGAAGCCGATCCCATTGTGACTGACGATGGACGTTCCTTTTTCGTAATCGAATGCGGGATATTTATTTTGAATTAAGAATAATTTCTTTTTTAGCTGCCGTCTGTGGACGTGTGCCGCGCATTAGTGGCCTTTGTTGACGCGGTATTAATGAACTTTGAATATCGAATGGTCTTTTTCTTTTTTTGAGGGTAGGACTACCGCGTCGTTGTTGAATATTATTCCAAATATGTCGCTTGTTAAAATATTTTTCACCTATACAAAATGAGCAAGGTGCATTTGTCGTGTAAGAACTTTGGGTGTGAGTAAAAATGATTCGAATTTTAGACATGACCATTTTGAGTCACTTACGACAGTAGGTGATACTCGTATAGCTATTCCGTGGTTACTTGGAATTGGCAAATACGGATATTGCAAAAAGTTATAAACCTCTTTCCTTTTTTTATACCACTTAGGTGGCAGACAAGCACGCGACTTACCTGATGGAAATTGGTCACCGTGGAGCTGATTAGTTAGTTAGATTAGTTATTGAAGATTTGCAGCACTAGGAGCTTCACATTCGTGCCGTTGGCGACGACCATAAAGAGAAGAGGGGGGAAGTTCTGTCAGTGCAGAAGACAAATAGGGTTTCTCTTTCTTCCCACTGATAACACAAAACCTCTCCCATGAGCTCTGGCTACCCTACTCACCGCATGTTACAAATAAACATATTTATTTACGTAAGTATTATTTTTAAATTTATAAAACTTTAAATAGCTTTCTAGATTGAGGTGAAAAGTGTATATATTTCACATGAGAGAGAGAAAGAACATAGAATAAAAACAATAAACAAGAATAAACGTAATTTTACCGCGCTTTTACTACTCAGTTAAACAACTTATTTTACAAAACTACCCTATTCAAAAGGAACAAAGCTTCTCACAATATGCTTATTAGAAAGAGAAGCGCTCTTAGCTTTTAAGTCAGTTCACATTGTTTCACAGAAACAAAATGGCGCCGCGCTTTACGTTTTTAACACCTCGCTAATTGAGCTGCTTACTTTGTCCTTTAACGACGAATGATCTTATTAGCTTTGTCGAAAGTGTACTTGTGAGCTTAAGAGTTTTAAGTTACATCTAAGACAAAGAAGTAATTTGTGTTTTGTTTTGTGGGTACTTTTTGTTACAAGACGCCATTTTGTCTATTCACAATATAACATAAACTCACACCTTTATCTCCGAAGGGGTAGGCAGAGGTGCTAGCACATTTCGCCAGTTTATGTTTAGATCCCAATGTAATAGGTGGCGAGCCTATTGCCATTAACCGGGCACTTATAAACCTGCGATAAATACACATATAACTTCGAAAAGCATCGAAAAGTCATTGGTGTGTGCCATGGTAAATCTGGGATCGAACCCGAAACCTCGATACACAATATACGTCATTGAATACTCCACAAGAGGTTAATTGGTAGTGCTTGTACGGTAATAAATTTCTTTGCGATAAACACACCAAAATATTTTTCTCCAAATATATTTAGCTGCAACATTTTCGGTTATAAATTAATTTGCAGCATACCCAGTTTCTTTTACAAAGTGCCCGAACGTGGTACCGAAAAACATAGTTGACGAAATATGGGTGTTTAATTACACCTCTGCCTACCTCTTCGGGAATTACGGGCGTGAGCATATTATGTATGTATGAGTGTCATTGAAGATATCTATTGTGATACACGGAGGTATCAATAAAAAACAATTGTGTACTTTTCAAGATATGAGGGTCAATATTATGAATATTAAGAAAATGAAACCTGTTTTCAATTCCATCTGGATCTTATTATAATTTTCGAAATGTCAACGCGGCACGCAGAATAACTGTGCAGAATTTAAGACGTGAAGAAAAGTTTTTGAATGCTTTAGACTTACTTGCTTAAGCTTACTGTCTTTTGCCACCAACAGTCAGTGTTGCCATTTAAATAAGGAATTACCCATTATTAATATCGTCCGAGTGGGATTAACAGGTTAACTTGTGAAAAGATCGATAAGGCTAAGAGCTAAACCCATTAAGGATTTCTCTTGAGCGTGCACGTTGAGGGTTAGGACCTCGGGCTATTCTGCAATTTATGTACATTTTTCGACATAGAAAGCATTCGGTGTTCCGTATGTCGCGATTACGACTATTCTGACTGACGTAATTCGATATTTTAAACTTTATGGATGCTTCGCGCTTTTAAACTTCGATGTTCAGTAATACAGTCAAAATACACGGTAACCTTAGGTATTTGACGGGAATTATTACACACTTGTAGATCATCTGAGTGTTATCTCTATCTGAAACTGAGCCTGTAATGGAAGTGTAATGGAAATTTTGACACGGCTGATTTTGCCCGTTTTCTCTTTTTGGTGAAGTTTATTTTCTTCTGAACCAGTCTCGCCAGTTTCTTTAGTTATTGGACTTTAATAGTGTAGCCGTAGGGTCCAAAATTAAATGGCATTCATAATCTCTGTACTTTGACAAGGCTCAGCTTGTGGAGAAGAGATCGAGACTGATCATCGCATCGCGCCACTTTTCACATATGGCACTTCGCAGAGTAGAGAGTTGAGATTTACCCCATTAAGAAACTTGCTTAAGATCTTCTAGCTTCCAAAAGGGGACCCCAGGATTCAATTTCCAAGATTCTCATCCTATGAAACCAGTGCTATTGTTTTAATGATGATAATTTTGCAGAATAACCCAAGGTATCTATAAAATGATCTAGCCAGTACTAGCGCGCCTCATCTAATTTGTAATTACGCCGCTAGATGGCGCTTATTAAGTTATTACCTGTGCGACATTGCGCAAGCACCGACATGCTGTAATATAACAATTTTCTTGTACTTTTTCGAGAAAATAAACTTTTTAATGATGTACATAGAGTAATGAAGGTGTTAGAGAGAAATAATAGGTTTTAATATGTACTAAGTACCTACTTACGTAAAAAATAGAATAGTAGGTTTTTTTCAAGTGCCCGATTTGCAGCAATAGGTACGGCCCTATTACGTTTAACCGAAAATCATAGTTGGCGAAATGTGGGTGTTAATACACTTCTGCCTACCCCTTCGGGGATTACGGGCTTGAGCATTTATGTATGTATGTATTTAATTACTTAAATAGTTTATATAGGTCGATGTCGATTTTGTTTTGCTAGATTACTGTATAATGTATATGTTAGGTTTAGTTATAAGAATTGCCTGTCTATCACGCGTACTTACTTGCAAAGCAGATAAGGGGTGAATAGAGAAGATAAAAGGAGAAAATTGAACACAATTGCACCTACGACAACATCTCTCCTCGGTTCTTTTTACTTGCATTCCTTTCTATGACAAATTGTATCAGAAATATTACGATAGCTTTGGTTTTAATAACTTTTTGTAGACATTTACTGTGCGTCTATAGCACCGCGGTTAGCGCAAGTTAACCGCGGTAGCCTAAAGGTATGGGTAATGAACTGCTGAGACGAGGTCTCGGGTTCGATCCCAGATTACCATGGCACACACCAATGACTTTTCGATGCTTTTCGAAGTTATGTGTGTACTAATCGCAGGTTTATAAGTGCCCGGTTAATGGCAATAGGCTCGCCACCTATTACATTGGGACCTAAACATAAACTGGCGAAATGTGGGTGCTAGCACCTCTGCCTACCCCTTCGGGGATATAGGCGTGAGTTTATGTTATGTTATGCTATAGCACTGCATTAGAGAAGGTGTGACAAAATCGAAGTAAGGTAAGCCAATCTTAGCTAGAAAGCCGCTTATTGTACCTACGTAAGTTTTCGCGTGTCACCCTGAGTTAATATAGCCTCAAGTTACCTGAAGTTACTTCATAACCAAAAACCAATCATTGCAATGCGACAAAAGCGAACAATTATCGTGCACATATTCGAACTTGCAGCTCAGGGAAGCGATTTCATCTTGCTGCATTCAAATCTCAATATGATCAAACTGCATTATTACATCATTTCAATCTAAAATTCACCTTAAACTGAACCTACAAAGTTCAATTTACAACGAAAATATTGATGAACATTTCGTTCAATGTTTAATCTAAATTGTCATCTATGTCTGTGAAGTTAAAGTTTAGAATGGGTTGTATAGTCTGTGGATGGTGTCGCGGTTAGACCCGGTCGTGACTGGCCGCTTGACGCGGCCTAATGAAGTCGTAAGGCTTGCTCGGCTCGCACACATCGACTTGTCTGTTGCTTAATATGGAGTAGGAATATTTTAATAATATTTAAATAATTTAGGAGACTTCCTCTTGTTATTTCTGACATGCATGTTAGGGTTAGTTGTGGGGACGTACACATCTAAAGTTATGTAGTATTATGGGGCGAGCCTATAGCCACCAAGCGGGCACTTTATCCTATGGTGTACGTGTACTGTCAGTTGGAAGCCTATCCCTTATGCGCAGTGTAGGTACAACCTTACAGGAACACACAGAGTGGTCCTATTCTACTTCCACTTGGAAACAAGCTAAATAAATAAGAGCTACTGCCAACAACCCGCGAATTTCGGACACGAGTAGGATAGACCACGCACCGTGAAAAGAAGCTAGTTCGTAGTACTGCAGACATATTTGTTATAGTAAATGCGTCCGTGTCTGCTACCGCGTTCGTGAAAACTAGCATCGTGGAAATCCAAAGTTTGTTTTTATATAGGACACGTCAATTTGACTTCACCTTGATTTATGGTAAGTTGAAAGTAAAGTCTCAGGAAAGAGAGACATTACAAACACGTACTAACCTCATTAGGTACTTTTTCACGCCCCGCTTAAAGGACCCGGGACTGTAGGAAGAAGAAAACAAGATTAATAACAGAATCACACTCCACGTTAACCATAGCTGTAGCACTTTCGAGCCGTGGGTGGCACTTATTATAACTCATTAGCGCCGGGACACAGCACATAGCACAAATTATCTGTTTTGACTCACCTCAGCACCACCAGCTTGGGTGCGATGAGATCGGGGTTCAAATAACTAGGCATTCCGTTTATTTTCACTCTAGTAGTCCTTAGAGGAAAAGTCAAGAGTAACTTTTATGGCATAGATCGGTGGTTCTTAACCAGCCTACGGAGGTAGGACACGACGGTATATCCGTCCCAATCAAGCAGTCCGACTGAGGAAGTACCTTCACCCTACAGAATATCGCCGTTTAATAACCTTGTGTTGTGTTTTCGGTGGTTAGCAGGGTAGCCAGAGCTCACTAGAGAGGTTTTGTGTTGTCCGTGGGAAAACCAAAGGCTTATCCTACATCTTTTGCGCTGACGACACAGAATGTCTCTGTTCTTACAGAGGTTGCGGCACGAGTGTTATTCCTCTGGTGTTACACTCGCCCATAGGCCACGGTAACCACTTACCATCAGGTGGGTCGCGTGCTTGTCTGCGACCTAAGTTGTATAAAAAAAAGTCTTTGTGGCGTGGCGGTATTGAACGCGACTGCTACGCTGGAGGTGTAGTTTCGATCCCTGTTCAGTACAAATATTTGTATGCATGAATATGGCTATTTTGATGGTATCTGATCTGATCTTCCAACAGACGTCTGACCTCCATACCCATCATCAACGCTTAATTAGTAAATAATTACTCACTGTCAATCATAATTTTCCGAATTAATTTCTCCCGTTACGAGCCATCTTCTCACAGGTCCGAAGCGCTAATATACCTCATTCATTAAAGTGGGTAAGCAGATAAGTTAGAACTTCTTCATTTCCCATAGAACCTTCACGATTTGCTAATATAATTTACTTTGAGTTTACTCAACTTGCACCCACGGTACATACTAGATAATGTTTACTCAAAACAAACTAACCTGACTAGGCGTACGATTTTCTGCAAATTGTAAGCTTGGGCAGTACGTAAGGACTGGCTGTTGACCGGAAAAGGGCATGAAATATAAAAACAAAATTTGGCAGTACATTTGCGACGGAACTTGCCATGCAAGCATTTATGTGTTTATACGTCAATGTAACGCAAATAGATATAATTCTTATAACTCATTTTCATTTTTTTTATTATCTCATTATATTATATCTCATTATCATTCATCATTTCAGCCATAGGGCGTCCACTGCTGAACATAGACCTCCAATGACGTCCGTCCGTAATCTCGCAGGAGCCAACCTACGCCTCGTCTACCAGTACATGGTCTCGAATTACATCTAAGTATGCTTCTTAGCAAACTGATGCCACATCATTCTCTGAACCTTTTTCCTAACTCAGTTGGGGTCGGCTTTTCAGTCTAACTGTGATGCGACTGAACTTCGATATTTTCCGTGAAGCGACTGCCATCTGACCTCCACAACCAATGGTCCAATGACCAATGGCGATATCGAAGTTCCTATTTCAAACTGATGCCACAAAATTTGGCAAATAATTTGTAGATTTTTGCAGCAAACTTAAATGTACAGAAAGTTGGCAGCCAACAGTTAGCCTTGTTTATATGCCACCTTTTAGACTAATAGGAAGTACTCTATTAAGTATAGGATTCATACAAAAGGGCACAATGGACATTAGTCACCACTTCTCCTCCACTTTGTATCTTCCGGTATTGTATGGGAGAGTTTTGTATTTTGTACAGACAATGTGTATTTTGCAATTATGTTAGGTAAACTTTTGCTGGCGGTATATCTTTTATAGTTTTGAGATTGTGAGAATGTATAGCTCAAGGGACAGTTAGTAATTCAATTTTAGACCACTTAGGTGGCAAACAAGCACACGGCTACCCTTATGAAAAGTGCTTACCCTCGCCTATGGAGGTTTGCAACATCAGGGGCGTCACACACGTGCTGTCGACCATGAGGGGAGAGGAGAGGGAGTAAAAGTTCGGCTTAAGGAGTGTTTCCCTAATACCATGTATTTACAAAAGGCCCACACGAAATACGAACGAAACTTCGCACCGTAACTTTCCGTCCGTACTTTTTTTATCGTGCGAAAATTCCCGACGGATATCTCTCCCGCCTTAGCCGGTCGGGGAGGTTATGTCGGATTCAAACCGACTCAAACGCAGCCGTCTTTCGTTTTTAGTAGCCAAAGATGAGGTAGATAATATCTCTGGCACACTGGCAGACCCGGTACCCTCTCTTTCGAGATGACCCTCTTTGGATCTAGGGACTACGGTGTGCCTGTCTGGACCCCGGGTATGTGCCTCCATCTTGCGCCGCCGTCGCGGCCTGCTTCAGCTAAGGTGACAAGCGACTCCACCCGTCACTCCCAGGCCCGCGCTCATAGAGGACGGAGGTCATTCTGCGAACTCCGACGTCCGGGGATATACGCTTCATACTGTACGCATATTAGACGCCGTTATGCCCTAACCTTCTCACACACGTTTCTCGATGCGCGCAAATTTAAACGCAATTTGCCCCTCACTACGAGCGCATCCAATTTTATGTCTCATAACAACTTCAAACCTGTTATTTTAATATCTTTATTGCTAAGGCTTGCATTAATATAATCAAATAGTACCTAGTATTTAATATCGATTTCAAAGGGTATTACCGATACGTTTAAAATAAAGAGTATCAGTTTCCCTATCATTCCTAGGTAATTTTTTTTTTTTTTCAATTTTTAAACTTTTGCGTCAGATAATTGTTATCTTTTCAAATAATTCAAAAAAAGAACAAATTGAAAATTGTGGAAGAAAATTGTTCTTTTTTAAATAATTTGAAAAAAGAATAATTTTCTCACGCATCCTACAACGGAATCAATCATAAATGAAGAATGACAGTTCACACACATCACCTGTAGAATAATGTTCTAATTCCCATAAACAGCGCTAATGGCCTGCAAAGGGCTATCTTGTAGGTAAAGTACGTGATATTCGGTTAGTATAGTTAACACCAGTGGTGGGAATATTGTCTTCACAACATTATACGTGACCGCGCAGATGTGTAATGGCGTAGTGGTAGTGAACGGGTTTGGTTTCCGTGTTGGACAATATTTTTTAGGAAATTATTATCACTGTCTTTTTAAATTTAAAGCGGCTGGTTGACGACAATCGGCTGACTATCTAGGTATAGCGGTTAAACTGGTATTAGTCGGTTAAATATAACCGTAAGTTCCCGTGTCTAAGGAAGAATATCACCACCCCATTTCATCCGAAAGGTGTCGTAAGAGTCGACAAATGGAAAAATACGCAGACGCTATCTCTGCGAGAGTAGGATAACTCGAAATAATACCCTGTACTAACCCCGTCTCGCCAGCGTGGAAACAGTAGGCCGAAGTTGCCCAATATTGGGAGAGGGCTATGACCCGGAGTCGACTGCCTTCCTGCCTTCACTACTCGGGGATAAGATATCTATTGCAAAAAGAACATTATTGAAGACTTCACATTACTGAAATTTAGTAGGTAAGTATTAGGGGGTTAGTTCACCAATTGAAAGTCGCACAGTGGACCTGTACCATGAACTCCGCAAACAGGTCAAATCCATAATTTTGAGCTGCTGTTATACCACCAACTGCAAATATAACTTTGTTAAGCTTTATATTTATATAGAATTACAAAGTTATTTATGCAGTTGGTTAGTATAAGCCGTTCAATTATTGATCTGTTTTCAGAGTTTTTGATACCCAGGCCCTTATTTTTCGGTGGTGAAATCTGTTATATCAACTATGCTTACTCAAGAGCACAATTTGTTCTTTGCCGTTGCGGTGAAACTTAAGTACACACATAGTAACCGCAAAACATCACTATTCTTGAACAAAACCACACGGTGATAAGGCCAAAATTCCAATCACCTCATTCATAAAATAAATACCTATATTACAATAAGTTTTGCAGTAGGTACATTTTAATTGGTAACTAGTCTATTATCGCGGCTTCGCTCATGACGGTGATCGCGTTTTGGTCAAATTATTGATTCTAATCGATAGCGATCAAACTTATATGTTAAGGGAACGCTCCCCGAAAGCAAAATCAGAGGATGTTATTGACTAATTTAACAAAAATGGGCTACATTTTTTATTGCAATACTATTTTTGGTAGGTACCGTAAAACGGGGTGAATAGAAATAAAATAGTAACAAGCACCCATCCATCCATCCATACTTACAAAATTTCACGTTTATCCATTCTGTAGTTTTTACGTGAAAGAGTAACAAACATCCATCCATCCATACTTACAAAATTTCACGTTTATCCATTCTGTAGTTTTTACGTGAAAGAGTAACAAACATCCATCCATCCATACTTACAAAATTTCACGTTTATCCATTCTGTAGTTTTTACGTGAAAGAGTAACAAACATCCATCCATCCATACTTACAAAATTTCACGTTTATCCATTCTGTAGTTTTTACGTGAAAGAGAGTAACAAACATCCATCCATTCATCCATCCATACTTACAAACATTCACGTTTATAATTTTAGTTGGATGTACAGACATGGCTACTTTAAAATTTTTTTTAGAGATATATGAATACAATTATGACATGACACATTAAGGAAAACGAATACAAACATCATCATTATCTGTATGTATGTATGTCCCTCTATTGTTCTGTTTACGTCTGCAAACTTTTTGGATACTCCGTCACTTTAACTGACTAAGCCACACGGCCGTCTCGGGCCATTAATTGCCGAGAGTAAGGTAGCCTTTGGCATATCCCTCCAGTTCTGGCTGACCCAGGCCCTCGTAGGCCCTTTCTGTGGCCAATAGCTAGTCTACTACGGGTCTACTACTCGGTTGGGGTTGCGATTGTCATCTCACTTCCACAACAACATTATCATCATTTGTGCGGGACGTACCTAGTAAGCCTTCCCGAGGAGCGAAACCTATGCTCGGGCCCTCTCCGTGAGTAGCGGCGCACTCAAACTTAAAAATGTCGGTATTCCTATCTAAGGCAATTAATGATATTTTGCTGAT
The DNA here is from genome assembly GCA_963691645.1 of Pelosia muscerda. Lineage (NCBI taxonomy): Eukaryota > Metazoa > Arthropoda > Insecta > Lepidoptera > Erebidae > Pelosia > Pelosia muscerda. The sequence continues at coordinate 6,930,797 of OY829121.1, forward strand.
TATTGCTATCATTGGGATTGTTAAACCGAGGGTAAGTGGTGGGTTTCCCCCCCTCCCCAATATAATTTCTTATACTTTGTACAATATAATAAAAAATATATGGCAACATAAACTCAAAAATGCCGGCATTCCTATTAAAGGCAATTAATGATATTTTGCTATTGCTATCATTGGGATTGTTAAACCGTGGATGTGTGGTGGGTTTCCCTCTCCACAATTTAATATCTTATATTTTATACAATATAATAAAAAATATATTATAATATTGTGTAGTGGAGTGTATCCACAGCTTTACTTTCGTAATAGGCGGTATTAAGCAATTTATAAGCGCGCGTGGCTTCCTTATGGGGTTATAATACTTATAATTATACCAATAGCATGTCATAACTTTCATGGTATTGGTCTATTATAGAGCGTGATGACGTCATACCCTTAAGTTTCTAGACACTCTTGACAGATGTCAGTACCCTATAGTTATGTAGTCTACCAAAGCTTACTTAGACTTAGAGAATGACCCATTGATGACCTCCGTAGCGTGGCGGTAGTGAACGCGGCTGCTACTCAGGAGACACGGGTTTGAATACCGCTCAGTGCAAATATTTGTGTTCATGAATATGAATATCTGAATTGCTCTTTGGATATGTATAGGTATATTTACAAAAGAATGTATGTAAGTATGTTTGTCCACATTCTAGAAACCGTAACACAAGCTAGTTACGCTATGCCAATAGTGACATATTACCATGGGTTTAGATGACGTTGTGTAAATTGTCCTACAATATTTATTTATTTATTAAGCCCGAGAAAGCAAAATCTACACCAGTGTCTCATCATTCAATCAGGAGGTGTACCTACCGCTACCAGAATTATTGGTTTGGTCCGTGGTCCTATAGGTTGTATAGGGCCCCATACAGCCAACATAGGAATATTTTATAAATAAACTCTCACATTTCCAATATTAGCCTACCTAAATAAGGATTAAAACAAAGATATAGGTGCACGGCATCCGAAATGGCGGCAGGCTGGACAATGTGTGCGCTGCGCGGGCGCCGGTGAACAAACAAGCAAACAAACGAACCTTTGTGTGTGCCGACGAGACGCGACCGCTGTCACACCACGCACGCCTACAGATTATCATTTTAAAATAATATACTTTTGTTATTTTAGGTTATGGTTAGGTGGTAGAGCCGTACAAAGAGCTGGTTGTTGGGGGGAATTACCGCCTTTTTTTCAATGTCATCTATATTAGGCGGGTACTTAACTGTATTATTACGATTTGTGTGAGTGTTGAAAATCTATTGGGGTGATGACTAGGTCAGCCGTTTCCACTCAATACTGCTTATTTTGGTCTAGATGCATACATAAAATCACGCCAATTTCCCATAGCGATAGGCATACGACGATCACGACATACTACTCTCTCATTACCTTCTTCATGCATACTATTTCTACGCGCTAGAAGCCAAGACATCACTTTTTTGTAACTATTTTGTATAGATATTTCTTATAATGGTAGACTGATTTTAGATTCGTTAAGTAAAGGTATCGACAGAACGGAGCGTTACGATTGGCAGCCTGCCTACTGTGAACCTGTATGCGTGTGAAGACCGCCAATCGCATTACTCCATTCCCCCGATACCTTTACGTTACGATTTCGATAGTTTTTCGTACTTAGGTTAGGACACTGATGATTGGTAAATTTGAGGTCTACCAACCCATAGCACGACTATTCTCAAAATGGACTCAAAATACGCGTACCTACTACATATATAGAGTAAGTACATTCTGTGTCGAGATTGGACTCAAAATATATGCCAGTAACTATACTGGGTGTTAGGGAAACGTTCGTACGAATAAAATTGGGCAATTTTTTGATTTGAATACCTTTTTTGGCAGTTATCATGATTTTAAAACCCTTTAAAAAGAATTGGAATCGAATAAAAGTAGCCCTATTTTCTAAAAATAATCTGTAGTATCCCCTGTTTTCGTTTTCGTGGGTGTTTCCCTTACAGGGTGTATTCGTGTATCTCCAGACGGCTCGATATCGGTTATTAGTACCTCGTACACGAGTCGAGCAAGCTCCATTGTCCGACATTGATCTGTATGTAGCGCCTAATATCCCTATGTAGATTAATAACACTGGATTGAAGAGAGTGGAAAGTTAGGAAGATTGAAAGCTTTGGAGTTTAGTTGGCTAGATACTGGTAGATTTTATTTGTGATATTTTTTTGGCCTCTAATTTTATTTTCATATAATTATATACAGAAGCCATTGTCTTTTAACTCCGGCAATCAAAGACCAAAAAACGGCGTGCGTTTTAGTCGGTTCGAGACTGGCATAATCACCTCTACCGACTTTGGCGGAGGTGGTATCCGTGGGGATGTGGGCACTATAAATAAAATCTTCGTAAGTCTTATGATTGACGATGATCCCTTGCGAATTTTCAAACACTTCGTCGTTTTCAGCAACGAACCTCCCATCCTCTTTTTGATATTTATTTTCTCCCATAATGCAAGTGCATCTTCAATTTGGGTAATGTTGGCGAAATGCGGTTTTTGGTATACCCTAATATTTTATTCCGTGAGCGTCACATTCAGCAAAATATCACTGGAAAGCTTTCGGTCCCTTGTAGGTGTCATTACCGCAGATTTCACAGGTGTAGTTTATGTTCAAACCATGCAGTTTGTAAAGCCAGTATGGGATTGAAATCCCATTCCATCCTAGGAGCAATTTTTTAGGATTGTAGGGCACTTCCTCGTCGTCTGAATCAATATCAAGTGCGGCTGATGCATGTAGGTACTATAGTTATAAATAGTGACAAGTTATTTTTTATGACCTTAGAAAAAGGGAACTAGGATAGACAGGATGCGAAGGTTTTATATCACTACAGAGTATAAAACAAGGTCGAATTCTCTGTCCCTATGTCCCATTGTACGCTTAAATCCTTTAAACTACTCAGCGGATTTTGATGCGGTTTTTTTAATAGATAGAATGGTTAAAGACGAAGGTTTATATGTAGGTATATAACAACATGCTACGACCAGCAGGAATGAAAAATGTTGCAAAAACGGGGTGACGCAGACGGAGTCACCTAGTCAATAATAAAATAGATTGCGGTAGCGAACGGGCTTGCTACGCAGGAGGTTAGGGTTCGATTCCCGCTCGTCAAAAATATTTATATGCATGAATATGCACTGTATACTTTTTAGGGTAGCCAGAGCTCGCTGGAGAAGTTTGTGTTTTCAGTGGGAATACCGAGAAAATCTGCTTTGTCTTCTGCCCTGATAGGTCAGTAACTCTCTAAACCTTCACCTCTACGTTTTAATTCTCCTCTCTACATAGTCGGCAGTACAAGTGTGACGCCACTGGTATTGTAAACGTCCATAGTCTACGGTAACCACTTTATTCGGGCCCTAGGCCGTGTGCTTGTCTACCACCTGAGTGGTATAAAAATTAGGGCTATTTGCATTGGTACAGTGCACTGCAATGCGTTAATTGATTGGTAGTCTAATTCTATTTCGACACAAAGGTACCTTCAAAGGGCAGCTTTAAATAATGTTAAGTACCGAGACAGTACTCTCAAATGTACAAAGAGGTCAATAGAACATGACCTCATTGCTTCAATACATTGCTACAGCTTCCGAAAAATCAACAAACAGCGTTAAGGCCAACGGCCAATATGTCGAGAGCACTCGCTCACGCACCAACGAGCATCTTCTTTGACGCCGCCATACAAAACGTTAGACGAAAAGGGCCAACAATTAAAAAAATCTTGGTATTTAATTGATGACAAATATTGGCCGTCACGGCAATTAGTTGGGAGGAGACAGCGTGACCCGACGACGCCACTTACTGGTGACTGGGAGACTATGTACTATATGGACTTGTGACTTTTGTGAGTTGTGATGTTCGAAGTTAGAATATTAGGAAGGTACGATATAGATGTAGGCGTTACCTGGCGGAAATCCATTACAAAAAATATATATTGGGGGAGGGAGGAAGCTCTCATCTCTCATCTCTCATCTTATGAGAGCGCTCCTGAAGATGCCTCGTGTAGAGGCGAAACACGTGTCGAGGTTTGTCCTGTCTGTTAGTGGACAGGCTAGTCAGACTTAATTTCGTAGTATATTATGAGGAACACGTTAGTGGCATCTTAAAGATTTGGCCAGAATTCTTCTCGTGACTAACTTGCTTTCATCAATGTAATGCAAGAACACGCCTTACGTATTTTTTAAGTCGCATGTAAAGTTGACTAACATAGCTAAGTACGCAACGGATTTTGATGCGGTTTACTTTAATAGATAGAGTGATTGACGAGGAAAGTTTATATGTATATAACATCATGCTACAACCAACTGGTGCGGAACAGAAGTGAAAAATGTTGCAAAAACGGGGTGACGCAGACGAAGTTGCGCGGGTTAGCTAGTAGTTTTATACACCTTTTTCGATTCGGTGGATGTACGTATTTTTCTCAAGTCTAAAGTTTAAGTTGTGACGTTAACATGTAAATTCGCCTAATGAATGGATGCTTAGCAATCAATTAAATATTACAATATTCGTGGCCACGTCTTGTTAAAAACATCATTACTACAAAACAAACCCTTCTAGTTCGTGTGCATACAGTTACTTAAATCTATTGAGTCATTAAATAAAGAAATATGAAGTACCAGAAATATTTTTGATTAAATGGGTTAAATGTCAAATTTGAAAAAAGATTTTGAGGAATGAAAGCACAGGTTCTTGGAACCGAGGAATCACAACTTATACTGACACAGTTTGTAAGAGTTCTGTCGGCTTTTTTCACCCATGTACTGATTTGTACTATCGAGTAGGTACTATATAGCATACCTAAATAATATAAAATTATGGTTAAAGTTTGTAATTGGCGTCTTAAGAGAGCGATAATCATCAATACATACATGTATTGTGTCATTCGACGTTTTTCAAAACACTTGTGAAGAAGAATTATCTTCGCAAGTGTTTTATTTAATAATACTAAAATAATAAATTTTTCGCAATGGCGGGCAAAATGAGTAGTGCGTAGGTACCTAGTTGCACGTGCATTTTACAATGGCCGACGGCCATAGAGTACAAGATTATGTTTATTCTTTAGGTTTCGCGGATTGCATTTTCACCACTCACAAAATGGAGAATTTAAGGTTTTTATAGAGAAAACAAGAGTTAGATATATTTGAATGCAAGTTTAGTTTATTAGACACGTACAAGTTCAATGAATCTATTTATATATGAAGTTGTATGAAATTAGCGAGCAAATAGGTTAGAACACGATTTTCTGTGCATCGATTTTTTAAAGAATAAATGGAAGCAATTAAAATATTAATAAAAAGAAAGTAACTCATTTGTGAATAATAGCAATAAAAAAATCACAGTTTGATTACGCGTGTTATTATGTACCTAGTTGCAGTGAAATTAGAACCACTTTTTAAACCAAAAATATTAAACTGGGATTCAACAAAAATAAAGGTATATCACATTTTGAGTGAAAATATAAAAAAAATTGGAAAGATGTAACCTCTGTCCCTGCTTACCCCAATGGCATCAATACATATGCGCTACCTATATACCTATATATACTATAAGGCCCTTGAGAATCTTATACATTTTAAAAACACTCTTTGAAATGCTAAAAGAAAATAAAAAAATAATGACCCGTGCTTACGCAATACCATAGACACCACCTGCGCCCGCGAAGCACAAAGACAGCTAATTTGACTTATATTGCACAGCAATACTTCACTTTATAGTCTATGGCCATTTGGACAAAAGGACCACCTTAGAAGTCCGACCAAAATACACCATTGTGGTCAATAATGTCAATGGAGTTTTTTTTTACCATAATTGTGTTTGTGGCAATAGATTTCTTATTACTTGGAGAGGCAGCTGTCCGAGTGAAGTGTCATATAAATATTAAATTATTAACGCTGTATAAGGATTTGATATTTGTAATTGTTTATTGTATGTTATTTTATAAACTATAGTGTTGTTAACTCATAGTTTAAACTTCGGCAAATCGCAATGAGGTCCGAATAGATTTAAAAAGTATGTGTTTGCTACTAGTCAAATTATAACAGTACCTTATTAAAATTTAAATATGCTATGAAACCGATGATGATGATGAACCGATTTATTTTTTGGAGCTTTTAAAGATTTTGGATACCTTTTTAATGAAATTACGGGCATGTAGGAGCCTGCAATTTGGCATATCGATAGTTTATACGAAAAAGAAGTGCATAAACCTAAAAAGTCTTGGAATACCTTACCAGCGCACATGTTTCCTTCTTCCTACAGTCCCAAAAGCATCTGATGAGGTGAGGCCGTCAAGCTGAGAGCGTGCAAGTGTTGGTAATGGTGATCCTCTTTCCCGAGACTTGGCTTTGGCTTACCATCAGGCGAGGTGAAGTCAAATCGACGTGCCACTAATAGAATAAAATCAAAAACTAGCCCAGTTGTGTTAAACTTTCGGAAGTGTTGCCATGACATTCTGTATTTTGTTAAATTAATATTGTAACTCTTTTTAAGCGCGGATGGAGAAATTATGGTAGAATTTCAACCCCAGGGCGATCACTATTCAAATATAAAACGGATAGAAACTAACCGAAAGTGTTTACGGCCACAAAAACGGTTCGTTATTAAAGTTTAATGCCGATTCAATGGTGTAGGTAGGCTCCCATAAAGACCGTGGGCGTGTTGGCTATTCATTAGAAACAAATTCGTGCATTGTGCGCATTCGCTCCGGACAATCGCCGCTGTGTCTCATGGCGGTCATTTGAGGAATATAGTATACGTTTCGGGCGACGCAGATAAAATATTAACTGATTTACTGACTGACTGACGTGACTGTTATAGTCAACAGGGTTCCTGGGTGAATCGGCAATGAATTATGAATTTTGGATTAGTAACGAAACGTAAAAAGTAGATACAATTACTTAGGTAGGTAAATGACGTAATGAATTTCGACAGCTATATGTAGAGGTACACTCATGAAGTATTTGGTAATACTTAGAGGAATCTTTACACATAACCTGCTAGATGTGAGAAAGTGACAGAGTAACTATATGAACCATGAAATGTTTTTTTAACCAATTAACTTGTCAATTATAACCAGCTTTCAAAAAAGTTTGATATTTTAAATTTGGTTACGCAGTAATGAGGATATCGATGCTCTATTTACGCTAGTAATAACAACAATTTGAGCATACACTCGCGGAATGGTGGCATACATTTTGTTTCATTTTTAGTTTGGTATCTTTAAAGGTTTAAAATATACCTAGCCAATTTTGAATTGTATCACATATAGAAGTAAATATTATGTACTGTTGTTCGATAAGAACCCTTTAATTCAAAATAACCACAAACTTAAAATATTATTAGTTCTGTTGCATCTACAACTTCACATATACTACATTTCCTAAATAGTTTGCTACAGGAGACCACCACATGGCGCCTACTTCACGGTCCGAATGAATTATGACAGAAAATCGTTCAATTTTGACCCATTTCGGACCATTTCACGCCTATAGACAATACGTCTACTTCAATCACTACCGAAAAAGACCTTTGTGAATGTGAATGTATTTTTGTATTCCATTGACGTTGTATAACAATAGTTGTAAAATTATCTTCGGTATTTTAAAGTTATTATAAAAGTAATTATTTGTAATAAGATACAAAAGTAGCAAACAAAAAGCTACATGGCAAAAATCCATTACAAGAAAATATATTGAGAGATGGAGGTGAGGGTCAAAACCAACCACAACTCACCCACGGATTAACAATCCCAACGATAGCAATAGCAAAATATTACTATTAAATATGGCGGATGAGTGGTGGGTTGCTCTGCCTCATAAATTAAGAAAATGTATTGACACATTTTCTTAATTTATTTGAAACTTTTTATTGTTAGCTTGTATCGATATTACTAGATCCCATAATAGCTAATATTATATTCACAAATCTTACTATTGTCTACTACAAGCTGTTGCCCACGGTTCTGATCCCCTTAACCTGTTATTCCAGATCATAAATGTATCCCTATACCTACTTACTGAAATTCAGCCAAATCCGTTCAGCAGTTTTGGCCTGATTCAGTACTAAAGATTCAAATCCACATTTCTAGGATCAGAATCTATTAGGATTTGTGTGTGAAACTTAGCCACGCACAAACTAAACAGATATAATCGAAGTTTGGTAGATTATAATTTATAATTAATAAATGTGGGATAACACATTGAATAGGTACTTTTAATCCATAAAAGGTTCCCATGGGTTGCGGCAATGAGATTAGAATCTCATGTAAGCAGAGCAGCGAACACTAGCTAGTCTTAAATAAATATCATTGTTTAACTCCTGTTTTTAGAACCAGTTACAATAATAGCACGCCATCATTTTTTGCCACTACATCAAAATGGCGGACGAAAGAAGCCATTCTACGTTTGAAATTTTAATTGGAACGATAAAGGGCTTTCACGGAATATTTTAAGAACAAGCGGCCAGTGACTAGCGCGCAAAAAGTTTTTATCTCGAATCGATTAAAATTCCATTTTTAAATCAAACAAATAGGTGCTTTTTGTTGAACCACGCCTGCGCCGCGCGGTGACGGCGACACTTTTACGTAATGGTTACCAATATGGCGGACGTTGACACGTTGAAGGATTGCAGAAATTAGTCGATTGTTTTAGTCGAGTAAGATTTTTGTTAGTTAGTAAAGATTTCATTGTTTATTTTGACTCTTTATTACGAATACATTGTTTTGGAAGCGTAAGTAAATAGAGAAGGTTTTTTTGTGGATAACATTTGTCATGAATTAATGGAATAGTAATTTGAAAATATAATTGTCATGTGACGTATTATTTCACGTACTTTCCTTTTCTCATGTGTCTACCTAGTTCTCAAGAAAGCTTGCGTCGGTAGCTAACTACACCTTATTCTTTCCATTTTCCGCGCAGAAATCCCCACAGACAGAGACTCCCCTCTCCCCGTCGATATCAGCGAGAGTGGTTATGGCGGAATCAAACCGACCAAAACCGCTCAGCCGTCTTATGCCGCATGCTCCGGGGTCGCATTTTGGTCCATTTGCTGAACTAGACTTAATAATCTTTTAAGGTTGAAGCACATGGTAATACTTCGGGTATACTACACATTGACAAAAATGATAGTAAACGTAATGTAATATTTTTTTAAATTTCATAACGTTTAATGAGCATTATCAGTAAAGCTCTCCTTCGTATCAGTAAAGCTCTAAAAAAAGTAACATACTATTAGCGAAATCACAAGTGGAATCGCTTAGTAATTTGACAAATCTGCAAAATGATCAGGAAAAATTAATGAAATTTGAACCTTTATAAAACTTAACTCCAAATATCTTATTTCACATATTATTTTATTACTAAAATCACCGTAGTGTCAAGTACTCTATTGAGAGCAAATTTAAACCGATTCGATTCTATCATTAGTGTTAAGTATGTAGCGGGACAAGTGAAACGCCTGATAGCTATAAGCACACTGTTTAATAGTCGTAGACAGAGCGGGGTCGCAGCCCACGCACACACATGTAGTTCACACACACATATATAACATTTCCTCCCCTTATTTTACAATATTTAAAAATAGGGTTTGTAATCCACCCTAGGAATGTCCCGCAACAGTCTAGCCGAACACCTTGATACAGGAGTCATTCCTATCTCAGTCGTGGGTGACAACGTCGGTTGAACATTTGGCTCATCCCTTACCGTCGGTTGAACATTTGGCTCAATCCTTCCCTCTCCCATGGGAGCTTGCACTTGATAACTGTGACCTTCCAAGTCGTCAAGATCACCATGTTGCGATTGTTGTGGAACATTACCTTTGCTACCTTTAAATAATATTATTTGATTTTTATGTCTTTTTATATAACATAACGAACTCAAATCCTGAATAAGGTATAACACTTTACCCAAAGTCTTTTTAATAATACCCCTGCACCAATGAAATTTTACATTGTTTATATGTTTTTTATATAGTACTTCGTCTTCCGGTTTATACACTTTTTTATTAGTTTCTCCACTACACTTAATTTGTGAGCACTGTTGACGATAAACATTAATAGCGGGAGTTGTAAGCGAGGTTGGCGGGAGGTTTGGGTTGAGTAAATCCAACCGTGATCTTAGTTTGCGTCCAAATACTAATTCGGCCGGTGAGAATCCTGTGACAGAGTGCGTGGAATTCCTGTAGTCGAAAAGATATTTTAACATTTTCAGCTTACAGTCACTTTTGTTACGTGCAGTTAAAATGCTAGATTTAATTCCCTTTTTTACAATCTTAACAAAACTTTCAGCTTGACCATTACTCGCCGGGCAGTATGCTGGTGAAGTCAAATGGCTAATACCATTAAGAAGACAGAATTGTTTAAACTCAAAAGAAGTAAACGCGGTACCATTGTCACTAACGATTGTGTGCGGTAGGCCGTACTTAGACATGAAATCGTACATTTTTTCTATAACGGTTGTAGAAGTTGTCGACAGGCTTACGTCGTACACCTCTAGCCATTTGGTGTAGGCATCGACCACTATTAAAAACATTTGATTACTTATAGGGCCTAGAAAATCAATGTGTAGCCTATGAAATGGCGTAGGTGGGTATGGCCACGGGGACAGCGGAGCTCGCGCTGGCGACACTCGCAACTGTTCGCAACTGTTGACATATTTCACATGAGTTAATCATCGCTTCTAACGCGGCATCTATTCCTGGGAACCAAAACCGTGACCTAGCCTCTGCCTTAGTTTTCACAATCCCTATGTGAGAATGATGCAATTCGCGGACGACCTTACTGCGTAATGATTGAGGAATTACGACCTTATGACCTCTCATTAGACATCCGTTTTCGATTGATAATTGTGTCCTACATAAGTAATATGGTTTAATATGTAAATCTGATAACAATTGTCTAGGCCAACCGTTAAGGACGTAATTAAGAACCCGCGCTAATATCGGGTCGTTAGCGGTTTCCTTGCGCAGTTCGTCTACGGCCACCGGTATCACTCCCTCCACAACGAAGTTGACGTACGACGCGCGGTCGCTCGGGCCGGGCTCCCCGCGCACCTCGATCGGCTCCTGCGCACTCTGCGCTCCGAGTAGACTCGCTCGCGACAGATAATCCGCGCTGTTATCAGCACTTCGAACATATTCAATTGTATAATTATATGCACTTAAAAACATTGCGTATCTTTGTAACCTGTTCGCTGTTACCTCTGGTATGCCCTTATGTGGCCCAAATATAGATATCAGCGGTTTATGATCCGTGCGTAAAACAAACGCTTCAGCCCTTCCATATAAATATTGATGAAAACGCCTAACACCAAATATTATGGCTGTCGCCTCTTTTTGGATTTGCGAATAGTTCTTTTCGGCTGAATTCAGTGTACGGGACGCAAATGAAATTGGACGTTCAAGCCCATCCCCCCCTACTTGCGATAAGATTGCACCTAGTCCTTGTGGAGAAGCATCTACAGTCAATATAATTTTCGCTTGTGGACTAAAATGGGCCAGAACTTGCTCTGACGTCAAATATTTTTTTATGGCATTGAACGCATCTTGGTGGATGGCGGTCCAATTCCACTTAATCCCCTTTTTTAATAAATCATATAACGGACTAAGTATGCTAGATGCTCGCGGAACGAAACACCTGTAATAGTTAACTAATCCTAGAAACGATTGTAAGGTAGCACCATTAGTTGGGACGGGAGCGTCCATTATTGCTTTTACTTTTAAAGGATCTTTTTTTAAACCTTTCTTGTTAATTACATAACCTAAGTAATTTATTTCGTCCTTAAAAAATTCACATTTCTTTTTTTGTAACGTTAGTCCCGCATCTTGAAGCCGCTTGAGAACTATATGAAGTTTTTTCATATGTATCTCAGCTGTTTCCGCCGTGACTAATACGTCATCTAATAGACATAACACCCCGTCTATCCCGGACAAGACTGTTTCCATAGCACGCTGAAAAATAGCTGGCGCCGGACTTAATCCGAAAACCAGTCTGGTGTACCTAAACAATCCACGTGGTGTGTTGATACATGTTATGTTCTGTGAGTCATCATCCCGTAGAAATTGATTGTACGCATTAGACAAATCCAGTTTTGAAAACTGTTGACCACCATATAACTTTGAAAATAATTCGTGAACCGTCGGTAAAGGGTATTGTTCTATCACTAACTGTTTATTAATGCTAGCAGAATAATCCGCACATATCCTAACCGAGCCATCACGCTTGAGAACAGGCACAATAGGTGACGCATAGTCAGAATGTTTAACCGGTTTTATTATTCCTAAGTCTAGTAAGCGTTCCAATTCTTTATCGACTTTTTCGCGTAACGCAAATGCAACCGGTCGGGCTTTAAAATATATTGGCGTCGCATCATTTTTTAACTTTAACTTCACACGATAATTCTTAAACGCGCCGAGCCTATCAGAAAATAATTCCGGGTACAATGACTGCAACTGTTCGACTACATCTTCACTACCGTTCAAAAAATTTACAGCCGTCAACTTCAATTTGAAAGTAGATATAAAATCTCTGCCTAATAACGGTGGGCCGCCGTGACGTATAACAAATACGTTAATGCTATGCGTGCGCTGCAAATAAGTTATAGGTAGTTGCAGGTACCCTACACATTTCAATAAGTTGCCCGTATAACTGTAAAAATTTCTGGTTGATTTTTGCAAGGGTACATTTTTAAAACGTTTTTTACACAAATCTTCAGAAATTACTGTTACAGCTGATCCACTATCAATTTGAAATTGCATTTGTTGACTATTTATTGTAACTGTTTCTGTCATAGGTTCCCCCCGAGCCGAGCTAATGTTAAATAGGCACTCACCATCGTCCTCCTCGGTTACCTCTCCCGTTGTTACATAGTTAATTTTGTCACACATTTTACGCAGATGTCCTATGGTGTGACACTTGCTGCACTTGTAGTTCGCAAACCGACAATCAGTCGTATTGTGGTTAGTACGACCACAAACCGAACACTTCTTCTTCCTGGTACTGTTAGTCTTAGCATGTTCTTGTCGCTTGGATATATTGAGCACCTGTACCTGGTCTGCAGAGGTAGTAACAGCAGCGCCTGCTCGCGCGCATCTTACGCTTTCAGCCACTTCCACGGCCTTCACCAAGGTCAAGGTCGTCAACTCCCGCGCGAACAATTTTTCACGTTCCGGGCCTGCCTCCATCCCCATCACGAATCGATCTCGTAATGCTTCTTCCACGTTGCTAAATCCGCAATGCGAGGTGAGTCCACGGAGCCTAGCTGCCCACTGGGTGTATGTCTCACCTGGTTGCTGTGAAGACGAGTAGAATTTGTGACGTTCACTGAACCCGCACCGTTTTGGGGTGAAATGGTTATCCAATAACGTCACCAACCCGTCGTACGACACCTCCTGAACATCCTCAGGCAGCGCCAAATCAGCTGCCAGCTTGTAGGTACCGTCACTGAGTGCGCTGAGCAGTATAGCTCGCCGCTTCCTTCCTGCTTCATCAGTTTTCGCATCAATGCCATTCGCGATGAACCACTGAGTTATACGTCCTTTGTATGTCTTCCAGTCGCCAGCGCTATGATCAAAGGTGGATAAAATTCCGCAAAGTGCCATTTCTAGAATTTTTTTTTTTTTCTTTCCTCTTTTGTGGGTAATTCTCGTCGCCACTGTTAAGTATGTAGCGGGACAAGTGAAACGCCTGATAGCTATAAGCACACTGTTTAATAGTCGTAGACAGAGCGGGGTCGCAGCCCACGCACACACATGTAGTTCACACACACATATATAACAATTAGGATATCTAGAGTCTCTCTCTACCCCAAATGCAAAGTCAGAAGTTGGATCTTCTAGATACCAAGCAAACATCCGGCCTCTTATTAATTAAAATTAGTAACATGAATCTTCTCTCCCCTGTTCTAACTTTATAATCAGAACCGACACTAGTGAGGTACAAAATACCATTAAAATGATGAATATATCGATACTCAAAAGTATCAATAACACATTCTTTAAATACCAGTGCACACCTGCGGTCGATTAACAAGAATGTCAAAATAGAATCTGAACTGAAATATTTCCTTCCCAAAGTAAATTAACCGCGAGACATGAATTTACCATGAAAACTATAAAAACTGCGGATGAATTTTCATCTTATTATTATATGCTATAAAGGTGATTTTTGTTTGTTTCTATCTCATTTTAAAGCGTTAGAGATAGTGAAGGTGTACTTGCAGTAATAGTAAAGTGATATCGATATAGTAAGTTTTTTTAAGTAGATTCTTATTGATATGCTTGTAATAGTAGCTTAGTGCTTAAGCAGACGGCCTTAGGATCGGGAAGTCCTGAGTTCGATTCTTGGTCATTGCATTACCGACCAAACTGACCAAAAAATTTTTTTGGCGCATGCTCCGGTGTCGCCTTTCGGTCCATTTACAGAACTAGTCTTAATAATCCTATAATGTTAACGTTTCGTAAGTGCTGTCTTAATAATTTATCATCACTACATACCTACTATAAAATAAGGTCGTTTTCTCTGTCCCTATATCCCTATATCCTTATGTATGCTTAAATCTTTAAAACTGTGCAACGGATTTTGATGCGGTTTTTAATAGATAAAATGATTGAAGAGGAAGATTTTCATATTATAATACATCATGCTACAGTCAACTAGTGCGGAGCAGAAGTGAAAAATGTTGCGCGGGTCAGCTAGTAGAGAATAAATGATTTTTGACTTTGACTTTGGTTCCCTGTTTGAATCAAGTTAGTCACTGCCTTAATCCAGGTTGCATCCCAAGTTTACACTGTGGAGCCTGTGGATCAGGTCTTCTATCCTTTTCTCCTCTTGATGTGGCTCATCCGTGTGGTGTCGAAGACAAAATAGGTATATCACCGCCCCATCTCATCCGTAGGATATCGTTCGAGGCGACTAACGGAACAATATGTAGACGATTTCACAGTACCAATCTGTCTAGTCAGCGTGGAATCAGTAAGTCAAAGTCTCCCAATGTTGGGAGAGGTTCAGCAGTGGACTGCTATTGGCCTTTTGATTGAATGAAGTGGCTTAGGTATTTTGAGTTATAAATTAGTACCCACCCTACGAGTAAAGTCTACGCAAGTGTTCTTGATAGAACCCCATACACCTCAACTCCATTAGCGTTTAATATCTGGTCATTGAATATTTAAATATAATATCTTCAAAATCAAACCAAACATAATTTTAATTAAACAAAATTCCACATCTCCATACCAATCTCAATAAAAACCAAATTATGTTACTTTAAAAACATACTCAACATTCCACTTAAAATCAAAATTGTTCGAAAACTAATTCAAACTTTAAACAATCATAACGAAGCCCATAGACAATTAGTGACGGCCATAACGAGTGTCATGTTACACGGTTCGTTCATAAATCATATTTTTTTGGCGGCAAAAAGCATAAACGGCAAAATGTCTGCTAATTGACGTGTTCCTGGTTTCATTAGTCTCATCATACAGCAGGGTATGAGTTCATCAACGATGGTTCATAGATCAAGGAAGCATAGATATGATAGTTAATTGATAAGATTCGGTTTTATATTTCATTGTGACATATTTGTATGGATAATTTCAGTATGAACTAAGTCACGTGTTTTAATAAATTACGTTTTATTATAGGTATAGACATGCAGGAACATGGCGGCTTTAAAAATGGCGCAACACTACGTACATAATTTGCTAGATACTCAGGTGATACTTTATTTTATTATTTATACCTCAATATTCTTAATTTATATGAATTATATTGTTATTTATTATTTGTTAGTGTGAATTTATTGTCGATTACGTTTTTTTATATAGTGCATTGTCGTGTTTGTGATTCATAAAACCAAGAAAATTGATCAGAATTCGGACAATGGAATATAGTTCATAATATATTATCATTTATTTTAATTTTAATAAATGGTGAACCATGTTGTTTCAAACCTAAATTACCGAGTCCATTATAATAGTTTTAACTATTGATGACTCACAATTCGTCATCAAAATTACCTACCTACCTATCTATTGAAATTATCGAGTCGTAGTAGTAGGTACATGTGCTTTTACAGGAAAAGTTCAAATTAAACAAGACTCCTATAAACACGAATAAGTATATTTATTTTTCAATTATTGACAACTGTCCATAATAATGAACTTAATTTTGCAGTATTCTTTTTTGCAGCGAAGTAACATCTTGTCCCTCTTCTTTCCTATTGAAGCAACGTTTATTATAAAACCGAAAAAATACTCTTCATAATTCACAGTCAGGTCAGTTATTTTTTATAAGTAGTGTGGTGTAAGTCGCTTCTGTCATATACGTAGTCTATGTAGTGTGACTTACACCAGTGCAGTAGTGCAACAAACATGAATTATACAAATCTATTTTAATTTACCCGCTCAAACAATTAGTTGATATTTTTACGAGTCTGCCATACATCACTACCATTTTTAAGGAGCAGGGCTGTGACTTTACTGACTACGTACCGTCTTGTCATGGCCCTGGGCACACAAGACTTTAGAGACCCTTTTGGAAAGTTTTTTTTTATAATATCACGCCTATATCCCCGAAGGGGTAGGCAGAGGTGCTAGCACCCACATTTTGCCAGTTCATATTTAGGTCCCAATGTAATAGGTGGCGAGCCTATTGCCATTAACCGGGCACTTATAAACCTGCGATAAATACAAACATAACTTCGAAAAGCATCGCAGTCATTGGTGTGCCATGGTAAACCTGGGATCGAACCCGAGACCTCGTCTCAGCAGTCCATTACCCATACCACTAGGCTACCGCGGCTTTAGATTTTTCTTAAGTTGATGGGTGAGAAATTGTCTCTCTTTCGGGTGGCCCCCCCTGAGGCGGTGGGCCCTGGGCACATGCCCCGATTGCCCATATTATGATCAAGATGGCATTGAGGCGTGGGACGGCTCCCTGCGAGATGGACGAACGACATAGTCAAAGTCGCGGGTACCCGTTGGATGCAGACCTCCAACCGGTCGGATTGGAAGTCGATGGGGAAGGCCTATGTTCAGCAGTGGACATCCAATGGCTGTAATGTATTTACGTGTTCTTTACTCATATTTTCCTGTAACAAATATCGTTATCAGTCGGAATAACCGATTTAATTTTCATAAACAACTTTATACCCAGGAAGTAATTGTTACAAAAATACTTTAATTTATTAGGTGTTTGAAATACATAAATGCATTTATTATTGTGTTATGGTTCGAATAATTGTGGTTTTGCCAGAAGTGCCTAATACCTAGTATGGAAATGGCATTTTCTGCGAAATGTTAAAATTGATAGGTACCCCTCTCTTGGCCCACTCTTGAGCTAACGGTTAGGTACTGATTAAAGATTAACTTAGAAAATGAACCACTGATGCATCGGTTCGAAACGCGGTCTCGACGGAAAATTTGAGATGACTCCGGTAAAAAAACGCAATGGGCTTTTCTTTTTCTTTTTTGTCTGTTTAGAAACATTTACTTAGTCTCAATACAATAATTTATTTAAGTACCAGGTTGAATGAACAAAAAATTTCCAATCTGGATTCTCTTGAATCTTGAATTCAAAATATCCGTTTTGGCACAGGTTGGTTTTAGTTACATATTTAAATTTATTTACAAGTAAATCTTTAATTTCATTAGTGGGCTTAGACGTATTACAGTTACCCTGGAAATAATTACTAATTTTACAGAGTCTGCTATCACAGAGTACAAGATTGTTTCTGCGTCTGGTATTTATGTTATGCCTGTTACAAACTCTAATCACTTCCCATCAGGTGGGCCGTATGCTTTTCTGCCATATAGGAAGTGCTATAAAAATAACAGTCCCAAGTTTGCATGTAACAGTCCAAAAATCATTAGCAGTCACGTAACACTATTAAATTGGAAAAAGGAGACATTCCACATCTTGAAACTCATTCATTTTAGTTTTTATCTACATATTTGCATGATCTAAATCATATCCATACATTCCTTGCGTTCTTATTTTTTCTTTCTTTACAAATATGTTACTTTTTCTTTTTTTTTTCAAATATTTGCGTGGTTTTGGTGCCATATTTTCGTTGGTGTTCAGAATGCCATGTCATTTGTTGGATCCTGTTGTGTCATTAGCAGGGAAATCAAAATATTTTTTTTTTATCCGGTTAAAGTCATAAAGTTATCCTTAGAGAAATAAAGTGTGCGAGTGGCCTACGTATTTTTACACAGAATTTAGGTAGGTACATATACAAACGTAAGTACAAATTCATCATCTAAAGAGACTTCCCTGGTCAAGCTAGTTTTTTGTATTAACAAAAATATCTAAAGCTCCAGCTATTTAATACCTAGATGATCAAACATATCTACGGTAACTCAGGTGAAATCTAAGATAGATACTAATTGTTCTAATAAATGTATGTATGATTCATTATGAAAGGCAGGTCATCGTTAGTCATTAACCAAATCCTTACAATACAGGTAATCAAAATTTCATTAACCAACAACACAATGACTTAAATAAAAATAACGGTAATGTTCCTACATCGCTAAGCTAAAATCAATGAACTCAATCATAATTAATAACATTTATATTTTTATCACACACATTCAATAAGAAAACTTTCAGACAACCCTCGGCGAATCATACGACCATACAAGTAAGCTAAAATACACCTTAACAAACTTACATAAAGTTAAAATTCCATCGAGTGAACAACACCAGAATTTTTCCCGTTCACCCCACATAATTAACTATCTTCCCTTCCGAATACTAAATACCTATTTAGTACCGAGTATCCTGGTTAGAGTGAGAGGAGGATATGGATTTTTGGAAGTGTAAAAAAGACAGTAGATGTAATAGATATCGTGCGTTTCACACAGATGAAGGGTGGGCAAAATTGTCCCTTTGTTGGGACATTTAACCGCCTGTGAAGATGTATTCCGTTTATTTTTGGACAACCCTTGTATATTTTAAATTGGATTCAATTTCGGATGATTTGGAATTCTATTAATAGCTTGTAAATTTTTTATTCAATTGTTTAATTCGGTACTTGACTGTCAAATCAAATCAGTTTCCTATCAATAAACTTTCGTACATCTGCCGCACCATCAAGTCCTGGAATTCCTTGCCGGCGCACGTGTTTCCTTCTTCCTACAGTCCCGGGTCCTTTAAGCGGGGCGTGAAAAAGCATCTGATGAGGCCGTCAAGCTGAGCGCCACCATTGTAGCACTGAACATGTTTGCAATGGTGACCCTCTTTCACGAGACTTTGCCTTCAGCTTAACATCAGGCGAGGTGAAGTCAAATTGATGTGCCATAAATAAAAAAAAATAAAAAATACTTTACCTTGGAGTTTAGGATTCGTCCGGGGCACGAGAGATAGGCATGGCTTGTATTTCTCACCTCTAGCAATAGCAATACCCAAAAAAGGCTTTGGCGGGGAGACATCCGTGGGGCTTTTACGCACGATAAAAAAAATGAAAGAGTTCGAGTTCTTCCGACTTTTCCTTCTCCACGTCGCGAGGTTTTTTGCATATACCTATAGGTACCTTACAGACGCAAACTGCCACTCCATACCCAGGGGCTAAATGGGGACACCATGATCCCCACATAAGGAAATAAAATATCTCGTAGTTCGACTAATCGAACTGTGCGATCGATCCTGGCGGCCGGAAGGACATTACGGGGAGAGGGTCATCTCAAAAGAGATTTCCCCCCGTCTGCCGGGGTGCGAGAGATATGTCTTGTATAATCTTACCTCCGGCAATCAAGGACCCACGGTAGAGGTGGTAACTGTGGAGATTTTGCGCACAAAAAATAAAGTAGGCACGTTGCAGTTTAACTTCGATTTATCCAAGAAGTGACTGTCATCTGGGCGAAGAGGTAGGTACAGGCGATAGGCAGATATCCTAAACTCTAAACAATAATTAGATTGGCATCTCGTGCCAAATACGGTCTGGTTCAATATCATAATCTCTCTTTCATGGTGCATTTTCCATACAATTACAGCCTAAAATACCCTAAGTCTCTCCTAAGTCGCTCCATTCCATAACTCTATGTAGGTACCTATTGGAGTCTATGGAAGTCATAGAATCGACCCTTACCTAAGTATACCTATGGACTAGAAAAATATACGTAGGGTAAAGTCACTACCGAACTGTGTGAGTCATTCTACAACCCTCTGACTCTTTTCGTCTGAACTACAACCCTGCCCACCTATATGTATGTAATTAGGTGGAGCAATATACCATTTCTACGCCATTTGTTTAGGTACTTCAATAAAGATAAACTATATTGTGCGAACTTTAAAAAAACACATGTTAAAGAATTAAAGTGATTCGATATTGGTTTTTAGTCTTTAAATTGCATTTCTAAACGGAAAGATATTAATAAACTTTAAGATAAAACTTATTAAAAACGATACGATAATTGTTTATGTATACATAACTAACATGTATACAAACAAAATGAGTACCTATGACGTCCTACCATAGATAATGGTAGTAGGTACCTATAAGAAAAAAGTTTTACTCTAGGTAGGTACATTAGTTGGAAGGCACATGTGTACCTATGTGCACAAGCGGTAGGTAATAATATGGAGTAAGTAAATAAATGACGGGTATTGCATAATAAAAAAGGCCTATACCTACCTACTCTAACAAAATAACTAAAAGAAATACATCAATTTCTTTTTAGTTATTTTGCTACCCGATAGGTACTCTACATTAAATTTTATTCCTAGAAGATACCGATATAGAAAGTAGCAAACCGGATCAACACTAGACGATAACACTAAGATATTTAACAAAAACACACATATAATGTTAAGATATTTTACAATAACAGCAAAATAAATCATAATATAAATAAAAGCCGGCACTGTCGTACTAAATCATTTGTGCTAATTTGAAACGGATCCGTAAACACGGAGCATCAGAATTCATCAAACGGGCCCTCGGCGCTAATCACACAAAGGGACCCACAGACGACTCAAAGGATTTAACAAGCGGCATTCACATCTCCTCATTATATTTTTATACTTTATACCTCTGGTCGCGGGCATAAAGTGCGCGATCAAAACGCGCGAACCCCTACAAAAGGTAATTATGTTTTGATTCCTACAAAAAAAAATCGAGTATCACAAAGGCGGCTAACGAGATAAGAGTGTGCTAAATCGTTCCCCCCACCCCCCCGCTCGGATCAATCGTGTCGCAGCGGTCGATTGGAGGAGCAGGAGGCTCCGACTGGGGCGGAGCGCTAGCACGCCACGCCTCGGCCGGCGGCGAGGTCCCCGGCGCGCGGCGCTCCGCCAGTCAACCTCCGACTGCGCCCGCATGCGTACACGATCCGTTGATCGCGCCAAGTGAACGGTCCACCAAGTGCTAAATGGAACTGACTAGCGTTCAATGTTAAAGAAACAAAGCTACGAAGACAAGGAAGTGAATATGGCGATACAGAGTGTGTCAAGATACCCGAGCAGCCCTGCAGAGGCTACGGAGCCACCGAAAGCCTCAAGGATCAGTTTCAGCGTCGCGTCGATACTGGCGGACACTAAATCAAATCAAGTGGACGAAACCGCTGACATCATCAGACATCATAGAACAATTCCAGAGTCTCCTTTGAGACAGTCTCCCTCCGCGCAACCGGAATTACCAGGAGACTCATCAATGTCACCGAGACCGTCTTCACAAACTCCACCTTTAAATCTTAATGTGTCCGCGACAGTGGCGTCTTCCGACGATGAATATGATGATATTAACCAGAGATTTGACCAGAATAGTATAGTAGATGTTGAGGACTTACCACATGATGTTCATAGTGAGGACGAAGAAAGACCTACGTTGAAATCGAGACTGGTGCGGCCGACGCCGACCTTCAGCGCCTTGGCGACGGCGGCGGCTTACGGCCTGGCCTGGGGTGGACCGTCTCCTGTTGTGCCATCCTTCGGTCCACTGTTCCCTTCACATTTTCCAGTTGGTCTCACAGGTTAGTAGACGATTGATTATTTCTGAAATTGAATACATTTCCAATAATATTGGCCTGTATATAGTTGACATATAATGTAAATAGTAATTTGCATAATAGTACTTAGTTTTAATAGACAAACCGACTAATTATAAAATGGGTTAGCAATTAAATTTTTATTGTGCACGGTTTATCTCAACGCTTCAGAGATTTCGCCATTTTTCTTTGCGGTTATCTCAGTCGAAGTGACCATTAATTTTATGTCAAAATTAGTACCTAGATAGCTTATGTTTAATTAGGTAATAATTAGTTTTTTTAGAATTTAATTTATGTTAATTTTATATTTAGGTGTAGAGTTTGATAGTCTTTATATTACCCATTTAAACTCAATTGTCGGAGTAGAGTATATTAATATTTTAAGAATTTCAACGAAATCCTACCGTATATAATTATAAATAATCCATTGAACTAATCAAGTAAGTCAGATTGATATCACCTTATCATTTCTGTCAAAGATTTTTTTATAAATCGGTTATTAATATTTGAATGTTCATTTTTTATTAGCAATTGAACTTATTACATAAATAGAATAATTTAGGAAAAAAATATGAAAGATGCAATTTCAGGAAAGGTTTACTTACACGGACCGTTGCCCGTAATTCGATGTTAATGATTGCACCTTTTACAATCAAATCAGATCAATTCTACCTTAATCACCTCAGAATATGTTTGCATACCTACGGCAATTGCCGCTTTATTAAAAGTTTCAAAACAATTTTATTAGCTCATTTCTCAGTTTTACCATGGCACACACCAATGACTGCGATGCTTTTCGAAGTTATGTGTGTATTTATCGCAGATTTATAAGTGCCCGGTTAATGGCAATAGGCTTGCCACCTATTACATTGGGACCTAAATATAAACTGGCGAAATGTGGGTGCTAGCACCTCTGCCTACCCCTTCGGGGATATAGGCGTGATATTATATGAAAAAAATAAATCATAGTCGATTTATAGTGCCTACCTAGTGAACAAACACTCTTAGTATAAAAAATATGATTTGAATCATTGAACTTTGCATGGATATCGAACAGAAGAAATTGCATTTTAATTATTATCAATAGAAAATGTATTTGTTGACTATTTATGATCAAGTTTAAGATCATTTTAACTACCTATCTTCAATTTTAATCTTACTAAGTATAGGTATAACAACTTAATTTTGAAACATAATGTATTATAGAGGAACTTTGCTATTTTAAGTAGTTTTTTAATTTGTTTGCTTTAATGCTCCTACTGCCTACTAAGCATATACCCATTTAGATTTCGGTACTTAAACAACTTAATTATAACAAGTTCATAAAAACAATAGAACACATTAAGTATGCCTTTAATTGCCTAAAGTTTAAATTATATAGGTATCCTGTATAGCCTAAGTACACAAATGCTTATCAAAATTGAACAAAACAAAATTCGGAAATTCCTTATTAACTCAAATTAATAACCAGGAAAATGCCGTTTATTAATTAATATAACGATAACCACGCGACTCTATATATTTTTCAATAATAATTATTGCAATCATAATTTTCCTATACCTACCATTTATTAATTGTTTAGTTTCGCGGTATCTAATTAGATACAATTAAAATTAATATTCAATATTATAAGTACCTATGTTGTGCTCATAACTGTATAAATAATAAACTACTATATCAAATTTCAATATTACCTGCAGCCTTTATATAATATATATAATAAATAGGGTTAATAAGTAGTAGTCTCTTTACATAATAAATAGGGTTAATACCTAATTAGTAGTTCCTAGATGCACTACCTAATTTTTATCAGTTACATACTAATGGAGATAGTAGGTATATTAAAATAAATACATATTTAGGTACTCTCGGAGCACTAGCAATTATGGCTAATTAAATTCACTAATTAATAATATAAACTGCAAAATATTGCGAGTGTGTGTGTTCGTGTGTTTTAATAGGTAATTTATTATACCTAGCAGTAATGTTAACTCTCTAATTTATAAAACTCTACTTTTAATCCTGAAACAACCAGGTGCAGTTAGGTACGATACATAGCCTATATTAAAAACTAAAGTTATCATTAGGTATCTGAACCTTTCCCTACTCAGTTGCGGTCGACTTTCCAGTTTAACTCTGATGCGGCTGAATTTCGATATTTTCCGTGAAGCGATTGCCATCTGACCTCCACAACCAATGGTCCAATGACCAATGGCGATATCGAAGTTCCATAAAAACTAAAGTTACATTTTGACTAAAAAGAACTCAGTCGTAAACAGTAGTTTACTACTAAGCTCTTTTGCAAGCATGGCAAGGCAGAGTTGTTGGCAGTGGCCAAAGACTGCCTTGCCTTGCCATATCAATTATCGTACTTAATATTGGCATAAGAATAAAATCTATTCAAAAGTGCTCACTTCCTAATTCGCCAAAACAATTAAATTTATATTCTAATGTATTGTTTATGTTATGTTAAATATGCATTGTTTAAAACGGTTTTACTTACGGTACTCTGAATTACTGCAATTGTTTCGTATTACGCATAATACAAAGTTGCGCTCATTTGTACATGACAATTAGTTTATTAACATAAACACTTTACTTGTTTTATATAATTAGGCGTATTGCTAGGTGACTATACAATATACTTGTATTTGCTGAATTATAAAAATGTGGTTGAAGTCACCAATCTCAATTCTGTTAATAGTAGGTATAGGTATATTTTGACAAATGGGTTTGCCCAACAGACCATCATAATTAATATACCTAATATATATTTAATTTATATCGATATAATTATTAATAATAGTAATAATATATTATCCTATTCAGAACCACAGGATTCGTATGGCGATGTAATAATAATATAATATATAATAATAATAACTTTATTGACTTTAAAATGTGCATTGTTAACTAGTCCAAGTTTATAAAATGATCTGTATCATATTTCTCTTTCCAATCATGTCACATAATGTTGAAGATTTCTCAATACCCAGTTGGAAATTTATTTTGGGCATACCCATTTTTTAAAATTGCCCGATTGGAGGCAATAGGCTCGCACCCTATTACTACCTATACCTATCATAGTTGGCGAAATGTAGGTGTTTAATACACCTCTGCCTACTCCTTCGGGGATTACGGGTCAATCAGCATATGTATGTATGTTGTATGTAAACATAAATATCTATATCCCACAATCCATATTACCAACAAAACAAGCTAAGTTTGAGTCTAAAATGTCCTAGAACATTATTATAATAATTTATATAATCATTAATAACATTATAATTTATACTTGTTCATTATCAACCCTCAAATCACCGCTAACATTTATGTAGACACCAAGACAAGATGTACCGTAAACCCGTTAACCCTTCTTTCACTGGGTATCAGTAACGGTGTTGGACAAAGCCTACATAAATAACGGATCAGTGGAAATGCGTAAACAATAGGCTATAGGAGGTGACAACAAAACAGATTATGGGGATACACGAATCGAATTCTCTTGGCAGTTAAAGGGTTAAGTTTAGACGGGTGGATGTTAAAGATGGATAAAATGTTTATTTGGCGGAGTTTTGTTTCGAATATATTTTATATACAAAGAGATTTTATGTTTAGGTGTTATAGCTAGCAGTCACTGTAACCTATTAAAGCTTGAAAATCGTATACCTAATATTTTAATTAATATAAACTCATTATATATATATTCGTAAATATAATGTATTTAATTAAATGAAATGTGTCAATTGTGTTCGTTCATTTACAAAAATAAACATTTAATTTTACAATAATAAGATAGAGATTTAAATAAATGGCCCTAGTTGAAATGCAAATGTACACTAGCTATTTAATAATTTTGTACAATTATTCTTATTTATATGACAGCGTTGTCAAAAGATCCAATGTTAAAAAATATTTATCTGTCTATTATTGTAGTCCTTTGTACTGTATTTTAATTTTATAGGTACTTACTTAGTACAATATACCGTCGGTCGTGGACATGATAATGTGTACTTAAGTTTATTACCATTTAATAAATATCAAGTACCTACACTTACTATGAACAAAAAATAACCCAGGCATAAATCGATTAACCACTCCCCAAGTGGATAATCGTTGTAGTAATCGATAGTGTTCATCATACACGGTTCATAACCACACTAACCACAAATAATTACGACAATAATATTTAAGCTGAACAAAATCAAAATATAAACGGGCTACAGAATAATATAAGACTCAATAGGCTCTGTTGCCACGCCCTGTCTCCGCCAAATAAATTATACTGACAGCGCATAAATTGATATAGTCTGTCAGACACATGATATTAATTTCGAAGAAATAATTTAAATATATTATTATGTCATTGTTATATTGTAATAATTTTGCAATTGATTATAATATTTCTTGCATTAAAATTTTGATACATTATCAAAATAGGTGTATTACCTATGCAGGTTGAAATTTGTAACAACATAAAAAGCATGAATATGTACAAATAAAGTGTTTTAAACAGAGTTCAGTTTCCAATTCCACTGTAGATAGTGGCCGCCACTTATAGTGACCACTTATATTGAAACATATGCACGCTAAGGTATGGTATCGTATATCGTATATACGACATGGTCACGAAACGACACTCACTTATTACACGGGACCGCACTACAAGTTAATTCAATTACAATACGTTAATATGTATGCATGACGAATACATTTTCCTTTCGTATTACTGTTTGTAGATATACAAATTTGTTAAAAAATAAACTAATGGACATCAATGTCCACGCAATAAAACTATACTTATTACTTCAAAAACTCCGAATAATCAATAAAACTATAAAAGATATTAAATAAGTAATAATAATATGCTATTATATTAATTTAATATAATAAATCGATAACACAAGTGAGCTGCGTAAGGGTAATACTTATAATAATTGATTATTTCGCCATTAAAATGTATTGACCCGTATTTCTATACAATTATGATATTATTTTATGATAATAAACAGCATATACACATCTAACGTCTTTAAAGGTATAGAAATACCTATAGTTCATCTGTTTAGGTACTTAAAAAACGTAAACAATCTTAGTGTATCTTTTTTTAATCATCATCATTCCCTAAACCTTTTTCCCAACTCAGTTGGGGTCGGCTTTCCAGTCTAACTGTGATGCGGCTGAACTTCGATATTTTCCGTGAAGCGACTGCCATCTGACCTCCACAACCAATGGTCTAATGACCAATGGCGATATCGAAGTTCCAAGTTAGGCTGGTTGGACTTTTGAGGGCTCCAACTACCCGTAACGACTGCCATAGATGTTTGTATGGCAACCGGGACCGACGGCTTAACGTGCTCTCCGAGGCACTTATAAACCTGCGATAAATACACACATAACTTCGAAAAGCATCGAAAAGTCATTGGTGTGTGCCATGGTAAACCTGGGATCGAACTCGAGACCTCGTCTCAGCAGTCCATTACCCATACCACTAGGCTACCGCGGCTTCTATCTATATGTATCTTTTTTTAATATGTTTTGTTTAAAAACTCAGTACAAACACTTTTCTACTTAGTAACGTATTTTGAAGACTAAAAACTTGTGTCGAACCACTAGTTAGTCAGTTATTAAGTCTAGTTTATTTGTTTAACATTATATTTTTATAAAAAGTAGCACCAAGATTGTTTACCTTTTTTAAGTACCTAAACAAATGGATTATAAATGTGTGTAGAATGTCAATAGTTGCGTGCAGTACCGACATTATACTGCGGTATGATCGCGCTCCCCACTACACGGATAATCAATTACCCGAGCTAATCGGTGCATTGGCTATTCAACCTTTTAGCAATGCACATAATGATATCGTTTTATGCAATAGAAATTAGGTAGTACCTAAAGTATTGAGATGCGAAAGATTTCTCTCTAAGAATAAATCAGTTCTTTATAGACTTCTCTCTAAAGTTAATTTATTGTTTACTATCTGTTGCCCGCGGCTCCGCCCGCGTGGACTTTTGATCCCGTTACTGTTGCTCCATTCCGAGCATTCGAACCTTTTTCGGGCTTCCACGAATATTTCAAGACCAAAATTAGCCAAATTGGTCCAGCTGTTCTCGAGTTTTAGCGAGACTAACGAACAGCAATTCATTTTCATATAGATATTTAAATTCAAATCATGCAAGATATTTTTTTAAAGTCAACCCAAGATAAACGTATGCTACCTATTTGTTATTAGGTATTATCTTTATAAATTATATTTATTAAAAAGACAGGTCCACCGGGTTTCAATTGCATTTTTAATATTCGAATAATGTGTAGTTTCTACTATTATAATATATTTAATATATCTTTTACAATATTTTATAGAGGAAGTATAAACCATTAATTAATTATATTGATTGATAATAAATCAAACGACATTATTCTTGAAGTAGGATTTATCATTTACTATAAAATTAATTGATTTTGTGACCAGAGCATAGAAAGAAATCGGAAACACGGGGCATGAAAAAGCATCTAGTGAAGTTATGAAAATGAGGGCCATTTGATAGGTAGTAATGATAATGATAAATAATAATAATAATAAGACCTAATAGATATTGCAATCTCCAACACACATAATGTACAAAAAAACAATCTCTGAAAAAATAAACAAGTATGCAGAACTGTAGAAGGTAGTCTTAAAAAACTGGAGACAAGAAAATGTTTACCTATATAATCCCTTTATAAACAACTGGTGTTATCCCAAACCATCTTCGCCATAGTCTGAAATTAATAGGTTTACCATAATCTCTATATAGCACTCTACAGAAAGCAGCCATATTGACCACATATAGAATTGTTAGGAAGTTCATACAGCTAGACGAAAACACCATTTTAATAAACACGACACTCTGCATTTACTTGATTTAGGCCCGTAAATGTAGTAAAAAATAGCCATAAGCTGAGAAAAACAGAAGAAGTCAAGTCGTGACCACGGGTGCTGCAACGCACCCGAAACGTTGGCAAAAGTACCTAAGTGTTCAAAAATATATCGCGTGAAGTCCCGAACATTATAAACACTAAAAGAAAAATAATAATAAATATTCTAGAGGGCATTATACATTATTGATACACAGAGGCGACCTTGCTGCTACTTGTACCTGGCCTATGTGCCCTTCATAAGAAAAAAAAAACATTTCTATGTAGAAAACCTTATCAAGCCAGTGTCATGTCACTCATGTTACTTTTCTGTTTAAATAGCATTCTTTCGTCATTGTTTACATTGTATTAAACCTTGTTTAAGATGCAAGAATTAATAGCAAAACCTACTAACCTACTTAACAAATGCAACAAATGCAAAATATGATAGTTCGACCAAAAACTTGGGACTTAGTCGTTTAATATTGATTTTGACAGAATATTCCAAACCTTCCTTACTATATTAAGCGTCGGTAGCTAATTGGTTAAGGAGCCGGCCTTACGATCGGGAGGTCCAAGGTTCAAATCTTGGCCATTACACTACCGATGTGAACCCACTCCTAACACAAGCCATTAAGCTTAGCTCTCCACACACAAGCCATTAGTAACTTCGATTGCTAATATTCTAAAAAAAAAACATAAAAAAAAAACAAATAATTTGTATGCTGTCTTCTCCTGTGCATATAAATTCAAATAAGGATGGGATAACACCTGTGAAAGTGTTATTTATTATGGTTACGAAATAATAAAAAAAAATATAATTATCAAAATACTCATTAACATAAAAAATATAGTCAGCCTACATAAACCAAAAAAAAACATTCACTCGTATTATACGCAGCACCCATATTTACTTACGATGCAAATAAATCTTATAAACTTCATGCAAAAAGTAATATGCAAAATAATAAGTGTAAGATTAGGTGTAATTAAAAAGTCAAGTCATACGAATATTCCGATTACAGGCGCTTGCACTGCGCCATTGTAGTAAAGCTGCGGTCCTATTGTTCACGGAGCGACTCATTATTCACTTATTTGTATGTACCCACTTGTACCGTTTTGTCTAATTAATAGTTTGTATTAAGTTATAGCACTACACATAACACACACAGAGGATATATTATCACTACATAGTATAAAACAAGTCGCGTTCTCTGTCCCTATGTCCCTTTGTATGCTTAAATCTTCAAAACTACGCAACGGATTTTGATGCGGGTCAGCTAGTTTCTAATAAATCAGTAATTGACAATTAATTAATGCAAATATGTATACAGTTAATAAATATTTAATAATATAAGTTTATCAATCATTTAATCGTAACTATATCTATCAAGAGAATTCTTAGCAAATTATAAAGCACAACTCGCAATTCTAAGCATGCTGCAGGATTTATTGGTTTACACAAGATATTTATTTAAATATAACTAAACTCACTATAAAAAATGACCAAATTTTACATTTGGTCTGTGCCAAAATTCTCTGGTTAAAAATATATATACGCGCTCGCTTCCGCTTTCGGTTAGACTAAGGCATACTAATATTCATAAAAACAATCACTTTTCTACAATACATGAACAACGCAATTAATATTAGCAACCATGACTTTATAACATGCAAAATTACCTGTACATACATAGAAACTTGTAATATACCTACTTTATGCAACTATTTTGTTTTATTATTATATTTAAGTTGTATAATATTTGAATAACCGTGAGTAATAATTGTATAATTTGAAACCATATTCAAATATAGCTGTTATGAGTCAATTAAGATAAATTCTATTTATTTATTACTTTTAGCAATAATAACATTTTACTTTTGTTCATCCATTTGAAGATATGAAACTTAACTTGATCAATCTGAATAACTTTTTTGGATAATATAATTATTCAGTTTGGTCAGGAGTGGTAAGATATCGCTACGTGGATACTCATACAGATTGGTCAGGGATTTGGTCATGTTCATTAAAAAAAAGTAAGTGGAGTGCGGTCTTAACAGTAACTTATAGTAACCATAGATTTGGGCCGATTACATAAATAAATATTGGGAGACGATATTCAGTATTTACTTAAAAGATGGCTATATTTATTTTTTAAAAAGCAAAGGTGGATTGAATAACCAGACTTGGTCGGGGTACTTAGCTACCACTTAACATAGACACAGATATATATGAAATTTAGCATTAATTTAAATAAATAATGGTATTCCCAGCCAACGATTCTATTTTTCGACTGTTTACAAATTTGTAGAATTTTTGTTCAACTAATAATTGAACTCAATAAAAAGAGGCGCACTTAAGTTTTCTACCAGCGCAGCGACGCAGTCCGAATCTTTGAATTATAAAAAGGTTTTAAATAATTTGCAACCAAATAATGAGAAGTGTTCAAAGTCATGCAATCGGTGAAACGGCTCCTGAACACGAATCTCGAAGCAACACATAAATTACTTTTGTTACTCGATTGTACAGTTTGTACCTAATTGCTATACAGAAGTTTTTAGTCACACAGTAAGTACAGTCAATGACACAATTGCTGTAAGTTATTTTATCAAAACTGAATACATAATAAATGCATCTTCTTACAAGATGAGTTCACTTTTTTATTTGCGTCCTATTCTACTACTGCGTATATCTAAATGTGAAATTCCGAGACCCACGAGGTCTATATGTTATTTAAGTCACTTACTTTTGTTATACACTACACTATTGTGTCTATTTCAAATCAGTTCAAAATTTTATATTTGTACAGTCCTAATGAAAAATAATTTCAATTCGCAATAAGATAATATATTTGTTAATTTTAAAAGCACAATTAGTTTGTATTTGTTTCGTCCGTATGCAAAGTACCTACCAAAAACATTTTATTTTTATTATTTTAGGTATTCATGAACAAATTGAAATTATTATTACAGAGATAAGTACGATAATTAACTTCAGTAATTAATAAGATGCTTGCGCAAACAATAATACGTATAACGTTTTATTGTGGTAATGCAATAACAATGGCACAAGTCACAATATTTTTATTATCTTATCAATAGCTGACGTCATTTGTCGATTAAAAATAAAAATATTATTGGGTTTTCTTAATCTCAGAGATTTAAATGTACACCTTTTTCAACGGGATAGGCAAAGAGAATCTATCAATTTGCTTTTGTCCTTACATACTGCATAAGGCTCATCTACTCAATGCAAGCTCACCGGATTGAATGCATTTGACCTACCATTTTTTTTTGAAAGCACAATATAGAAATATAATAAGAGAATAAGTTTCAAACAGTTTTAGGGCTTGTTCACAGAACTGCGATGCGTTGCGATGCGAGTTCGCAAAACAGTTATTTCGATAGATTTTTTCGTTGATTCGCATCGCATCGCGTCGCATCGCAGTTTTGTGTACAAGCCCTTATTGTGTCGCATGCGATGCTTTAAGTAAAACAAAAACTCGAAGTCTGACTTGGAGTTAGTTTTTTCCCTTCAAGTGTTTTTTTTTTCAAATAATAGTAAGTATTAAAAACCAATCTCCACCTACTACCAATCCACAACAGATTGAACAAAGCAATGTACAAATTAAACCACATTCACATAAAAGCTTTATATTTAAATATTTATAGTTTTCACAACACGTTCATATTCGAAATGGTACGCGTATCAGAAGTATTGAAATACAAAAGGGCCTTTTAACCACTGAAAAATAAAACAGAACAAAAACCTGTTTCCCTTATCGTGGGCACAAATGCACAATGGAGTGGTGCCAGTATTGCTCTCTTTATGAAGTATAATACGCGTTAATACCATTAATACCCGTTTTCTATTTGTTTACGATCCTGAATAATGGTCTATTAACAATGTTAAATTGCTAACGCTAAAATGTGCGTTCTAAACTGATTAACGAAATTATTGTTTGTGATTATTGCTTTTTGTTGCGATTGTACCGTGCTTTTTGTATTGATTAGGTAATTTTAAAATTTAAACCGTATATAAATATTACTAGCCTATGCCCGCGGCGCCGCCCGCGTGGCTATCGGTTATCGCCTATATACCTAAGCGCCATCTATGCAACTTAAATTAACAAAAAAATTGGTAGGCCATTTATAAATTTTTTGTTCTATTTCAAAAAACAAAATATAAAAATGAAAAACACCTCAAGAATAGGTTTCAAATAGTTTTCTTGTGTTACATGAGATGTCTTATGAGAAAAAAAAACAAACTCTTAGTTAATAGACATGGGGTTATTTTATATTATTCTCTTTTCGAAGTTATATTACATAGTATTTAAATTCATTACGAGTACTCACTATTTGCATAATTATACATTTTTAAAAACAAACATAAATTATTATGATTTTACCTTAAATAAGAATAATGAAACCGAGATTTGTGTAATAATATTTAAATTACTTAAGTAATGTTTATCTAACAATCTTTTTAAGTTTTCTTTTGATTAGAATTTAGAAGAGGAACTCGGTTCAAATCGAATCGACTTCTTACAACTGAATTTATTTAGTCTTTCAGAAATTATTTTACACATTGCCCAGACAAATAGTTATTTCCAATATTTATTTACAAACTTATTTTGTTTTGTATAGTATTTGTTTTAAAGACTTGTATCAGTAGGTACTTTTTAATATTTTTATGTTCTTAATTCAAAAGTTAATGTCATTTCAAAATATAACTATTATTATATTCAATGAATTAATCCTAATTACTGGGACGTAATTCTTTCTTATTTGAAAATGAAAATATGTTTTCTTTTTATACAATGTTTTATATAAAATATACAATGTTTGTACAATTTTACAAAAATTAACTACTTACCAACTCTTTTTTATAGAATGTACTCAAGTATAAACGGAGTAAGCAAATAAAAAATTTGATTTCATAAATTAGTACCTACTCATCATTTAAATTAAGTGTACGGTTCATGTGTCAAAAAAATGAAATAAATAAAAAATAAATGAAAGTAGAACGAACGATAAACTTTAAGTACACTGATTAAATACGTTGCCTTAATTGGCTTTAAAAATTCGCGTGTGAATAGAGTTAATTGTTGTTCAATAGAAACACTTTCAAATATTACTTAAAGAACTTTAATTATACTGATATTACTTATATGTACAGACAGCGACAAAAGTAGCTTACACTTTTCAATTTAAATAACGTATTAACCCTAATTGCGCGGCATATCACCTAAGTATGCACTGGAAGGACTGATTAGGTGAGATAAAACCACATTAGGAAGTGGCGTGTCAGACTTCGCCCGACAGTCTACGAATAAAAAGAGATTGATTCTTAGAATCTTTGATGACGCGGTCATACGATGTCACTTTTTAATTAAGTAGTGCATTGAAAAAAAAACTGTTATTTTCGTAACTGATACAGCTAAATTAACCAGAAACAAATGAAAATGTTTAAGAAAAAGGTTAACTGTCAGCCAGTGTAATTGGTCTCAATGGATGTATTGATTTGTTTTCTTAATTTATTCTCAAAAAATGGTATTGAGTACTGTCAGCAAAATAGTATGAAATGTAATTTGTTAATGAGATGTTTTCATTTATAAGATTGTAAGACTGAATATTTGAATAAGGAGTTGTTAGTGCTTACACTGATATATTATATTAATCTTAAAAAGTACCAACTGGAAGTTAAAGATTATTTGCACTTGTATATTGACTAAGCGTCAGGCCTTGAAAACTGCGATTTAACTTCTTCTGTTTAACAATTGTGTGTAAATAAATAAATGATTTTTAAATATTGATTTAGTTTCATCATTAGAATGACCTAAAATATCAAAATTCAAAAAGGACGTTTATTTTACATAATTCTCTGTAGGTATTCTATTTAAGGTTCTTCAAAAAGGGCATTAGAAGGTTTCTACAGGGTCGGAAGCGCGAGTATGACGATTCTAGTGTTCCATACATCCAGAGGCCACGGTGACCACTTTCTATCAAGTGGGTCATGTGCTTGCTAGCCACCTAAACGGCAAAAAAATAGTAAGTGTAAAGAACATTCGCAATTTAGGACACACATAAAACACGTGAGCGTTTTTCTTGGTAATTTTGAACCCCACGTAGACTTGAGTCCAATCAAAGATAATCAATATCGTGAAATGGAGGAGCAATAGAGCCTCTCCACATTCTGAAATAAAAACTTGTATGATGATAATAGAAATGTCATTATAAACTTATCAATTATTAAATTATCACAGCGATTTCTCACAAGCGATTCGTTTACAAATGTGTCCTCATCCTTAGCCAATCGATATCGCACAGCGCCGACCATAACAGCACATAACACTAACAAACCCGGATGGCAATACGATCAGAATTTATAACATTTAATAAGTAGCTATCCAACGTTTAATTTCACAGTTATTGACTGCTATTGCTATTGCTTAGCTCCATTGATTGATATGTGAGCACGCTTTTATTGCCAAGATAACGTTCGATTATTGTTTTGTTAGAATAATAAAATCTCCAATTGGCTTTTCTACCTATTACATGGCAGGTAAATGGCCTGTTATATGCTTTGAATGAGTATATTACATACAATATACAATCCTTAATAACTTTATGTGTAACGTGGGCGGTTTGTTGACTTTTAGCAGACTTATTAGCGATGTAATTTTGACATTACAGCAACAGATTATAAAAAACTAATTATAATAATAGTAACTGGTCATTGAACCTTAGTCCGTTCAAAAGAAAAATAATTAAAAACGAGTAGGTAGTCATTTTTATTTCGCTGCCAGAGTTATTTATAATAAGTTGGGTTATTATTCCAAATTTGAATTTCAAAACAGGAATGATGTCAATAATTTGATTGTTAGAATGCGCGGCGACACAAATTTTAAACAATCGATTTGTTAAAATGCCGAGAAATCGAACCACTCACCTTGAAATAAACAGAATGAATATTTATTTGACCGCTCGTGTATCTCGGAGCACGAATTTGTCTTTCTCTAAGCTAATTAGCGCTGTATAATGTTATAACGCGCTTCTAAGCGTACAGTTCACTGCAAAATTAATGATAAATATATCCATATTTGTCTATCAGTATAACTGGAAAGGCTTATCGTTCCGAATGCACTCGTTAGCGCTTGTAAACTGAAACCCCATTACTGCCACTTCAGAATGTCAAATAGACACCTTAAGTCTCGTGCAGTAAGGAAGAAATCAATTTGACGGCAATTTTAAGGTCTTTTTTCGCCCAGTACGCGCACGATTGCTTCTCCTAATTGGCTCGTCATCTGTTTTAATTCATTTTGCGATAGTTTTACAAGTATTTTATTGACGCGTGGCTCCGCCTGGCGGTCGGCTGGTGTAACGAAGCGATTAATCGATTCGTTTGCGTGCGAGTCGCTCCACTGAGTGAATTGTTCGATTATTCGATTTTTGAACAAATATTTCTGTTCAAAAGTTGCATTTTATTATTTGTCCGAGGTTTAAGCAATCGTCATGTGCGGTTCTACTTCGTACTTTTTAAATTTTTTGTACTATTTTTTAACATTGAATTGTAACATTACCAATGATTTTATTAAAGAAAATTAACTATATGAAATAATTAATTCCTATCATTAAACTTAGGCCAAACACGGTAGCTCAGTATAAGGAGGAAATTAATGGTAATTACGTGTAAGCATGAAAAATGGCCTAGTTACAGTATCTATCACGCTATGGGAGGTCTTCAAAGATGAAACACATGCCTCTTCACGCTAAAACTTAAGGTTGAGAATATCATGAAAATATATTTGCAAAGAGATAACTCTAGTGGCATAGTTAGTGACGCGTGCTGCCATCTCTCGGACGACGACAGTAAATAATAAATCTTTAGATAACATCAGAGGCGAAGATTATACGGTACTGAGTCCTCATCATGCCATCCGTACTTCCTGCCCAGGCAAATTAGTAAAACACCTACAAACAATGATACTAATGATTGCTAAAACTGTGCTCCTATTACTAAGACGTTAAAGTTCAAATTGTGGCAAGTATTTGTCTTGTAAATGCACGTAACAAATGGTGGTGTAGAACACTGAATATATATTTAGTAGTTCGCAGAAGCGTACGCTAAAAGTTAACGCCGGTACTCCAACAGTAGAAGACAATGAACAGAACAACAGTTTAGATATTTAACTGCCTTACAGTTACACTCGGAGTAGAATTATGACTGAACTTAAACGTTCTATTTCACTACGGTAAGCCACACGCATTTTATGTACCTCGTTTAAAATTGACCACTTTCTTTGGGCCGAATTTGTAAATTTCGACCTCGACCTGCGCGTTGACCAATTAGAAACACCCATTAAAACATTCGGCTAACTTCGTATTTTTTCGTTGCACGCATTCTTTCACGAAAACGAGCGATGCAATTTAATCCGTCAATTTGCACCGAACATAACCGCCACCGGTAGCCCTTTTGAAAATGGAACGCTTCAATTGATATTCGCGTTCTAAAAATTGGTACGTCATTATGGTGAACGTTATTTGACTTTGTGTTACCATTGAAATTGTATTGAAATTTCAGGTTTTTTTTTTCTATTTTAGGCGGGAATTTTGAACATAACTTTTTTATCACAATCGAATATCTTGATCCGGTATTGATATAGTATAGTTAGTCGGTTTAAACAGCAATATTTTCTCCATTGCTAAAAACCAGATGTGCTGAAGAAAATTCTCAAGATCCTAACCTGCTTAACTGTCATCAAATGGGTGTCCCCGTTGTGTGGCTTTTTTTATTCCTCTTTCCCCAAGAGGGGTCTTCCGTAGGTGATAAGTAGCGAGTGACAAGATATCCGATTGCCATCAGGTGGTCTGTGTATTTGTAGTTTCCTAACAGCGGGTATCCTGTTGGTTAGAACCATCGGCACTTTATTAAACCAGTGCTACAAGCTCTAATTAGTATAAAGTTATAGTATAGATATTTATCAATAAGAAGTAGTGTAGATAATTATCAATAATATACAGTTTGAATTAATATTATCCAATTTAATTTAAAGACTTGATTATAATGTTGATAAAATATCGACGGTTAAACGTAAAAAAGTCGTAAGCGACGTTGACGATTGAAAGTAAAATCAATGTGCTGCAAAATTTCTGTGACGGTGGCGTAAGGAGCTTTTTTCCGTGAATCAGTGGTGTCGCTTAAGCAGGTTTTGGTTGTAACCGACGTTATGTAGGTTTACAGTAGAATATATTAATTGATTCTCGGAAATCCAAAGCATGCCGACTACTGTTTCGTATTAAGATTTTATCTTTATAGTGTATACTTTGATAGAAAGTTGAAAACAAAAGTTCCGAACGTCGTTTTAGTATATTTATTCATGCACTAGTTCTTGCACCTGGCATCACCCTATTGTGACATGTAGGTGTTTCCGTAAACGTACCTAACCGTTAACTATAAGAATATTTCATAAGTTTTTAAACTTGAAACAATTATTTTTTGAGTTTAGATGAGAAATAAAATGCCTCAGTTATTTTAGAACTCAAAAATATATCGCACTTATTACTTAGTAACAATAATATAACGATTTGTGTTACGTGAAGTACTTTATTGCAATTAGTTCGGAGATATAAATCTCAGTAATAAAAGGTAGGCGGTAAGCGCCTACTTTTGTTATTTGTTTCACATACCGTACAAATGTAAGAATAGAACTTGTAATGTAACAATTAGTTTAATAGAAGGTTTTTATATATTATACTCCCTTGGACTATTCTAGAAGACGAAGGGAAATACCATACTAGTGAAATAGAGGATAACTAAAAAATCTCCTTAATCTGTTTAATGGACCTTTACGAAAGAAATAGCTAAGCTACATAACACAAATTCTACAGTCGATCCTGTCGAGAAACTACGACAATCTCATCTTTATCTCGAAAACGGATATGTACACAATTAATTGTATCATTAAATGCAACAATAAAAAGTATAAAAAATCAGCTTCCAAATAACAAATTCCGGACGCCAAATCACTAATAACTAATAATTTAATATTAATATCGACCATTAATAAATGGTCTCGATTTTAATTAAAATGATGTAACGCAACGAATTAGGTAATTTGTCATCGGCTGTTCGTACAAAAGATCGCTTTGTTACTTCGGACATAAATTATAATATCTTAGACCTTCTTGGAAATATTGAATAAGGTTGCCCATCCACCGGTACGAACAAGAATGTAAGAATGCAAGAGATATGCATAACTAATACAATGCTATTGATATATTATTGAACGAGGCTGGTTTGCGATCTTGCGAAATGTACTTGCATTTTGCATTGAAATATTGTTTTGTATCTAACCATGCCTCTAGGAATCCTTACGTATTTCTTGTCTTGAAAAACCATCGCTTCCAAATAGTCCCATTTCTGAACAATTTGCGAGAAAAGAGCATTTAGAATGTCTAAAATATTTACTTAAATCCTGTATGATTGGATGCAAATACAAAATTTCCGGATGCGTCATTGATTGCTGATATCATGAAATTAAAGCGAAATAAACCATTGACTAATAGGTATTTTTGAGATATTAATTCGAAATATATAGGTAATTGAGTAACATAGCCATAGAAGGAATTGTTTATTATTAAACAATTTACATTTAAACTTCCTGTATTTATTATGTAAGTACCTACATTAAAATGCGGTTTTAATAATATTTGTATGATCTTGGTGAACTGAAATCGATTAATTCTTATGATGAAAGTTCTGAATAAATATTAGTTATCTACACCAACAATGAAAATATTTGTGTGATTTACACAAATATCATATGTATCGTATGAGATTATTAGGAAAGTGAAAGTCTAGGCGGGAATAAATGGGAGAATGTGCCGTATAGATTTCACTTTTCCAATTTTAAATCGATTCGAAAACAGTGAAAGTATATATCACTACAATATTCTTAGATTGTCAACGGTCTAATGGGTCTGGAACCTTTTTTGTTCCATAATCAATAAATCTGAATAAATTAAAGCTCTTTCACGTCACAAAATAAATTAGTAATAACTATTGCGGCCAGTTTTGATTTTTTGCAATATTTATGGGGAATGCTAATGTTAGAACCTCAAATAAACCTGTTTCGGAGGGCCGACATAGAAGTCGCGCTGTTGTTTCGTTAATTTGAATGTCAACTGATTGTGCTTTATTGTAATATTTGAGAATTATTAGCAGGCAATTAGACTAATTAGTTATTCGTGAAAGATTGGAGGCAGTAGATTCGGTTTTAAAACGCTATTGAAGCCATTATCGTTAAATCACAAACTCATTTCGGTGGAATTCGTTTTAGGTATTGTTGTAATAACATTTTTAATAGCAATTAACCGCTAAGTAAAAGTTATTATGTTGTATTTTTAAAAGAAACTGATTTAGTTATAATGTTCCAATTATTATTTTAGTTCTGTTCTAATTTCAGAATTACAAGTTTTTTTTAAATTAGAACACCACTGATTAGAAGTTTTATTACTATTCTAATTTTAAATTAATAGTTACGCACAATGTAACTATTAATTTAAAATTAGATTAGCAATAAAACCTCTACGCACCTACCGATCATTATTTTGATTAGATTAAATTCCTAAAGTTAAGTACCTTTTTGATTTTCGTTGTTATTTATAACACAGAAACAACCGTAATTGAGTATTATTGCTTTTTTGGCCTAATCTAAATACCTATTAGGTACCTACTTTAAGTTATGATTTCAAATGATAATAAATAGATTCCTGTGGATTGCAAGAAATACCAACATTTAGACTCAACAAAAACTAAAAAAATAATTAAATGAAACATATATTTTGACTAACCATGTCGCTTACAACAATTCTTCAAAAGACTCCAAAAGCAGTCACGTCTCGATAGATCATAATAAAATTCTCTTATCACATAACTCAAATACATCAAAACATATTTAGAATACCCCAAATCGCTGTACAATCCCTAGTAATATTGCGCTATGCTATAAAGGTAGGTGGGCACCGGCGTGGGAGTCCGACGGACGCCCTGCTGTGTCCGACTCGTGCGCATTAACGTGTTCATTTATTAATATACCTACAGGTGTAGACTTATACATGCATAGACAAACCTTTTATACAATTAATTTATTATTTTTTATAATTTCAAGCCTTAATCATAGCTGTCATCGTGGCTTGTGAAAATTTTATACTGCTATAAAAAAGTGTCTTCGTTAATTAAAACAAAGTCAATTTATTGGTTTGAATTTATATTATTATTCAACTCACATAATTATTGAATCTAATAGTAAAAGTTTACTTAAACTCACGGTAAGTTTTAACGGTAAGGCACTTTCAGTAGGTAGTAACTTAACACTATTCGGTTTACCGATAGCTTTGGTTTTGAACCTTGCATAAACTCTGAACTCTGAAGATTTTTACTTATTCATTTATTAATCATCAGCCATGCACCAATGGGCAGGTATAGACATTAACACACTATTTATGTCTGTCTTTACTTCACGAGTTTCCCCCACTATAGGTGTACTAAAGCGGTTTCAGCACCTAGAACGAATGATACTGAGTGAATGATAACCACATGAATAACGAATGAATATGTAAGGTATTTTTATAGGATATACATAAGGGTAAAAAAAAATCTGCGAATTACATTGTTTAATTTATATTTTACCTTTTAAGAAATATTGCAGTATTTTTTTTAATTCTCATAAGTATTTAAAACAGTAATATAGGAAAAGAAATATCAGAAAGCGAAGTTAAAAATCTACTAATCCCTAAAGTAAATGGAAATGCATCAGATGTCAACATTGACACATGACCTAAATGCTTCCACCAATCATTCATTGATGTTGACTTTCACTCATATGGTGTACTTGTGTCTTTTCGAACTTTTAATACGTTTATATTTAAAGATTGTTTAATTAACGTTTTTACCTGCCAATTAAAAAGAATCATAATTCAAAGATCTTGCATTTTTGTAATTAAATTAATTTATTTTTAAATTCTCGTTGGTTCAAAATATTATTAGCTTAGTTTTATTTTTATTGTAAAAATTATTGCTGACGTTATCAAGCGTACAGTACATAATTCCTGTTAAAAACTGTAATGGTTTTATGACGGGGATTGCGTTTTTGTTCCATACGATTTACTAAATATGATAGGAAACTTAGCCAGACTACGAGGACTTAGATCAATAGTGTCTATTGCATAAGCAAAAAAATAGTTTTAGGTTAGAAAATTATTGTATTTATGTTGATATACCTATATAATGTATGCTATATAAGTATTGATCCATATATTTTCTCAATACTGCTAAATGGAAACGCGTCTGGTTTTGAATGAGTAAAATTATAAGAAATCACAAAAGTCATATCTTGCCGTGTAATGAGCACTATAGTCAAGTTTTTAACTCTTTTTAATTACATATTATATGTGAATATTTGAAACGGCGTTATTTTTTACAGACAAATTATATATTACTCAACAGTCTGACGTCGAAATTTTAAGGAAGTATTCATGCTTTTTGCACTGTTGAAGTGAGCCACCATTAAAATATTATTTATGAGTACCTATCTCAAACGGTTAACTTTTGTACGTCTGTATACCGACCGGATGCGTTTCAAAGGCACTTTATAAATCATTTTTACACGGTTTTTGTTCACAACTTATTATGTAAATAAAAAACAAGTAGATGTTTTCTTACAAAGCTTCTTCTAATTAGTTTTCCAGTAACCTTTTAAATTATCTTAATCTATTTTCAATAGATCAAATTGGTTATTCATATATGTATCTAAATGCTTAACGAAGCGTTGTTTAGCAATTATAAACATCTTTTTACTCAAGCCCATATATAAAGGATAATCTATTCATTAAATTCAGCGGTAGCGATATCACATACAGATAATAAAGGCGCCGAAACGCCTAAGAATTAATTAGGCTATTTCCAGTAATAAATAATTGATCCTTTATCGCGCTATAGAAGTTCTCAGATTCAACTTGACTTAGTTATTTAACATCACAACATTTCTGTATAATAATTTTACTAAAGTTTAATAATTCTAGATTTAAAATACTCTAAGCAATTCTTGTCTTCAAAACAAAAGACACAAATTTAGCCAGGTCTATTTTTTCATACTCTGTATTCATAAGACACCCCGTGACGATCATAGCCCGATGTGCATTGTAAAATTATAAACCATCGTACAGACAGCCGGTGGCTTGAGTCAAGTGGAACGGTACATGCTACTAATTAATATCCACTTGTCAATTAAGCGCACAATAGTGAGCACTTAGCTTTATTTTATTAAGCTGTTTCGTTATTTAAAGGTTGTGAATTGAGTTACAGTTTAGTTTGCGTTGGTTGTTGGTTGGATGGTGTAGCTTGGTTGTTTATTATAGGATCGATGAGGAATTATTAGCGATATGTAAGGCTGTGGAATGGTTTGCGGGAAGATATTGATATCTTTGATATCATCATCCTTGCTCATCAAGCTATCATCTCGAAGATCGGAGTCCGTTTTGTTTAGTCTAATTGCGTTACGGCTGTACTTCGACATTTTCCGTGTCTCCACAACCTATAGGTTCAGGCGATATCGAAGACAGTAGTTAGTCCAATTGTTAGGCTTTTTAGGGATCAAACTACCCGTAATAAGTGCCATAGATGTTCGTAAGACAACCGGGATCGACGGCGACGGTTTAACGTGCTCTCTGAGGTACGACCAGACTTTTTTTTTAATTTATGGCACGTCAGTTTGACTTTACCTCGCCTGATTAAGCTGAAGGCAGTCTCATAAAA
The DNA here is from genome assembly GCA_963691645.1 of Pelosia muscerda. NCBI lineage: Eukaryota > Metazoa > Arthropoda > Insecta > Lepidoptera > Erebidae > Pelosia > Pelosia muscerda. Next base: position 6,974,545 of record OY829121.1, read on the forward strand.
GAGGGTCACCATTGCAAACACGTTCAGTGCTACAATAGTGGCGCTCAGCTTGACTGCCTCATCAGATGCTTTTTCAATACATTCAATACAAGATCAATACATATAGCCATATTCATGTAAATAAATATTTGTATTGAGCTAGAATCAAACCCATTTACTGACTAAATAGTTAAACTATTCAGTTAAAACACAAAAGTCGTCAGTAACCAGCAAAAGTGTACAATTCTCTAACTTATGGCAATATGTGTGTGTAAAAAAGAGACAGTCGAATGTCACACATACTGCCCTAATAACGATAAACCTGTTTGAAATAATGAAAGGTAGGCGCGCATGCGCTGACCATATAGGTGACAGTTGCAAAAACTTTTTTTAACTGTCAGTTGTTTGACACTTTGGCGGGTAAAATGATAAATAGGTGTTTTTATTACATAATATCTCTCATTTACTTGGCAAAGGGATACCTAGGTCACTTTAATGGTATCTATAGAATGAACTCTATTGAATAGTTGGACCCTATTTAATCTCGTATAATCGATTTAAACGGCATTTAAAAAGTATTAGGGGTTCTTTTGAATTTGTGCCATAGTGCTGGGTCTATTTTTATGTGTGTGTGCGCAGTTATATTGACAAGTTTTTTTATCGTTTAAAGTTTTAAACTAAATATATACACCCCATATATAAAAAGTTTTGGGTATTTGTAGATTATTATTATTAATTTTAAAGGGATATGCACTTTGAAAATAATAATAATAATAATCGAATACATTAGCGTTCTTATAAAACTTTACACCGAAATTAAATATATAGTTTGACAACACATAACTCGTTTACAATTTCGATGCACTAGGCTACATAACACAATACATTAAATGTTATTGTATAATAAATTTGACAGAAGCGTTTCAGCCATTAGGCGCTATATGAGAGAGAAACTTAAGTGACATGCTACGCCATTTTGTTATGACAGTTTAATGATGTACACAACTTGTGTTACTTTTTAATTATATTAATGAATACTTAGGGCTATTTTCCGTAACTAATAACATCTAAACACATTCATGTAAGGTTTGTATTGTCTTAATTATATAGCCGTGTATCGTTAAGTGGAAATAAAGCAGCTTTTAAGCTCCTGTAATAAATTTATATTTTTAAAAGCATCATTTATTAAAATGCTAGCTGTTGCTTGCGGCTCCGGCCCCGTGGATTTCTGATCCCGTTTCCGCTGTTCCATAAACCTTACCTAGAGTCTAGAGTTCAAGGAATAAAAAAACTGGAATTACTTGAATTGGACCATATTTTAGTCATTCAATTAATGTAGGTACACATAATATACATAACATAACATAACATAAACTCACGCCTTTATCCCCGAAGGGGTAGGCAGAGGTGCTGGCACCTTTTGGTACCTACATAATATACATACGGAACAAAAAAGGCGGAAAGCGGATCCCGGATTCCGAGGCGAAAACATCGGATGCGACCGGGACTAACGGAAGGATGATGATGATAATGCGTACTTCTTTTGCAAATATCAATTGTACATTGTTGCATAGGTACAATTAGTAGGTATATCAATGTGTAGTTAAGTACGGTCAGCTACAAGTCACGTTCCTAATTATAGAAGCATTCCCAATCAATTACCGAGTATGTGCAACAAAACTGTCGCGACCGCTTCATTTGAGGTAGGGTCGGCACAAAAATTATATACATCACACATTTTTTTTCTCTAATATTTTAGTAGGTACTTTACAAATTTAGTAGGTATAAAAATATTTTCTCTAATATTTTAGTATTTTCCAATTATCATATAGCTTATTCACATGACAAAAGCTTGATGGGCTAATTGATTATGTAACAATTTAATATTGTCATTAATAAAAGCCTATAGTTAAAAATAAAATTACCTACTAAAAAATTACCTACTAACCTAGATATTATTTTCAACCTATACCTATATGCAGGACTCCATTGTTTATCGGCTATATTGCAGGCTTCAAATTCACTTACCTATAGGTTCTAACATTGAATACTTCAAAATTATTTTGTTAAACTCAATATAGTAAAAAAAATAATAATGGGTGAGACAGGGATAGCTTATATTTTAACTTTAACTATCTACTAAATGTTAATAATTGTTTTATATCAAACTTAAGCGAAATGACGTTTGGTGTTTAACAAGTAGTCAAACGCCGTCAAGCGCTGGCACAGAGCCAAAATACTAATGTCCCATTGAATAGTGCTATTTGTAAACTGAGCGGAGCGGGACGAGTATAAACACGGCTCCGACCGACGACGCTCTTAATAGATCATTTAAGGTGAGGCCACGAAACCTCTCAAATACACGATTTTGGAGAAAGGAAATTCAAATCGACCAAATCAATTGACCTATCGAAGTCCACTGCTGGACATAGGCCTCTCACAATAACATTAACACTTGCAATAACTTTTTTTGGCAACAATGTGACAGTTGCATATCAAAAGTTGAAATAAAAAGTTCCAGATATATTTACAAGTACAGATATATATTAATTTTATCAAACATATGGCTGGATTTAAGTAGGGAAAGCACTTGTTTCAATCTAGTTCTGGAATATTAATCTGGTTTTAATTGAGTTCATCGCTCAAAAAGTTAATTGTTTTAGCTTTCGACAATAGATAAGTATTATTCTGCTTAAATTTTCAAAGGATTGTGTATTTTGTGTTATGTACTGTTTAAAACGTGTCATATATTTTTATTAATAAATATGAATAGAAATAAAACGTCAATATTCCAAGTTGCCATCTTAGCAAATTTATTTTACATCTCCTAAAACAATTCAATGACAAAAGATTTCTATGTCATTCTTATTTCATCTAATAAATTTTAAGAAAGAAATCAAGATGTAAGATTACGTCATTTTATTTCTTCACCAATAGGTTTCTATTAGATCTACATTTGATAATAAATAATAGTCCCCAGAAATATACAGGAAGTTTATTAGTTTTTAAAATATAAGAATAATGTTAAAAGCAAAGCTTATTCACTTCCGTGTTTTCTATGGCCCTTTTATGAGTTAAAGATTGAGTGCTGATGAATGGCCACGTTAGGATTCCTTTTGATCGCCAGATAAATATTGTGGGCGTAGCTTAAAGGAATCCGGGAACATCAGTTAATAGCCTCAATAGTTCTTTGTGTTTAACATAAATTATGTTCAACGTATCATGATATATCTCTTACGTTATGAACCTATTAATTTTAATACATAACTGTTTGTTTTTCATTTTCAAAAAAATTTTCTCGTGTGGTGAAAATAGGCAAATGAGTTTTTTTATACATTTTCAACTATCTTTTATATTATAATGATCGTTTATTGCGAGCGAAGTCACAATTTTGACAAATAAATTAATTTTAAAAGTTTCATTTTAAGTTTTCTCATTTTTTTTCTAAAGATATTATTACTCATATGTCAACTGAAATAAAAATTATAACATGATCTCTGAACTGTAAAGAATTTGTTATATTTTATTTCATAATTAGTTGCTGTATTATTGCTTTCGATAATATTCCCAAATTTATATTAAAATACTTGTATCCCTAGAGATGCAAAGAATGCCCGCCTCTCTTGTACAGACAACAAAAACGCCAAGTGTACGGTGCCCGTTTAAAATATTGGAATGAATGACATACCACGCCTCGCACGATTAATGGTGGTGCGCACACAAAAAGCAAACATGCTCATTAATATATCAACTGTCTTTTTAGCATTGCACTGAAACACTAGGTACCGTCAGTACAAACTTGAAGGATCTGAATTGTATTCCAAATTTAAACTGGCAGAAAAATCTTCACACTTTCCATTATTCATTCACTAGAAATTCCTTTTACAAAAAAGAAAAGGAAACAATAATGACGATGTGTAACAACGGAAAATGTATTTAAATTTATTTAAAATGTCTCATATTTCTCTCGTCGCTCAGAGAGTCACAACAACATGAGCATAACTCAGCGACGTAACATCTGTAGCCAATATCTCTTTATACAATTAACAAGAAGACGAGAGCAGACAGTCCCATATAAGTATTTTTAAAGGAGGTAATTTAACAGCTCCCGGTTACTTTTAAGAAACGGCTGCACACGTGCGACAAAAGTTCTACAACTGAACTTTAATTTTTTTTATGTTTACTTGCTCATTAATAATGCAAAGAATGTTGTAACGATGTACAATGCGTTTATTAAACAAAAGGTACTATTAATAAATCGGCCATAATATATGTGTGCTTGTTGAAAAAATGTGGTAACTTAAACGATCTATTTCAGTGAGGTAGTGAAAAAACGTGGCACTTAAATCGTTAGTGTGCATCAGCTCTTAGTATTATTTCCGTCTTGTCGTCGGTACTTGCTTTGACGTCTGCTAAACACGACATTAATACACTTTAGCTTTTTTTCGACTGTCACATAATTTACTGTTTTTTTTTCTTGTGGACCATTAGCTATTAAGCGAGTGTACGATTTGACATTGGGATTAATACGTCGTTTCAAGCGCCACATTATAGTTTTTAATATTCCGGATGTAGATTAAATGTAACTGTTTATTAGTTATTTAATTTCTTTTACGATTTCAAATATTAATGCTGGCAAAGGATTTGCTGAACAACTTTTTTTTCTATATACCATTGAAAAATTAGAAGTTTCTGCAGATTTGGATGGATTAATAGCTAATGTTAATATACTTGTAAATACTGCGTAGATAGCAAGAATATTCTAATTTATGCCACACGATTATATGATTCTAGCAATAAATAATAGTCACTTTACGATATCTTAATCGTAATGACGTGCCAACAAAATTGTGTCATAGTCACAATAAAGCAAAAGTTTACGCGCCACGTGTTCGGTAATCAATCAACGTCCAAAAACATTAATTAGTACTTAAATACCAATTAGTTGATACTCAAATAATTATGGAGGATTCAAGACTATTAAAGTTTGTAGATTCAAATTTATAAATCAAACCAGAATTCAAATGAATATAAAACCAGATTGCGCTGTTGACCGATTCACTAATAGACGAACATAATAATGAGTCATTGGATCATAAATTTGATATTCAACCAGAAATTAATTTGATTGATGAATTTCTTAGTCGTTATATTTTACGTTCAATTATTCTACTTAAAAACGGTATTTTAGATGGGAATAAAACGAACAAGATAGTTTAAATGGTATTAAACTGGCCAGAAAATGTCGGTAATTCAAACGTAATGCCTCAAAAATTTCTGAAGCATATAACCACTCAGTTACTTTTTAATGAAACACAGTTTTACTATCTCTATTCACATCTCCGACGTGTAGGAGTTCATCAATTCTTTTCTAACCAGCTGGGGCAATAAAATCGACGATTTGCGTACTAATACGCTTGTTTTCGTTGCTAAATAAGTTTGAAAATTACTCTGTAGAGATGTTATCTCCATCTGATTTTGGTGTATTTTTCCTTTGGTCTTCATTCTGTTTGGGTTTTATTATGCTATTTATGAATACAGCAGAGGAATGATGCGGCATTCCAATCTCTATTCGGCTGCTTTTGTGTTATTGAGATGTAGGTAACAGTTAAATCCATGCTGTTCATATATGTGCTGAACATGTTTACGTATACATGTTCACATTTATCATTATTAATATTCATTTGATTTCTATCTCAGACTATTTTGAAATTGTTTTCGTCAAGAAAAATGTTATCAAATGAGAAAACTGGAGGTTTTATTGCTTATTAATTAGTCGTAAACTGCTTATTGAGGTAACCCGGAAGGTAATAAAGTGTTGAGTTGACTTTGGTATATTTTTAATATAATCTGAACGAATTCAGAAGGTGGATGCTTATAAAACAATATTTTATGATACGTTACCTACAAGGTGTGAAACGACATAAGGGATTAATTCGATTACAAATTAGTTGTACATATTAATATTATAAAGTTTCATTCATATGCAAATTAGGGTTGATTATACTGAGTTTCAATGTCTGACGCAATGCTTGATACAAATGACCATATAAACCTATGCTAATGAATGCTTTTTTTTTCACAGATGCCAATGGTGAGCCGGCAAAATTGAAATGTAACCTTCGCAAGCACAAGCCAAACCGCAAGCCACGAACCCCCTTCACCGCACAACAACTGCGATCGCTCGAAAGCATGTTCGCCAAAAAGCAATATTTGAGCATCGCTGAAAGAGCAGAGTTCTCTTCATCACTAGGACTATCTGAAACACAGGTAATATTCTACTACTAACTACTACTAACTAACAACTAGGAAGAAACAGGAAGAAAGATTAAGTTTCACTTCAATAAAATATTTTTGAATACCTACTATGACTAAGTTGCAAGAATAATTTATTATAGTTCAAAAATATTTTATAACTCATACTAAGCATTCATAGCTAGCTCCAATAGAGTTAGGAAAAGATTCAGATAATAATGATGTATTCTTGGTATTATTTATTTATTTATTTAAACTTTATGCACAAATACAAAATAATTGTACAAAGGCGGACTTAATGCCATGGGCATTTTCTACCAGTCAACCTTTGACTTCAATAATGACATAATAACTTATAACTAATCTTACAATACAGTATGGAATGTTTTACAAGCCTTTTTCTTCTTCTTCTTTAAAACTATAAACAATTCAATGACAATTGGTTATAAAACTTCCAAGAATGACGATTGATTATGAACAACTTAATATGAATGAATCACGAAATTATACACGATCATTCTAAATACATTGTAACACCAGACTAAAAATTAATCTCTTTTTCACAGGTCAAAATCTGGTTTCAAAATCGAAGAGCAAAAGCGAAGCGTGTACAGGAGGCGGAGGTCGAGAAATTCAAAATGGCGCAGTTTTCCCGCCACCCTCATCATTTGTACCCCCACCCTGCGCTGCAGCAATACTTTCACCCACACCCCCTCATGACGGGGGGACGGCCGCTACCTCCGATGGGCATGCCACCGCATCTAAGCATGGTGCAACCACCTGTGTCAAGCGGCTCCCCTTCACCGAGCACACAAACTAACAACCAATAGTGAAATAGTTAAAGACGTTAATATACGTGATTTTAAAATTTCCAGTGTTCAGTGAATTTCGGGTTTTAAAAAATAACCTTGAAATAAACAAGATTTTTCTGCTATCGCTACCAAGTCATGGTGATTTGCAAGTGAAGTGATTCGGACAACTTAAAAATAATATTGTAAATTATTCTGTAAATATAGTATAATGGGATTTAGACAATATTGTGTATTAATTATAAGGTATTGTTAATTTAAAAAAATAATTTTATCGTAGACGACTACATTTTACCTAATTACCAAATTTTAATTTGATGAACCAGGTACAAAATTTAGTTCACCAGATGTTTCGAATCATTATCTGTGTATTATTGTAAATACGTTTTATTTTGTACATTGTTTATCTATTGTGTAGTAAAACTGAAATATATTTCTTTCATATTGAAAATCACTTTTATTTTTATGTTGTCAGTACATACCTAACGCAATGCCTCAAAGCAATTAATATATTGGGCTTCACTAAAATCTTCGGGGTGTTTGCCAACTTCACCTGCAACCCTGATACATCAGGTTTGGGGGTAAGACGGCAACCGTTACCATAAAAGCGAAAATAAACTTACTAATGAAGTAGAGAACCTGGGACCTACCACAGTCTCTTAAATTAATACATACCTAATTAATATTTCGATCAAAACCGCGGTAGCCTAGTGGTATGGGTAATGGACTGTAGAGACGAGGTCTTGAGTTCAATCCCAGGTTTACCATGGCACACACCATTGACCTTTCAATACTTTTCGAAGTTATGTGTGTATTTATCGCAGGCTTATAAGTGCCCGGTTAATGACAATAGGCTCGCCACCTATTACATTGGGACCTAAACATAAACCTGCACCATCTGCCAGCACCTCTGCCTACCCCTTCGGGGGTAAAGGCGTGAGTTTATGTTATGTTATGTGAAATAATTTAAATCTAAAGTAAGATTCTTCCATTGAGATTCGGACGCTCAGCGTCCGTCAGGATACACATAACACTGGTGTTATATGGTTAAAATGAATCCAACAGTATCTCTCTTATTGTGACTAGATCTATTTGTATAATTTGTTAAAATTTACACTTGCCTTACACAATTATCGATGGAATCAATGGTCCGAGTTCGAAAGCACACTATGAAAATAAAGTAAGTACTGTTTTTTTTCTTTTTCTATTTATAACACGTCAATTTGACTTCACCTCACCTGATGGTAAGCTCAAGGCGAAATCTCAGTAGTGTTGAGTAGGTAGGACTTATATAAGAGGCATAACATTTGTCTCGTACAAAACGAAATAATGTAAGAGCAGCTCAACATTATAACATGTAGGGTAATCCATCCAATCGTTAGCACTACTCCAATTATTGGCACTTTAGAGTTTAGTACAAAAAAATAAGGAAACCCTAGATTATTCAAGTTTAGTATGCCTTAAAAAATAAAATAGTATTATTTTTCTGTTGGGAATTGGCAACACTGTTCCAATACCCATTATGGCGATTTAGAAACATCAGCTGACATTTTGTGCTAGTGATTTGGAGCTGCATTTTGGTTTTTTCTTAAGGTGAGAGCTTTAATATTCATAGTATATCACAGGTTTTCGGCTCATTGATATGTTCGAAATCATTTTATATACTTAATTACACCTCTAATTAGTAGATTCAAAGATTATTTCTTTAATATTTTAATCATATTTTATTTATTTCATGTGCCAACATTTGGAACAATAAATTTATCAAAATCCTTTTATTGGCATCAGTGTCAATATTAGGATTTTTACGAATCTTATCGACAAGTGAGTTTATGCTCTATTTGAAGTGGTTTTAAATTAAATTATTGTTTGCCCTTGAGTATTTTTTATTTAATAGCAATTTCCAAATGTTGGCCTATAGTGCCAATAGTAAAAGCTAATTATTGGCAGTAGTGTCCATAATAGAATATGGAGTGCTAATTCTATGTTTTTTATTTGTAGGTATAGAGTAGGTACGTCGTAAAAATGAATAAACGAAAACAATATACGGAAGATAATATAAAAAAAGCTTTAGATGCTATTAAAAATGGCACGGCCAAAAAACAAGCAGCGGAACAATATCAAGTTCCTAGGGCTACATTACAATTTCGCATTAAAAAACCAGATCATAAACCTCACCCTGGTCCTAGCCCAGTACTTAACACAGATGAAGAGAATACAATAAAGAACTGGTTAAATGTTAGCCATGCAAAGGGTTTCCCTAAACGTAAAGAAAATTGAACACCGTGCTGTAATAAAATTCCTTACCAAGCAGGGAAAAAACGCTCAGACCATTTTGAATGAAATGGAATCTGTTTATGGGGAACAGTGCCCTAGTAAATCAATGATTTCCAAATGGCATAGTCTTTTTAAGCGTGGTCGGGAGTCGATTGAAGATGACCCCCGCTCAGGCAGGCCAGTTGAGGCCACCACCTCAGACATTGTAGAAAAAGTGGAAAATCTGGTACTGGACGACACCCGTTTGAAGAAGAAACAATCATCTGCATTAGTTGGAGTATCAGATACCACCATTCTGCGAATCCTACATGACCATCTGGGTATGACAAAAGTTAGTGCAAGAGGGTAAGGGGTCCCTTCCACCACCTTGGGGACCCAAGCCAACCTCACCTGCCCGTGGTGCCCTCTGCCGACCAACGAACGAGGCTCTGGCTACCCGCCAACCCGCACTGGACCAGCGTGGCGGGTATACGGTCCGAAAACCCCCCAAGATGTTGGTGTGCACCAAACGGCCCCAAGTGCCCGGGGGCTCCAGTCGCAACACTGACGCGCCTGACGGGCGTCAGTCGAGCGCTGGGGCCAGGGGTGCTAAGAATCACCGGGCGGGATCCCTCCGTCAGACGACCAAAGCATGCACAATGGACAACCGATGCAAACGTAGGTTGTCACTGGTGACACACAACATCTGCACAATGAGGACAGACGAGAAGCTAGCAGAGCTGGAAGAAGAATTGAGCAGGTTGCGCTGGGACATCGTTGGGTTATGCGAAGTCCGAAGAGAGGGAGAGGACACAATAACCCTGAAGTCTGGCAACCTGCTCTACTACCGGGAGGGCGACGAGAAGTCGCAAGGCGGTGTCGGGTTCATCGTCCATAGGTCCCTCATAAACAACATCATATCCATCACGAGTGTGTCGAACAGGGTCGCGTACCTGGTACTCAGAGTGTCCAAGAGATACTTGCTGAAGGTCATACAGGTTTACGCACCGACCTCGACACGACCAGATGATGAAGTGGAGGCTATGTATGAGGACATTAGTAGAGCCATACATGCCTCTAAATCACACTTCACTATTGTTATGGGGGACTTCAACGCAAAACTGGGTACGAGAGGTGATAACGAGTTGAGAGTGGGGCAATATGGGTATGGGAGGCGTAACCGAAGGGGTTGGAGGCTGGCCGACTTTCTTGAGAAAGAGCGACTCTTTATGATGAACTCTTTCTTCAAGAAGCCGCCCCACAGGAAATGGACCTGGATGGGCCCCGGTGGTCGTACCAAAAATGAGATCGACTTCATCATGACGACGCATAGACGGATATTCAATGATGTCTCAGTGATCCATAGGGTGAAAACCGGAAGTGATCACCGAATGGTTAGAGGCACATTGAATATTAATGTTAAGCTGGAGAGATCCCGTCTGATGAGGTCTACGCTCCGACCTAGAGCTTCCCATATACAGTACTCCGAGAGCTTTCAACTCGAACTCTCGAATCGCTTCTCTTGCCTAGAAGAATGCAGTACAGTGGACGAGATAAATAACAGGTTGGTTGAAGCTGTTCATTCAGTGGGTTCCAAATTCTTCAGGCCCCGTCGAAGAGATAGACCACAGAAGCTCACCGATCACACCCTCAAACTCATGGCCGAACGACGCTCTATGAGGCTGCAGTCTACCAATGACGCTGAAGCACATCGGCAGCTCAATAGACGTATCCAGCAGTCTTTGCGACACGACATCCGTGCCTTTAATACCCAATGTATTAAAGAAACGATTGAGCGAAATAAAGGCTCCAAAGTGTTCGCAAGAGACTTGTCTATTGGGCAGAGCCAGTTGACAAAGCTGAAGAGGAAGGACGGCAGCGTCGCGTCGACTAAGGCAGATGTTTTGGGGGAGATCGAGGGGTTTTATGGACAGCTTTATACCTCAGTCACTAAGCCTGCTACTGATATGGTTAAAGATCCAAGAGCCAAGCTAACCCGACACTACACCGAGGATATCCCGGACATCAGCCTGTACGAGATTAGGGTGGCCCTCAAGCAGCTTAAAAATAACAAGGCACCAGGAGAAGACGGAATCACTTCGGAACTTCTGAAAGCGGGTGGAACACCGATACTTAAAGTCCTTCAGAAACTCTTCAACTCCGTCTTATTCGAAGGTACTACGCCGGAAGCATGGAACAGAAGCGTGGTGGTCTTGTTCTTCAAGAAAGGTGACAAAGCCTCTCTTAAGAACTACAGACCCATCTCGCTTCTGAGCCATGTTTATAAGCTGTTTTCGAGGGTTATCACGAATCGTCTCGAACGCAGGTTTGATGACTTCCAGCCGCCCGAACAAGCCGGTTTCCGAAAAGGTTATAGTACCGTAGACCACATTCATACGCTGCGGCAAGTCATACAGAAGACTCAGGAGTATAACTTGCCAATATGTTTAGCGTTTGTGGACTACGAGAAAGCCTTTGATTCGATCGAGACATGGGCAGTGCTACAATCTCTCCAGCGGTGTCATATAGACTACCGGTACATCGAAGTGCTGAAGTGTTTGTATAAAAACGCCACCATGTCAGTCCGAGTACAAGATCAGAGCACAGCGGCGATACTGTTGCAGAGGGGAGTGAGACAAGGAGATGTAATATCTCCGAAGCTCTTCACCAATGCAATGGAGGATGCCTTTAAGCTACTGGAATGGAAAGGTCTCGGCATTAATGTTAATGGCGAATACATCACTCACCTTCGTTTTGCCGACGATATCGTGCTCATGGCAGAATCGCTGGAGGATCTAAACACAATGCTCGACGACCTCAACCGAGTCTCTCAACAGGTGGGCCTCAAGATGAATATGGACAAGACCCAGGTTATGGCGAATGCTCATATTCTAAGGCCCTCCCCAGTGTCAGTTGAAGGCTCGACCCTCGAAGTTGTAGACAAGTACGTCTACCTTGGACAGATGGTCCGATTAGACGGATCAAACTTCGAGGCGGAGGTCAATCGTCGAATCCAACTCGGCTGGGCAGCGTTCGGGAAGTTACACAGCGTCTTCTCGTCCAAAATACCTCAGTGCTTAAAGACAAAAGTCTTTAATCAGTGCGTGTTGCCAGTGATGACCTATGGCGCCGAGACGTGGACCCTCACTATGGGCCTCATAAGAAAGCTCAAGGTCGCACAGCGAGCTATGGAAAGGGCTATGCTCGGAATCTCTCTGCTAGATCGAATTAGAATTGAGGAGATCCGCAGACGAACGAAAGTGGTCAACATAGCCTACAGGGTTAGCAAGCTGAAGTGGCAATGGGCGGGGCACGTAGCAAGAAGAACAGATGGCCGTTGGAGCCAAAAGGTTCTTGAATGGAGACCGCGTACCGGTAGACGAAGCGTGGGACGGCCTCCTGCGAGATGGGCGGACGACATAGTCAAAGTCGCGGGTACCCATTGGATGCAGACCGCCTCCAACCGGTCGGATTGGAGGTCGATGGGGGAGGCCTATGTTCAGCAGTGGACGTCTTGTGGCTGAAATGATAGTGCAAGATGGGTACCGAGAATGCTCACGCCGCTTCAGAAGCAGCAGCGCGTCGATGCGTCTAAACAGTTTTTGGAGTTGTGTGGAGACGATCCTGCACCGATTTTGAAGCGCATTGTTACCGGAGATGATGATGGCTGCTCTGAATGAGCACGGCTTCGAATCACTAGTTCACCCACCCTACAGTCCAGATCGGGCCCCTAGTGATTTTTATTTGTTCCCCATTTTAAAAAAAGACTTAAGGGGAAGGAAATTTTCCGACGATAATGAGGTCAAGGAGGCAATTTTGGCTCATTTTGAGGCAAAAGATAAAAAATATTTTTCGCAAGTGTATTTATCGCAGGTTTATAAGTGCCCGGTTAATGGCAATAGGCTCGCCACCTATTACATTGGGACCTAAATATAAACTGGCGAAATGTGGGTGCTAGCACCTCTGCCTAACCCTTCGGGGATAAAGGCGTGAGTTTATGTTATGTTATGTTATTTTTATGATGGTTTAGAAAAATTAATTCACAGATCTAATAAATGTATTCACCTTAAGGGTAATTATATTGAAAAGGAAAAATTGATTTATTGTTTTATTTTATTTAAAACCCTGTCATTCCACGAACTTTTGGACCTCCCCTCGTAGCTAACAAAAAGTTAAGCATTACTGAAATTGAGAAGATGTTAACCGATGATTAAGATTGGTTAAAATGTTAGTTTTTAAGATTTACGACTGCGAACTACCTAGATAAAATACAAAGATAGGTAGGGAGATTATTAAGTTTAGTAGGAACTTAATCAGACTGATTAATATATTAAAGTTAAAATATCTCAATTTAAGTATTGATAAAGTGAAATTACCAAAACGAATACCTAGAATAAGAAAACGTGATTGTTAGTACCTATACATTTATTTCTGATATTTTTATGAAACTTTATGGTACCTATATAACATCCCTAAATAAAAGCAGAACATATAAACAGTGTTTTAATTATATCCTAAGTAGGTACCTATACCAAGGTAGGCAAATTTTATGTTTTTAATCATAGGTTTCCTAGGCTTTAACGACGTGCCAATAATTAGACGAGTAAATGCCAATATTGATATCTTCTGTGCCAATAATAGGATTTTCTATAGTCTTTCGGATTTAAGTATAAAATTGTTATTTAATACTATTCAATCACATAAAAATGATTATAAAAACAAAGATTAAAGCATTTTCTTCAATTCTATGACATGTTTTGTTTAGTAGCTTTTGTAAATAAGATTTTATGGTAGTTTCATTTTAGACCGACACGAAGTTCACCCTTAAAGTGCCAATAATTGGGTGGTTTACCCTACTACTTCAAATTGCAGGACTCGCTTACTCTTCTTACACGTACACGGTAGGTATTGAGTAAGTGAGATAATAGTGGTAAGGCCCCTGGACTTTAAAGTGCAAGCTTGTCATTTAACCAGAATTGGCTCTGATTTTCATCTGCACTATCACTATGACTATCACTATCACTATCACTACATAGTATAAAATAAAGTCGCGTTTTCTGTCCCTATTTTTCTTGTCCCTTTGTATGCTTAAATCTTTAGAACTACGCAACGGATTTTGATGCGGTTTGTTTCAATAGATAGAATGGTTAAAGAGGAAGGTTTATATGTATATAACATCATGCTACGACTAACAGGTGCGGAGCAGGAATGAAAAATGATGCAAAACCGGGGTGACGCAGACAAAGTCGCGCGGGTCAGCTAGTCTTTAATATTAGAACGTAGACATCTTTTGTTTTCCGTTAGTCACCTTTTACGACACGCTTCGAATGAGATGAAGAGGTGACTATTATTTCTCTATCACCACACGGATGACATAGGTTGGTATGTGTATAGGTATATAAATTTCAGCTTGACTTTTTTGACGGACTGTACAATCTGTCATCTTCGCCGACCTTACTTCAAAATAATTATGTACCTCATAATTATATTTATGTTCATAATTACGTACATTGAGATAATGATTTTGCTAACTGACCTATTGATAACAGTGGCAGACGTGATTAAAACAAATATAATGTACTGAATGATCAACAATTTCATTAATTAACTTTTTGTTATCAACTATTGAAATTTCTACTTTATTTTTTTTTTTTTTTTTTTTTTATAGTATCACGCCTATATCCCCGAAGGGGTAGGCAGAGGTGCTAGCACCCACATTTCGCCAGTTTTTATATTTAGGTCCCAATGTAATAGGTGGCGAGCCTATTGCCATTAACCGGGCACTTATAAACCTGCGATAAATACACACATAACTTCGAAAAGCATCGCAGTCATTGGTGTGTGCCATAGTAAACCTGGGATCGAACCCGAGACCTCGTCTCAGCAGTCCATTACCCATACCACTAGGCTACCGCGGCTGACTTGTCATAATACTACTTTATTGTCATAAAAATAATGTTTAAAATTATTTATTTCAGTGATTTAACGGTATCTTAAGAAACTAATATGGCGATAATATGTTGTCAATTGAGTGTGCATCACTAATTTAAATATATCCATTAAAGTTAATTGTCTGATACGAGCGGGGTCAGGTCGCGAAGATATGTATTGATAGTGACTGGTGTATATATACAGGCGGTTGTCATAAAACAATCGTTTGAAGTATGATAGTACTGTTGCAAGTATATGAGTGATGCCTACACAGACGGGATATTTATGCTTGCACTTAATCCATTGGATGGAACCTTTAGGTTCCATCAAGAATTTCGAGTACTAGCACGTTCTATGAATCCCGCGTTTAAAGTTGACAATTTATTTTTACTTCATACCCGAATCCCTCTTAAAACAGCAACATGCTGTATTACAAAGATTGGCAAAACACTTGAACTCTTCGAGTCCAAAAACAATTTTTATCATTAAAATTTATAGTACCGATTTACCTACCTCGACGTTGGCCCACATAACACACTACTATCAAAATAATAAACACTGTTATCATAACAACACCAACTTGGCGATGATGTAATTGAATTGAAGCATCAATCTTTTTTATAAGAAGGCCGCTTGTCGTCATAGAGGCACTACTAGTGCGTGCATTATGGTCAGACCATTGCCACGCACAATGGTCTGACCATAATGCACGCACTAGTGCGAGTGAAGAAGGAAAAGCTAGTAAGTGAACCCTGAGCCTCCGAGACCGTTGTAAACTTGGAAGTTCTCCTTGATCGTGGAGGCAATCAGGCAAATACTCCTGCATAATAATAATTTTATCTTTTTAACAAAATGTATCCCACTCATCGTGCTTGTGATTGCTCAATGATTATCGAGGCTCCAGTTCCAGGTTGGGGGGTCAGGTAGAAGATGCTACCCTTAATGCCAAAATGTAAGGGGCTCTTAATTCCCGTCCTAATTAAGCAGTCCGACTGGGGCAGTACCTCCGTCCTACAGAATACCGCGACTATTATATGTGAGTAAGGTTATCCTTTTGTTGTGTTTTCTGTTGTCAGTGGGAAGAAGTTTTGTGTTGTCAGTGGGAAGACCGAGAAACCCTTCTTTGTCTTCTGCACTGAAAGCTAAGAGAATCTCTTAATCCCTTCCCTCCTTCCCCTTCCCCTCTTCTCTATACGGTCAGCAACACGAATGTAACACCCCTGGTGTTGCAAAAACCACATAGGCCACGGTAGCCACTTTCCATAACGTGGGCCGCGTGCTAGTTTGCCACCTAAGTGGTATAAAAAAATACTTTTGATAAATTTTAAATACATACATACGTTACGCCTGTATCATTATCAGAATATTATTCCCATTAGCATCCAAAATCGCTTTGAAATTTTTCCCATTCCTTAACCCAGAGGACTGAAGATTACTTAGTAGGTAGATTTGGATGATAAACAAGCCTGGAAATGAACTGTTCACTCCACTTGCTACTCAGCTAAATTTTGTATCGAGACTAAGTAAACTATTGTAAATAGACCAAAAAAAAAAGAAAAGCCCGCTGAGTTTCTTGCCGGAGTCTTCTCAGGTCGGGGCCGCGTTTCGAACCGGTGGTCCATTTGCATTTGATAAAATATTGTTTGTATTGACGATTTGTAAGTGCCGTTTACTGGTCTATGCAGAATAAATGATTTTTGATTTTGATTTTGATTTTGATTTTGAGGATCTTATGATGATTTACGAATAAAAAAATGGGTTCATTTTTCCACTCTTCCCCTAGACCTAGCTTGTCTGAGCTTTTATAGGATTATGACTGCCGTGTGACTTCAAAACTGTGAGAAAAAAGCCTGCATCGGAGTATCTTCGGTCTATCAGCAGCTAATTTGACTGACTTAAGCCCCGGATATCTTCCTGGCCGCCACCAATATTAAAACTAATTAATCCCACAGCATCCCGTATCATCCATTACAGAGTCTTCGCATTACATAATTAATCCGCGGTCTGTAATCGCTCTGTAATTAAAAATAACTTATTCATTTAGCTGCAAGCCGCGTCGGTTAGTTAATTGTCTAAATTAATCACTTTAATGTAGCATGCCTGTTCATTTTCAGGTCACAACACTGGCTTTGTTTCAGACCAATCGTGGAGTAGCAATCTGAGGAACATTTTACACTGTACAGAAAAGGGGCAGTACATAAAGTCAGATTGATACTTCTTATTTATAGATAGAAGTTTACATGACTGTAACACACAGTAAATATTTTAAATAGATGGTTTTGTGATTTATTTGGTCATATTTTATTATTTACACTAATACCATGTAATCAGCACAATTTTTCCTAAATTGACTGGGGGAAAAATCAAATATTTAGACTGAAGGAAAGCAAATTTTGAATAAGAGTCGAAATGGAAATCAACGGTAAAGGTTTGAAACAAAGACTCAAAGTAAGATTATTCAAAACAATGAAACTATAGTGACTGCAAATGGATCAATAATTATCTTCTACAGGTTGACACTTCTTATTTATAGACGGAAGTTTAGTATAGTAAATATTATTGAAATTTATTTAGTGATATTTTATTATTTACACTAAAGCTTTTCAGAAGTCATTCCCCGTGACTGCTGAAATCAGTATAAATAATAAAATAACCCCAAATGAATTGTGATAGTTTACATTTCAAATAGTTTTATTTCATTTTCTCAGTAATCTATTTTAAGTGTCATATACCTGTGCTAAGTACATACTGTCTGTACAAGGTATACCTACATAAAAATAAGTTTGCACTGAAGAATCGAATTCGCAGCGTTCAACCTAGCAATCGAATGCTATGTAGTTACGTCACAAAATGAAACAAAGAGTTCACCATAGGGAAGACCTATTGTAAACATCAGAAACACCTAATAATCTTGACTTACTGTAAGTTTCTTGCACTGTGTCACGCCGCACGCATCCTACACGCTCATTAGAAGTACTCCGAGCGTCGTATGTATCTCAAGTAAGTGATCGCCTAATTTTCTCATACTTTTTGATTAATTTCTGTGAAGGAACAGCATCCAACTGTTGTACTATCACGGTTATTACATACCAACCGACCGCGGAACGTTAGTACGGCTCAATTAATTGTAATCAAGATAGATCAAAGGACTGACTGCGTTTTATTTTTATGGGTAATTTTGTCGTATGTTTGTAATGTGCCGAAATAATTGTGGTATTCTTTTGCGGTACTAAATTTGTTATGATTGTGGTACTAAATTTGTTGTCATAATATAGTTACAGATATTGTTGGTTTTATTTGGGTACTATGGGGCTAGAGTCTTAGGGGCTTACCAGACCTATCTTCAGCCTGCAGACTGACAAACAAGGTTTTACCTTGGTGAATATTCTGATGAGCTCTTTTATTAGTAACTAACTGACCCGCGCAACTTCGTCTTCGTCACCCCGTTTTTGCAACCTTTTTCATTCAGAAAGTTAAAACATGGCTCCAAAGTCTGTCCTACGATGAAACCGAAAGACTCTTTCTTCGTCTCTCATAAAATGTTGTGGTCATTGGTGATTGTTTGGTAAATAGACTGTAGTAAGAGAAATTGCATATAATATAATGTATAAATGTGAGTAAATGTATTCTCATGTATAATATGTATGTACAAATTTTAGTATCATAATGGTACAGGAAATGTAACTAGTCCTTAATTGTTAGTATGTCAGATAATTTTGACGCCGCCCAAGCAGACATTGTTAATACCGTTAAGTTCAAATCGTATCTGGCACCCACAGGACAGGCTTGCCTAGTGTGGGGCCACAGTGTAACGCACAATGCGGTAAATTAATTGGCAATAAACTATTTTTTATTTATATTTTATTTTATTTTCCTGCTCCGCACCTGTTAGTCGTAGCATGATGTTATATACATATAAACCTTCCTCTTTAACCATTCTATCTATTAAAATAAACCGCATCAAAATCCGTTGCGTAGTTCTAAAGATTTAAGCATACAAAGGGACAAGAAAAATAGGGACAGAAAACGCGACTTTATTTTGTACTATGTAGTGATAGTGATTTTGTCGCATGTTTGTAATGTGCCGAAATAATTGCGGTATTCTTTTACGGTACTAAATTTGTTGTCATAAGTTACAGATATTGTTGGTTTTATTTGGGTGTTATGGGGCTAGAGACTTTGAGAGTTACCAGACTTATCTTCAGCCTGCAGACTGAAAAACAAGGTTTTACCATCTCTACCTTGATGAATGTTCTGATGAGCTCTTTTGGCGGCTTCGCTTTGGCACACACCAATGATTTTTCGATGCTTTTCGAAGTTATATGTGTATTTATCGCAGGTTTATAAGTGCCCGGTTAATGGCAATAGGCTCGCCACTTAGGGACCTAAACATAAACTAGCGACATGTGGGTGCTAGCACTAGCGCTAGCAGCGAGTTTATGTTATGTTAATAACTTAGTTTTTTGTTTGATGGGGTACTTATATTATTTTTATATAGGTAGGTATATACGTTCTATATTAACCTCTAAAGTATGTCTGGTATTTAAAAATTAGTGGTGTTTAATCTGTTGGCCGCTCATGGTATGTCACCGCTTTGAATAGTTGGAACGTCGTCTATTCTATTCATTCGCTATTCACAAGTTTATTTGTTCGCACAACTGATCTGCATTGGTCTAATATTTGGTACTTGTTAGTAAGTGATGACAAAAAGACTTGGATTATTTTATTGTAATGACAAACATAGACAGGGCTCTCTTATTTCTAGAATTGAAAAAGGAATTTTAAATGTTGGTATCTGTAGGTACAAAGAGGGAATTAGGTCTATCATCATCATCATCATTTCAGCCACAAGACGTCCACTGCTAAACATAGGCCTCCCCCATCGACCTCCAATCCGACCGGTTGAAGGCGGTCTGTATCCAATGTGTACCCGCGACTTTGACTATGTCGTCCGTCCACCCGGTTCCCACACAGGTCCCCGCAGATCTGTGTGGGATCCTGTACACAGACATCGATAATTTAAAAATATTTATAGAGACAATCATACTTATTATCAATAACCATTTTAAGATTAATAGCATATTTAAAATGTTATTTCAAAAACATGTCTGAACAGCAACTGATTATTGTACTGAGTTATTATTTAAGTTAATTGCTTATGTCTGTGACTTAAGTATGTAATGACATCGTGTGTTTGTATGTGCTTTATTATCTCATTAATATTGGTACAGAATATAATTGTTACGTAATCGGATGAAGTAATTGTGAAAGTTATTTTTTGCTCCTGAAGATGCCTCGTGTAGAGGCGAAACACGTGTCGAAGTTTAAGTCCTTCGCATTAGCGGAATACTGCAATGGTAAAACATCACTCTCTGGTAAGATTTTGTTTTTCTTACTTTGAAGTGGGTGGTTTGACATTCCAATATATATTGTTGGAGTGTTGAACCGCGTGTGAGCGGTGGGCCAAATCCTCCCTCCCCCAATATAAACCCTTTGTAATGGATTTCCGCCAGGTAACGCCTGCATCTATATCGTATCCTTCTATACCTTTCAACAATTTCAAGAGTGTGACAATTTATTAATACCATGCGCTTTGATTTTATTTGTATTTGTATGGGATAGGTAGGACTATTCTACTGATCTATGTGTAAAAATATATACTATCTATACCTAAGTGTAAAAAAAATATTATAGATTAAATCTATTACTCAGTTCGCATTAAGAGCACAGTCTGATTTGTAACAGCGAGGGCCTATAATTGGCGGCTGTATTTATGACAAAAATTTCAAAGTATTCTTATTGCTGTTGTTCCTCCGATTAGATAAATAAATAAAAAAAATATAACCTCCAAATTTCCCGTGAACATGTTATTCTTGTTATGCAGTCCTCAACACTTCAACAAAATATTTTTGTGCAAATATTTCTGATAAAACATTTCAACAATAACATTACACACCTACCTATACTTACACACTACATAATTATATCCTCGATCGCAAGTAATTATAATAAATGATAGACATAATAAATATACTGTCGACATTGTTACAATTATTTTGTAATAATAATTGCTCTGTTGGGGAAGTAATAAGATATCGTATCGGTGAATGCCTATTTGTGAGTAGGTATAATATACTTATACGTCAAAGTAATTGACAAGTTGTAACTTAAGGCAAATATCATCTGAAATATTACATACATACATACAATTATAACATATTCATTCAATCGCCGAATGGTGAGGTTAAGGGTATTTACCTCCACCGTTTCCTAAAATATACATTTAGGTATCCATAATTGGAGAAAATATTGCTGTATAGTGCCGTCTGTGAATAAGTACTGTCGAATGGAGAACAATCCTATCCGAAGTCCCCCTCTACGGCACCCATGAGAAGAGATGGGTGGCTAGACCTAATTCTGCTTCACTGGGAATCAACATGGCTTAAATGACGCTATAAGAAATGATGAAGTCAACAGTCACTATATTATCCTTACGACAGTCGAACGGTCTTGTGCATGATAAATTCCTGATAGTCACACTGGTGTGATAACCTGGTGTGACCACGAGTCCGGTGTCCTATTGGCACACATGTCTTTCTTCATAATGGCTCGCCTCTAGTAAAATACGTAATATGTTTTATCAAATTTACATTTTATTAACTGTATGAATGAGCTAAAGGGAAAGCTCAGGAAAGAGGGTTATCATTCAGACCCAAACAATGTTACAATGATAGCGCTCAGCTTGACGACCTCATCACATCCCGCTTAAAGGAATTGGGACTGTACGAAATTGTGATTATTTAAAAAGTGTCAATTTTTTAAGGAAACATAAGTGTTACAATTGTTTTGTATACAGTACACATCCCATTAAGTTATGTACAATAAAGAAATAGCCGGTTGACACGAGGAATGAGTGACAGAGTCGGTAGAGTTGAGTGTTTTATGACTTCCTCCGGCGATAGAGACTGACGGACAGATAAATGCGCTATTTTAGGTGTATGAATGAATCGCAATGAATGATCGCTCTATCTATGTAGAGTTTAATGAAATTGCCTTCAGTAAAATGGCAGTTGGTAGAAAATATCGAAGTTCCGCCGCAATTTAGACTAGAAAGTTGAGAAAACATAGTTTACGCCCTGGGCTAAGTCCGTGTAGAGTTTGCAGAGCTCGCACTCCATAACAATTTATTCTAGTAAATACAATACGAAATATCCCATTCTTATTACGGTCTAAAAATCTATCCCTGTTGCAAATTTAGCCAGATCTGTTCAGCAGTGAGAGCACGATTGAAAAACAACAACATCCACATTATACCTATATCTTCAAAAACTTTAAAATTTACACGTAACACCTCAAATAGTCAAATTATCCAAGTCAAAGCGGGGCGGACACGGGTCATTTAGTCAACCATCGCCGTTCACAGAATAAAGAAAAAAAAAAGGATAGTCGTATTAAGATAACGGCTACGCAGGAGGCGCGGGTACGATCCCCACTCAATGCAAATATATTTATATGCGTATAGTAGTTATATGCGTGAATAGAGCACGTAAAGCAATCGGTCCCGGTTGCCATACGAATCTATGGCAGTCGTTGCAGGTAGTTGGAGCCCTCAAAAAATCGACTAAGTGAGAGTAAGACCACGTGGATTGGTTTGATATAGTCATAAATCATAGATTTCAGCTTCTCCACCGCCGTAGAACCCCGAACTATCCTCAAAAACACTATAAAAACGTATACGACACATAAAAAATACATTTTGACGTAACTGATGCCAAGATATACGCCGGTAACTATATCCATAAACTTTTTAAATTACTCACTCCCTAATGCTACCATATCATCCTAACTTTCATTTAAACTCATTAATAAACGGTAGAATAACAATATGTTTATATATAACACTATTAAATAAAAGTTTCGGCCTATTAACTGTTTATACACCGTTTGGAGTCGCGACACGTCTAACACGCCGATAGGCGGCGTCTTTGTGCAACCGTGAATGACGCTTGTTAATGCCAGTGAGGTTGGGTGGCAGAGACCGCGATATTCAAATCTGCTGGGCCCGAAATTTATGCCGAAGGGGCATTTGATTTTTTTAATTAATTTTTTTGTATATTATTATTTTTTTTTTATACTACGTAGGTGGCAGACAAGCACACGGCCCACCTGATGGAAAGCGGCCACCGTGGCCTATGAACGTGTGCAACACTAAGGGTGTCACACACGCGCTGCCCACCCTGAAGGGAAAGGGGGAGAGCTGGGAAGGGGTTAATTTTATGTCTAACAAGATAACCAGTTGTATGCATGAATATGGCTATTTGCTATCTGGGCGTGGCTCGGAGAGCATTTTAGGGCTCGGTTGCCATACGAACATCTATGGCAATCGTTACGGGTAGTTGGAACCCTCAAAAGTTAGACTAGCCTAATTACAGAACTTTAACATCGCCAATTCATGGTATCTTAGTTAGGCTAGAAAGCCGATCCCAACTGAGTTGGGAATAGGCTCAAAGAATTATGAACGACAATTGTATTAGTATTCAGAAAATTGGATATATCCCATAGGCATCATAGGAATAGTCGTTACTGAGGTGGGCTCAGTAATAAACCTGGAAAAGAAGTGTTGGTGGTTTCAATTTCTTTCTAAGCAAAGAGTAGTTAAATTTGAAATGAAGGACTCAATACTAAATATATTTTTTTCAGATTGTTTACAAATTTGTTATTTAAATTCATAAAATAATAAGTTAACATAAAGTCTGGGGACGACTTATCTTATCTGGTCTTGACCTATGTCACACGAAACAATTACTTATTTACATAACATATTTATGAAGAAGCATATTTTTATGAATAAAGTTTTAATTTAATTAACCTTTATTTAATATTCGCTGACCCTTTATAAGCGGCGATAAAAATAATTCTAACGAACTAATTTTGACTTCCACAAAATGACTGGAAATCTCTGTCACTGTGACCACACGGTCATCCGTCAATAAGCCGGCAATCAAATCCGGAGGGTTAAACCGATATTGGGCCACAAACAAACATAAAAATGGACACTAAACTTTTACGAGCTTTATTTAGTGGTCGCTGTGACCTATGGCTTTCGGAGGGTTAACTATTTATTTTCTTTTTTTACGAATAAATCGATATGTTATAATGAGAAAAATAATTGTGACGGAGTAAAGACAAAAAATATTAAGATAGTAAACCCGTATAATATTATTTTAACTAGATCCTGAGTGTTCCGACCATCATCTTGGGGACGCAAGTCTTATCTGCCCGTGGTGCCCTCTGCCGATCAACGAACAAGGCTCTCAAAGCGTGGCGCAACACTGAGATCTATGATTGTTTTTTTTTATACAACGTAGGTCGTAGACAAGCACGTGGCCCACCTGATGGTAAGTGGTTACCGTGGCCTAATAGGCGAGTGTAACACCAGAGAAATAACACTCTGCCGCAACCCCTGTAAGAACAGAGACATTCTGTGTCGTCAGCTTAAAAGATGTAGGATAAGCCTTTGGTTTTCCCACTGACAACACTACTGAGCTCTGGCTACCCTACTCACCACCGAAAACATAACACAAGGTTATTAAACGGCGATATTCTGTAGGGTGGAGGTACTTCCCCAGTCGGACTGCTCGATTGGGACGGATATAACGTCGTGTCCTACCTCCTCTATGACCACCTGTGGACGTCCTAGGACTAAAATGTGATGATGATGAACTAGTTGGAAGGTAAACCGTAGAATGTTGTATTACGTTCTTCTAATGTTGACAGTCGCTTCACGGAAAATATCGAGGTTCAACCGCGATGAGTTAGACTGGAAAAAAAAACAAACCCTGAACTCTGAGGTGACTTCGAATGCGATTAGGATTAATGCAAGAATTAACAGGAAGACCAAAGGTTTAAGTTAGCGTCACTGACTCGTAGAGGCGTGAATTGATGGAGTGATGTTTATCAAATCATCTATGCCTTCATTTACACTTTGTAAGATTTTTTGTACTGTAAAGAATCACAAAGATTTAAGATTAAATCCTTAGCATTTTTAAATACAACCAATTAAGAAATAAAATTTGACTAAATAATTGAAACTTATTTCGCAAAATAGCAACAAAAACTACAAAACTTTATCATAAGTATTATCTAAGTTTACAATTTTACAATAGGTATCTTCTATATATATATAAAAATGAATCGCTGTTCGTTAGTCTCGCTAAAACTCGAGAACGTCTGGACCGATTTGGCAAATTATGGTCTTGAATTATTTGTGGAAGTCCAGAGAAGGTTTATTCAAATTCAAATTCTATTTATTCAAGGCAACTATGTAGGCCCAATGTTGTTAGTAACAATTTTATTATTCTTATTATATCTATTGTTAGTAAAAAAACGATATTACTGAATACATTATACATTACATAATTTTTTTTTTTTTTTAAATTAACATTATTTCATATTATTGGAGCTAATTACATGTCAAATTAAAATTGAATAAATTGAATTGATTTTGAATAATTTAGGAAAAATAGAATTATTAATTAGAAATTAATTAAAAATAATAAGTCACAATAATAATTAACAATGTCAATTCACAGCCTTCAATTAACTGGAGTGATCATGTAGGGTGTGAGATCATCTAGTGGTTATATGCCTCATTATGGGCGAATGGTACCGCTCTGCTACTACTCTCAGAATACTGTTTTATATTTTTAAGGTGTTTAAATATGAAAATACTCGACAGCGGGAACGGGATCAGAAGTTCACGCGAGCGGAGCTGCGAGCAACAGCTAGTAGCTAATATAAAATAATTCTGTCAAAAAAGTTCATGCATAAGAAGTTTATTTTTATTTCAGATCTTATTTTTATTGCATATATTTTTTGCAACCTGTCATGGACTAGTCATGTCAACGAGGTAAGCAGGAGGGTTTTTAGCACTTTTCACTCACTTAAGCTTCTTCAGAATTTCCTTCCTTTTAAGACCAGAGTCTGTCTTGCTCAATCTCTTCTCCTTCCTCTACTAGACTATGCCGACGTCACCTTTTTGGATGCAACTGAAGAACTCTGGAACAAGATGGAGCGACTGCAAAATTTGTGTATTCGTTTTATTTTCGGTCTCCGCAAATACGATCACGTCTCCGAGTTCCGAAAGCAACTAAAGTGGTTACCTATTCGGCGGCGTCGAGATGTACATATTCTTTCTCTTCTCTTCTCTATTCTTCATAATCCTCATTCTCCTTCGTATCTTCGTGAGCGCTTTGAATTCCTTGTGCCCAGGGGTAAACCCTGTCGTACTTCCTCCTCTCTTCTACTTCGAACTCCTTGTCATAGTTCTTCCTGCTACGACAATTCCTTTACAATTTCTGCAGTGCGTCTTTGGAACTCTCTTCCTCATACCATACGCGATAGTCCATCTTCGCACATTTTTAAAAAACGAACAAGAGACTACTTTCTCTCGCAACTATAGCAGACATAAAGTATGTATGTATGTATTTATTTATTTATGTATTTATGTATGTATGTATGTATGTATGTATGTATGTATGTATGTATATATGTATGTATGTAGGTATGTATTTATGTATGTATATATGCATGTTGTATGTATATGTTCTATCTATGTATATCTATGCCTTTTACCAGGGGTATACGTCTCGTATACCTTCTACATCTAATTCGATGCTTTATGTACATTAGACTTAACCACTCATATAGCAATTCCTCTGTGCACTCCCAGGTTTGCTGGAAGAAAACTCAACTTTGAGTTAAGCTCGCCTTTGTACATCTCGTCTCACTATTTTGTATAAATATAATATATGTGTACATGAAGAATAAAATAAAATAAATAAAAATATTACAATATCAGGGTACGTAATATGATAATTTAATAATAAATAACCTCTAATTAATGACTTAAACTTAAACAATATATTTCCATAGCACTTTTGCACCTAATTTATTAATAAATGGAAACGGCTCCCAGGTGTGGTCATACACCCAGATCAGTACCTACCCAAAACCCCAACGGGGGGTCCTATTACTTCTTATAATTAAACCCTGAACGACGATCCATAGAGGTAATTAAGACTATTAGGTTTTATTACACTTTAATGAAGTTTTTCTCATTATTATTATGTAATACAATCATATAGTTATCTCTTTCTAATAACTCTAAAAGAAAAAGAATAAAATACAGTTCGTAATGAGTACTAAGAAAAATTATTGCTTATTTGACCAATGTTTTCCATAAAAAAATGCATTTAGTTAATGTTAATACTGTTATAAAATGTTTCTTGTTTAATTTTTTTTTCCAAGAAATATACATAAATATGTGTAGGTATAATTTAAGAGAATGATTTACTACCCGCATAAAATAGTATAAGGTATAATAATAATGGCGCCTTTACTTTAAAATTTTATACCAATGATATTACAACATTTGAAGAAACGGTTAAAATTTTTTTAATAGTAGGTAACATTTTGTTTTCTAGAAATAAATAGGTAAGTGTTGAAATAAAACCATATTTAAACCATGAGGAGGTAGCATACATCCCGAGACAATAACTGCTGAAAAATAGCCGAAACTTCGGGTTAAATGTAGATAATAAAATATTATCAAACATAAATTAATTTGAACTCCAAACAAATCGCGTTAGAATCCGTTAAAAACCGTTTTAAATTATGTTATTTAATTAATAATAGAAATTCCGTTCTAAAATAACCAGTAGCTGGAATTTAAAAAAAAAATCCTGTGGCGTAGCAAGTACCTATTTATCACTAAATTTATCGCTTACACAGGTGGCTCACATATGATAAGCAATTAATTTAGAATTTTATTTACTTTGAAACTGTTATTGTTTACTAGCAACACCACAATACGCATGTTTTTTTTAATCAGGCAAGGTCCCCATGCACCACGGGGGATAACGACTGCTGAACTCATATCTACCTACCTACTGCGTAGTTAATAGGCACTTGAAGATAAATATAATGTAATATAACCACCAGGCGTGGTGAAGCCGTACACTTGTCTCCATTACGTGTTTAAAAAAAAACGTTGACCGTCATGGGCACTTAGACAGATGCGAAATGTCAAAGTTGGTGACAGAAATTTATAACATAACATAACAAAAAACTGTAAATTTAGTTTACCCGGACTACTTACTACCTTCGACTTCAGAAGCGCTATCATGGAGCTTTTCCCTGACACCTTGTATAGGCCAAAGCTCTCAAATAAGTATCAGTTGACCTATAACAGTCCACATACTTCTTCCAATATACGCCACGACACAGGACTTCGCTTATCCGTCTAGTGAATCAGATCACAGCTTAATTTTTCAGGTTACCCGTCCATCTTGCTTTTGAGCATCTTTTCGTTTCAACAAATATAAATAAAGAAAATGCTTCCTGTTCAATATCTTTTATTACCAACTAGAAAATTGTGTTCTCTACCGGTCAGAAACTAGTTACGTAGTTATCAAACTCAATTATACAGAATGACTCAATTTCGTGGCCAGCTCTGTTAGATATTCAACATAATTACTTTGAAATTGTCGCCGCATTCCGGTAAGAGAACTTTGGGGCCGATAGATTATCGTGCGTGTTACACATGCGTCTATGTGGGGTGCCCACCCATAGATAAGCCTTCTAGGAGAGCCGCGAGATTTCGTTATACCAATTAACTGAGATATATTCCCGAAAAGTGTTTATCTTTGCCGGTATTTAAGGGTCAGACGTTGAGTTTTAAAATTACTTTGTTATGATTGGAGTTTGGAGGTGTCTAGAATGAATAACCAGACATTCTACATATATGACACTTTTGTAAGACCGTAAGTGTTGTTAAGGAGAAGTGGCGAATGTACCAAAGCAGCAAAACCCACATTTTACACAGCAAACGCTTTTTGGCATTGATAACTGCCATTATGGCAATAAACTGTATATGGTATAGAGCTGCTTTAGTGTGTGGCATCAATGAGAAAGAAACGAAATGTGGTTTTAAACACATAAATGAACTTCACCGGGACTATAAAATACCCCAGATTGCATCGAACCATGTTAGCATAACCTCTCCACCTTGCTGTCTACCTTATAGTGCAGCCGGGAGTAGGGCCTATTATGTAATGTGTGGTAGAGTTGTATCTAGGGTAAGGTAGTGACGTAGGTGCTGAAGATGGAGATGACTTCTTCCGTATCTACAGCGATTACAAAACACAAATATTTCACCTTAGTAAAGGCTATAGAGATTATTACTAGCAATTTCGATTGTGCTAATCTCAACGTAGAAATCTCGGGAAATAGAATAAAAAGCATTCGAGTGGCACAATTTTGAAGTTAACCCCAAACTGTGTGTGTGTGTTTATCTTTGATAGAGCTTGGTTGTTATGTTTTATGAGTAGGTATACGTGTATGCCATGGGTAATACTTCTTTGAGAAACAAACTTATAATGTCAGCGTTTCCTTATCTTATATTTTAGAACTTTTCAATTTTCAGAAAATTTTGAGGATAAATATGTAGCTGCTACACCAAAACGTATCTCATTATTGTTACAATCAAGACTTCTTTCAATAAAGAAGTAAAGTTAGAGACATCTGTCGTACAAAACCGTCGATCTGTTAAACTAATACGCGAATATATGAAGGTTATTAATTAAAATGTTTAGTGAAAATTTGTAGGAAAACCTTTGACACAAGCAATAAAACTTAGAGAGAGAGAGTCTCATCTTAAGCTAACCAACAGATTATCGTGAAGCTTAATCCAATATAAAAAGTTTAATCGTCCAATCTACATATATATTTATTTTTATGTCTTTATTCGGCTTTTTTCCGGTAGCCGTTAATAGTTTGAAACCATTAATGTTAATTATAAATTCACTAGTTTATCTCACATTAGTTTTATGAACTATAAACCCGGAGTGAGCACAATTTGTAAGCGAAAACGAGACTATATTTATGTTTATTTTGTGATTGGAGAAGCTGGTTCGGTATCTTGGTATTTTGGGTACAGATTTTATACAGAAGTTCAGCTTCAAACAATGCACGTACCGTAATAGGTACGTACAGTCAGAGCTCATAAGTGCATTAGCACATCAAGGCTCAAAATGGTTTAGCGTGCGGCCGGCGCGCTTATATGTGTGTGTAATGTTACTATGCAATACGAGGCGACGCTGGCTTGTCTTAAAAGAAAAAGGTCACAAGTAGCGTTAGAATGTTGACGCTATAGTTGCGTAGGATTGCTACTGCACTTATGAGTTCTACTGTACACATTGCTCATAGTGATAAATTTCGGTATGCTCGGGAACAGAAGCGATTTCAAATAAGAAGACAACAAGAGACTATCGATTTGGCTCGTTCCTGTTGTAATGGTTAGTGTGATGTGTGTGTGTGTGCGAAAGTATGATGGGCAGTTTTCCACCAGGAATGGTCAGAGACGGGCAGCTTAATTAGTTTAGATGTATAGTCTATGTAATAATTTTGTTTCTTGATAAGCTAAAGCTTAAACAAACAGTTTTGTTTCGCATGCGGTTAAACAAAATAAAACATAAATTATCAATAGGTAAACTAGCTTCAGATGACAATGACAACAAGCAGTGAGTGAGTTAAAATCGGTGGCCTAAGCGTGACATTCAATAATATGCTGCTTTTCCGGGGGCTGCATGGGGACACCGTAGTCCCTACACCCGAAGGGGGTCATCTCGGAAGAGATGACCGCGAGTCTCTCTGGATGAAGGATTTGTTGGCTACTATCTCGCCTCCTGCAACTAAGGAAACATACTTGTTAATAAAGTGAACTTCTGTATGATTTAATGTTCCGTGGTTCGGAGAAATGAAGTTGTTGGATCATCGCTGTAATAATAATTATCATTAACTCTTCGGAATTATGGGATTAGGGATCTGGTTAAACCAGTCGCGGAGATGTCCGTAAAAGACTTTTTAGATTTCCCATAAAGATCCTTTAAATTTCACATGGTGTTGTATCATTTTTGATTGACTGTTAAGAAGAAGGTTCTTACAAAATAATTAATCTACTTTTTTTTGATAGTAGGTAGGTACCTACATAAGAATAAAAAATATTGATCGAATCTACAGAAATCTACAGAAAAAAAATGGTAGGCTTAGTCGAGGATATAGTTAATACTGTTTTCAGATAGTAGGCTGTATAGTAGGCTGTCACAGGCTGTCACAGAAATTTTCTTAAACCCGCTTCAGGGTCGTCGAGTATTCATACCTATACTTTCCATCAGGTGGGCCTGTGCTTTTCTGCCACCTAGGTAGTATAAAGAAAATCCATTACGAATTTTATGACTTGACATTTTCAATCATAAGAAAGACTGTCTGTGTGTCTGTTACGCTTATGCCTAAATCACTGACCCGATTTCGATGAAATTTGGTAAAGATATAGATAGCTTGGGAAAGGACATATTCTATATTTGGTCATGATCCCCGCGAGCATGAATAGCTAGTTCTTGTATAAGTGAAGGTGTTTTGTGACTCTCGTCAAAGGGAGTTACGGCTACTAGCAATATTCCCTTCAAGAATCACTGGTGACGTAGGAGACATGACCCCGTCACACAAATTTGTACAGTTTTAGCAATTGCCTTGTAATAAAATGGCGTGTTTACAGATAATTTGTGCAATTATCCTCCAGTAAGTAGGTTATTGGTTGTTAAAACATATTGCAAACTTACTTCCTGTGGAAACAGCCTATTAATTTGATTTCGATTCAATTATTGTACTATTAAGGGGAATAATGAACCTATATTTTTTTTTCCAAGTTTTTATTCAACTGCAAAAGACGTAAGCCTTCCCGAAGAGCGAAACCTATGCTCGGGCCCTCTCCGTGAGTAGCGCTGCCGCGAAACAAATGACTACACCACGATGGCCACTCAAAAATGCCGTCGATTCGACAGACGAAGAAGATTTAACTGCAGCTTGAGTGTGAGGTACCCGCTTCACACCAGATAGACCCCGTGCTTGTCTGCTACTTCAATCAATGATTTGTCAATCACAGCCCACTGCTGGTCTACGGTTTCCAAGCTAGCAAGATGGTCAGAACAGGTTTTTTTTTCGAGTGTTTCTTCTCTCCCAGTGATATCGTCTGTTCCGTTCCGTTTATCGCCTTTTCCGACACCCTATGGATGTTATGTGGTAGTAGTATTATTTCTCCTCTTTCTCCTTCCGACACTACACAAATATTCGTCTGTCACTCAGGTGGTAAATTCTTGAAAATGTATGTGTACGATCCAGTCAAATTTAAGTTTTTAAAGTTGATCTTCATATTACCGCTCACGTATATGCAAGTGATTATTAAATAAAATGAATCTAATTATGTGTATTAATTATGTGTTTCTTTTAGTATTTCTTAAAATATTACCAGGAACTTAGAAATGGCCATCAATCAAATATGAGCAATGACTTCTAATTTTTTAGGCAAACTGTTTCAAACAAAAATTATAATATATAATTTGTTAAAAGTAAAATATATTAAT
This sequence comes from Pelosia muscerda, assembly GCA_963691645.1. Lineage (NCBI taxonomy): Eukaryota > Metazoa > Arthropoda > Insecta > Lepidoptera > Erebidae > Pelosia > Pelosia muscerda. Next base: position 7,007,255 of record OY829121.1, read on the forward strand.
TTAATTAAAGTACAAAGCCAACGCCGCCGCTTAGATAAAATGCACCTGCTTCCCACACGTACTTCCCACGAATACTTGTTTGACCGACAAAAGTCTTCATGTAGGTAGGCTTCTGGATTACTCCCAAAACGGGAATTAAGTCATTAGAAACAATTTTGATTGTAGGATGTGTGGAGGCTCTACTATCGAGGTACTGGGGTCAAGCGACAGTGTTAAAAATCAAAATTAAGGGACCTTTGTCTTCAAGGTCTGAAGGAAATTTGCTATATTGATACATGATTCTCTCTGATGCTTTTCCAGACTCTAGTCTGGAAAAGCAGACTTGTGAGTAAGTTCCCGGGTGGGTCACGAAAATGGAATCAATATTTAACTATTCTCTATCTATCTCTATCTCGGATTTAAATTTCCTCAATGAACAAAAACGCAGTGGTTAACGGCTTATTAACTATTTAGGGATCTTTACTTAGTATTTCGCACCGCGTCGCCATTGCCCTCCATTTGTATTATAATTTTTGTAATATAATTTTATTAACTAATTATGTGTAATCTGAATTTATTTATAAGTGCAATAAGTTGATGTAATGACATTTTTGCTTTTTTACAGCTATACTGCCTGCGGCTCTTTAGACACAACACACACACACACACAAACACACACACACGCATACACAGAGGCTTTTTTATTTTTGGTAGGTAGGTAATTTTTTTCCAGATTTTATTTATTTCTTTCAAATGTTTAGGGCCATGTTTAAACATGGACTTGTTAATTATATTATTTTTTTTACTTAAATTTCGTTTTAATAAAACTAAATACAAAATTTTATTTATTATTTTATAATAGTTGCTTTATTATCTGTTCGTTTCTCTATTTCTGATTAGTTAGCAACCCAGAATCGAACCCGAATCATCTTGATTTTTCTTGGGACTATAGATATTTTAGCGTAATTCCATCATTCTCCTTAATAATAATAAGCATATCGTGTATAACACTGGTTATTTCACATTATTGCCCTTAAGATAATGACTAATGACTGCGAACTGATGATAATGACTGAAAACATTTAAGCGAGCCTGTTCCTTGGCAAAATCAATTTTCATTAAAAACAAAATATCGAATTCTGCGAATAAAATTAAAACAACTTGGAACATAATAAATTCTGAATGTGGGAGATCTTCATCATTTGTAAGAGATTTCCATTTAAAAATAGATGATCGCCATGTCACGGAGGATTTGGCAGTTGCGACAGAGTTTGAAAGTTTCTTCACAAACATACCTTTATTAACAACAAAAACTCTTCAGTCGTCTGCTGCATCCGCCGAGTCATTGCTTACGGATTCATTTCCCAAGTGTAAGGATACTTTCGTATTCTCAGTTGTTAGTAGCTACGACATCACAAAAGCCTTTAAATCTATTGATATTAAAAAGACCGCGGATCTATGGGGATTATCTGTCAAAACTGTATCAAGTATTATTGATGTCATTGCTCCCCACCTAGCAACTGTGTTTAATGATTGTATTAGTAGCGGCATATTTCCTGATTTAATGAAACATAGCAAAGTCATACCTTTGTTCAAGGCTGGCAGCGCCACAGACCCCTCTAATTTTCGACCCGTTTCAGTGTTGCCGACCTTGAGTAAAGTATTTGAGAAATTAATTCTGGGGCAGATGCTGGCGCATTTTGGTGAAAACAAATTGTTTCATGATAAGCAGTTTGGGTTTACTAAGGGACGTTCGACAACTGATGCTGGAATAGAATTATTAAATTGTATTTATAAGGCCTGGGAGGATAAGCATGATGCATTGGGTATCTTTTGTGATCTATCCAAGGCTTTCGATTGCGTCCACCATGATACGTTAATCAGGAAATTAGAACATTATGGGATAAGGAACAAGGCTCTCGAGCTTCTGACTTCATATTTGAACAATAGAATTCAGAGGGTCGACGTTAACGGTACACGCTCAGCAGGGTCTGTGGTTTCTATGGGCGTTCCGCAGGGGTCGATACTTGGACCATTTTTATTTTTAATTTATATTAATGACCTCCCCTACTACGTAGGGGATAAAAATAATATTGTTTTATTTGCTGACGATACTTCGTTAATATTTAAAATTAAAAGACAGTTACACAATTATGACGAAGTGAATAGCGCAATCTCAAGAGTGGTTCATTGGTTTAGTACAAATAATCTTTGCCTTAATGGTAACAAAACAAAATGTATAAAATTTACACTACCTAATGTTACACAGGTGGAAACCAATGTACAGCTCAATGGACAAGTGTTGAACCTTGTGGAATCGACAGTGTTCCTAGGCTTAAGCATCGATGCTAAGCTGCAGTGGGGAACACATATTGAAAAAATAGCCAGTAGGTTAAGTTCGGCTTCGTATGCTGTAAAGAGAGTAAGGACTTTAACAGACGTGGATACGGCTAGAATAGTTTATTTCAGCTATTTTCACAGCATTATGAGCTACGGAATTCTCCTTTGGGGTAATTCCGCGGATCTAAATGCAATATTCGTTCTTCAAAAACGGGCTGTGCGAGCCATTTATAATTTGGGCCCAAGAGTCTCCCTCCGAGATAAGTTTAAGGAAATAAGCATTCTTACCGTAATCTCACAATATATATTCGAAAACTTGATGTATGTTAGAAAAAATATTACAAACTTTCCAAGAGTTTGTGATAGGCATAACCTAAATACCAGACACAAAAATAATCTCGTTGTCTGTGATAGTAGACTCCACAAAATTTCAAATTCTTTTCAGGGTAATTGTATACGCTTTTTTAATAAGCTCCCCTATGAAATGAGAGATTTGCCTATCAATAAGTTTAAAAATTTAGTAAAAAATAAGCTATGTCAAAAAGCTTACTATAAAATCCAGGATTATTTGGATGATAAACAAGCCTGGAAATGAACTGTTCACTCCACTTGCTACTCAGCTAAATTTTGTATCTAGACTAAGTAAACTATTGTAAATAGACCAAAAAAAAAAAGAAAAGCCCGCTGAGTTTCTTGCCGGAGTCTTCTCAGGTCGGGGCCGCGTTTCGAACCGGTGGTCCATTTGCATTTGATAAAATATTGTTTGTATTGACGTTTTGTAAGTGCCGTTTACTGGTCTATGCAGAATAAATGATTTTTGATTTTGATTTTGATTTTGATTTTTGATTTTGCCTAATGCATTATAATTGATGTATACCATTAAAACGTTCCTAGCAACGGTTCCGGATGGGTGTGTACTGTTTTTGCTAACTTAAGCACATGTCCCACTGCTGGCGATGAACGAGGAATAATAAGCTGATCGAGGTAGCGAGTAGCGAGTGTCAATTTTTTTTTTATTTATGGCACGTTAATTTGACTTCACCTAGCCTGATGTTAAGCTGAAGGCGAAGTCTCATGAAAGAGGGTCACCATTGCAAACACGTTCAGTGCTACAATGGTGGCGCTCAGCTTGACGGCCTCATTACATGCTTTTTCACGCCCCGCTTAAAGGATCCGGGTCTGTAGGTAGAAGGAAAAAGAAGAAGTTGTAAAAATATTGTGAAAATGGGTTACAATGTGATGTAGTACCTAGTAAGGATTATTATAAAGTTTCTCCATTCTCCACATCAAGGCATAGGTACAAGTGTGTAGCTCCGATAGTTTTGTCACCATCGAGTGTGCAAAGGTGATGAAGATTACTCATGTCACTGGCTCGGAGGTACGGAGACGGTCATGGAGCATAAGCGGTACAACCACTGGTTGTGGTTTTCCCAATATACATAGGCGTAACTTGCCTGATTGCTTGGTGACTCGACCTACTCGCTCACTGTGTCCTAATTGTCTGCGTTATGGTTATTATTATTACAGATATACATACATAGGTATATATGTAATCCCCTAAGGGGTAGGCAGAGGTGTAATTTCGTCAAACATGATTTTCAGTCCCACGTAATTGGGGGCGAGCCTATTGCCGCCAATAAGGCGCTTTGTTAAAAAATGGGTATGCCTAAAATAAAACCTAACCGAAAATGTACCACTCAAATAAATTTGGAAAAAATCATAATAATAAATCGCCAGGAAATTAATTACGTGCTTAGCTAACCAAGTACAATTTGTTTTTTCATTTTTTTTACACCACATAAGTTGCACACAGTACTACCAACCTGATGGAAAGTGGGTACTGTGGATGCGTGCACCATCGTACCCGTACTGCCGACCCTGTAGGAACCATTTGATTAACAGCATATCACTTCGAAAAATCACATCAGGTATTTCATCAATTACGCATCAGTTGCCAAAATGCGGCATTATAATCAATAATTACGTTAACAAGTTATCAAAATTATAATTAACTATTTATTAATTTAAGTAGCCTTAACAAATAGCGTCAATGTGGACAGCTGTGTTAGTAGCTTCAATTATGTTCACTTCGAAACTCTGTCAGTTCGATTGACAACCTGACATTTGTTATTCGGTTTTATTATATTAGATAGTACAGTGAAACTAACATCTATGGCAGTCGTTACGCATAGTTGGAGCCCTTCAAAGTCCAACCAGAGAAGGAAAACTCGAAATTAAACTCATACCAACCTCTTTTTTTTATCGTGCGCAAAATCTCCACGTATACCACCTCTACCAAAATCGGTGTAGGTCGGACCGACCAAAACGCACGCCGTCCATGGGTCTTTAATTGCCGGATGGTGAGATTATACCGTACATATCTCTCGCACCCCGGCAGACCATACCAGCCTCTCTGGCCAGTGTGGAAACAGTAGCCTCAGAAGAACAACAAGAGAACAAACCTCGACACGTGTTTCGCCTCGACACGAAGCATCTTCAGAAACTATACAGAGCGACAGTACTGAAAACGTGTTAGTCACCACAAGCTAGTTATTTCAACTTACTTAAGAGATAGCCTAGTGGTATGGGTAATGGACTGCTGAGACTAGGTCTCGGGTTCGATCCCAGGTTTTACCATGGCACATATCAATGACTTTTCGAAGTTATGTGTGTATATATCGCAGGTTTACAAGCCTAGTTGATGGCAATAGGCTCGCCATATTGGGACCTAAACATAAACTGGCGAAATGTGGATGCTAGCACCTTTGACTACCCTTCGGGGATATAGGGGTGAGTTTATGTTATGTAAGAGAAATTGGAGGTTATACGCAACTAACTTAATAACTGATGACAGGCACAGTGGTAGGTATCGATACTTAACATTAATAAATATACGATTCGTATCGTATACTTAGCATTAATATGTTAAATATAAGATACGTATCACTGCAATAATTTATAACATAACGATATAGAACATCTGCTGTCTACTAAACTAAAATTTCGACCACAAACAATAACAGGTTAAGTGTAGTGTAAAAAAAAAATTAAGTGTATACGTCACTATAACACTTCCTCTTTATATAAAGTGATATATACAATTAACAAAAAGGTCTAAGGTCTAACCTTAAACCTTTCGTTATCTTGTTTAGCCAAACATTTAGATATTTGTTTATTAAATAACGATTCAATTCAAATTACAATTTATTATGTAAGATGCGTATTGGTTTGTAAGGTTTCAGTAAGTAGTATTTTGGGGTAATAGATAATCTTTTGCACTAATAGGTGTTAAGAAGTATTTATTAGTATGCATAGTACGAAATATGTGCACCATCTCAAAGGAAACGCTTAAATGGTCTATGAAATGAAATCCCAGGCTCAGAGGGTTCGATCCCAGGTTTTACCATGGCATACACCAATGACTTTGCGATGCTTTTCGAAGTTATGTGTATATTTATCGCAGGTTTACAAGTGCTCGGTTAATGGCAATAGGCTCGCCACCTATTACATTGGGACTTAAACATAAACTGGCGAAATGTGGGTGCTAGCACCTCTGCCTACCCCTTCGTGGATATAGGCGTGAGATTTTATGTAAATTAGACCCACAGACTCCTTCATTGATGAGTTACCGAATTTAAAATGTCAGTTTTCGTGGCTTCGTGGCTTAGCGGTCAGAGTGTTCCTTCTCTAAGAAAAAGATCGTGGGATCGAAACGGTTCGAAAAATTCACTTTTTTCGATCTAAATTTGATTTGAACAGTCAGCATACTTGCTTTGGAAAATTTTCAGTACATTCAAAAAAAGCTACGGTAGCCCAGTGGTATGGGTAATGGGACTGCTGAGACGAGGTCTTGGATTCGATCCCAGGTTTTAGCATGGCACACACCAATGTATTTATCGCAGGTTTATAAGTGCCCGATTAATAGCAATAGGCTCGCCACCTATTACATTGGGACCTATACATAAACTGACGAAATGTCCTACCTCCTCCTACTACCTCTGCCTACCTCTTCGGGGATATAGGCGTGAGTTTACGTTATGTTATGTTTAAAAATATTGGTTTAGAAGTTCCCTTATGAGTCACTTTGTAGTGATGTCTCTTCATTCATAGTCTCTTAGGTCATGCTATCTCAAAGGAAACTCTAAATCATCTCTGAATTCGCAACAAATTAACGATATATGGGTGTCATCGCACTAACTGTCTTATTGAGAAAGTACTTAATGTGATTGTAATGTGTAATAAATTACTTTTTATCAACGGACTGATGGTTATTGGATGACGTATCGAACTTCTACGAAATGACTGCGGTATTGGTGCGTGTGCGCAGACCGATAGACGCGATAGAGGAGGCGGCCTTTGTGAAAGTTATGTTACTTAATATAATGTATTACGGAAATATGTAGGCTATTTGAGTATTTTTGGGTTGTCTATCGTAGTCCGCTGCTTGGCTCTACATCGATCTTGAATTTTTCTCCACATACAGCGTTTTCTCGAAGAATCGCACAGCAGCTAGTACAAACCCAATTAATAAAACTTTTTAAAAAACCATGTCAGTTTGACTTCACCTCGCCAGATGGTAAGCTGTCAGGCAAAGTCTCAGGAAAGAGGGTCACCATTACGAACACATACAGTGTTACAATGGCGGCGCTCAGCTTGATTCTGTTCCCCGGGTCTGCCGGGGTGCGAGGGATATGTTGGCTACTACCTCACCTAAGTCAACTGAAGACCCAAAGACGAAGTGCGTTTTAGTAGGTTCGAGTCATGACATAACCTACCCAACCGGCTCCGGTGGGAGGTATCCGTGGGGATGTTTTTTTTATACTACGTAGGTGGCAGACAAGCACACGGCCCACCTGATGGAAAGCGGCCACCGAGGCCTATGAACGTGTGCAACACTAAGGGTGTCACACACGCGCTGCCCACCCTGAAGGGAAAGGGGGAGAGCTGGGAAGGGGTGGGGAGGCTAGGAAGGGGAGGGGAAGGAGGGGTATAGTGAGCTCTGGCTACCCTACTTACCGGCGGGAACACAACACGATGGTTATTATGACCGCGGTCTTCTGTAGGGCGGAGCTACTTCCCCAGTTGGACAGCTCATTTCGGACGGGAGATAACGTCGCGTCGTGTCCTACCTCCGTTTAATTAAAAAAAGCTTGATTCTGTCTACAAGTTTGTAAAACTAGACGAATCAAAGGTTATCACAGAGTTGTACCAATAATAATAACAATAATTGTGCTCTCAAGAAATTATTCAAGTCATACTTTTTACTGTATCGAATCGATAAAGGGGTCGCGTGTTCCGACCCCGGGTTGGGAGCTTTTGTTTTTTTAGTTTTTGGTAGTTGTAATATTTCATTGGTTGGGCGAGATGGTAATTAGTCAGCAGTAAGAAGATGACGGCAATTGGTTTGAGATATGATCATGTACCTTGTTTATTTCTGTCATCATCATCGAAGCGCAAGTCCCGGTTGGACCCTAAGCTTGCGTTTTAGAACTTTCCAAACCAGCAAATTCAACTTCCTCAAAAACCAAGCGGTTGCGTGAGGCTTTGACTTTGCCTTTAGCATACCATCAGGCGAGGTGAAGTTTAATAGACGTGTCGCAGAATAAAGAAAAAAATACCATATAATGAACGACAACCTCTGTGGTGTGGCGGTAGTGAACGCGAATGCTACGCAGGAGGCGCGGCTTTGAACCCCGCTTAGTGCAAATATTTGTGCATTAATATGAAAATTTGAAATGGTCTGGGTGTTTGTATAGATAATATGTATGTATTTATTAAAAAAATATCTAAGTATGTTTATCCGCATTCTAGAACCCATAACACAAGCTAGTTAATCTTTGCTTGCCATGGGTCTAGGTGACGTTGTGCAGTTTGTCCTAGAATATTTAGTATTTATTAATATTTATTAATTGTGAGGCGGTTATCTCTTTGAAAAGACTCTCTCTTAGCTAATCATATATGTTTGATTGCAATTAGTTGAGTAAAACCGCAAATATGACCAAACACATCCACGCAGGCATAGCCGTGGGTATAGACTAGTATATCATTATACTTCCGATGGATTGGTCAGTATTCATTCTCTTACAATAGTTACGTGCCCGGTATCCATGACCTGTAGATAACATTGCAAATTGCAATAATTTTTAATTTTTATTGCGATTTATGCACGCAATTAACGTTTAATTGCACATTCAAACGATAAGAGATACTGTTTGTTTTTCTTGACGCTCTCCTTTTTAATACAGTTTAATTTTTATGGATATCGATAAAGTGTAGGGTGGACGGACTTGTTGGCGCCCGTGGGCTTAAGTGATTAACATAACACTTTATGTAGTTATTTATTTGAAGGATAAGTTCAGAAGGTGTTTAGAGTTGTTGTCACTATATCGTCGGACTCTTACTAATACTTCTTAAGATCAAAGCTTTTTCACTAAAATGAAGCATTTTAGAATAGTATATCACTTAACTAAATTCATTATTTTTCATTCTTAAAATTATTCAAAATATATGCAATCTTATTATATCGATATTCCTTATTAAATTACAACGTATTTTTGTTATGAACCATAGACGGGTAAACACGACGCAAACCAAGATAAATGCGATATTCTCTAGCGCTGCATATATATGCACTACAGGCGCGTGACGTCATGTGCATGTATCGATTTTGAATAGAACTTTCCGAGACAATTGAAAATAGAATTTTGAAAATCAAAATATACTCGTATTTAAAACTTTTGGCCATGTGAATTTCACTTTAGCTAGTCATTATATTATTATAAAGTGATCATATTTCGACAATAAAAATTAAAACCACTAAACGGCACTAATAAAACGTCAATATCAATAATATATTATAAGTTAGTAAGCAAATGGACCACCGATTCGAAACGCGGCCCCGTGATGAGAAGACTCCGTAAAGAAACTCAGTGGGCTTTTTATTGGTCTATTTACAAACATTATACAGGAGTCAACACCCTTAGTTTATTACTCTATCCTAGCTCCAACTCATCTACTTGTTTTTATCCCTTTTTTATGTGTTTTATATAGCGCTCTACTTAGCACTGACAATATTGGCATTTAACTAAAGGTTAAGATGTTCTAATTGGTCTTAAACTGAATTAGTCCAGCGACTAATCCATTCTGTTAGTACGCTTACGTTATAAAGACGTTATAAAGTTCTTAAAGGGTTTAAAATAAATAGCATTATAGAAACTGTAGACTGAATCAAAAAAGTCAATTTTATTATCTATGCAACTTATCTATTCACAAAATCTACACTAATATTTTATAAAGAGGAAAGATTTGTTTCTTTTGTTTGTAATGAATAGACTCCGAAACTACTGGACCGATCTCAATAATTCTTTCACATATGAAAAGTTACAATATCTAGAAGTACAATATCTAACATAAGCTATATATCATCACGCTACCATTCAAGGGAGCGGACCAATAATCATAAATCTCAATAGATCCGATAGATTTCTATATAGTGGCGCTAATATTGCTAAGTTAAGTTTAATGGTCTATTCAGAATAAATAATTTTTGGTTTTGATTTTTGACAATCATAAAGATATAGGCGGTAGTGGTCAATAACCTCTAGTGGCCTCTAACTGTAGATCTGTATGACATACATGACAGTCTAAAATCAAATAGCATTTTAGACTGTTAGTGGAAGGACAGTTCAAGGCTTACTTCAACCCAAAATAAAATCGAGGCCCTAGTTGTGCATCGTTGGAGTTTGTGGTGTACCTTATAAAATCGGTCATCATTAAATTATGCGGAACAATAATTGCTCCTATTTTTTTAATTGCTATAAAACTATTGTCTTTGTGTTACAATTTGCATAATTAATACAATTGGCGTGGATAAACTACAACATTAATTATCTGCAAAAGAAATATAATTGGCTCATCTAGATATGAAGTTAACAGATCTTTTTTCCTATACTTTATAGAAAAAAAAGAACTCAGTGCATTTCACGAGTCGTAACCCCGTCTAAAGTATCAATGGCTTAGAAGATAGCCTAGATCAGACCCTTCTTAATCATAAGGTTAGGTCAGTCTCAAAGGTCATATTCACCCACCCTATCAACGCTGCAGTTTATATTGCGTGTTGATACAATAAAATTACATAATTACAGATTGAACTAGGACGGTAATTGTGTTATTTACCTCCTAATAACACCACTAATAGCGCTTCGCTTATCAGGCTGTCAGTCGAACTCACAAGCAAAGGAATCGACTTTACTCGTAATCTTCTCAAAAAAAATATCTAATTCTTTCTATTATGGTTTTTATTTCGATATTTTTTGTGACTTAATATTATATAAAAATTGAATAGTCATTCTGTATAATACGGTAATTGACTATCAAGTCAAATCAGTGCCTTTTTATTAGAAGTCACAACTGTAAGTGCTGTAGATAATTGTATGACGCGACAAGTCATGACGTCAAATTTAACTATTGTCAAATAATTACATTCATTAGAATTTGTATTGATGTTCAATTTTTTTAATATTTATTACATGAGAATTAATAGGGATAGACCGGGATTGGATGGTCAATATTTATCGCGTCCCACGCGACCTTGTGAATATAGTATTGATATAAGACTCCGAGTTTACGTGATATTGTCCTGATGATACTCTCGATGTAATCCTTGTTATGTAGTTAGCAGCCAACATCCATACCAGCTTTGAGTGACTGCTTTAAAACGCTAAGTATCGTATCTGCTTCCTAAGCTTCCTGGTTCGATCCCAGGTTTTACCATGGCACACACCAATGACTTTTCAATGCTTTTCGAAGTAATGTGTGTATTTATCGCAGGTTTATAAGTGCCCGGTTAATGGCAATAAGCTAGCCACCTAGATTACATTGGGACCAAAAATATAAACTGGCGAAATGTGGGTGCTAGCACTGCCGTCCTTACGTAAAGTGCAATAACTAGGAAAAAGTTGGTTTCGAGAAAAACGCGGTAAAAGATTTATTTTTTGATTTGTTTGTATCTCCATCACTATACATAGTATTGACTTGAAACTTTTACCCCTGTTAGATAATAATGTAAATAATGTTATGTAGTACTTAATATTTGTAAATATATTTATTTTCGATATAAAAAAACAATAAAACTACTTATGATTAGTATTATTAGTATATAGAAAGAAAGTTTACTAGTTATAACCGTAATAACTACGGTACTTGTTGCACTAATAATAAGGAAACTTACATAATGTATTGTTGATAAACAAATAATAATTATTTATGAACTGTGTCCTAACCAGAAGTGCAATAAGTGACTTATTTGTTGCTGTTTTCATTAGTAAGAAGCAAGTTTGAAAATACAAAGAAACAATTTGCACCTACCCCAGTACAAATTGTTTCTTTGTATTCATAAAGGAACTATGAATATATACCTATACCATAAAGACAAGATCAATTTCAGTTATCATGTTAGGTTATGATAATGAAAACAATTCAATATATTTAAAATTTCATGTATTTCAAAAGTTGATGAATGAAATTTCTTCGCGTATCTCACCCATTAATTTAAATATTATTTAAAAAATCAAATAAAAAAACACACTTATCAAAATAAATATAATAAAGAAATCAAATCAAAAAACACTTAAAGAACACCCTTATCAAAAATATTATTCATTTGTCTTGATACTAAAACATTACTTAACAATTAAACAAAAAAAAACAGTTGCTTTCAAAAAATAATTAATTAAAACACTTACCAAATTATTAATTTATCTTACTTATTAATCAAAGTATATAATAGTATAAGTATATAACTTAGAGAAAATGTATTCTACTTTTTATAAGGCACAAATTGAGATCAAAGTTTTTATCAGTCTAATAAATAAAACTCTGCTTAATACCTAATTAAATCACATTTTCAGTCTAGGTTTGAAGATCGGGACGCTTCAGGTAAGTTTAACCAAAAGCTCCTTCTATTTTCAGGCATCAAAGGTACTAAGTCTGCTATTATTTTATTTTTTCGATCATCAATAAGTAGTCATTTTATTGCTATTAGTTTCGCGTAGATATATAATATTCCCCTACTCTTCCTAAAAATAACTGTAATATAACTGTTTGTTACATAAATTTTAATAATATTCTAATAATCAGGAATGAGATTCCTTATGATAACAGCAATAAATCAACGCTTGTTGCTCTAATAACTAGTAGGTAAATGAAGATACAAATAACTAAATATACAAATTATAAATGCAATAACTACACTAATTGCGCTCATTGATAGTAAACTACTATAATATCGTAAGAAATTTATTCTTATCTATAGTTATGTCGATCTTACTAAGTAAACCATAGAGCAGAGATATAGATATTGCGGTAATGTTTAGTATTAAAACAGACTCCGTCATAGATACGTTAAAACTGTCTAAAGCGAATATATAGATCTTGTTGTGCTAATTCCGAATATGTACATAACTCATTTCACGCCATAACACGAGTTATTGCACTTTTCGTAAGAACGGCAGAGCACCTGTGCCTACCCCTTCGGAGATATAGGCGTGAGTTTATGTTATATTATGTCAAATTGCAGGTGAGGTCGCCTTTTTCAAGATCTTGATGATGTCCCATAATGTTTTTTTAAGTATTTGGTTTACAAATTAACGTTCGGAAATAGCAATATAATTATTTAAGCAACTTTATTGTGTCATTAACAAAACATATTAGTAACTATCTAAGTTACAGCTGCGCCCGCGCACCTTAATGGTTTAGTAACTTAAACCAGTTTGTTTAAAACGCCTATAAATTAGAAGGAAAACATATAAATCTGATTAATAGTTTCCGACTTACAGAAGCAGTAACGCCTAAACAGACAGACAGACATCATTATTATATCTGATGCTGATATTTCAGTTAGATCTTAACTAATTAGTAATGTTACTTGATTAACATAATTGTAATTATATTTTTTAAGTCGTATAATGTAAACCATGGTTATAGCGGTGATTGAACTGTGGTAAGTTCCTCAATATAGTGTTGTCAAAATACGGTTATTTTCCGTAGTTCCATGGGACGTTCCATTGATGGGACGATGGAAAAAAAGTCATTTAACCGTAGTTCCATTTCCTATGGAATCACCGATTATAGTTTTTTATTCCACTACAGGTTTTCTGAGATAACATTACCCATTCTGGTATACATAGGGGTAAAAAAAAACACCATTCAATTCCTGAAGTCATTGGGGTATATGTATGTTACCTCATTGAGATGGAAAGTGATTACCGTGGCCTATGGACCGTGGCCAATACCACAACACCGCAGTTACACTTGTGCTGTCGATCCTTTAAAAACCTTTTGATGCCCTTCTTGAAGACTTTTGCGGTCAGAAGGCAGTCGCTCCAATGCAAGGAGGCACAAGAGCGGTTCAATGAGAGATACAAGAGCGGTTTCCAGGCTCCAAACTACAAATTAACAACCGGTATTCGCGCTCGGATAGTAATGAAACACGTTAATTACCCTCAGTCAGATAAAAATGAGACATAAACGTAAATACCATAAATTACTGAAATACTAAGTGAACATAGAGCGCAATGAGCTCATTTAGCAATTACCGTAAACATTATTGCCTAATTATACGAAGCTAATAAATATCCCAACTGTAATCACTTACAAGAAATTGAGTTTCTCCATATCAATTTACCTGTGTGCGATCAATACTTATGCCTGTATGCGTTGAGTTTACCTGTGTGCGATCAATACTTATGCCTGTATGCGTTGAGTTTACCTGTGTGCGTTCAATGCAAGGAAATTTGTTCATACGTGTGTTGCATGCGTGCGTTGTATGACCGTGTGATTATATTGGTATGTATAAGTGTATTTGTGTGCGTGAGTTGATTGAATTTAGTAACGCAGTCACTTTTATTGCCTGCAATTACAACTGAATGTATAATGTCTGTTGAGATGCCATTTTAAGACGGTTAAGTGTGATCTGGTTAGTTAATCTTAAGAGGATGATATCAGAGGCGTTGCTTACAGTATGATTGAGAAATAATCCGCTTATTGTTCATTCTTAATACTCAATTCTTCAGAAAAGACAGTTTACTTAAAATGCCAGTAAAATAGAATGACTACATAACATAAAAGCAAAGTCGTTTCCCGCTTTCTGTCCGTTTTCCTATGTATGCTTAAATCTTTAAAAGTACGAAACGGATTTTGATGCAGTTGTTTTAATAAATGAGGTTATTCAAGAGGAATATATGTATATGTATAATATACAATCATGCTACAAACAACAGGTACATAGTAGCAGGATCGAAAAAGATTGTAAAAACGTGAGATGGTACTCAATGTAGGTAGTCTGTTGAGACCATGGAGAATTCATCATATATATATTCTGTCTTTCATGGTTGAGACCTAAGTAGTTCAAAAAGCACTTGTTTACCTATCCAGACTATTCCAGACCTGTGGCGGACCTATTTTTAATCAGACAATGAGAGTCCCATTACTCTCTTTCTTCCTCGGGGTTGGTTCTCGCTAGCGGTCCCCGGTCTACGAGGGTAAGCTTTGTATATGATCGGGATTAACGCACGCATGATCATAGTTTCCATTATATATCAGTCGCTCCAAAGTTACCCATACACAAACAAAGAAGTAAAAGACCAGGCCCAGAATTTTTTTCAATATTCTTCCCATCCCGCCAGATTAGACCCATTGTTCTAAAGTGAAAGGAAACAACTGCTCGGCATTCAGATAATAATGATGGTGATTGGTGATATGCATGGTCCATTGTTGTCCATAAATTATCACAATTTTTTTTTGTTGCCATACGAACATCTATGGTAGTTGTTACGGGTAGTTGGAGCCCGCAAAGGTCCGACTAGCCTAACTATAGAACTTCGATATCGCCAATTTGGTTGCGGAGGTCCGATGGCAGATTTCCTTACAGAAAATATCGAAGTTCAGCCTCATCGTAGACTAAAGAGCCAATCCCAAATGAGTTGGGAATATGTTCAGAGAATGATAATGATGATCACAATATTTAGCTTTTTTTTTATTTATGACACGGCCATTTGACTTCACTTCGCCTGATGTTAAGCTGAAGGCAAAATCTCATGAAAGGGGGTCACCATTGCAATCACGTACAGTTCTACAATGGTGGCGCTCAGCTTGACGGCCTCATCGGATGCTTTCTCATCATCATCAGATGATACCTCGATATATTGCTATTATTTAAGTAAAAAACAGGTGAGAATACACTTCAATGGCTACGAAAACCGCTGAAGCTTGTTATTTATGTAAAGTGAAACTTCGCATGTTTATACTACTATCAATCATAATATTGTTATAATTGTAGGGTTGCATTACTTACAAGTAAAAAATGATGGATGGAAAAAATGGAGGTGATTATGTCGGACTCAAACTGAATAAAACGCACGCCGTCTATGGGTTGCCAGTCTTGATTGCCAGAGGTGAGATTATACAAGACATATCTCTCGCGCCCCGACAGACCCGGGGACATCTCTTTGAGATGACTCCCTTCTACTGATGAAATAATGCCGTATGTAGCTTAAATGCGATTTCTGAGATGAAGAGTATGCTGAAGTTGTGAAAATTGCTTTAATATGGTTAATCAATGCGTCTAAAATATGAATTATATCAAGATGGTGTACCCCATATAGTAGTCACGTAAAAAACCACATTGAATTTCATCATCATCATCATTTCAGTCATAGGACATCTACTGTTGTACATAGGTTTCTCTCATCGACCTCTAATCCAACTGGTTGGAGGCTGTGTGCATCCAACAGGTACCCGCGAATCCGACTATGTCGGCCATTCATCTCCCGGGGGGCAGATGTCACGTCTACCAGTATGCTATGCAGTCTCCTTTGAGAATCTTTCAGCTCCAATGGCCATCAGATGGCCTGCATACTAAGAAGAACAGTTTCTGCTCTTCTTGATATGTGGATGGAAAAATATTGCCAGCAAAATGGTATATTAAGAAATGGTGTGTACCCCTTGCATTCTATTTCGTCAAGAATCAGGCATCAATTTTAGTAAATAAAAAAGTATGTTTAAAGTGTATCCGTTTTTATATTTCCTTACGGAATCCTGTAGAGTCTCATTACTTCTAATTATCAATTCGCGGATTAGTCGATAATGGCTCGCTGAGTGATTTTTTCCACACAGACAATTATGCTATGGTGCAATTAATAATACGTGCGCTCCATTACGAAGATTGTTTATTTACGTGCTTACGCACCTATACTGTTGAACTGCGACTTCACTTGCCAAAGATAACTGTTAACGCTTATCATTAGGTAAGGAGCAATCCGGCTTGAAGGACCATATTTAATTAAACAAAAAAAATTTCTTGAATTGAATAGAGTATGACCGAATAAATTGTCACAAGGTACTCACAAATAGGTAGGTTTTTGACAAGGATTTCAACAGACTGACACAAACGAATTGAACGTGTTAGCTACACTTACACGGGTCTATTAAATTCGAATTTTACAGTTTAAACCTTCTCTTTTTTTGTGTTTTACATCACTAGCATAGCGGCTTTAATAATATACTTATATATCTATGTGCTTAGCTGTGTGTTTCAGGCAGTGTCCCTATCATGACCTCCGTCCTCCATGAGCGCGGGCCTAGGGTGACGGGGGGCTGCCTGTCCCCTAGAAGAAGCAGGCCGCGGTGTTGGTGCGAAAATGCGCCTCCCCACATTCAGGGGTAAGACTGGGATCTGCCGGGGTGCGAAGGATATGATGGTTCTCTCTCACCTCCTCACTCTCTCTCATCATCATCATCTCACCTCCGGCAACTAACATAAAACCAACCGGTTCTGGTGGAGGGTATCCGTGGGGATTTTTCGCACTATAAAAAAGGCAGTGTCCCCATTAGAGACTTTGTATCTGTGTGGTATGTTCTACTTTTCAGATCCTGTCTAATTGTGTCTTTTTATAATAGTAAACATATAACCCTAAAAAGTGATAACAAAATGTCAGTACTTTAAAACCAACCTTCAACAGACGGACACACGTTATACTCATGTATGTAGTTTGTATTTTATCTTGTTTGTAATAATGTATGTTAGTAAAGTATGATTGGCTGCAATTGTTCCTAGTTAATCGACATCGTTAAACGAGTAAATTAATTTAAAGCTATGTCTAATTTCACGTTTTCTTCAAGTGCGAAGAATTTAGTTATTCGAATTATAACATTAATTATAACTAGGCTAGTCTTTGGCCCTGGAATTGTTTGCCCTGTTAATGTAACTCAAAAGAGGATAATATAACTTGGAGAAAAATATTCTACGTTCTTGTAGATAATTAAATTGCACAAGAACATAAATGTTTTACACTCTTTGATATGAACTTCAATTTAATATAAATAATTGTCTTTTTTTTGATTTAGTTAACTTCTAGGTTTAGATAATCTCTATATAAATCGTTTTTGACGTTTGATGTGACCATTGAAAACGGTACCTACCACTACCAGTGATCTAATCACGAAAATGTATTGAATTTGTAATGTAAAAGTATCGAGAGAGCGGAGTATATAGCGGCCTTCACACACACACAGGTTCACAACAGGCAGGCTGCCTATCGCGAAGCTTCAATCTGTCGATACCTTTCCATTACGAATTCGATAGTATTTCGTGCTAAGGGCACTGAACCATCACCTGTAAGTTGGGACACTCACTGACATTCTGATAGATACTAACGCAGACTTTAATCAGGCCAGCGTTGTCTCAACCTTTGGGTTCAATCGGTAACCACGCTAATAAAAAAAAGAAAAAAAAGGACCATTTCATTTAGGTGGGTGACAATACAGACAAAATAATAGTAAAAAAAAAAATTGTATACATTGAAGGGTTTTACTTTTTTATACAGAGTACGTCAATATGACTTCACCAGGCCTGGTAGTAAGCTGAAGGCAAAGTCTCAGGTAATAGGGCTAGCATTACAGACAACAAGAATGTTACAATTGTGGCCCTCAGATTGAAGGCCTTGTCAGATGTCCCCCCCCCCCCTTGCTCAAAGGATTCGGGACAGACATACAGTCTGTTCGTGCCTTGGAGAGCACGTTAAGCCGTCGGTCCCGATTGTCATACGAACATCTATGACAGTCGTTACGGGTAGTTGGAGCCCTTAAGAGTTCAACAACTGGCTTAGCTGCAGTACTTAGGGTAAGAGCGGTCCCCGGATTTCGAGATGACAGTTCCAGATGCGATCGGAATTAACACAAGGAAGGTGATGACGAGCTGATCCTTCTCTCCCTTCACTTAAAGGACCCGGGAAAAAGGAAAAAGGAAAAACGTAGACTGGCAAATACTTCCAAGCTTTAGTATAAAAAAAATAAAATAAAATGACCTAAGTGCATTAATAAAAAAGCAATATTATGAAGGCGCTTAACCCCTAGCACAGTCATGACCGCTAATGACGTAAAACATACAAAAACAAAAGAGCCGGTATAAAATTTAAAATTCGAACGAAAAAATTCCCTCGCTACACGAACGCTTGTTGACACAAACGACAGAAACGGGGCCGAGACTCTCTTAACTAATTTCTTCCATCGCTACCGTATACAGAGAGTGTTAATTGCCCTATGTGACAGAGATGACAATATAGATATTGGGCGTGTGGGAAAGAGAGGGAATGATACTCGGTAACAAAATAAAAAGTTGTTTATACCAGTTGGTGCACTCACACAGTAGCGATGGCTCGTTAAGGTCTTAACCCTTTAATGAGTGTTTATGTTTGATTAAAAAACATGATTTTTGTGTAACTGTTTATATTACTGTCCGTATATTGGCTGTTAAGTGGAGAATTTTTATAATTTGTTAAATCGTTTATGAATGTGAGCTAATTTAGCATTCGTAATGTAATGCAGTTTTATGGTCATAATTTATCTTTCATTAACTTTATGGTGGAACAGCTACTGGGCATGTGGTATCGGGTTCGATTTCGTGATTAGGTAATTTTTTTGTACATATCAGAAAATTTTTAGAGACAACTCAGACCACGAAATCACGAAAATAAATGTATAATAAATTCCCGTCTAGACTCTAACTACCCCTTTACGAAATATAGTCGTAAACATATCCAAAATATAATTTTATGAGAGTAAAGTATCAGAGGTACTATCATCATCATCTATCTTTATGTTAGTTCCTGTCACACCCCGGGACCGTCACCCCCGGGGACTGGACCCCGGAGGGTCCAGTTATAATACTTAACAGATGCATTATGTCATATTACTTAACTTTACCTAACTTTATGACTATTATCATCGAAATCGTCATATGACAATACATAGAGGCCTTAAATGAATGAATTAAATAAAATAAAGAAAAATTAAAATAAAATTAAGAACCTGATTCTGCGAGTCTTTTCTTTGTCGCACCATTAGGACTAAAAACGCTTTGCCAACACACTTGTTTTATCCCTACTAATAATGAACATATTAATAAAGCTCATATTCCAGCTAGTTAACAGAGCCCCAATGGGGGTCATCTCGAAAGAGACGGCCCTGGGTCTGCTGGGGTGCGAGGGATATGTTGGTTACTACCTCACCTCCGGCAACTAAAGAACCAAAGACGGCGCGCGTTTTAGTCGGTTCGAGTCCGACATAACCTCTCCAACCGGCCAACGGCGGGGAAGCGGGGTAATCGAGGGGATTTTTCGCACGATTAAAAAGAAAGAACTAGTTAACAGAGCTAGACCACGGCCCTTTATCCAATCATACTTAAATTTCTGAAGTATTTTTTTTGTTTTGAATGGCCATTTCAATAGCTTGTCAATTTTACGGATGTAACATGAAAAAAAGCACTCAATATTTTAAAATAAACAATTAAAAATTTGATGGTCCCAGTTCACAAAAATTGCCCATCAAAAGATAAGTAAGATATCGAAAAAACATTAAGCCAATAAACTTAAAGGATTACCACACCTTGAAGCAAAACATTCATAAGTCCTTTTCCATCTTTTGTGAACATAATCGACTAAAAGGTGTGCCCAGCAGGAGTGATGGGTTTACAATTGACATTTTGTGAAGTCAATGGAATATCGTAATTTGTTTTGTTAAATAATGGAATTGTATTATTTGTGTTTTGAAGTGCAATCTATGTGGTCGAGTATTTGAAGGGACAGTCTGAATAAGATTCTCGGGATAGAGGAAATCAAATATTTGAATTGCGAAGACTTTTTTTGTAACAATCAATCGAAGTATATTTTTATTATAATATGATTTTATTTGTATTACTTTTGATAAATGTGCGTAAAGTAATAACTTTCTTTTAAACTATTCTTAATTCGATTTTTTTTTAAGTTTATTTTAATTTTCTTTTAATCTATTTTTAACTATTTTTAAGCTTAGCTATTTCTAAGCTTAGTGGTTAAGGAGTTGACCCTATAATCGAGAGGATCCGGACTCAAATCGTCAACCCACTCCGATTACAAACAATTTAGATTAGCTGAAAGGATTAGGGAGAATATAGATTATTTGTGTCCACAATGAAAATACAGTTATATTTCAATTTTCTATTGTGTTAAGTAGATACAATAATGGACAATATCTGACCACTTAGCAGCCACCGATCTTAGCAAGCGTTGTTAACTTAAATATTGATCTTAGATTTCAACATTCAATCAGGTGGGCAGTGTGCTTGCCTTCTACCTAAGTTGTAGAAAATACTTAAACGTATATATTAAAATGCTTACCATTTCCAAGATTTAGTTTTTGCAAGATTTTTTTATAAAAATATGATTTAAATTTACTGTAACGAAAATTAACGCAATGACTATAAAAGAACCACGATTGATGAACTACACGCCTATCAATCCAAATTAAGTCACTTCACAAAGAATTTAAACACCCAACAGAAAATCTAAGAGTATAACTGCTCGCTAATATCAATGGCCGCCATTCTCACAATCTCGAATATGTTTATATTTGCAATTATAAAACTTCAATGCGGCGATCCCCACAATCAATCAAAGAAAAAACTGACAAGTATATATAATACATGTAATCCTTCTTAAACAACACCTGCTTATGGTTGAGAATCAAAACTCGCCACTTTTTATAATAAATCCATCATTGGGAGATTTAAATTTGTCCGTCATTCAATGATCTTGACTGTATTGTAGTCAGTTTATAATGTTAAAATGATTGACTTGTCATTGTTCGCCCCAAGTGCATCGTACCGGAGAAAATCCAATTTTATTGGATAATTTTAGTTGCTGCGTAGGCGGTTAGTTGGCAGCAAAGTGATGTAAGTAGAGAAAATTTGATTTAAAAATTTTGTACGTGGTGTGAAAAATTAAGCAAATTATTAATAATTTGACCAAGGAATTTGATCTTAATAATTTTGATATGTGAATTAACATGCTTTATTTTTGAAGCAATTTCTTCTTCTTCCGACCATTAATATCGGGCGCATTCGAAGTTTACACCTCGGAGACTGGAGTACGCTTTTACCAGTCTCACTGCGGGTTTGCCTGAAAGTATGATATTTTCCGTAAAGTGACTACCATTAGTGCATTGCAAGGAGACCAGTTGTAGAACTTCTTAGGGCTCCAACTACCCGTAACGAATGCCATAGATGTTTTATCTCAACCGGGACCATGCTTAACATGCTCTCCGAGGCATGACCAGATTAGTGCAAATAGTAATAGCAAATAGTACCTAAATAATATTCATGCATTAAATATCTTCACGGAGTGGGATTAGAACCCGCGCCTACTTCGTAGCAGTGGTATTCACTACCACCACACTATATTTTTCAAAAGCAATTTATAATTATTAATGACAGCTAGATTTTAGAAATGTTGATGATCAATTAAGTTAATATACATACATACATAATCAAGGTTACGGAAATGTTAATGATTTCGGTTACTTTCTAGTAAGTACCTACTACTTGGAAAAAAGACAAAGGTTGTGAGTATGGTCAATATTTTTTCCTCCATCCCGCTTAACCGTTCAAACGATTGCAGTGACAATTATGTACATTTTTATCCTCAGTAAATCTATAGATTTAACTGAAAAATAAAATCACAGTCGTTGTTTTCAAAAATTTCGTCAATTTCTACTTATACACCTTCTCTGGCAAGTTCGCGTGACAAAAGCGTCAAATGCATTGTTTACAAGTTAAACCCATGTTTGTTTGAGTGACAGCTCGCACCTCGCCGGGTGGGCACAATGCACCAATCACAGACCATCCCTGACATGATGATCACTGGTAACGTCAATCCGGTCGTGCCAAATGTGATGCTGGTTTAATGAAATAGTTAATTGAGTATATTGCCAATTGAGCCGTGTTGGATCCCAGCACCTCATTTTCTTTATTTTATTCATGGTACGTCAATTTTACTTCACCTCGCCTGATGTTAAGCTGAAAGCAAAGTCTCATGAAAGAGGGTCACCATTGCAAACACGTTCAGTGCTCCACGCCACGCTCAGCTTGACGGCCTCATCAGATGCTTTTTCACGCCCCGCTTAAAGGACCCGGGACCTTATCTTTCCCCGGGGGTATCTCCATCCGACAGAAAACATACTATTCATGACAAAGAGCTTGCTTGACGGCAATATTACACTACAAGAAAATATCGTAGCATGAATAACTGATGGCCGTTGGAGCCGAAAGGCTTTCGATTGGAGACCGCGTACCGTTCTCGAAGAGAAATCTTTCCTCTGCCGCATCAATAAGTCTCGGAATCCCCGGGTCTACCGGGGTGCGAGGGATATGTTAACTACTATCTCACCTCCGGAACTAAAGACCCAAAGATGGCGTGCGTTTTGGTCGGTTCGAGTCCGACATAACCTCTCCAACCGCCCTCGGCGGAGAAGGGGGGTAACCGTGGGGATTTCGCGCACGAAAAAAATAAAATAATAAAAATAAGTCTCGGAATACCAGCGCACGTGCTTCTTTTTTCCTACGTCCCGGGTCCTCTAAGTGGGAGGGTGAAAAAGCATCTAATGAGGCCGTCAAGCTTCTTGAGGCTTCACCTACAGTTTACCATCAGGCGAGTCAAAATGACATGTCTTTGATAAAAAAAAACATTCGATCGCTATTGCTACATAATATAGGCACAAAATATAAACAAGTTATAGAAGTAATGTATAACGAGGCAGGGGTCATAAACAAGGAGTTTGTATACCATGTCCATTGATGTTGGGAGCATGAAATGACCGTGTAATTAACAATTATGGTGCCCATGATTTATGGCCACTGCCAGCTTCTTGATTAGGGCATTAAAAACTATTCTGTTTGAAGAGTTCTTTGACTAAATAATGTTTTTGGTATCTTCATTATTTTAGAGATTGAACGCCTCTGCGTGCGTGGCGGTAGTGAACGCGACTACTACGCACGAGGCTCGGGATCGATCCCCGCTCAGTGCATATATTTGTATGCATGAATATTGCAGGCTGCGGGTTATTTGCACTGGTCTGGTCGTGCCTCGGAGAGCACGTTAAGCCGTCGGTCCCGGTTGCCATACGAACATCTATGACAGTCGTTACGAGTAGTTGGAGCCCTCAAAAGTCCGATTAGCCTAACTATAGAACTTCGATATCGTCAATTTGGTTGTGGAGGTCCGACGGCAGTCGCTTCACGGAAAATATCGAAGTTCAGCTGAATCTCAGTCGGACTAGAAAGCCAACAACAACTGAGTTGGGAATAGGCTCAGAGAATGTGTGGTAATGAATTCAGATGTCATCGAGAGTAAAACCGCGGGCAATAGCTAGTTTCTTATGAAAATCAAAATTTACATTTTTTTTATTCACGACACGTCAATTTGACTTCACCTCGCCTGATGTTAAGCTGAAGGCAAAGTCTCATGAAAGAGGATCACCATTGCAAATACGTTCAGTGCTACAATGGTGGCGCTCAGCTTGACGGCCTCATCAGATGCTTTTTCACGCCCCGCTTAAAGGACCCGGGACTGAGTAGGAAGAAGGAAACACGTGAACTGGCACAAATGGTCACATAGCAAGTAGTTTATCATATATTATATGTAATTTAATGGGGTAGGATGGAGTACTCATTAGGGTTTGGTATAGTAAAATAGAAGCCGATGTTCGCGGTTCAATTGGTGTTGATGTCGGGAAAGTATTAAACGACATGTATAAACGTATAGATAGTATCCATTTGCTTGTTTATGTCGCAGTAGACATATCTAATGTCAATCCGTTCACATGTTTTTGTAAATCTGGTAGATATCAATTGTGGAAATCGCAGCTATTAATCAAAATAGAACACTTTTTGTCATCATAGTGACAATGGATTGCTTTAATCATTATTCTCTCATTAACTATCACAGTTTTTATTCCTAGGTTTTTTATTAGTCAATAATTAAATAATACCGCGGTAACCTAGTGGTATGGGTAATGGAGTGCTGAGACGAGGTCTCGGGTCCGATCCTAGGTTTTCCCATGGCACACACCAATGAATTTTCGATGCTTTTCGAACTTATCTGTGTATTTATCGCTGGTTTATAAGTGCCCGGTTAATTGCAATAGACTCGCCACCTATTACATAAGGACGTAAACATAAACTGGCAAAATATGGGTGCTAGCACCTCTGCCTACTCCTTCGGGGATATAGGAGTGAGTTTATGTTATGTGTTATGTTTATGTTTTTTTATTAGTAAAACGAAGGCGATCCAGGCCGTAGAAAGATTGGTTTGAGGTCCTTATTTTTACTTGGCAGAGCACATGTGCTAACTTTCACCTAACTGCCGGTATCTATACATTATATTGCTCAAGCTTGTTTTTTTAATTACGAATCTACGAAACTGTTCAAATTAATTGCTGTAATTACTTCATGTGTCGCACCTGGAGACGCTTTTCCGGTGTTATAAGCATTAGCATAGCTTTTATAACACAAGTGCTTCTCAGATTGATAAACATATGTGGTTGTTTTGAGAAGACCGGCAGATGTATTGAGACGACACATGTCATAAAATAATCTTTATTTTTCCATATAGTAGTATAAAACATAATAATATATATTGACGTCAGGCTTTACCACCGCTGCCTAGACGCTAGTGGAGAAAAAAGTTCACCACCGCTTCCTAGACGCTAATGGAGAAGAAAGTTTACCACCGCTTCCTAGGCGCTAGTGGAGAAGATAGTTACCCCCGCTTCCTAGACGCTAGTGGAGTAGAAAGTTTACCACCGCTACCTAGACGCAAGTGGAGAAGAAAGTTTACCACTGCTTCCTAGACGCTAGTGGAGAAGACATTATTATATGTGGCGAGCCTATTGCCATTAGCTGGGCACTTATAAACCTTTTTTTTTTTTTTTTTTTTTATCGTGCGCAAAATCCCCACGGATACCACCTCTACCGAAACCGATGGAGGTGGTTATGTCGGACTCGAACCGACCAAAACGCACGCCGTCCATGGGTCCTTGATTGCCGGAGGTGAGATTATACAAGACATATCTCTCGCACCCCGGCAGACCCGGGGACATCTCTGTTGAGATGACCCTCTTCCCAGGGCACTTATAAACCTGCGATAAATACACACATAACTTCGAAAAGCATCTAAAAATCATTGGTGTCTGCCATGGTAAAACCTGGGACCAAACCCGAGACCTCGTCTCAGCAGTCCATTACGCATAGCACTAGGCTATCACGTTACATAAACTTCTATCTATTATTTTTATGCCTATTACTTAAAAAAAAGTAGTTTGTAAACACTATATAGGCAAGAAATTACTAATAAACAGAAATTCTCGTTTACCTCATCAACTAATAAAAAGTTTGTATTTTAATTATTTGTCTATCACGTGGCTAGCAAGGCTTGAATCCGCTACCCACGATCGCGTGCTTGCCTCAACCATTACACCAGCTCTTAGTTAAGCAATAATGTGTATAATTCGTCTGGCTACATTGTAGGGTGCCACCAATCGACGGCTGTACTTGACTCTAATAAATTCCTATAAAAACAAACAATTACGTTGTAATAATCAGTATTGTGACGTGGGAGCGACCGTTACTTGCCTGTAGGGTGACCAAGCTTATTGTGTTATTTATTTAAGTTTATGTATACATACAGCGTGTATTGATTGATGACTTAAAAAGGTGAATACGACAGGTGAGCCTAAATCTAATTATTTATTTATTTATCGAACCAGTAAGTCCACCCGTACTCGTGCATAAACAAGTACATAGGCGGACTCAATGCCGTAGGCATTCTCTACCAGTCAACCAAAGATGGTGCCAGAGAGATATTCAGTAGGTGCATTATTGGGAGTGACCTTAGCAGTTAACTATATATAACAAGGTATGCTACTGTGAGGTTGTAACATGCCATCATAATATCCATAATAAATTAATAAATGAATACGTATATGTTTAAGACCGCGGTAGCCTAGTGGTATGGGTGGTGGGCTGCTGAGACGAGGTCTCGGGTTCGATCCCAGGATTACCATGGCACACACCAATGACTGCGATACTTTTCGAAGTTATGTGTGTATTTATCGCAGGTTTATAAGTGCCCGGTTGATGGCAATAGGCTCGCCACCTGTTACATTGGGACCTAAATATATACACTGGCGAAACGTGGGTGCTAGCACCTCTGCCTACCCCTCGGGGATATAGGCGTGATAGTATAGTGTAGTATATAGTATATGTTTGTGTGTTGTATACCCTGAGCGCGAAATAATACAAGACATATCTCTTTCTATCTCTTTCTGGTATGAACGTAATAATGCAAGCCTATACCTAGACCTGATTGATAAACTACGAGATCCCAGATTTAAGTAAATCAATAAATAAAACATTCGAATTTTGAGTAGGTATATATTAAAACCTTTTCAGTACGAAAAAGTCCACAATTTCTCACAAATCATGGTAAAACAACGATCATATTTAATGCGCTATAAAATAGGAATGCAATTCTTTCCTGCGGTATTATAAGACCACCCATTGTGATAATTGACATATCCCTTGCACTAAAACATTCCATGGAACCAAAATTCGTAACGTACACGAAACATTTTGTGACGTGTGGGAATCGCTACGTGTACCTACCACATAACTTGAATCTAACGATAGAAAGAAAGAGAGAAAGAAAGAAAGAAAGAATTTATTTGTTTATAAACATGGTAGAATGCAGATCTTAAAATTATGTAACAGCACAATATGTTTAGCCGAAGTATGTGGCATGCAAATTTCGGTTTTAGTACAACAAAAATTATCTATAATACGAGTACTTATGTACCTATGATGTAATTATAATAAAAAGCGATCCCTATAGTTGAAAAACTCTTCAATGCTATAGAAACACCCTTGGATAAGTCATTTTTTCACCTTCGGCATTATGTCAATCCTATTTTTAAAGCCGCGGTAGCCTAGTGGTATGGGTAATGGACTGCTGAAACGAGGTCTCGGGTTCGATCCTAGGTTTTACCATGGCACACACCAATGACTGCGATGCTTTTCGAAGTTATGTGTGTATTTATCGCAGGTTTATAAGTGCCCGGTTAATGACAATAGGCTCGCCACTCAGATATCTGTGCTCGCCACTCAGATATCTGTGCTCGCCACCTATTACATTGGGACCTAAACATAAACTGGCGAAATGTGGGTGCTAGCACCTCTGCCTACCCCTTCGGGGATAAAGGCGTGAGTTTATGTTATGTTAGGTATGTAAATAATGGTACAAAGGCGAACGGACTTAATGACGATTCCACTGGCGTTTTCGCCAATAGAGGGCACAAAGTAACAACTTTGTCTAAAGCTTTACGTAAAATAGGTAGCTGTGCACTTAGCACGAAAATATATCGCATTCGTAATGTAAAGGCATCACGATTGGCAGCCTGTCTACTGTAAACATGAGCGTACGTAAAGCCCGCCAATCGCAATGCTACGTTCTCGAATTCGATAGATTTTCGTGCTAAGGCACAGCTAAGTACTATTTTACGTGAAGCTTTAGACAAAGTTGTTACTTTGTGCCCTCTGTTGGCGTAAACGCCATCCAGTGGAATCGTCATTAAGTCCGTCCGCCTTTGTGATCTGAAAACTGATCTGAAAATCGACTCCAACTGAGCTGGGGAAAGACTCGGACACTAGTGTTCTAATTACACCTCTATTTGGGTGGGTAGTTACTAAAACAGCCGTGTCCGGTGAGCATCTGCGACCTTTAAAGGCAAACATTAACGTGTTACGTGTTCATAAGTGGCTTAGATAATATTCGTGTAGCGCTTTGTAAAAAACATTAATTAAAGATAAGAAAAACAGCTGACTGTAACAAGTCTGCCGCTATATAGATAATTATAATATGCTGTTTAATTAGACTAACGACTTTCAATCATACGTTGCTCATATTATGTACAAAAAATATTAACTTTAATTTTTCATCAAAATATGTTTATTTTCTCACCGGCCACCGCTTGCCAATTGCCACCTGGCCTATGTACATCCGTAGAACTGTTTGTTGAATCGGAATAGCGATCGAAAATTTGAGTCCAGTCGTATTTATATAACTTTAATAGAATTCCTTACCAGCACCTTCTTCCTACAGTCCCGGGTCCTTTAAGCGGGGCGTGATAAAGCATCTGGATGAGGCCGTCAAGCTGAGCGCTACCATTGTAGCACTGAACGAGTTTGCAACGGTGACCCTCTTTCATGAGGTTTTCCCTTAGCTTAACATCAGGCGAGGTGAAGTCAAATTGACGTGCCATAAATAAAAAAAAAGAAATTACTACCTTTAATGCCAAATTCTGCTCAAATCGTAATGTACTAGTAAACGAATACACATCATCATCTTTCAGAATAGAGAATACTTTGCTATAAATAAAAGTATTAATGACGTTTCATACTACAACTACAACAAGCTTCATTATTTACGAAAAAGTTTAGACGTATATCACGTAAGAAAGTTATTTAAATCTTTAACTTCTTACAATAAGGCTATAGAATTTATCCTTTGTTGCGTAAAAACACAGCAATAACACGCGTAGCCCGCCTTCTTCACATTACCTTTTGTTTTTTTTTATGGTATAAACAATGACATATGGGTAATGGACTGGTGAGACGAGGTCTCGAGTTCGATCCCAGGTTTACCATGGCACACACCAATGATTTTTCGATGTTTTCCGAAGTTATGTGTGTATTTATCGCAGGTTTATAAGTGCCCGGTTATTGGCAATAGGCTCGCCACCTATTACATTGGGACTTAAACATAAACTGGCAAAATGTGGGTGCTAGCACCTCTGCCTACCCCTTCGGGGATAAAGGCGTGAGTTTATGTTATGTTACAACGGTATAATTATCTGCAATATAATATGTATATATTAAAGTCTTGAAGAAGTATTATATCCCAAAATTTTGAAATTGTCAGTTAACTCCTTCATCAGATAACATCTTCAAATGATGAATTCATTTAAAGATTCACCAATATTTCCACAGCTAATTTGATCATATTTGTTTCGGTTTCGTTTGATATAACGGTCCCTTTGAAAATTAATAAGCATTTATTCCCGCACACGGTGATATATCAACAATAAAACGTGAAATGGCAACTAATAGAAAGACAGTTACCATTTAAAAGATTTCGAAAGTATCGGACGCTCCTATCAAGTCATTTGTATACTAAATACACTTAACGAGTGATGTGAATCACGATCGGGTTTTATCATCGATAAAAATCCGGATCAAATGAAGTATTCAGCTTGGTGTAAAGTGCCAGCCGGTGTTGACAGAGACGCAATCAATAAATCACTCGGCGTAACAAAGAAATATTCAATGTGTGTTGATTGTGCCTCTTGAAAACGCTTTTTAGTTTGATAGAGTTGGGCTATATTCGGTATCGATGAACACTGGTGAAATGAGTACCCACTAAATGAATTAGTTATGTTGAAATTATCGACTGTGACATTATGATCTAGTGTTGTTGTAAGGAAACACTAACTAGAAAACGAAATATTTTTTTGTAAACTATGCTACATTTTAGTACATTGATGTAGGAGTGCTTTCGATGTTTTTTCACGTACTTAGTACTTCTCTTGCAATCAATTACTTTCGCGCAGTTCACTGCTGGACATTGGCCTCTCCTAATATGCGCCATTGCTCCCGATCGTCAGGGTTTGCATCCAGTTCATCCTTACTATCTTTCGTTGACCTTCTCACGGTCTCCACTTTGGGACTCGTTTGCTCCAATGGGCACCCCCTGTCATTTCAACTTAGGCATTTTTCTGCGAGCTATGTCGGTGACTTAATTCTTTGTCCGATGACCTCATTGGGAATTTCATTCATTAAAGACACTCCAAGCATAGCTCGCTGCATAGCCCGCTGCGCGACTTTGCATTTGTGAACTAACCGCATCATCAGTGTCTTCTCTCTGAAGCCACAACAGTCTTTTTAGGTGGAAGCATGCTGGCATGTCACCTTAGCAACAAAATTCAAATACCATCTATCGATAACTCAAAATAAACCCTAAAGCACGACTCACACTGGTGGTCCGGCGTCGCTTTGAACAATTCTGCCGAATCATGGCACGCGATTCAAATATGACGATGATATGACTCTTAGTACGACAATATTAATCGACCTTCTGCCAGCACTACACCACTCTTATGCCCTCGACACAAGGTTGCTTTTCTTGCAGCTTATACGGCATGTGTGTAGTAAAATAGTATTTTGAAGAGATGAATCAGTGTCTATCAAACTGTTATTATATATTGATGAGGGGTTAACAAAATATTGTTATATCGGACGTGAGCCCACTAGTCAGCCGTGCAATTTTGATGGCGGACGGATTTGGCAACAGGGAATCTGTGTCAAATTATCGAAGCTACTATTCTGTGTATTGTGTGCGCAATCATGTAGTTATATTGACGTTTTACTACTTATGTCAGTTAGGAAATCATTCCATATAGTTGTGTTAGGTACCTATGTGACTTGATTTCATAATTTCTACATAAGCGCCAATCCGAGATGCATTCAGAATATTGCATTTTGCAGCTCGGGGTCAGTCTTCCACAATATGGTTTAATTTGACTGTTTGAGATTATAATATAACTAATCAGAGAGTCAACAGTAGTGCACAGAATACTGCAATAGCTTTACCCCCTATTACATGGGACCGAATACAATGATTGGTGCAATATGGGTGTTTTAACTTTTCGATGGGCGCGTAAGGTACACAAAAAACTAAATTGCATCACCAATTTCTTTAACGCTTTTATCCTCTGTACTGTGTATCTTAAGTGTCTAGCTAGAATAAATACATTTTCTTTCTTTCTTTCTTTCTTTCTAATTCACCTCTTCCTAACCCAGAGAGAAATAGGTGTGAGCACATGAGCGTGTGTAGGTATGTGCTATACACAATTTGTACTAATTTGTACCAAAAATGTATTACGAACTCACAACTAAGTACCATAACTTTGCTTGTGGTCTTGAGTTCGATGTCTGGTTCTGGCAAAGTCTGTAGAATGTGTCCTCAAATAAGTTTATGGGTAGGTACACACTACCTCCATCTTGGGCCATAGCAACCTCATCTACAAGCTGTTACATTTTGATTGACGATATACTGCGGTTCAGGTTTCGTTCTCAAGGTTGGGGGTCAGAAAGCAGTTGCTAAAATTAGCGAAGATTATCGCAAACGCGTACTTACAAAAAGATTTGTTATATTAACTAAACTCAAGTTAGGCTTCTAGCCAAGCACCAAAAAATTACTTCACACAATATATCAACATAAAGGCAATCCACTCATAGTCGTAAAGTGTTTATAGCTAATAGCGTAATGGTAGGGCCCCATTAGCCGCGGGGCCCCAGCCGCCCCACGATTGGACCCCCGCTGGACGAATCACTAACACATTAACTTTATTGCGTTCATATTGATCCACGCAATTTGCAGATAACTGAGGTTGGGTATGCAGTACATACGTTTATATAACCTAATAAGTGTATATAATATAAAACCGCGGCAGCATAGTGGTAAGGGTGATGGACTGCTGAGACGAGGCCTCGGGTTCGATCCCAGGTTTTACCATGGCACACACGGCACACCAATGACACCACCAAACTTTTCGATGCTTTTCGAAGTTATGTGTGTATCTGTGTATGTACTATAGATTATTAGAAATAATTTTTCTTTTTTCTATATTTTCATAATTGAAATAAAAGTTTTTGCGAATGTAACAACAGTTTACAATATAAATAAAACGTTTTTTTCCTATTCTTGTGGCAAATCGTAAAAATTCCTCACATACCTATTTACGACCCACTTTGAATATGTTAAAAAGAATAAACTGATTGTTGAGCAAATGAATCTACAACAATGGACATTACTTTTCTTTACAATAAGCCACATAGCTCAAAAATTGCCAATCTATAAAGCATCTTATTCTCATATTATTAAAATTGCATTTTGAATGAAAACGAAAGTTCCATGACATGCAATCTTTTTGCAATCAATTTGCATATTTTTCTCTCTTTTACTCTTATATAAATGTGGTGAATTTTGACAGTCGGAATAATCTTGAATCTAGTTACGGATTTGAGTATTAAATACTAATTGCTGTCTACGACTCAACTCCCACTAAATACTGATTCGTACCTGCAACCCACTTTTTTTTTATCGTGCTCAAAATTCCCACGGATACCACCTCCACTAAAACCGATGGAGGTGATTATGTCGGACTCGAACCGACTAAAACGCACGCCGTCCATGGGTCCTTGATTGCCGGAGGTGAGATTATACAAGACATATCTCTCGCACCCCGGCAGACCCGGGACCTGCAACCCACTGGAAACAATTGCCAACTATTTGTCATTCCAGACCATAGTCTTGACCACAAACTTAGATCATAATCTACCTGTTCCAAACTTCATGCAGATGAAGTATTTCTGTTATCACAAACTTTCAGAAGGAGTGATATCGATTGAACTTTTGGAACCCACTGTACATAACATACAGATACCAAATGAAGACATTTATGATAGCGTGGCGGTAATGAACGTGACTGCTATACAGGAGGGCGGGTTCAATTCCCGCACAGTGCAAATATTGATGTGCATGAATATGAATATTTGCATGGGTTTGGGTGTTTCTATATAATATGTATGTATTTACAAAAGAATATATCTAAGTATATTTATCTGCATTCTAGAATCTATAAGCTAGTTAAACTAAGCTTATTAACTATGTGGCGTTGTGTAGATTGTCTTAGAATATATTATTAGATATTATATTTCCATAATTAGTACCATTAGGTATAGTCTCGAAAAATATTTTTAGTTGTCTTTACTTATTATCTATTTTATTATTATATATAATTCTTATTATGAAAATACCCTGATCTATTTGTTCAAATTAAAGTGAAATAAATGGCTTTACAATTAGGTAATTAATAGGTACTGAAAAATGTGATGAATATCTTATATTTCAAAATTAATTAATAAATTGCGCTAATTTTACTCATATTCGGAAGTGATTATAACTCACACTAAAATTAATACACTTAACAGCTTTCACTAAGGCTAACGACAACATAACTTATACCCCCTAATGCACGCGAAAGTGTGACTACCTGTCATTAATTACAATAAAACTACATCAATACTTCAAACAGCTAATTGCTAACCATATCACTTCATAATATTAAAACATAGGCTCATATACATAAAGTTATAATGGTATATTCGAACGGAGTCCCACAGGGAAGTACGCCGGTCCCAAACTACTTAATAGGGCGATAATTGCGGGGCTATTACGGGCCCCACCCCACACTACTGGGTAGAGGGGTGGGCTGTTTGTACGAAGGTGCTTTTTCCACATGTACGGTTTAGTTTTACGCCTTTTAATTAAGTTAGAGTAAGAATTGGCGAGTGTTTTATAATTCTTTTACGAGATAAGATGAAGAGAAGTTAATTTTAGATATTTATTTGTTGGTCTAAGGAAACGAAATTAAAAAAATATGGAAGGGGGTTGTTGGAAGCTCCACTGAGATCTTTGGAGCCCAAACTCATCTCATCTGCAGGACCACTTTGATTGATGGACGACGACATCACGTAGACTTCCAACCTGAGGTCGGGATAGTCTGACCGCCCGACCTGAGTAGCTCTCACAAAGTCAAACGAAAATGAGGAGGTGTAAACAAACCATGGGCTTCGAGTTGGAAGCCTCGGATGTAACTATGAACGATACTACTAATATTATGAATGTGAAATTTTTTGAAGATATTTGTACGTGTGTTATTCAGTGATGCTCTAACGACTGAACAAGTCTGTCTGATAGATAGGTATTCTGGAACTACATATATGCTAGGCTCATTATCCAGGGAAAAGGTTCCCATAAGTTGTGCGAACGATGTTACAATTCCACATGAGCGAAGGAAATTGAGAATTGCTAGTACCCGATATATACCTGAAGAAAATGACGGTGATGTAGTTATTAAACCCACACCTATATATGCACCTATTCCGCAGAAAAAACCTCCGATCGTACTTTAAAAGACGTAAGCCTACGTACGAAGTCTTTTGTCCGAGGATTCTACGTAACTTTGAAGTCTTACGAAATACTGCCACTGTTATGCCTGGGGGTGATGGGTGGAGCCTAGCAGAAGCAGGCCGCGGCGGAGGTGAATGTGCATTTGCCTATATCAGGGGACTAGATAGGGACACCATGGTGCAAATATTAGGGGAAGAGGGTGATCTCAAAGAGATGTTCCCGGGTCTGCCGGGTCGCGAAAAATATGTCTTATATAATCTCACCTTTGGCAATCAAAGACCCATGACGGCGTACGTTTTGGTCGGTTTGAGTCCCACGGACACCACCTCCACCGTTTTTGGCGGAGGTGGTGTCCGTGGGAATTTTGCGCACGATAAAAAAAGCCACTGCTACTATAGAATATTATTCTACGACTGAAAACTTGCAAACAGAATCATACACACTATTTTGTCCGATACAAGAATTGTAGCTAAGCCGGCATAAGCGCAAACGTATACCGTGTAACCATTAAGGCGATCATAAACTTAAATGAGAAAAGTTTGACTAATATAAAATAAAACGATAACGCAAATTGTCACCAAATTCAATTTATTCTTATAACGAGGCTGTTTGTGAACAAAATAACAAAATATCATCAAGCGGTTTACGATCCAACATCAGGCTTTATTGTGAAAATTCATTACTAAGTTTAAAGGGGGATTGCTTAATTTTCTTTAATATAAACTTGTACGGACCCCTTTTTAATTAATATCGACAAAATAGTAGACGTAACCGCGAGTTGCGAGCTTCTGATAAAAGTTTCTAGTGATGTGCTATAATTGTCGATGGCAAATAATATTTAAAAAAGAGTAGACTCTAAAATGGCTACACATGTTGATCGGTCATCGGATCCCGTGTACGGTTTTAATAAAAATATATTATTATATACCTATATAGATCGTTGTCTTATATATAAAGGTGACTGCACTTAGTCTGATGGTAAGCGAGGGCGTAATTCAAAGAATAGCGACCGCCATTTCAGATGCTATCCTTATATAATTTTAAAACGACTACACGGTGCCTGGTCAACGTGAGGTTTCTACCTTCTCAGACCTACTCTGCTGGGAGGAAGGGTAGGACAAACTTCGTCCTCCAGCATAATACTGGAAACACCTATACCAATGCAAATAAACATATTTGTTGACAATAAGTACAGTCACAAAAGGTAAAATTTTAAAAATATCGACAACCTCAAACGGCCAACACTTTACGATATTAATTTCAAAATTGGTTTAAATAGGTATTACGTCGCTTGTTAGCCCCGGTCCAAAATGAACTCATTAAAACTATAAAAGCGGCGGTAATTAAGGCCGTACTCCCCTCCCACTCACCGCTACCCTCCCCTTTTCCGGCTCCAAAGGGGGTTGGGTTTAGACTCCACAACCACCTTGTTTACAATGAACGCAAAAGGAGACGTTAAACCTAGATGAGGCAACACACATATTTATAATTTTAATATGTTAGGTACACTGGTAAAATATAATCACAATAAAACCTTGTAAACAGTTGCAAACGCGTTGCAAATATTAGTTGACTGAGTTGACCATCTATACATTTGAAAGTAGTAAACTCACCCAAACAGTGGGTAAACGAACCACTCAAAAAGTGGCAACTCGCCTTAAGCCGATATTTCGATTGGTTTATATGGTAGGGTCCTAAGTCTTTTTTATTATGCATAATTACAAATCAACAATCGTTTTTTTTGTAGTAAATAATCTAAGCCTACCTGATGCAACTGGCAAGTGGGTATAATATTCGTGCATATTCACTAGCAAAAACGAGTTTGATTTTTAGTCTAACTAAGAGGCAACAAAACCTCGATATTTTCCGTGAATCGGTTGCCACTGACCTCAACAACCCACTGTCGATACCGCTTCTTCTAAACTCCAAAGCTAACACTTTGGCCATTGGGTTCTTTGGTTTTGATTACATGTTCAATGCAATCTAAGTATCTATTGGTAGGCTCGACTTTTCTGAGTAAAACAAATGTCACTGTTGCGATATTATTGCAAAGGATGATAAACTTTATCGAAACTACATACATTTTTTGTCCTCGCACAAACACGTGATTTTTTTTCATATCTAGATTCTCTACATCCGCGAAGGCTCGGCCGGCGCAGGCTTTATTGCTGGTGACATTACGGGGAGGACGCGCGGTAATTTTCAACTAATAACCTCTTCCATTTACGCCGTTTTCGTATTTACAATGTTCTATCTCTCTCAATTGTATATTGGATGTAATGTAATGCTGCATTTTAAAAAGTTATGATGCACAATTTATTTAGTTTATGGTATTCGTTAAAAACTTGGCACGGTTTAAGACTTAACAAAGTTTTGTCGATTTTTATTCACATTATGCTCATCCTTCTCATCTGGTTTTTACTCTTGGTCCTCATCATCCAACTGTGTGTAGTCAAATGACAGACTAAATATAAAATAATATAAATATTGGAAGGTTCAGGTGAATGGTCGGGGTAGCCCGATACTACAATTTTCAGGGTAATAGAGAACAGAGAGAAATGCTAGTAACCTTTATTATCAGTATCTCTATTTGTCCGTTTCTCCTTTCCCCTACACTTTCTATCAACCCATGGTATAGCTTATCTGAAGGTATGATTGCATATAAGAGTATAATAAGACTTTAACTCATACTTGAAAGCAAATCGCGCCAAAAGTCCCCATGAATATCCCCAGCCTGTGCCGGTTGGAGAGGTTAAATCGGACTCAAACCAACTGCTGCTGGATGTGAGATAGTAGTCAACATAACCCTTGCACCCTGACAGATCCGCGGTCATCTCTTTTAAGAATCCTATATCTGAAATTTAGAGTTACTTGAGACACAAACAAACAATTTTTGTAATTCGAAAGGAGAAAGGGAGTGTGCGGAATAATCAGCTTGCCCTAATACGATAATCAGCCCATTACTGAACCAATCGGCGGCGCTGATTCGATGCCGATAAAATTGTTGGACACACCGACAGTCCATGTTGCCAACTAATATATTTTCGCTATGTTAGGCTTCTATTTTTTTGATGAATGGACAATGGTTCGCTCGAAATCGGGCAACGAATATGTCCCGGCTAGTGGTTGTCTCGCACCATAATAGAAATAGGGACACAGCACTCAATCGCGTGATACGGGAGATAAAAAGAAATATGTCAAAATGGTCTTTTATTTATACACTTGGTGAACGTTAGCTTCATAAC
Source organism: Pelosia muscerda (assembly GCA_963691645.1). Taxonomy (NCBI): domain Eukaryota; kingdom Metazoa; phylum Arthropoda; class Insecta; order Lepidoptera; family Erebidae; genus Pelosia; species Pelosia muscerda. The sequence goes on from OY829121.1 coordinate 7,045,272, forward strand.
GTAGTCGCGTAGTTCCCAACTCTTGAATTGCATTCAGGAGGTACATTTCTGCTTGCAGCTGTAACTGTTCAGAGAATTATTTTGCTCTTGTATGAAAAATGATGTATCTACCTAATATTTAATTTGTGGTAGGGTAGAAACTAACTAACAAATATGTTCGGGGCTCAAATAAACAACACCTGTTAGCCGGATTACTTGCTTATTAGCGGTCAAACCTCTGGTGCAGGCATTCGTCTAATGGTTGGGTCAAGCGGTACTCATTCACGTAAAATTGAAGAGAAACAATAGGAAGAATGGAACCTGAACTACAAATTGCAACCAGGACTGATATGATGACGGAATTCGTTGCCTGTTGCCTGTTGAGATCAAGATTCCCCCCAAATATTATAACGGGTCTAACTGAGGTCTTACATACTATGTGCCTTTGTGCATATAAGCATTCTTATAATATGTCGTGACCATAACCATTGACCATAGGGATGGCCTTTACCTCGCTCAAAGAATAAATAAGGTGATAGGTGTGTAAAATAAAGGTTAGTATAGGTGTGTAAATATTTTGTATATAGTTATTAATATTCTGTATATAAAAGTGGTCATTATAGAGACTTTTAACCGTGACTGTGAATTAGATGAAATGAAAACGATTTGATGACCTATCACCAAGCCGTTTAAATCCAGTACTCAACCCCTTAGACATGTACAGTAGAATATATTGGCTAAAGTTGTATGTGTTGAAATGTATTTACTAAAAGGAAGGGTTCTTTATATATAGAAATATACGTGTGAATTACTTCCACACCTCGCGGGCTATACAGTGGGTGAGAGACAGTCTTTCCTGGACTTTTCTCGTATAAGTGACTCTGTTCAATCGAAGTTGTCTGCGTTTTCCGTTTGTCGCCTTTTACACACTTCGAATTAGATGGTGTAGTGAGTATTCTTTCTCCGTTACAACGTTATCTAACTTAGGTACTTAATCATTATCCACCTATAAAAAAATTGGATATATAAAATTTGAAGGTCCCATGGCAGTCGCTTCACGAAAAATATCGAAGTTAAGCCGCATCTTAGTTAGACTAGAAAGCCGACCCTAACTGAGTTGGGAGTAGGTTCATGAAATTTATTAAAACATTGGCCTACTGAATAAACTAACAGTGTGTCACAGACGTAAATCACTTTATCGCGAGGGTTATTCGGAGGCGATTTCCGAAAATCAATCGGTGGGTAGATCAGATAGCGTGATGTATGGCCTCATCAGATGCTGAGCGGATTCACGGACTTTTTACTGCCAAAATAGGTTTTTAATTTAACCGGTTAGGCATTGGTCATTGATGATTATTATTAAACATAAATATTCTATTATAGTTGTAACTCTGCTAAAACAGTATTAAAAAAAAAAATATTGGAGAAAGGAGATCCCGAACTTCATGGTGACAGCTTCAGTAGTCATTGAGCCCAGTATAAACGCAATACGAAACGAATTTGATAGGGGGACAATAAACATAATATAATTAATTAATTATGTTAACGCAAAATGGTCACCCATCCTAAGGCTGGCCTAGATTATATTGCTTAACTTCGCAATTTGTTAAAATACTCTATTAGTACTAAGACACAAGCGTCTCCACGTCTTGTATTAGTAAAAATGCGATTCGCACATAGCCCAATATAAAGATGTTAATACCTCTATAACATTCGCAAAACAAGCTGTGTCTGACGAATTATAAAATCATTCAAATACAGCTCGGCTCAGTTACACCGATCATTCACCAGCAATATTTACACAACCGATTAAAATCCAAATCAATGTCAACGTCACCAATAAATCATTCACGAGCAATTTACAACGGCCCGTCAACAAAACGTCCTTAGGATTAAACTGTGATAACGAAACACGTGTACTAGCTATACCTCATTACCTTTCAAACACAATAAACCTTATAAAACCATATTACAACATACGCCAATATCAATCAAAACACATCTAAATAAAGTTGATTTTTAACTGACGTTAGGGACGGATATGTCTTTTGTTCGCGGGTGCTGAGAACAGTAGTTTTAATACATAATCTTTGTATTAACATCACAAAACATTCATTCATCAGGCACATCAAGCTATGTGATTGTAGATTTGATAAGAATGGTATAGAGCTGTTAATACGATGTACTTAAATATAAAGAAATATTTAATAATAAAGTGCTTTAATATGTTCCTGTTGGTATTTAAAGAGCATAAATTACTATTCCTTTAAAAACAGAAACGGTCAGGTCAGTTTTGTTTGCAGCAATAATCTTTCACACTGAAAACAACTAGGTACGTAGTTAATTTTAAGATCATACTCTAATCTCATCACCATTATCTTAACGGTAGTACCAGACATATCCATGACTCTCACTTCGACTAGGTATAAAAAAGGTCCATCTAATCAGACTAAACAGTAATTTTTGATAGTCTAACAGCTCTATAAACATCCCTATTGCGAATATCCTGATCGAGATAACGAACAAACTAATTATAGTAAACTGCGCTCCCTTCATCCACCCTTGATGTGACTGTATGGAATTAACAATGCAACCTGAAATATCTTATAACAATAAATGCACACACAAATACAATACCTTATCCCAAGGAACTAAGGTTTAATATACATTAGCAGGCGCTTATAGAATTATAAGAATATGTTGGCAATTCAAAACATACCTACTTTTCAATCAAAAAAGGCGGAGGACAGATTTCAACTAACGATATACTCCCGTTTATTTATGAATAAAACAAATTCATGATCTTATTCGAGATAAAATTAATTGGATTTAGTTTTTATTGTTGATTTGACGATAATTTCCTTTATTTATTATGGCAATAACGTCATAATGGGTGGCTACTGGCCTGTAAGAGATTTCCGGCCGTTCATGAGCTTCGAATCAATGAGTATGAGTCAAAGGATTCATTCATAATATAATACAGGAGGTCAATTTTCATAATAAAAAAAATGTTCCAAATTCAATCTCAATCTAATATCAGTTTACTAAATGTCACAAATTGTAGCCTCGTAATACATTTTCACAATTTGTCAATGACATCATGATCGTTCTAATATTTGTGAGATTGACATAACATAACATAAATTCACGCCTATATCCCCGAAGGGGTAGGCAGAGGCGCTAGCACCCACATTTCGCCAGTTTATGCTTAGCTCCCAAGGTGGCTAGACTATTGCCATTAACCTGACACTTATAAACCTGCGATAAATACACACATAACATCGAAAAGTCATTGGTGTGTGCCATCATCATCATGGGATCGAACCCGAGTCCTCATCTCAGCAGTCCATTACCCGCACCACTAGGCTACCGCGGATTTATAGATTAGTTTATAATCAATCTATGCATTTAACCTAAAACTACAACCCACCTATATCATTAGTCAATTCCGAAGTCACTTTTGTGTCTCATATCGGCTATAACACAAAAATGCGCCGGCGCACTGAGAAATGAGCAGTATTTATTGCCAGGAGTCCGACTCGGGTTTGCATATTAACATTCCGGGCGAGACCCGCCTGCGCCCGCGCCTCGCCTGCCCGTGATATCTCAATTCTGATACAGAGCAATGAGATCTACTACGAATAGAATAATCTTCATCTACTATATAAAAATACTAGCTGACCCGCGCGACTTCGTCTGCGTCACCCCGTTTTTGCAACATTTTTCATTCCTGCTCCGCACCTGTTAGTCGTAGCATGATGTTATATACATATAAACCTTCCTCTTTAACCATTATATCTATTGAAATGAACCGCATCGAAATCTGTTGCGTAGTTCTAAAGATTTAAACATACAAAGGGACAAGAAAAATAGGGACAGAAAACGCGACTTTATTTTATACTATGTAGTGATAGTGAAGTCGGGTTTTCCTTCGTGACGCTATAACTCCAGAACGCCCGTACCGATTTCCACGGTTTTGCATTCGTTGGAAAGGTCTCGAGCTCCGTGAGGTTTATAGCAAAGAAAATTTAGGAACAATTTCAACATAAAAGCGGGAAAATCATTTTTCACATGGCGAAACGGAGTTCGCCGGGTTTGCTAGTTCACTATATAAATAATCCTACTTATTTTAAAACTGAATGTCCCAAGGGTCAGACAGACAGACAAATTACAGAGTCGAGCAAGGCATTCCGCTCCTTGACATGTATAATATTAATAGGAACTGAATGCCTAAGGTCATCCAGATACAGTCGCATAGTATTATTGCTCAAAGCAATAACGAACCTCTGTTCATCAATTCATCATCAAAACTCTCACATTTAGAATATACATACATACAGAAGCTGTAAATCCTCGAGGGGATAGGCACAGATGTATTAACACCCACATTTCGACAACTATTCTTTTATATAGGGTGGCTATTTTAACTATTACCGTCAGATGGGCATTTTGTCATGCCCTCTCTTGGGATAAAGAATATTTCTATGTCTTATTCCTTTACTGCAATACCCACGGTATGAGATGGGTCATATTCTACTTCACCGGGAACCAAAACAATCTTTTATTTTTGTACGATTAATTAGACCAGAGAACAGTACATTTGTACGACTATATGGATCAGAGAACAGAATATTTCTATAATTATTTGGACCAGAGAACCGACTATTTGTAGAATTATACCTATTGACCAGAGAACAAAATATTTCTACAATTATTTGAACCAGAGAACAGAGTAGTCGTAGAATTACTTAGACCAGAGAACAAAATATTTCTACAATTATTTGGGCCAGAGAACAGACTATTCGTAGAATTACTTAGACCAGAGAACAGTATATTTGTACGATTGTTCTGTCTCTATTTCTCTCCAATACTCTGTGTAAAGTTGTTCGTACACAAAATCAGCGATTTTTCCCAGTGTTTTATTTGCGAAGCGTCGTCGCGCCGACCATGACAATACACCACTATATTATCCTCCTCTGCGGAATATTCAAATTTATGACGTACCCTGGAAGCAGCCGCCATTTTTGCCATCCCGATGTGTTCCCTGTTACACGATTAATAGTTTCGTGTTATTGTTTTATGTGTCTTCATATTTTGTAAATGTTGACGGTTTTGAAATGGAGGATGCGTGAGAGTGGAAGTTTCTTTTATCTTCGCTATATTTAACGCTATGTAGGTACAAGCAGAAGATTAAATCGATTTTATGCTATGATCTCTGATATAAAAGAAAAAATATACCTACTATTTCTTTGTGAGTTCGTTATTAACATCATTTAGGTTGCAGACATGCAGACTGATGCTTGAAAATAGTCACTTAAACGGCGCCCACCTTTGAGCGAGAAAGATGAATGGGGCTTCGTCTAAGTTTTTAGGTCAAGTAAATATCACCGGTAGGTATACATACCTACTGTGTACAAGACAAGGCTCTGGCGTAGGACTTATTCGCGAGTTTGGTTGGTCAGGTAGCAGTCGTCCCCATAAAACGATATTGTCGGATGAATAGGACGAGAAGATACGGGGCTGCGAATCAAAGTTCAGATTCAACCGAGAAAAACACTAAATAAATTGGTTTTCACCACATCACCTTGCATATAATATTGGTACCGAGTGGGACTTCACCCCGCCTGATGGTAAGCTCAAGTCAAAGTCTCAGTTTCCACTCGCTGGGCGCCGTTGGAATTTAAAGGGTTTCACTGGCGTAAAATCCAAGTACATTCAATGCAAGTCCTGAATTCTAAAGTCCAAGTCATTCATGGAACCGGAACTGCACTCAAATTATAATGACAATTCCATTTCTATTTCACCCCATTTTATCGATATCTAACTACAGCTTTAACACGAAATCTAATAAAAGAAACACAACTCGATCAATTAAAAATTAATACGCGAGCAATAAACTTAAACCACACAGTAAACCATAGTAATAAATCTCTCGTAATCTCCAATCGCTTTACCCAGCCTCGCAACCATTTAAATCAAAGAATTAGTGATTTAAACTATTTTAATATACCTCTAAGCACCTACAAACGTATCAATTAAGACAATAATGTGGTCGGTTAGAGATAAAATCGTTGCTGCAATCGTACAGGTGGAAATTGCGGAATGAAAGGGTCTCGAAGTATGCCTAAGGATAATTAGGTGGGCGATTGCTGAGGCAAAAAGAATTACAGATGGTGGGATTATGTTGCTGTTCTGAGAATAGGTAAATAAATGGCTACTGGATCTTTTGTTGCTATATTTAAGACGTAAGTATGTACGAGTACGTAGGCGAAAATAAATAAATATTAGATTTTATCACGATTTGCTTGGTGTAATTTTAGTGTTTATAGTAATTGTGACGTTTCCACTTCAGCAACCATGGTCATAAAAGTGTAAACAATAAACATAACATAAACGCACGCTTATATCCCCGAAGGGGTAGGCAGAGGTGCTAGGACCCACATTTCGCCAGCTTATGATTAGATCCCAATTTAATAGGTGGCGAGCCTATCGCCATTAACCAGACACTTATAAACCTATATGAAATAATAAAGTTATATTTAGAAATCGTCATAGATTTTTACCACTTTTTTTAGAAACCACTTAGGTGGCAGACAAGCACGCGGCTTACCTGATGGCAAGTGGTCACCGTGGCATATTGACGTTTGCAACACCAGGGGCGTCACATTCATGCTGCCTACCATATAGAGAAGAGGAGGAAAGAGGAAGGGGGAGGGGAGAAGCTTAAGAGAGTCTCTGTGCTGTCAGTGCAGAAGACGAAGAAAGGTTTCTCGGTATTCCCACTGACAACACAAAACCTCTCCAGTGAGCTCTCTGCTTTTGTGATAGATTAGCACACGGCCTTCGGATCTTATGAAAAGTGACCACCGTGGCCTAAGGCCATTTGTAACACCAAGAGCGTCACACTGCGCGGGTACTGAGCACGATAGATAAGTCTTATAATATTTCACCTCAAATACCCTGTATTAAACGGCGATATTCTGTAGGGTGGAGGTACTTCCCCAGTCGGACTGCTCGATTGGGACGAATATAATTTTGATTGAGTATTGAATCTTTGGCTACAGCTTATGAGGCGTAGGACGATCCCCTGCGAGATGGACGGACGACATTCTCAGAGTCGCGAGCATCCATCGGATGCAGACCGCCTATAAGTCGATGGGAGAGGCCCAAGTTCAGCAGTGGACATGTTATGACTGAAATAATGATAGCTTTCGCGGGACTGTCTGCCGACCAACCTCCTAAGCCCAAAAGGAAGACTACCCCAGAGCTATGTCCATCAATCAGCATGTATTTAATCTTGCAGTTGTGATGGTGAGGATGGATTGGTCCAGCAACTACTATAACCACTGCATCATTTCGTCAGGATAACATCAAATGGCATAAACATTTACACTGACCTTTATATAAACTCTTACCTCTGACCCCACCCTACAATATCAGATTTGAATCAAACAGATAATAGTGTTTTATGTGAGAATCGAACCTACGACACTTCATAGCGGACTATGTGCATAAACTGCCACACAATTCATGAATGTTCAAATATAAGACCTCCGACTTCAAGGGGAATACGTGTAATTATGGTGGTCCATGCACCTAACTTGTCTTGTTTGTTTGTGCCTTTCTATGAAAAATAACATAGTACCACAATATAAGATAACATAAAAATAAAATAAATAAATTATAAAATAAATAAATAAAAAATAACACAATATAGAATAACATAATCATTCTCTGAACCTTTTCCCAACCCAACTCAGTTGGGGTCGACTTTCCAGTCTAACTGTGATGCGGCTGAACTTCGATATTTTGCTTGAAGCAACTGCCATATGACCTCCACAACCAATGGTCCAATGACCAATGACGATGTCAAAGTTCCAAGTTAGACTGGTTGGACTTTTGAAGGTTCCAACTAACCGTAACGACTGCCATAGGGGTTTGTATGGTAACCGGGACCGACGGCTTAACGTGCTCTCCGAGGCACCACCAGACCAGTGCAACAGTCATATTCATGCATACAATTTTTTGCACTGAGCGGGGATCGAACCCGCGTCCCGTGCGTAGCAGTCGCGTGTACTACCGCCACGCGCCACGGAGGCTGTATAGTATTCTATATATAGGCTGTAGAGGCTGTATATGTTATTACGTAATATGAAAAAATTAAATAAATGAAACAATAACAGGAATTTACGCAACCATGTTATCCTCAGACCACGATCTAAACAACCTTGTTGAATCGTCATAAATTTCTAAAATATCAGATATACCTGTACCACGATCACTTTAATTCAAAGTTAAATTACTGAATGGGATTAATAACAAACGTAATGTTATCCTTCCAATCTCTAAACCGAACACAAGCAACTAACTTACAGCTCTACCAACCCCGATACCGCTTCAATTCGACATGTACACTTCTTGTCGTGATAAGTGTATTAGTTAGTTAATTACGCCCTTATTTCATTACGAACTGGCCTGATTACACTGCCGTGCATGATTAATGCCCCAGCTAAACACAACGTTTCGAATTCAAACGTAATTGCCCGTACAATTATCGAAACTATTGCAGAATTCTTGATTCGAAACGATTTATCGACATAACAAATCATAATTCGATGTCCTAATCGATTCATTAGTACCAATATTAAGTGTAAAAAACGTATTGATTTATGACATTTTTAGAATAACTTTCCCATAAAACCATAGCTTTAAAAAGATAATTTTTAATTTTTATTAGTGTCATCATTTACCAATAAAAATAAAACTTAATAAAGGAATTTAAGCACAAGTTAAAATGCTCATTTAAAAACGATAGCTCATCGCTCGGCGCGCCAGTTATGAGCGCGGTCCAACCGAAACAATTACTTAATGTCAACGAAAAAGATAATTTAATAATTGTTGGTGATGATATATGATGGGTCCTCGCCCACCCGGGGTCCCAGTATTAAAATAACCGATACTTCTTCAAGCTTTATTTATGCAGGTCGCTACAAACTTACATCTTACTCTGTACGCAGTCGTGCATTTGTTAAAAGAACACGGTAATAGTCGCTCGAAGGTTTCTAATGTCTCAATTTCAATCACTGTTCGACTTAAAATCAACTTTATATCTAACCGGTATAAGTTCAATTTCTACTGAGGTTTGAAAATACACGAGCTTTTAGTTCTAATTCTCAAAAGCAGTATCTTGTCCAATTGTTTCCAGGCAAAATTGAAACGTGTATCTTTCTGTCTGAAACACTAAATTGATTGTAACTACAGGATACGTTTAAATTATGTCTTGTTTAATGAGTCGATATTGTCTTCGGTCAAAAACGTTCTAAGCAAGCATACTTTAAATGGAAATCTCGACTTTAATCTGTCTACAAAGGAATTATTTTGACCTGAAGTGTAGCTCTTATTTATGGATTATGTTTCAACGAAGAGTTTGCGAGATGTTTTCACAGAGAACACAGTCATGTAACTAATGCAGGGAATCTACATATCATTAAGAGATGTTGGGTCGTTTATATGTTTGTACCGCTTTGTTTCGTATATTTACGGTTCGATGTCTAAGTATTTATGACATCGACGCGCATGCGCTATTGAACCACGTCGCATGGTTTGAAACATATGCGCAAACGCCTGAGTATCATATTATGATCAATATTTATAACACTATAGGTTCTCGAATGGACACCACATAGGTACTGGTAGAGATGGACGAACGAAATAGTCAAAGTCGCGGGTACCCGTTGGATACAGACCGCCTCCAAACGTTCAGATTGGAGGTCGATGGAGGAGGCCTATGTTCAACAGTGGACGTCCTATGGCTGAAATGGTGGTGACACATAACTTGAAGACGATATTATAATGTTATTTTAACCATAATAATGTCATTTTGTTATAGTTTTAACTAGAAATTCAGCTCTGTCTTTGGTGTGGGGTATGTTGCATCATTCTCTGAGCCTATTCCCAACTTAGTTGGGGACGGCTGTCTAGTCTAACTAAGATGCGCCTGAACTTCGATATTTTCCGTGAAGCGACTGTCATCGGACCGACACAACCAAATTGGCGATATGGAAATTCTGTAGTTAGACTAGTCGGACTTTTGAAGGCTTCAACTAGCTACCCGTAACTACTGCCATAATTGTTTGTATGGCAACCGGGATTGATGGCTTAAAGTGCTCTCCGAGGCACGACCAGAACAGTGCAAATAGCCATATATATGGGGTATGTTTTTATTACGATTATTATTATTATCTTAAGTACTGTTGGCTGTACTTTCATAATAGTAAATGTTGGGTACATCTGTTATAGGTATACATATCAGAATAAAATATTAACGCATGCCATGTAATCTTAATATGTATACTGTTAGTGTGCCTAAATAACTAAATAAACTGTCTTTTATAATAGAATATTTGAATAGAATAGAATTTATAATAGAATAGGAACCTGCTGTGGTTTTTTTCATGCATCTACAATATAGGGTTCTTCAAAAAGGGAATTAGAAGGTTTATTCATGGTCGGTAGCGCGAGTGTGATGCTTATGGTGTTGCAAACGTCCATAGGCTACAGTGACCACTTTCCATCAGGTGGGCTGTGTGCATTTTAATCCTCCAGGAACCAATACGGCAAATGATTTTACATATGACTAATTGTTTCGTGTAACTTGTTTTCTACATCTGTAACACAAAAAGCGAGGGAGCGAGTATGTAGCTGATCAAATAAAGTTGTTTGATCAGTCCAACTGAGGTCCAACTGCTTCATTAACACGTAGCACCTTAACAACGGACCATTAATTGGGCAATAAGTGGAAGGCTGGCTGTTCACTGACTTCTCTAACTCTTTGATTCTTCTCACTGATTTCATCTTTATCCAAGCGATACCCGATTCTAAAGTTCTCGCTTTAGAACCTATTGTCCACTCTCCTTCTTCTCCATTTGTTGTTTTTTGTTTTTAATAGAGCAACTGTTACCTGATTGTACCTACTACAACACGTGCTGGGCTTAGATGTCACACGCACGCGGTGCGGAATATTCCATCAAGTACCAAGCGGTTCGGTGAGTCTTTCCTCTGCCGCACCATTAAGTCTTAGAATTCCTTGCCAGTTCACGTGTTTCCTTCGTCCTACAGTCCCGGGTCCTTTAAGCGGGGCGTGAAAAAGCATCTGATGAGGCCGTCAAACTGAGTGCCACCATTGTAATACTTTAGGTGTTTGTAATGGTGACCCTCGGTCCTGAAACTTTGCTTTGAGCTTACCATCAGGCGGGGTAAAGTCGAATTGACGTGTACTAAAAAAAATGGCTTTTGACCCCAAAAATATCAAGTCTTAATATCAATTTATATTGGAAAAAGTGAATGCTCCGACGGGACTGGAACCCGTGATCTTTATCTTACATGGGGAATGCTCTAACCGCTATGTCACGGAGCCACGTCTTGAGAATTTTAAATTCTATTATACAATAATTTTGGGGCGATGGTGGGAGTCATCTACTGACAATCATACGAACTATCGGTATTGAAGAATGATGTTAAAAAGATTTTTAAACATTGTTTTTTGATAACTTTATCCGATTTAAATTAATTTGAAACAGTTATCGTGCTTTAAAAAATAATTTTAATTTAAACTAATGTTATAAAGAGATTTTTTTCTTATTTTTGTGTATAGTGTATGTTTATAATAAAACTCAAAACTACTGTACCGATTTCAAAGATTCTTTCACCATTGGAAACTTACATTCTACCTGAATAACATAGGCTATATTCCTCAATATTCCTCAGGCTCAATAACCGAATCCCACGCAGTTGGAGCCGCGGGTAAAAGCTAATGGTATATAATGCCGTTAACAGGCAGCCTTAATATCCAAAATTACAGGTGATGCATGCGTGTGGTCGTTGGTATTTACTCAATGCATTAGTACACGCCATGATAGAGTGGTACTTGCTAGTACTACGGCGCTTCGTAATGCGTACCGTCAACATTCTAAACGGGCTATAACGTGTGAAATTATTAGGTACGTACTTCTACCATCCACTACAGTACTTACTAATATTCTAGCAGTTACAAAATTATGCCAATAGACCAGGGAGGAGACTCTTAAAAGTGGTCACGACTCAGTTTTCTTTTTTCATTTTTAGGTTTCAGAGAAGCACACAGGCGATGGTTTACTACGGTTTTGCGGTCTTGACGGTTACTATGGACTTGTATAACACCAGAAGTGGCACAATCACTACCAGATTTGTAAGAACCTTCTTGAAGAACTTCATATTGAAGCACGATGTAAAATTCCGTTGAAGCTGAATCCAAATTTGTTTTTTTTAATTCATCCTATTCACACCCCATTTTCTTCTATACTAACAAACTTCACAAGCTTAAATGAAAACCTTCATATAAGGTCCCCGGTTTTGACTACTTTTGATCAATGTGAACTACATTTTTTTTTGCAAATGTAAAGGAGGTCTTCGTTATTTTTTTCATGTTATTTGTGTTATTTATCTGGCTTAACTTGTTGTGATCACAGTTCCAACCTAACCTAACCTAACCTTAATCAAGTCATATAATTATAAAACTGAACTTAATCTAGTAATATGATTATATCACTAAACTTGGACCGTTTTATAACCATATTCCTAGTGAGATAGTAATGAATCGTTTTCGTATATGTTCCGGCATATAATTATATCCCTAGGGATATAACTATATTACGGCTATAACTATCTTACTGCGACATAGGTATATATTGCAAGTCAACCCCGGTCTGCCTGCGCACATGTTTGGTCCTGTACTAAAATTTTTGGTACACTTTTTTAAATCTAAAGGTGTAAATACAGGGTGCTCTAAAATACTTTATACCTGTTAACCGAACAAACAACCCTTTTTCTTCAGCAGTACTGATGCATGGTCTACAAGTTAACCCTCATCTGAGTACACAGCAAGTTCCAATTTTGATCATGTTTGCCGAGTACAAAGTGCCTTGAACACTAATACGGTGGTCAAATTTGTTCAACCACACACGAAGACCACGCGTGGTTTGATCAGACTACGGTAAAACAGATGGTTATATTTTATAATTAGGTTATATAATTAGGTTAGTGGTATGGGTAATGGACTGCTGAGACGAGGTCTCGGGTTCGATCCCAGGTTTACCATGGCACACACCAATGACTGCGATGCTTTTTGAAGTTATGTGTGTATTTATCGCAGGTTTATAAGTGCCCGGTTAATGGCAATAGGCTCGCCACCTATTACATTGGGACCTAAATATAAACTGGCGAGATGTGGGTGCTAGCTCCTCTGCCTACCCCTTCGGGGATATAGGTGTGATATTATAATAAAAAGGAAAAAAATAGGTTATTATTGATCGTGGCAAACGATACATGTATGGTGGCAGATAAGCCTACCGTATCGTATTCGCCATATTCTGGAGACGTACAATACACAACTAGCCTACATAGATATATTTATTTAGTTATTAAAGTTTCATGCACATATGTACACAGGCGGACTTAATGCCTTAGGCATTCTCTACCAGTCAACCTTATAGGGGGTGCAAAGAACATCAATGTAGGTGCATTATGAAAGGCAACAAGATGAATACCATACCTTAATAAAATATAGTCTGTGGAGTATGTATTCCTACCAACATCTAAATTGGAATTAATGTACCTACGTATACAAGCATTACATAAATACGTACATAATATAATAATAATATTCGCAAAGTTACACTTAAAGTTTAAAGCAAAAGTAATGAAACTTGGTTAAATGTAACTTAACCTTGCAACCTTGGTTTCGTCTTAGTCATGAGCTCCTTAAAAAAATATTATCATCAATTATATCCAGAATATTACGACTATCTATACTCGGGCCGTCTCCGTGAGTAGCGGCGCTGCCGTGACACGAATAACTACACCACGATGGCAACTCCAAAATGCCGTCGATACGACAGAAATACCATTCCATCTCATCCGAAGGGTGTAGTAAGAGGCGACAAACGGAGGAAAATACGCAGGCGATATCACTGCGAGAGATATACCCTGTACCAACTCGTCTGGCCTGCGTGGATAGGCCCAAGTAGCCCAACATAGTGAGAGGTCTAGGTATGTCCAGCAATGGATTACGATAGGCTAATTGATTGATTGATTGATTGATATCCCAAAAACAATCGCATTACTGTTCAAGCAATCGATCAATTAGTCCATAATGTCCTCTACAATGATTACAATGACCGTTCAGATCAATCATTGACCTAAATCAATGAAGCAATAAAACAGATAAACAAGCTTAAATGATGATTGTATGAATCAGCATAATGTTTCTGTGTAATGATTCATTGAAACCCTCGTGTCACAGCATTTCGCCTTACTAAAAAGATTTTAAATAGGACATAGGTACCAGCTGCTAAATAAATCGAACTCAAAATAGGCTTGTTTATTTTTCTATACCACTAAGACCATGTACTGGTCTGCCCAAGACACGTCCCACCTGGTGGAAAGTGATTACCGTTGCCTATGAACGTTTGCCAAAGGCATAAGTCAATAACATACAAGACTCTGATTCAGAGAAGAATTAAGTCATTTCATAGACGCTTCTGTGAGATTCAAGAGTCAATATAAGGGGGTCATCTCAAAGAGATGTCCTCGGGTCTGCCGGGGTGCGAGACATATATATTATGTCTTGTATTATCTCACCTCCGGCAATCAAAGACCCATAGTCGGCGTGCGTTTTAATCGGATTGAGTCGGAGATTATCACCTCCACTGATTTTGCTGGAGGTGGTAACCGTGTGGTTTTGAGAACGATAAAAAACGAGGCCATTGCTTTGTACTTCAAAGATAGCAAGAGTTCATGAATAGCATTTCATTGGATTCCTTATTCAAATCAGTGTGGATTAACCCTGCTACTTTCAGAAATATTCGATTTTTGTTTTTTTGTGAAACCATTAAGGTAACCGTGTGGTTTTGAGAACGATAAAAAACGAGGCCATTGCTTTGTACTTCAAAGATAGCAAGAGTTCATGAATAGCATTTCATTGGATTCCTTATTCAAATCAGTGTGGATTAACCCTGCTACTTTCAGAAATATTCGATTTTTGTTTTTTTGTGAAACCATTAAGGTATAGGGTGTTCCCTCAATCCGTCATTAAGGACATTAGCGTCAAGCGGGGGCGCAGTGAGCGGTGCTGATAACCGCTAATACGCGTAGACGAATATGTGTTTATTATGCGCACATATGCGTCATGTCGCGCATTAATAACATTGACGCGGAAAAATCGCCAAGTGTAGTTATCGAGATGTGTTTCCATTGGATGATACGATACGATATTGGAAAATTTAATCTCTTGAGATTATATGTAAATTATTCGGCAGGAGTATTTATCATCATCATTATGATTTCGTTAGTCCCTGTTACATTCAAGGGCTTCACCTCAAAGAAGTCTGGGGTCCGCGTAGTTTGAAGGAGGTTGGACGCGACGGTGTCTACCGTCCCAATTGAGCAGTCCGACTGGTGTAGTACCTCCACCCTATGAAATACTGCGGCTAATTATGACCTTGTGTTGTGTTTCCGTCGGTGAGTAGGGTAGCCCTTGTGCTGTCAGTAGGAAGAGCAATTTGTCTCCTGCGCTGATGTCACAGAAGCTCTAAGCCTTGCACTAGCTTCCTCCTCCACGAGTGCCCCTAGTTTTGCAAACGTCAATAGGCCACAGTAACCATATTTGGTCAGGTAGGCCGTATTCTATATAATCTGCCACCTAAGTGATACAAAAACAAGACACTTTTTGGGACCCAAGTATATTTTATTATTACGGCAGCGACTATCATCTGACCTCCGTACCCCGATAGAAAAGCCTATACCAGAGCCTCTTCCATCAATCAAAACCGGCTTGCAGGTAAGATAGTCTTAACACCAAACAACTTAATGGGACCCAATAGTCGTGATACAATGGAAACGCACCCAAATCCACAATATTTTACTCAAGCCTGATGTCACAGACTCTCGGCAGAACGTTATAAATGATTATTACCTGCCTATACCCTATCGAGTTAACGCGGTGATATGTTACAGAGCGATCGCGCCCAATAACATAATGTACGGGAAAGTGAGATAGTACTGCATTGTTCATCAGCTCTTTGTACGACTCACACTTGACGTTGAAGTTGATTTATGAATTATTGAAAAAGTAAAACCTTTTTTCTTACTAATGAGAGGTAGGAGAGCTTAATTTTATTGGCATGGTAGGACCTGGCGACCGGGGAAAAACCCTCTCTTTAAAAAAAATGGTGAACAGTTTCTCCATCTTTGGATTATCACTCGGATGATTATAATTCTCAAAGTGGTTTTCCATTATGAAAGTCTTAGAGACCAGGGTTTGTCTTATGCGATCGTTTTTGGAGTGTCTGCCATATGACCCCTAACCTCGAGAGGAAGGCCAATACTAGAACCTCGTTCTTCAATCGCAGCATGTGTATTGACCCCTGAGTGTCTAAAAGTAATCCCATATTATAACGAGTTTCTTATTAAAAATATATTTGGTTTATTACATAATACTATTTTTCTTCTCAAGCCCAAAAATATTCATAAGTCATTAAGCCTAACACGCTCTCACATCCCTTCATATCCCTCGGGATAACAATATCAAGAAAATCCCAAAACCAAACTGTTATTATTGACATTTCACACAAGGGATTACATCATACCACATTACATCACTATTAATTCATAAACACACCCACACACACTCACACACTAACACTATAAACACACATACGCACACACTCACACATACACAATCACACAGTCACAATTTATGAACATTTTTTATTGTGAGAAATTTAAACAATTCGAATCCATGGCTTACGCTTGTAATCCCACATTTAAATTTTTTATTAATAATGACCGCTAAAAGCCGAACGGATAATGTTAATAATAAACGGTGGACGGGATAATGGTCTTTATTATTAATATTATTAATTTATTTATGAATAATTCAGTGTGGGGCGAGCGTGCTCCCTTGTAATGAGGTAGCGTGATTAATTTATAGGAGTTCGAAGCATTTTTGTTTGATTCCACGAATTTGGAATCGAACGAAACTTGTTTTGGAATGATTCTAGAACGATTAAGTATCAAACGTAGCCTTTTCTATTAAAAGATTAGCAGAATTACTCTTAATAAATCTAAATGGAACTCACACCGTAACTGTTTTAATAGAATAATGATTATGTAGTGATTATTTACGATTATATTGAAATTATTGACGATAGTAGGTTTTTAATATAAGTGATTAACACATGGCAGGTTATTAAAATGTGTCATTATTGAGAATAAAGTCGCCCCCTAAAATCCAACCACACGTCCTGATCGACTACCTGATCTCGTGGGGGGCGGACACACGGAAACGAATTTACTGGCGTGGCAAACGTGGCTCTGGAAGACTTTTTTAAAAACTTGAAACTTGACATTGGCGTCTCGCCATTAATTTTATAAAACGTTTACATTTACTAGAGACTGGCAAAATTGCGGCTATCCTGCTGCAGAAGCCATATTGAAAAAAGAAGAAGAAGAAGAGAATAAAGTCACCCTATTGACACACACAGTAGCGGTACAATAATCAATACATAAAAATATAAAATTATAACTTTAAACTTTGATGGACTGATGACCTGAAAAAGGCGGCTGGGATTGACGGAGGGCAGAGGGCAGTGACGCACATTGGGAGAGGTCTATGTCCAGCAGTGGACTGGCATAAAGTAATTGATTGATTTAAAATAAATGAAGTGCACAATAATAGCGAGAAACAATAAACAAATACGCAATTTTACAACACTATTATTATATTATTACTTTTCAATTTAGTTTGTTATTGCTATTTGATTGTGATTTTCAATTCTACGGTAGTTTGATATACTTAATGAACCGTTGCAAGCGTTAACTTGCAGTTTCTACTTGATAGATCTTATAATAATAGATTATTATAGCGCAAAATAGTGAAGCGTTCCATATTTTTCATCTATGGCAGACGTTACGGGTAGTTGGAGCCCTCAAAAGTCCAACCAGTCGAACTTGGAACTTCTATATCGCCGTTGGTCATTGGACTGGACCATTGGTTGTGGAGGTCAGATGGCAGTCGTTTCACGGAAAATATCGAAGTTCAGAGGCATCACAGTTAGACTGAAAAGACCGACCCCAACTGAGTTGGGAAAAGGTTCAGAGAATGATGAATAGATATAACTATGTACAAGTATATAAAATTAACTTAAGCAGCCTGTGGCGTGTCGGTAGTGAACGTAACTGCTACGTAGGAAGCGAGGGTTCGATTATCGCTCAGTGCAAATATTTGTGTGCTTGTGTGTCGTGCCTCAGAGAGCACGTTAATACGAACAGGCAATTGTTAAGGGTAATTGGATCCCTAAAAAGTTCAACAACTGAACTAACTGCAGTACTTTGACATCGCCTATGCTAGATGGCAATCGCTTCACGAAATATATCGAAGTTATCCTTATTGGGTTCTATTCAATTCAATCAGTCAATCACAGTCGTGCACTGTTGGACATAGGCCTCTCCCAATATGTGCTAATTGCTCACAAATCTCAGCCTTCCGTATCCAGTCCACCCGAATTACTTTTTTCAGTTATTGTGTTAACATTTCAATTTTACCAACGAAGCTTTTGACCCTGCGTATACCGCCTAACCCTGTCTACAAAGTACCATTTCCAGATATCATCAGAAAATTCCACTAATTCTCACACTACCCCCTAAAATAATCACAAACACAAATTCAAGAAAACAATACGAACAATTTAGTATGTGCCTTTAAGGGCACGTCATATGATGACGGATCGCTTTATCCGCTAAAGTTAATTTCCTCTCTTTACACCAACTAATTCAATCCCTCCTGTATACAAAGGAGCATATTTGCTTATCTTTAATTGATTCACTCTAACCCCTCGCCGTGATAAGGATTAGCTCTATTCACGCTGACTTTTACAAGGGTAGTGCGCCCTTAACGAGGGACGTGGTGTAGAGTAGGTATGTTGTAGAGTGTAGATTTGAAATAGTCAGTTTCTGCCTAACTATCTAAAAAATAAATACCAGATTTAAAATGACACAAGATTTACGTAATCATATCAACATCACAAAAGTATAAATTGTAATTCCATATAAATAATAAAAATCAGGTCATAACACATACTGCATAAAAATTTTGCGTACGAACTTGTACACAGTGGGTAATATTATTGGCAGTATAAAATTATCAAAATGTTATACATTACAATAATTTGCAATACAATAATATGATTTTATTTCTTTCTTAATAATTGCCATTTTAAGTAAAAACTAATAAAGATAATAAAATTAATAACGATAATAATATTAACTGTACCACAGTCTTATCACTTTTGACTAAACCAAGTTTACTTATATAATTTATTCATAGAAACATACACTTTAATATAGGTATACTTCTATGATATTACGGAACCAAATTCATAGATATTACGGATGTTAAATGCAGAGAGTAAAACAGACAAATAGCACATAGGCACAAAACGAATACTGTCTCCTCTACACAAATACATATATCACGTCTTAGTTTATACATATTACATTGGATTTCATAATCGGCGCGTGTCGCGTATTATCGGGCGACGTCGCATGACATCGGGTGTTGTCGGCTAACGTCGGGTGACTTCGTAATGCGATACTCGTGAATTACAACTGTTTATCGCGGTAAGGGCGAGATGTTTGCACAGTGACCAAGGGGAAGTGTAATGGTTTTATGGGATTTGTGAAAACGGCCCTTTTTGTTGCCTGGTGATCTTTTTAATTAAAAATGTTATGATATCTATGGGAATATTGTTGCTTTTATTGCTTTACAGCTTTTAAGCTTAGGGGCTTTTTTCATTTATCCTCTACGTACTACAAACGGTACAAACAGTTCCATCAAGAACTAAGCGGTCCAGCGGCTCTTTTCTATGTCAATCCAAAGTCTTGGAATTCTTTATCAGCACACGTGTTTCCTTCTTCCTAAAGTCTCAGATTCTTTAAGTAACTGTTGGGGCCGTCAAGGTGGGGTAAGCGCCTGTAACGGTGGCCACCATGTTTTGGACTGCACCCCTGTCTAACACCGGGAAAGGAGCAATCAATTTGACGACTTAACTATGAAAAAAATCTATTTAAATAAATCAATCAAGTTCAAGCTAATGGCTTCTAAATAGGTATACTACTAGACAAGCTACTTTAGAACAAAAAATATTTCTCGGTTCCTGAGTGAAGCGGTAATGAATTTCAAATTTGGAATAGGTTGCAAAAACTAGGTAAATGAGTTAATGAATTTAGACACTATTATCTGTAATGTCTTTTGTATTATTTCAACAAAAAAATGTGCTTTGGTCGTGTTCTGTCAGTTGCTTTTCGAAATTTGAATTTTGTATCTACAGTCCATCTAATAGTTAATAAAATCTCTACGTAGGTATAAGTCAACAAATATAAAATATTTTTTAAATAAATCAATCAAGAACACAATGTGGATAAAAATATATCAAATACAAATACACAAAAATAATTTAAATAAAACTGTCATTCGGACGTTTCCAATATCAAACCAAAAAGAACACGAGCGAGTCAGTGTAGTGGACATGACGTGATACGTGGAAATTGGAAAAAGTCGTGACAAGCCAACTAGTCCCAGAATGAAATGGTCGGCCATTTTGGGCAGTTCGCACGTTTAAAAATGGAACTTCATTTTATTTGACTGGAAAAAAAAATACTTCTTAATTTTTTTTTATATATTTTGAATTGAATCTGTTTGGTATTAGGTAGGTACTTTATTAAAAGCGAGGGATGAACGATTGGATGGACGTTTGTTACTTATTCGAACTAGAACGATTGAACAAATTTGAACAAAATTTGCCAATGAGATATTATCTCAATCGTCATTACCGTGGAAATGGCGCCAAATTAACCTAAATCATACGTACTGCAAAACGAACATGCACCTTAACCATTCAAAGTAGAGATAACTTTGCTGTGAATAAAAAAAAGAATTCAAACAATCAAACAATTTTGAATATTTATGAAAAAGTTCAGACATATTATGTCAGTGTGTTCTAAGAAACAACTAGCTTGTATTATTGGTTTTAGAACGTCGATGAACATAATTAATTATGATAAGAATAGAAAAGTAAGATCTTAATTGGACTCTCAATATCTCTCCCGGCGGTGAGGTACCAAGGTATTGAACCATGTTCTATTAGTAGGGATAAAATAATAATAATATATACGATTAGGTACAGTATAAATTTATTACCAAGTAGCGACAATCCGTGGATAGTAAGCTTAAAAATTTCAATTGCAATATCACCGTTTAACGCGAGTTTTATCGCCAAAAACGCCATCAAAAAATGACAATCCGGCGACTTCGGCACGAGCCCATTGCACCGCTTTGTGCGTATGACGATAAAAAATTCAATTTCCTGAATTCCTCTACCTACACCCTGACAATGCTTTTGGTGGAGTCCTTTTATCGGTAACATATCACGAATATAACAGTCTTTATGACTTAGTTCTAATAAAATTAGAAGAGTTAAAGTTATTGCATACTTATGTAGATATATTCCTTTTTTTTCGTGCGCGAAATCCCCGATCGGTTATCAATCCCACCGAAACCGGTGAGAGAGGTTATGTCAGACTCGAACCGACTGAAACGCACGCCGTCTTTGGGTCTTTGATTGCCGGAGGTGAGATTATAAGAGACATATCTCTCGCACTTCGGCAGACCCGGAGACATCTCTTACAGATTTTAGGTAGGTATGTACCTATATATGAGTATCTTCATACCTAGTTACCTATGTTAAGTGTCAGATTCGAAGCACAAAAAGTATTGTGTCTAAAAGTAAAGCTCGAAAGTCGTCACCCTGACACATAGCTAAATATGTAATTGAGAGCTTCAGGGAATAATAAACAGTTGGCCAGAGCACTCCCCCTGACAGTGATTGTTCCCGTCTGGGCATATACATTTTCGGTCCCACGTACCTAAAAGGGGGCAAGTCTATTGCCGCCAAATAGGCACTTTATAAAAAAACGGGTAAGCTGAATTTTTTTTTAAATGTTTGTCCGATTACTTGCTATGCGGTGTAAAACCCAATGGAATGAATTTCGTGCTTAGCCGCACAAGCACTACCAATTAACGTCTTGGAGAGTATCAGACGAGAATATGATATGTCTTGAAGTCCTTGGAAACGAAATCGTGGAGCGATCGTATAAGCTTATTTATCATCTTTTGAGCCGTTTCTCCACTCCATTGAGGTTGATTTTTCAGTCAAACTATAAAGCGGCCGAACTTCGTTATTGACTGTCTGTAGTCAGGCCCCCTTGCCTACCCTTTAAGGTAAAGTTCCACCCACCATACAAAAAAAAATTAATATAACTCATTTTAGCTAACGAACTTCATCTAACATAACCGTTTCTTACCTCGATGACTCCATTACGGTTTACGTATAGATTAAATCCTCATTCACACAATTTACAGATCATAGCTATCTTATGGTTGTTTATCTGACTTTAAATAAACGTCCCATTAAAGTTTATGGAGCAGACAGAGTAGATAGCATGCACCCCTGCATGTTTCTATACGTTATGGTGTAAGGGTGCTGACAGGGTACGCCCTGTTCAGGAATTATTAGCATTCCTCGATGAAGTATTTTTGTAATAGTAATAATGGTGAATTTGGTGTTGCAACGGTCTGTTTTATTTGTTTGTTAGTTTTAACATAACTGTTTGAACTTCAATTTATTGAAGGTGCTGTTTTTCTATGAAATGATGATTAGGTACGTTTTTTACAATGCCTTTTTCCTTCCTTTGCCTTTTCTTTGCCACATTAGAGCGATGTGGATGGGTGAAGGCACACATTATGATTTGGTGAGGAACTTGGGCACCCACGACAGCTTTCATGTTGGGGAATAAGCAGTTAAAGTATAAGATAATTGCTTTCGTGTACTAATACAGAGTATCAAATATCTGGTTACGTCGTTGTTGTAAGTGATATGTATGCCGTTACCACAGACAAAAACCTGGGCATACCATAATTTTCCATTTTCATTTTTATCATTGTTACAGATAGTTATAAAATAAATAAGCTCAAAAATGAAATACCCATAACAAATAGCATAACATAAACTCACGCCTATATCCCCGAAGGGGTAGGCAGAGGTGCTAGCACCCACATTTCACCAGTTTATGTTTAGGCCCCAATGTGGGGAGCCTATTGCCATTAAACGGGCACTTATAAACCGGCGATAAATACACACATAACTTCGAAAAGCATCGAAAAGTCATTGGTGAAACCTGGGCTCGAACCGAGACCTCGTCTCAGCAGTCCATTACCCATACCACTAGGCAACCACGGCTAAAAGCCACCTTCAATATAATCAAAACACTTCTATTTTCTCTCACTAAGTGGGTAATGACAAGTCAGTCCTCATTTCTCCAATTAACTTACTTTGTAACGTAATGAGGCAATAGGCAAGTACATTATCATTGACATTTGACGGATGAACTGTGGAACTGTCGTGAAACATACATAAGTAAATATTTCGCAGAATTAAGAACCTGTTCTAACTGATACTAACAATGGAATTTCTCACTTCTAGCGGCCATTTTAAGTACAATAACCAACTGTCCTGTCTCAACTACCCCTGAAATTAACATGCAACATTGCCACATCATTAATACCTATTAAAAAGTAACACATGTCTTAAATTATTTTTATATAATCAACTGCTAGTTAACAGGGACTTAAGGTGACTATACTCTGGTGCGGTGCATTACGTAGCAATAAATTAATTAATTAAAAAAAGAAAATATTAGAAATAAAATTGGTATAGATTTAAGATTCTGACTCTTAACACTAACTTCTTGATTTGATTTATTAATTTCATGAACAATTTACATTGCGCTTGAAAAAAAAAATTAACTACACAATTTTAAGTAAATAATTCAACTTTTTAACGCATGCACAAAATGTTACATTTCAAAAAAATAAACAAGAATTAAATACAAAATGTCATGGAAACAGTTAGATAATTCGATTTTAAGAATGTCATCAAGAATCTTGTAGTTGTTATACAGATGATTTAACAAAAAGACGCGTTATGTCAAAACTAATTAACTTATTTTTGTAGTTTTTGAGTCCCGTACTAATTTTTTTGATTAATGTTAATGTTAATTCCCTCCTCACCAACGAAACTATGACATTAATATGATTTTTTAAACATCAATATTTATTTTATTTGAAACCGGTGAACGCTACAACCTAAACTTGGGGTTAAAATATCAATAATTTTGCTATGCAACATAAATATCTACCAACTAAAAAAAAATTATCTACCAACACAAATAACGATATAGGTACTTAATAAGATAAATAATAATATTGTAACTAAGACTACTAACAAATTGTGGATTTTATTAACTGAATAAATATTTTTTATTTATAGGCGTTTTTGAAGCCGTTAACAAAAGTTAGGAAATAGTACAGTGGTTTGACCACGGAGGACCCAATAATTAGATGGGGTTTGACATACCAAACCGGTAACACAATGTGTACAATCGTCTTTATATGCTGTAATTCGAGCAACACTTTTAATTGATATCGCAACTTGTAAAACTAGAATACATTTTGTAAGTGTCGGTTATTATGTTAAACACTTAAAGAATATTTACAATTATGCGGTATTGCAATTGCAAATTGTTTACAATTGTAACGGTGAACGTTTTTCTTGTTGTTTACAATGTAAAAAGGTAATCGGATTAGTTTAACAACGTTAATTGGCGTCTGTGTGTTGACATCTGCAATACCTGGTAATCATAATCATCATCATCATCCTCTAGCTGCGTGTAAGTCAACCACACCTGCAAGTTGGCAAGCATAGGTAGTGATTGATTAGCAAGTTGAAATCCTGGATTTTATAGTAGCCTTTTTGGCAACATGCAGGCAAATCTTTAATTTCATTAGGGAGCTTGTTAAAAAAGTATAAACAATTACCCTACTATCACAAACTACGAGATTATTTTTGTGTCTATACCAGACACGTTACGTTATGCCTATCACTAAC
Organism: Pelosia muscerda; assembly: GCA_963691645.1. Classification (NCBI taxonomy): domain Eukaryota; kingdom Metazoa; phylum Arthropoda; class Insecta; order Lepidoptera; family Erebidae; genus Pelosia; species Pelosia muscerda. The sequence continues at coordinate 7,070,348 of OY829121.1, forward strand.
TCTTGGAAAGTTTGTAATATTTTTCCTAGCATACACAAAGATTTACACTTCATGGTCTCATCCGTCATCCTTGGAATAGATGGAACCCCGATCTTGATGACGTCATATAGACATACCCAAGTAGGCTAATACAATTAACTAGCATACACTTGCTTATAACGACATCTGTGGCGTGGCGCGGGTTTGATTCCCGCTCAGTGCAATTATTCATGTGCATCAATATGAATATTTGCAATGGTCTAGATGTTTCTATGTATAATATGTATGTGCTTACGAAAAAAATGTATTTAAGTATGTATATTCGTAATCTAGAACCCATAACACAAACTAGTTATGCTATACTTACCATAGTTTTAGATGGCGATATGTGGATTATCCTAGAATATTTATTTAGGTATACATAACACGATTTATTGAAAATATCCTCCTCCTCCCCCTCCTCCCAGGGACTCTGCATATGAATTCATATCATCAAAAATCAAAGCGAACCATTGGCGCCAATTCCTACTACAAATCTATCTGTTCCAAGTACCACCGCCCCTTTTGTAACGATAACAAAGTTAATATTACAAAGTTGGCATTACAAAGAATCGCTGTTCGTGGCTGTACCGCGTAGCTCGTAAACCGGGACTTCAGTCGCCGGCGTCTGCGAACAGATTTTACTATCTACTGAGGAGCTTTCAGCAACTACAAAGAGCGAACGGCTGAAGGACAGTCGGATACGAAAGTGATATCAATTAAAAAGCTTTGCAAACTGTTTGTAGATATTTATTTTATTTTGTGAGAATAGCAATGGGCACAGGATTTAATTTTTTTGGATTTGAAAAAAGTAATTTGTAGAATAATTAATTAAGCTCTAGCTCTACTTCTACCAGATGATCAATTTTTTGTCAATTATATGAACTCTATTCTATTTCGTTACTTCATTTTGATACGTTTGTTCTTGTAATAGATTCAAATCCGACTTTATGAGGTTTGTGAAGATGTACTGTATTAACCCATAATATTTCTCTCTCAAGTGCGCCTTAGAGTATCGAATCTAGTGCCGTGATGTAGACCCTTCTTCAAACTATGAGACGAGAAATTCTTTATAGAGAAACCAAAGACCACTTTCCTATTCCTAATTAAAACATTCAAACTAGAAACTCATGCCCTGCAATCTCATTAGCTACTATGGCTCTACCGAGAGAGGTTTTCTCAATTTATATTTTGTTCAATATTTGAACTGTATTTTTTAACTATATTTTATTCATAAACATGTTAGCACTCGTGTCCTCCCACAACTAACACGGAAAATATCGAAGTTCAGCCGCATCACAGTTAGACTGAAAAGTCGACCCCAACTGACTTGGGAAAAGGTTCAGAGAATGAAACGTTAGCACTTGTGTCACCATCAGTACAAGGGCGTGGCGTCTCCTTGGCTCGTTTTACAGCATTTCACGGTAAGACATTAATTGAACGAAATAAAATGTAACGTGGACGTTAATGGCTCGGATCTCTTGCTCTCGAGACTTAACTCAGACATGCGCCATGTTGCATTAATGTAGACACATTAGCGGTTGATGATGAGCCAGAATATACCCATATACTGGCTGTTCACCAATATAAGCTGACCACTTACCCATATGGGCATATTCTCGGCCGTTTATTTTTATAATTTGACCGTTTATACGTAGGTGGTCAGCTTATATTGTTATACACCTTATGTTATATATCTGACCACGAAAAGCATCGAAAAGTCATTGTTGTGTGCCATGGTAAAACCTGGGATCGAACCCGAGACCTCAACTAAGCAGTCCATTACACCACTAGGCTACCTATATAGGTACTCTGTTTGTTTAGGCACTTAAATAAAAGTAAACAACCTTGTGGCAACTTTTTATAAAAACATATGTTAAACAAATAAACTAGACTAACTATCTGACTAACTATCGTTTCGACACAGGTTTTTAGTATTAACATGCGTTACTAAGCAGAAAAATATTTTTATACTGAGTTTTTAAACAAAACATATTAAAAAGACACGCTAAGATTTTTCACGTTTACTTGTTTACTTAAACAAATTGAATAGACTACAGGTTTAAGTGTGCACCAAAAAAAGATTCTACGACAAAAACGGTACATGTGAGTTAAAACCGATAGTGGGCGCTTTCAGTAATGAAGTTATAAATGTTCTGAACAGCGTATGACCACTCAAAGCGGCTTGCAATATTAATATTAACACTAAAATGACTAAAGTTGGCTTTAAGCTGTAGTTCTTGTCATAAAAAGTTATTAGAGGTTTCTCTGTAGTTTTATTGGACAACATAATGTCTTCTGTTTTGTAAGGCAAGAAGTATGTTAACAATCGTAATTATTAATACCTAATATCTTTAAATAAACATTTGAAAACCTCTGTGGCGCGGTGGTAGTGAATGCGACTGCTATGCAGGAGGTGTGGGTTCGATCCCCGCTCAGTGCAAATATTTGTAAGCATGCTGCATTGTACTAGTCTGGTCGTGCTTCGGAGAGCACGTTAAGCTATCGGTCCCTGTTGCCATACGAACATCTATAGCAGTTGTTACGGGTAGTTGGAGCCCTCAAAATTCCGACTAGTCTAACTACAGTACTTCGATATCGCCAATTTGGTTGAGGAGGTCCTATGGCAGTCGTTTTACAGAAAATATCGAAGTTCAGCCGCATTATAGACTAGAAAACCGACCCCAGTTAAGTTGAGAATAGGGTCATAGAATGAGGATCTTTTAATAAACATAGGGTATTTTGTCCCTTCTAGACATTTCCTTTTTCAAATTTTAAATCGATTTGAAAAAGTTGAGTTAATGACCACGGTAGCCTAGTGGTTATGGTTAATGGACTGCTGAGAGGAGGTCTCGGGTTCGATCCCAGGTTTTACCATGGCACACACCAATGACTTTTCGATGTTTTTCGAAGTTATGTGTGTATTTATCAGAGGTTTATAAGTGCCCGGTTAATGGCAATAATCTCGCCTCCTATTACATTGGGACCTGAAACATAAACTGGCGAAATGTGGTACTAGCACCTCTGCCTACCCCTTCGGGGATATACGCGTGAGTTTATGCTATGTTATGTTATGTTATGTCATAGGACATTTGGTTATAGGATTATTATTTTTTATGTTCGGTCGCAATAACCGACTTCTCACACGACGCGGGTGAAACCGCGAGCAACATCTAGTGACCTATAAAAATAACGTTATCGATAACCGTTATTATTTCTGCGATACAAAGTTATTAGCGAAAACAATCGCATTTAAATTGAAACTTTACCCTAATCAGTGTTAGTTGTTCACGGATATCAACCTCGCAAACAGCTTATTCAGTTTTTAATGATAAATTACAATGTACTGAGATAATAAATTCAATATTAGACTGTAAATTTCAATTTCTGCGGCCGTGTATGTACTGATTACAGAGATGTATTTAGTATCGGAAAGAAAAAAAAACTCACGTTTCCATCATGACGTTGTTCTTGAAGTTGAAGGACAAAGGTTTTGAACCTCTACACAAAGTGACAATCTATTGATGGAATCGTGTCGAAGGAACCATTTTGAATTTGCTATCAATGGATTATTTGACACAGCAGTGATTTTAATAAAAAAAAATGTGAAATAAAAAAATTCGTATCAGAACGATTCAAATTCCATTAAATTTTTGTAGTCATATTACAGATTTATGTCAATCCCATATTTTATTAAGCGATTCCACTGTCGTTTACGCCAATAGAATGTCACTTTGTCTAGAGCTTGTGGTGTAGCTTTATTTCTCGCGGTTGAAAGCTGATCCGGAATTGAAGTGAAAATCTCGGACTCATTCGTCATCTGTTACGTACCTCAAAATTTGAACTCGTATCACAAAAATATTTGCATGACCTTATTTTTTAGATCCCTTTTACGATGATGTCTAAACTTTGGGGTCTTACGGGTACGTATATAGCTCCAAGGACAATGCTTAAATGATAATGAGGATAAGTTATCTCCCTGCTCTTTCCCTAATTACTTAGTGTCGACGTCATTCATGTCATGTCATTTTCCTCTATACATTCCTATCAAATTAAATGAGGATAAGTATTTTTTGAAAACTTGCTCCATCACGTTATGGTAATTCTTATATCTCATTCTCTTAGCTTATTCCCAACTCAGTTAGTGTCGACTTTCTAGACTTATTAAAATGCGGTTGGTAATTCTACATTATACAATAATATAGGTTCTTGAAGTATCAATGAAGCGAACGAATGCGGCCCTGGAACTACATACTCTCGCTATGAAATTAATGACAAAACCAAGAATTATATTAGGCTATTAAACACACACATAAATATTAATGGGTTTCTTATTAAATTGTTCAGACTTAGCTTAATAAATCAGAAAAATCTAATCAACACACTTTCTTGCAGAACAGCACTTACTTATATTAAGTACTTAATATAAGTAAGTCGCGGTAGCCTAGTGGTATGGGTAATGGACTGCTGAGACGAGGTCTCGAGTTCGATCCCAGGTTCACCATGGCACACACCAATGACTTTTCGATGCTTTTCGAAGTTATGTGTGTATTTATCGCAGGTTTATAAGTGCCTCGGAGAGCACGTTAAGCCGTCGGTCCCGTTTGCCATACAAACATCTATGGCAGTCGTTACGGGTAGTTGGAGCCCTCAAAAGTCCAGCCAACCTAACTTGGAACTTCGATATCGCCATTGGTCATTAGACCATTGGTTGTGGAGGTCAGATGGCAGTCGCTTCACGGAAAATGTCGAAGTTCAGCCGCATCACAGTTAGACTGTAAAGCCGACCCCAACTGAGTTGGGAAAAAGGTTCAGGGAATGATGACTAGCTATGTCCATGACTTCGTACGTAATATTATAGATCCAAACATATGGTAATACATATGAATTTATTTTTATAAATTAGAACTCCTAGAGTTAGTAAATTACATAATATATGACAGACAATTAGGTAGATATGTATTTTAATTAGAAGATATTTTAGTTAATTTGAGATTACTATGTCCAGCAGTAGACTAGGCCAATATTAAGTGTACCCGGAGTACTATCTAGTGAGTTCAACTTAGGAAACGTTTCCCTAACACCCTGTACAAAAAAATACTAACGACTAGCTCAAAAAAGTGAAATATAATAAATTCTCAAAGCAAATGCCGTGAATTCGTAATCAGTACATAAATTTCAACACCATCTAATCAGCTCAACAAAATATCAAACACCCCTACTATTTAAAAATCGATGTATCGCTTTCGGCCCGACAAAGTTTCGACTTCTGTCATAACGAGAACAATAAAGTTTTATGATAATATATTCTAAGCTGATGTGCGATAAAATTCGTGACCGCCTTGTCACACCTTCGCTTAATTGGAATTTATGTATGCGATGAACGCTTTGTATCGAAACCGCACCCCTACTGTTGGTGCGTAAGTTTCGTTCGAGTTAACATCGAGGATTGATAGCAGGGATAGACCTTTCACTGGACACGATTTTTGGATTCATTTAAATAAGGAGAGTCAACCCAGATTAAATTACAGTGCCTCATTGGGATCATCGTTTTATTTTATTTAAGATTATGCTGAAAATGAAATTTCCTTATTTTTGGCTTGTACATGTAGTTACTGTTACTGTAATTGTGACCAATATCATGCCATCAATCAATACTATAAGTGACTGACACTGATATTTTAAATTCGGTTCACGGTAATGAAGAAGTCTGTTCGTCTTATTTACGCTAGTAATATTGATATCTATGAGTTATCCACAAAGTACAATGGGTTACCTGGACGCGGGGACTGGTGGCTAGTGCACCACAATCACTGTGGTGCACTACTCCAGTCGAAGGACCACCTTCTATCATACCCGCTTTGCCCCTACACCTGCACTTATACAGCTTATATAGCTTTATTCTTCTCCTTCTACACTACTTCTAATATCGAAACACGATCGATAAAAGTGCGTAATAGCAGCAATGAAGGACATATCGTGCAATATGCGTATATCGGCCAAAGCAAATGGTAAGGGTAAAGTTTTCGATATAAGGATTTTATTATTCACACAAATTTAAGCTCGGTGTCCGTTTCGGATAGCTTCCGACCGGCTTCCGGGCTAGATTACAAAATGCTTTATTTGTGTACCCGTTCTTATCTTAATTTCTTAATTAAGGCCGGGTGCACAGAATTAAGTCATTTTTCCTTAATAATACTCTCAACTTTTCAGTTAAATTTCGTGTGTAAAAACATAAAAAGTTAACTTTCACTGTCAAATTAATTAATAGTAATTATTCATTTGTATACTTTTTATTGTTCTTCTGAAAGATATGTAACGTTTGCATAATAATTTATTGTTTTTTTTTGTTGGTTTATTCCAATTATACATATAGATACGCCTGTCAGTTTCGTGTGCATTAATTCAAACAGGAACATTCAATCATTATTTTAAATAGACAGTTGTTTAAAGAATCGTTTGGTTTCGGTTAATATCTCTTTCACCCTATCATTTTTTATATTAGTTTTTATACAAGAAAGTTAATGTAGCGATATAAGTCTTATATTTCCCCATTATACTCATTTTGATGCCCCGTGGTTCCCAGAAAAGTAGAATTTGGACCTGCCCATCTCTTCTCACTAGGGTCGTACAAGGTGTTTAAGGGAAAGGGACTCAGCCTCAGATGACTCGGCAATAAGCTCATCCCCTATGACGTGGCACCGAATACAATGACTGGTGACATGTGGGTGTTAATTCATCCCTGCACGACCATCCGCGGATAAAGTTATTACATTGAAATAAGTATCCATTGTAGGTATTGGGAGGTCAGACAGCAACCACATAAATAAAAGCCATACATAACATAGCAGCCTAGTGGTATGGGTAATAGACTGCTGAGACGAGGTCTCGGGTTCGATCCCAGGTTTTACCATGGCACACACCAATGACTTTACGATGCTTTTCGAAGTTATGTGTATATTTATAGCAGGTTTATAAGTGCCCGGTTAATGGCAAGTATGTATAAATGTATGTACATGTATACCTATTGCCTGGGTGGAAATTTAATATACCCTCGTGCATTAAAATTTCCAGTTTCATGTATACAAGACTGCTTTACATTGAATTTCATCTGTGCACTCCCAGGTTTGCTGGAAGAGAACTCAACCACGAGTTAAGCTCGTCTTTTTACATAACTTCTCCTTGTATTATATTAATATCAATTATGTGTACAATAAAGAAAAAACGCGGTAGCCTAGTGATATGGGTAATGGACTGCTGAGACTAGGTCTCGGGTTCTCGATGCTTTTCGAAGTTATGTGTGTATTTTTCGCAGGTTTATAAGTATCCGGTTAATGGCAGTAGGCTCGCCAACTATTACATTGGAATCTAAACATATACTGGCGAAATGTGGCTGCTAGCACCTATGCCTACGCCTTCGGGGATATAGGCGTGAGTTTATATATATGAAGAATAAAATAAATAAAAAGAAAAAAAAATGTTTTATTTCATAAATCAAAGATTACGTGCTTCAATATACGTAGGTATGTTGCAAGGGGCGTTAAATTTACATGTTCGTACTATTTGATTTCCCAAGTGAATGTGTATCGCTGATCTACAGAATTGCCACCCGGGGCCGGCGCTGTATCCAAATGGAATATCAACTCGGAATGTTATTGGTAAGCTTATTCTGAATGTAGCAACAGAAAAACCTAGAATTTTACGATGGAATTAAGTAAGGCAGTTTAAAACAGTTAATGGGTAATGTATTAGGGTACTCGGAGTCCAAAACAACTTAACCTGCAAGCCTGCACACCGCTGGTTGACGGATGAGGTTCTGATGCAGACTTTCCTCTCGGGGTTGGAAGGTCAAACGACAGGGCTACTTGCCGTTTGACCTCTCACAAGCTATGGCAAGTTTGAGTCTATTATGGCACTGTATACTATTTCATTTAATAACTTAAATGTGTGCACTATTGTAAGCCTACAAAACAACACATACTTAAATATCCCATCACATCTTAAGTTAGTTCTAAGAACCACACCATTATCTGAGCTTATTCCCAACTCAGTTGGAGTCAGCCTTCTAGTCTAAGATGTGGCTGAACTTCTATATTTTCCGTGAAGCGACTGCCATCGGACCTCCATCGGACAACCAAATTGGCAATATCGAAGTTCTGTATTTAGGCTAGTCGGACTTTTGAGGACTCCAACTACCCATAACTACTGCCATAGATGTTTGTATGGCTGGGCAACTGGGACTTAACGTGCTCTCCGAGGCACGGCCAGACCAGTGCCAATAACCATATTCATGCATAAAAATATTTGCACAGAGCGGGGATTGAACCCGCGCCTCCTGCGTAGCAGTCGCGTTCACAATCGCCACGCCACAGAGGCTGTCTAATCATCATGTCATAATGTCATCAAAATTCTAATAACCGCAATTTAATATAATCAATTTCACAAACCTCGGTAGCCTAGTAAGTGGTATGGGTAATGGACTGCTGAGACGAGGTGTCGAGTTCAATCCCAGGTTACCATGGCACACACCAATGACTTTTCGATGCTTTTCGAAGTTATGTGTGTATTTATCGCAGGTTTAAAAGTGCCCAGTTAATGGCAATAGGCTCGCCACCTATTTCATTGTGACCTAAACATAAACTGGCGAAATGTGGGTGCTAGCACCTCTGCCTACTCCTTCGGGGATATAGGCGTGAGTTTATGTATGTTCAAGTACAGAATAGGTCCACCAATTTTCACTGTTCTCAAAGAATTTTGCATATGAAACGTAGGCGTATAACATTTTATTGCAAAGGAACACATTCACCGGTATTGGATCGACACCAGACACAATGGAACGCTTGCCTAATATACCGTTTAGATGTCTTTACTATTTGCATTGTGAACAGGTGCCTTTATACAGAGCTGGTATATAATGATGATTCAATTGTTCAGAGTTCAGAAATCACTGGAGAGGTTTAGTGTGGACAGTGGGAAGACCGAGAAACCCTTCTTTGTCTTCTGTACTGACAGCACATAGTCTTTCTTAACATTCTCCCCACCCCTCTTCCCCTTTCTCCCTATTTTCTATATGGTCTGGAGCACGATTGTGACGCCCCTGGTGTTGCAAACGACCATAGGCCACGGTAACCACTTTTCATCATGTGGGCCGCGTGCTTGTCTAAGCGATATAAAAAATAAGGGAGGACTCGTTGATTGTTGAATGAGAGTATGATTTAATGAATGTGAGTGAGTAAGTGAGTGAGGCAGTGAGGACACAAAGATTCAAGTGTTTAAAAATTAAACATATTATAATATATCTTCGTAGGTACTAGCGATCCGGGTTTAGCGGCAGTGATTAAATACGTAAAATATCCTATAACCGATTGCAGCTCATTATACCAATGTGAAATAACTAAGAACTATCTCTGAACTGGGTTGTAGGTAGGTACAGTAGGTTATAAAAGTTCCTGGAGTGATGTCGCTATACAGCTACCAGTTGTAGAAGCTATACTGAATAATATATCAACTTATTAATGTAATTAAGTTTAGGCTATTACTTGCATGAGTTTATTTATTTTCTTATAAAGAAACAAGATATCGATAGTTTATTTTATTAACGCTATCTATATTATTTTGGTTAAATTACACTGAGGCTGTCAAAGGATTATAGATCTAAAGGTGCCAAGGAACTTTTGTAGCCCACTGTACGTAGGTGTATCGTGTCAAAATTCAATCTCTATCAAATGCAGACCTTTGTGACATACCTAGTTCAAAAGCGATCTCCGAATATTTATTTGATTTAAACTTACATGATTTTCATACATAATATATTTGCCGTGATATCATGACCGTCTCACGAGGTCCCGTTTTGTCATAATTATATAGAAAACTTATATCTGAAACGGATCGCATTATTCACATATTGACAAGTAACATATTCTTCACGTGACCAGATAACATACTATATGTTGGTATATAAATATCTCTAGACCGCGATACATACCTATAACTTGTACTTACCGCCCTACCGCCTGTTCCCGTAAAAGGTAAACAGCTGGACAATTACAGAATAGTTGATATCTATAATAATAACATTTATGACATTCATTCAAACAAGGGGTGATAATCATTAATTAACGTGCCGTTCTTATAAACAGGTCAAGTGCGAGTCGGGATCGCGTACAAAGGGTTCCTAGATTATGAGACAAAATCAACGTTGCCAACTGAAGTAACCAATCAATTAGTCTATGGCAGTTCACTGCTGGATATATATTTTTTTTATTTATGGCACGTCAATTTGACTTCACCTCGCCTGATGTTAAGCTGAAGGCTAAGTCTCATGAAAGAGGGTCACCACTGCTAACACGTTCAGTGCTACAATGGTGGCGCTCAGCTTGACGGCCTTATCAGATGCTTTTTCACGCCCCGCTTAAAGGACCCGGGACTGTAGGAAGAAGGAAACACGTGCGCCGGCAAGGAATTCTAGGACTTTATGGTGCGACATCATATATATAGGCCTCTCCGAATGTTAGGAGGCTTTGGTCTATTGTTTTTGGACATGAACAGGGTTTTTCTTCCCTCGTAGTGATATCGTCTGCGTATTTTTCATAACCTCTCTCACCGGCTCCGATGGAAATGGTAGCCGTGGGGATTTAGCTCACGAAAAAAAATTGCTCCAAGATTAGTAGATAAGTATTTCAGCTCCAAGATAAGTAGGTAGGTAGGTAGTTCAATTTTAACGATCAACAAAAATGGCTTGGCCAACAGGCCGACAGACGGATAATGAAGTGATCCTACAATCACTCTGTTTTTTCCTATTGGAGTAGATACGGAACCCTAATAAACTCTAAAAAAACCGCGGTAGCCTAGTGGTATGAGTAATGAACTGGTGAGACGGGGTCTCGGGTTCGATCCCAGGTTTTCCCATGGCACACACCAATGACTTTTCGATTCTTTTCGACGTTATGTGTGTATTTTTCGCAGGTTTATAAGTGCCCGGTTAATGGCAATAGCCTCGCCACCTATTACATTGGGACCTAAACATAAACTGGCGAAATGTGGGTGCCTGCACTCTGCATACCCCTTCGGGGACATAGGTGTGAGTTTATGTTATGTTATGAACCCTAAACTAAGGTCGTAAAAACGCTAAAATTACCTCTTGCTCTACGGCCTCCTTTAAAATCACTGATCTGATCCATACATGACCTTAAGCCCAAATATCATACCCTCCTTTCTACACTTTTATATTTATAAGGCGTCAAATAGGCCGACAAACAAAGTTATTAACCACAAATATTACCATAATGTGTCGTTTACGCATAACGGGGTTTACTGTAACGTGTCCTGGCTTCACTTGGCTAAAGCCACAGAGCATACACAATGTGGTATGACAATAACATTATGCCTTATAGTTATCACGGTTATTTAGAATATGAAATAAAAGTATTTTTTTCGTGATTTATTTGATAACCGCCGCGGTAGCCCAGTGCCCAAAGCCCAGACCTCGTCACAGCAGTCGTACCCATACACGACTGCTGGGACGAGGTCTCGGGTTCGATCCCAGGTTGTACCATGGCACACACCAATGGCTTTTCGATCCTTTTCGAAGTTATGTGTGTATTTATCGTAAATTTATAAGTGCCCGGTTAATGGCAATTGGCTCGCCATCTATTACATTGGGACCTAAACATAAACTGGCGAAATGTGGGTGCTAGCACCTCTGCCTACCATTTCGGGGATATAGTGTTATATTCACATTAATAACTGAATATCATTTGCAATAGTTGATATACATACGTACATCTTAAGTAAGCCGGAGCCGGTTGAGTTTTTAGTTGGCGGAGGTGGGATTGAACTCAATATATCCCTCGCACCTTAACAGATCGCATCTCTTTCCGTCTTTGGGTGTAGGGACTACGCGCACTTTTCGCCACCGCCGCGGCCTGCTTCTGCTAGGGTGACAGGCGTCTCCACCTGTCAGATCTTGCTCATGGAGGTCATTCTGTGATCTACGACGTCCGAGTCATCTCCGCTAATCGCGAGCCGTGTAATTCAGCCTATACATTCAATCGAGTTTACTATCACTGGTTTGCAAATAATATGGTAGCAAAATTAAAGACATATTCACATCGAAAACTTCTGAACATGTTCATTATAAAATAAGTACAAGTATATTTAATCCGTGGATGGTGCCGTCACTGCCGTCGCGTCGTTGGAAGGAAAAGACTTAGGCCGAATCGGGGAAGTTTTAGAAAAGGGGCAGGTCAGTAGTACCCTAAACCGACGAGCATGTATGAAGAAGGTAATGAGAGTGAATGAAGGGAGAGTAGTATGTCGGGATCGTAGCAAATGGAGATTCATTATCCCTATGGGAAACAGGCGTGATTTTATGTATGTATAAGAATCCATTTTCCCAAACAATTTTTCTTTTTTTTTTTTTTTTTTAAAGAATATTAGCAACCGAAGTTACTAATATTCCATTCTCTAGCTAAGCTCAACCACTTGTGTTAGGAGTGGGTTCACGTCGGTAGTGTTATGGCCAGGATTCGAACCCGGGACCTCTCGATCGTAAAGCCGACTCCTTAACCACTAAGCTACCGCCGCTTCAACTTATTTATACACAATAGTCATATAAATATAGCCGAAAAACCAACCTCCATGCGATCTTCTCAGATCTGTATAATTTCGTCGTATGTATGCGCTAGAGTGCGCGTTATACTTTACACGGCATTTTGTTGGATAAAATGAGAAATCTATAGCTTATTGTAACGTCAACTGTGATAAGACAAGTGTATGTGTGCTGAATAAAATTTGACTATATTATCGTTTTGTAGTAAAGACTTGGGAGGATTATTTAGATACGTATTTGCGATTTTCTAGATTGTTCTGCGACTTTTATCTCTTAAAGGTAAGTAAGATTACGAAGTGTATTGAATATAGAAATGTTTTTCAAAACGGCCTGTGTTAATTCTGAATACAATTTTCATGAACTCTTTAGATTATTTTTTATATAATATCACGCCTATACCCCTAAAGGGGTAGACAGAGGTGCTAGCACCCACATTTCGCCAATCCATATTTAGGTCCCAATGTAATGGTGTAATGGTGTAATGTAGGTGGCGAGCCTATTGCCATTAACCGGGCTATCAATACTACCTATAATTGACTAATTGATTAATTTTTGCTTGCTATATAAATAGAAATAGTGATGCCTTTGCAAATTCTGTTTCCACTTGAAGGGTTATTTTTAAAAGTCACTTGACACACCCATATTTTCTTCTATTCTTTTTTCAAAACCTTGTCATAGACAACAGAAATCAATAAAACGCTGATATTTTAAACCATCATTCTAATTTCAAATTTTCGAACTAAGAAAATACCTTTCCGTTACAAAATTCCGCAACAATTATTTCACCCCCTGTCCCTTATATCGAACATGTACCAAAGTCGCCCCACCCCCGATATAACTGCCACAGATAATGTAGTAAACTGCATGTTTACGTTTGTAAATGTGCTTACAAAATCCTGTAGAGGGCGTATACCGGAAGTTCGGCACCGGAAACCGTGGCGCCATGCATCATACGTGGGCGTAAGGTGTTACACTTCATGTCAGACAACACCACGGGCTGGTACTAGTGTTAAATTATTGCATTTGTTTGTAATCTTTGTGAGGAGGTTTGAAATTCTTTTGTCTGAAGTGTACTGGCGTCGGCTGTGTTTATTTATGACGTCATGCTTGGTTAATCTTGTGGGGACTGCTTCAGTAGTGAGCAAGTGTGACTATTTCACATGAGGTTTCGGGTGTTATTCCCGGGTTGAGTAAAGTAATATTTACCTAGCTGGTGGTAGAATTCTGATTGCTTCGTTAGAAATCCCGGGTTCGATTCCTACTCAGTGCATTTATGTCGGTACAGGTTCTGCTTAGTGTAGGTCTATGTAGCGTTACATGATTTGTCCCAGATTATGCCTAAATAATAGGCCTTTTTACCCGACTGCGCGATGAAAAGGAGGGTATTGTGTTTATCAGTCTATGTATGTATGTATGTATGTTTGTTTCTATGTGGCGTTCTAGAGACCAAACGCGTAGGCCGATTTTGATCATTCTTACGTCAATCGATTCGTCTTAACTTTGCGAGTGTCACTAAAGACATGACAGTAATCGAAATTCACCACAGCGACAACTAGAGGCCATATTGTCAAAATGAAAAAAAAAAAGTCGATGAACTATGTCAAGTGGGGTGTCGTTGAATAGGTAATTTTAAATCATATTTAGGTTTTTTTTACCATTTTTCATTTTAAATAATAGTTTAGGATATATAACGATTTAAAGTTGCTTAACAAAACATTCATTCTTGCTAATTTTCTTACTTATTGATTTAAGTTTATATTTTAAGTATAAACAATATACAAACAAAAATATTTTTGGTAAAAAAAAAAATAACTTTTCAATGAATCGTAACTAAAAAGTATTTTTTTTTTTTTTTTTTTTTTTTATCTATGGCACGTCAATTTGACTTCACCTCGCCTGATGTTAAGCTGAAGGCAAAGTCCCATGAAAGAGGGTCACCATTGCAAACACGTTCAGTGCTACAATGGTGGCGCTCAGCTTGACGGCATCATCAGATGCTTTTTCACGCCCCGCTTAAAGGACCCGGGACTGTAGGAAGAAGGAAACACGTGCGCCGGCAAGGAATTCCAGGACTTAATGGTACGGCAGAGAAAAGACTCACCGAACCGCTTGGTTCTTGATGGAATATTCTGTACCGTATGCGAGTGACACCTAAGCCCTGCACGCGTTGTCCTGTGTAGGAAAGGGGAGGGTGGGATTAGTTGGAAGAGCTCATCAGAACATTCACCATGGTAGAGACGGTAAAATACTGCCAAGGACGCAACATCTCTACGCATCTGCAAAGGCTCGAGGGACTCTGTGACCTCAGGACTCCCAATAATGCGGACCGCACGTCGCTGCAACCTGTCGAGAGCATCTAATAAGTACTTTGCGGAGCCATCCCAGAGATGCGAGCAGTATTCCACGCAGGAGCGAATTTGTGTCTTATAAAGAAGACACCGCTGCTCCGGCGTGAAAAAACGTCTCACTCTGTTCAGGACTCCGAGTTTACGCGAAGCTGTTTTGATGATGCTCTCGATATAGTTCTTGTTGTTCAGTTTGCAGCGCACGTCCATACCGAGTATATTGAGGTTATCCTGTAATGGCAGTGGTGTGCTCTGAAGAGTGCTGTGTACAAAGGCACACAAACAGAGCCCTATAAAATAAAATAATAATTTAAAGAAAAACAAAAAACCCGACTGCGGCTGCTTAGTTTCCGCAGTCGGGTTTTTTGTTTTTCTTTAAATTATTATTTGAGTTAGTATGGATGATGAGTTTGCTATAAAGTTATGTCTCCGTAGCCCACCACATACGGTGAAATATAATATAATACTGTTCTGATTCCTTGCAGCTCCTCAATAGGGCTGTTTACCCACATCAAGGTTTAACAAGTAATGTACCTACGTGCAAAAATAAAAATATAAACCAACGAATGGTTTTCGGAACTGACATTCTTTGATTTTTATGGACAATATGTGGATTTTTTAAAAATTCAAAATGTGGATGGATATATGGATACATATTACAATAATAAATATATAAAATAGTAGGCAAAATAACACAAAAATCGTTCATACTTTGAAAGAAGCATCTCAGATTTAAATGGGCATTGCTTTGAATTCAACTGTTATGTATGTTCAGATTAATATAAGACGGAAAAAACAGGCGAATTTAAAAAAAGAATTCCAAATTCAAGCTTAAACAGTTTACCGAATCATAGACAAGAGTAATCTACCTTATTGTTGCTGGCAGCTTTCATATTAAGAACAAAAGGCTAATCTTACCCGCGCTAGACACCTGGGTCGTGTCTATGAATAGAGTCTGTATCTTCACAGTTGACTGAGCACCTCACTTCCTTCGACATACGTGAATATGGCAACACTTTCAAATTTTATCGCTTGAAACAATTTAATACTATGTATTAGTTTCCCTTCTAATACCTACTCGTCAAAAGATTCACCAAGCATTTCACCGTTAAAAATTCCTTCGAGATTTAGAAAAATATTGAAACCCAGTTTAGTGTTAATCTTGATCGCGATTCCTTTTTTTTTATACCACTTAGGTAGCAGACAAGCATGTGGCTCACCTGATGGAAAGTGGTTACCGTCATCTATAGACGTTTGTAACACCAGGGGCGTCACAGTCGGGAAGGGGAATTAGTTATACAATTTATGAATGTATGGTGGCCCCATTCGGACCTCCAGAACCAAGCTCAGGTGAGCTGAAGAAGTGCTAACTGGTCGATTTTAATACATGTCTACCTTCATCATCATCAGCCTTGCGTGAGTCCCGGTCGCATCCCAAACTTTCACCTCGGAGTCCGGGGTTCACTTTCCAGCATTTTCTTTTCCACTTCGCACCGTCTTGCCCATTGGCACGCATATCATCCTCTTCGACACAATATAGATGTAGGCGTTACCTGGCGGAAATCCATCACAAGAAATTATATATTGGGGAATTGAGGGTGAACAACATCTCTCCTCAGGTAAGAAGTCTTTTTAGTTGCTTTGAGAGAGTGTGGAACCAAAGATAGGGTCTACCACTTCTACGAGGCTCAGTAGAAGCGACATGGTTAGACATTTGTTACCCACGTAGTCAGATGTAGACTCTCCTGCATTTTGTCTGCAATATCACGGACATGGAGATTGCCATATGTCTACCACACACCTATGTCTACCATATCAAGAATAATCAGACTTGCAACACAGAAAAGGTAGTTCGTAAATATAAACAATTATTAAACAAAAGTTTACCTCAAGTAGCACCTCCAAGGGTGGTCTTACTACAGTAACATTATACAAAGGCACACAAACAGAGCCCTTAAAACTAAATACATTTAACACACACAATAATCTCTACGCAAACAGTACATTATATTTAAAAGTAATAAAATCTCCCTACTAGGGTGTGAGAGGTTCGCTTCCCAAAGGGCGCGGGTGCCAAAGTGAAGGTTTATGGTTAGGGCAAATGTTTGCAGAACGATTAAGCCACTAGGAACCTTTGATTGATGGTAACTCGATATTAGAAGTACAGAGTAGGATAGTGGGATAGTCTCTGAAAATATATATAAAAATGAAGGAGGTATACTAAGGTGACGTACGGTTTTAGTAGGTTCGAGTTCGACATGACTACAAATCTTTACGGATATAATATGTGAACATTTTCGCACCAAATATAAAAACAGTATTATATACAGAATTATATAGTAGTATTTACTGCATTATGAAAAATGGTAATACTGGATAGCTATGTGTGAAAGAAATAAAGTTAGATTTGATTTTAATTCGAAACTACGTCCAAATGTGTGCGAGAATAATGTACAACTACTGTCATAGGAAACCGTAACATTTTTTGGTGTGTCTTCTCTCGAAAATTTCTCGGTTTATATTAGTATTTCATACAAAAATGGGGGCGATCAAGACTAACCCACATTTTTGACATTGTGATCTAATGCGATATATCCATTCGATTATCTGCCTCGTTTTAAGATTTATATTATTGCCAAATAAAAAATACTATTGCTATTTATTATATCCATTTACCCTCACTTACACATATTATTCATGCACCCTATTGTGAACGTAATCTCTGTGCAATTCTACTCTGTGTCAGACGGCAGCTGAAACCATAGTCGGCAGTACTTTGTCGTAGTTTTAAAACAATTAAACACATTATTATGCTGCAAACATAACGGTAACTTACTGTGGGAAATGTTACGTCTGGGGAACCGGGAAAATCCTTCTGAGATTGCTTTTGTTAACCAACTTTAAAATAAACGGATGTTATACAATGTGTTTAATATTTTTGAGGAAAGAAAATTATTTCGTGATGTGTATTATTTACTACTGGACAAACTGTTAATGACCAAAGTTAAGTCACAGCTCCTTATGAAATGAGGCGGGAATTAATTTTGAAATCCGAATTTCCTACAAATACAGACTATAGATAAATAGGCTTAGGATGGCCACAAAAAGTTATTTATTGTTGTTGGTCTATCACTACATAGTCACTACATAGTATAAAATAAAGTCGCGTTTTCTGTCCCTATTTTTCTTATCCCTTTGTATGCTTAAATCTTTAGAACTACGCAACGGATTTTGTTGCGATTTGTTTTAATAGATAGAATGGTTAAAGAGGAAGGTTTATATGTATATAACATTATGCTACGACTAACAGGTGCGGAGCAGGAATGAAAAGTGTTGCAAAAACGGGGTGACGCAGACGAAGTCGCGCGGGTGAGCTAGTTTGTAATATTTTATTCTGTAAATAACTAGTAGATATCTAAAGGACATACATGTAATTGGTACTTAAAATGTTGCTATGTATACGTCACTCACTCATACATACTCCCCTTATTCATTAAACACACCTTTATTTAACAATCACAACAAAAATTGCCATATTAAATTACATTTGCCAAAATCTAAGCACAAAAAGCCGCCGATATTCTCGACACGCCAACATAGACGAAGGTGTTTAAATATTAGTTCTGCTTTCGGCCAAATGAAAGCCGAATGCCGACAGTCGAATGTCAGTGTTGTGTTACGAATCTCAAGTGGTGTGGCGCTAAGTGGCGCTTAGATAAAAACTAACAAATCGGCAAAATTCGGTGAGTTAAAAGTAAACTGTTTTTGTAATCCTCCACCCAAAAGATTTATCTTAACTGGTAGATTATTGGGCAGTCGAAATTCAACCACAATTATTTTTTCTTTTTTATGTTCTTTTTTCAAAATATCTCGTCTTTATATAAGAGTTGATTTTTTTTTGTTATTTTTAATTGTCTCAAGCTCTCTAGCCAGTAGTACATGTACTTTTTTCAAATCTAACATTTCTCACACCTTTTTGAAGGTAAACAAGACCTATGTCTTACTAAAATAACTTAAAATACAGGACGTCTATCTTGGTAAGATATTATCTGCAAGCTGTAACATCATCCCGAAAATGTTTAAGAGTAAGTAAGTACCTAGATACTTGTCATAATTTTGTAAATACCGTTAATGAGGTATAATAATAATGGTAAAGGTATTTTAAACTATATATGCAAACTCTATAGACGCAGTGATAGCTACCTACGCTACAACACCACCATGGCGTTATTAATAGTGACCACTTCAAGTTGACATATACATACATCCGATGACATTCCTACATTGACAGTTAATAGAACAAAACTGACATTACACATAACGATGACGAAGTCCGAGCCGTTTTATTTCGATTTTGAATTAAGAATTCTAACGTATTTGCCGATTAGAATAATAGTAACACTGTCCATTTTTAACTACACAGGTTGTGAAAACAAAATAGCAAAAACAACTGTAGATAAAAACTTGCTTACTCAAACCGCCAAAGTAACCCCTGATCCTCAAGTACTCCTCTTAACTGAGGGATTTGCTAATATTATCTAATGTCATACTTAAATGGGACGCTTGCACAGGAAAAGAAAAAACACACGCTTTTAACAGCATTTATCTATGGATTGACACATTTTTAAGTTTTGCTAAAGAGATCGTTTACGTGACAATATTTTGAACATAAGTGAATAAGTATTTTGCGGAGGACCTGGAACGGAACGACCACTTTTAAATTGTAAATTCTTTTCCAGATGCTTAATTCTCCAATGTGGGTGGTAAGTTAAGCATATGACGACTGCCATAGATGTTCGTATGGTAACCGGGAGCGACGGCTTAACGTGCTCTTCGAGGCACGACCAAACCAGTGCAAATAGCAATGCATACAAATATTTGCACCGAGCGGAGATCGAACCGCGCCTCCTGCGTAGCAGTCGCGTTCACTTCCGCCACGCCACAGTGAGGCTGTCCTATGTCATAATACTGCCTAGTGTTATGTAGTAAATCGCAGACCCCTCTTTCTTGTTCTCATCGCATTTTTCTGTAAGGTTTATATATCATGGTTAAATTCTTACCATAAGTTAGGCCGTATACTTGTTTACCTTATAAAATAAACTCTTCTGACCTATTTGATACATATGTCTTAAGTATACTTTTTTTTATTTTTATTTTTTTTATTTATGGTACGTCAATTTAACTTCACATCGCCTGATGTTAAGCTGAAGGTAAAGTCTCATGAAAGAGGGTCACCATTGCAAACACGTTCAGTGCTACAATGGTGGCGCTCAGCTTGACGGCCTCATCAGATGCTTTCCTTGCATTGCATTGCAGATACGACACCTTCTATATTTAAACCATTAAATTTTAAAAAGTAAGCGTGTTTACTCTGTACCTCGTTAGGCATAGACCATTATGATGGCGTGTCAGAATAAAAAACACATCGAATGGTAATTGCGCGAGATTTAATTTTTTCGCTTAATTAAAACCTTCAAGTACCGCAGCATTGCATCAATTACGGCTAAGTAATTGCAAAACTCTGATAACGAGCACATCGCTAGTTATAACAATTATCTACCAATTTTGGGATATACAAAACTATTAGGTACAAATTATTTGATTAGCATTGGTAGACAAGGAAACGGCCACCTAATGGTATGAGACTTTGCCTGCAGCTTAACATTAGGCGAGGTGAAGTCAAATTGACGTGCCATAAATAAGAAAAAAAATGTGGTTACCCGTGACCTATGGACGTTTGCAATACCAGAGGCATCATATTCGTGCTACCTACCCTGTATGAGAGAAGGGTGAAGGATAAGAGTATTTATGTGCTATCAGTGTAGCAAAGCAGGGTTTCATACTATCACATAGTGGTGATAACTTAGACAATAGTCTTCCAACTGACAATCTAAAACCTATCCAGATGCGACAGTATCCCCTGAGCAGTTTGTCTGAGGAAGTACCTTCGTCTTACAGAATACCGCGGCTAATAATGACCCTGTGTTGTGTTTCGGCGGTAAGTAGGGTAGCCAAAGCTCACTGGAGAGGTTTTCGGCACAATTTCTCTTAATCTCTACTCTTAACTACGTCCTCTTTGAGCGTGGGTGAAGGGTTAACGGGTGGAGCCGCCTATGAACCTAGTAGAAACAGACCATAACGCTGATATAAGGTGCCCCTTCCCATTCCTGGGGCTAGATGGTGATATTGAAGTGGGCCATCATTCAACAGTAAATAGTCTCATAAGAGTAGCTTTTGATGCGAAATTATTAAAAAAAAATCTGTTATGTCACTATTAAAGCTTCAGTAACACGATTCTACCTGCCATATAATTTTCAACTTTAGCCGTCTATATAAAGCAATATAAAAACAAACCGCAGTAGAAAAAAGCAAACATACCAAATTGAAAACATGAAATCGAAATTAAACCAATCAACTGAGTCCCCAAACACAATGAAAACTCCCCCCTTTCAAGGGAAAATACCCCAGTATGAATATATTACAGAATGTGCATACATAGAGGCTATAAATTGGTCCAATCCATGGGTTTTATAAGGTTTTATTGTATGCGCAAAAATAGCAGAACGCGCCAAGTGGGCGGGAGCAGGAAATCCAATACGTGAGTTTGTACATAGCTAGGGAGATACGTGGATGGTAGGGATGTTAACAAATTATCGATAGTTTAGTTGACAATTTTACTAACCTTTTTATTAGATTAATTCCTCCCGAGTACCTGAAACAGACGAGCAAGTATGAAAACCATTATGAAAGTAGAAGAAGCGAAAGATTTACGCCAGGACCGTAGCAAATGGAACTAGGAAAGAAGCGTGACTGTATGTACCCCGTACTGTAAATCCTGTACATCCGATCAATAGTAATGACCCCACGAACAAGGAGTAGTAAGTACCCAGGCGCTCGTTTTGACTTCTTACAAAACGTGTAAGTGTTATAATGCTATGGTACCATCTCAGCACTTTCACGATTAAAGATGCGACTTAATGAAGACTATGTATCCAGTCCAGGCTTGAATCTTTCATAGCTAATCGTCAAGAGATGCTACGTCGGGGTGCGAGAGATATGTTACTTATATATATGTATAATTCCCTGTATGTGTGACCACTTAGCACTAAATAAATGTTTCTTTCTTTCTTTCTTTCTTACTGAACACCCAACGTGTGCTTGCGGCTTTATTCAGATTGAGTTCGCCAAACTGTTGTATAATACCATGATAACAATTAACAAAATCGTAAATAAATATTTAAGAATGCGGAAGAAATAAGAATTACGTTTGCTAGTTTCTAGTACACCTACTTATTTCAAATGAATAGTATCATGTTGGGTTATGGCTTAGTATACAGTAGGTATATGGTGCTGTCTCTTTCTGTAAGGTAATCAGGTTGTCATTTCTTACGTTCTAAACTTAAAAGCTACATTAACAATATTTAGTGGAGTATAACCAAAGAGGTTACCTATATCATAACACTACAAAAATTTGCACTAAAAATAAGAAATCTATAGCGTAGCGTAATAAATTCACCGACAAACAGCTCACCTCATCTCTAGAAAAACATATTAGAGTGCACGTAGTCACATTTTCTAATCTATATTCAAATTGGCGCGCGCCGCGCCGCCATTGTGAAAATACGAATATTTTTCCAATTTCGCCCGGAAAACTCACGCCACTGCCACTTCTACATGCAAAACACACACAAATGTCACATGTTATTCAAATTTTAAACCTTATTGCGACGAAATAAGGTTTCTTTTTATTAAGATCAGTGGTAAAAGTTATATTGTGAATAAATTCGTAGAATGAAAAATATATTTAGAATATGCTCTATTTTTATTGCCGTCCCTTTCTATCCTTTGTGGGATTTTATTTGCTTGCACATCGTTACATACGTTTTAAATTGAAAACTTTTGTAAAAAATGTTAAATCGCGAGTATATAATAGATTGAAAGTAGGTAGGGTAATATAGTGTTCTTCAAATGCTGGATTGCAACAATGTACCATATATGATTGCGTTTAATTCGATTTGAATTTCGTACGTTTTGCACCCGTTTGATGGCATTTAAACCTTCCTCTAGAATTCCCTCTATATATTAAAAAAAAATCACATCAAAATCCGTTTAATAGTTTTAATGATCTAAGCATACACAGGGAAAGACGCGACTATCCGAAAAATACGTAGACAAAAAAGACAATTGACCGTTTGGTACAGGGATTCATTTCAAGTTTCTCTTCTCTCGTAGTGATGAGAGAGAAGAGAAACTCGAAATAAAACTCTGGTGTCACCTGCGTGGAGGCAGTAGACCCAGACCTCTCAACATTGAGAGAGGTCTATGCCTAGCAGTAAACTGAGATGTGTCAATGCGATATGTCAATCTTAAATCATTTCTAGCCTAGATATGATTTAAGATTGACATTTATATATTTACTATAGGTATTCAATTTGACGAAATATTGACCATTCGTTAGTCCAGGTAGGTATCGGTAACTCCAAAAAACCAACAAACATGGTAAATATTCCGGCAAATTGAATTGCGATAGGCTTTTGAATGAAAATGGATTGAAGCACGTTTTAATAAAATCTTTACTATCAGGTTGCATTCATAGATAATTATCATCATCACTATCACTACATAGTATAAAATAAAGTCGCGATCTCTGTCCCTATTTTTCTTGTCCCTTTGTATGCTCAAATCTTTAGAACTTCAGTAGATAGAATGGTTAAAGAGGAAGGTTTATATGTATATAGCTACGACTAACAGGTGCGGAGCAGGAATGAAAATGTTGCAAAAACGGGATGACGCAGACGAAGTCGCGCGGGTCAGCTAGTCATAATATAAAATACTTAGATAATCATAAACTAATCAGAATTTTCGAGAAGTTTGGGATATCTTGTAGTTATTGAAAAGAACTGTCTAGGTCAAATACCTATTTGAAAAGAGAACGACGGTTTTTAATATAGGTATAGGGAACGGTTGTGGACCAAATGTGCTCAAAATACGTTCTTTTTGCGCATTTCCCGTTTTAAGGTGGTCTTTCGAGGATAGTACAGGGCGCAACGGAGCTCAAACCTACCAATCAAATTGTATCAAAACAATCTGCACGCGCTAGGACCTCGTATCTTGCGATTTGGATCCAATCCGTGCCCTTATTAGGTAAAATTTATTATTTAAAATTCGAACTCTACTGTGATTTTCCCAAGCGACTACAAATATTTTTTTTCATGGGTATTAGAAAGTTTCTACAGGATCGGTAGTACGAGTGTGACGCCTCTAGCGTTGCTAACGTCCATAGGTCATAGTGACCTCTTTCCATCAGGTGGGCAGTGAATTCATCCTCCACCTAAGTGATATCAAAAAATAAACCTTACCGGCGCACGTGTTTCCTTCTTCCTACAGTCCTGCGTCCTATAAGCGGGGCGTGAAAAAGCATCTGATGAGGCCGTCAAGCTGAGTGCCACCATTGTAGCACTGTACGTGTTTGCAATGGTGACCCCTCTTTCATGAGACTATGCTTTCAGCTTAACATCAGGTGAGGTGAAGTCAAATTGACGTGCCATAAATAAAAAAAGTAGGTTCAATCTCGAAACTTACACATACAAACTTAACGCCCCACTCGTGTACAACATTGACTATCTCCATCAATCAAATCGTACCCTCCCGATATGAGTTAATATCATTTCTACAGGGTTAATACAGCCTGTGATAGCCTCACAAGGCTTTATTTTCATTATGGCAACATTTGTTAGGCAGAGCGCAGGACGGCGACAGTCTCCCTTGTTTGGACGACGTCGAACGCGGTGTGTACATGGATGTTGAATTACTAGATGTGCTTAGATTAGTTTCGACTTTATTTGATATTGTTGGTGGATTAATCTACCATGGTAGGATTCTATATAACAGTCTATTACAGGAAGATCACCATCATCATCCTTGCGTCAATTAGTCCCGGTCGCATCCAAAGCTTTCACCTCGGATTCCGGAGTTTGCGTTACAACTTTTTATCTTCTAGGTAAGCCCATTACCATATCATTCTCCACGTCAAGTCACTATTCTTGGGTCTACCAATCCTGCCGGGGCCCGGCGAAGACGGGCACAGCCAGACATTTGTAGATGGATATTTCAATCATAAATAATTTCTAAAATAATATCATATATTTTAAAAAAAATCCCACTTTGTTCCAATATTGTGTAAGTTCCCATGGTCCCGGGGGCCCAACCACAACCTCTTAACAGTAATTCCTATGATTTTAATCATAATTTTCTTTCATAATGTAACTGATTAGCCTCTTACTATCCACTATTATTGGACATGGACAGAGACCTATGTCTAACAGTAGACTGCTACAGGCTTATTGATTGTATGAAAATAAGATTCCACTTTTTAATTTATTCAATGTCTAAATACACTTTGGATCTAAACAGCACTTTTGATTTTTTTCAATACATTTTTTGTTTTCTTGTACATAGATCTTTTATATATTTGTCAATGAAATAGTATATTTGTCAAAATAATACAATTAATACATGTCTAAATTAATACACAGATTATCTCCGTGATTCTGTCGTGTCGAATCACACATATAATTTTCTTAACCCCAGTATAACCCCTATTAATCAAATCTTTTGATTACATATTACTCTAAATCAAGGTCTACAGTATCTTTAACAACTGACTATTATAATTTTGCCCTAATAATCAACGCTTCCAGCAACTATACATCAGGGCTAGCCAACCCGCGGCCCTAAAATAAGACGTCGCGCTCTCGACTCATATTTATTTTTATTTATTTATTTATGATTATTTGCATGGCCCGCGCTTCACGTGACAGCCCAGCCACTATTGTTTTCCGAAATAATAACGAGATATGGCGCTACGATTTATCTTTTTTAAATTTTATTTTGTTTATCCCTTTTTTTTTCATGTATGCCGTCACGAAATCCTTAGTGTGTCCTCGAGGCGGTCATTTATAAGTTTTTCAACGTATTTTAATTCAGAAATGGCGTTTGTATGGGTTTATCGATGTTTTGAGTGACGCTCAGAGGATGTGTTTCAAATGAGAGATTGTTCTCGCATATGTGGAATTGTTAGAAAGATATCAATAATAAGTGAAGATATAATTGATGTTTTGGAAATATATAACAGGAGGTAACCGCGGTAGCCTATTGGTATGGGTGATGGACTGCTGAGACGAGGTCTCGAGTTCGATCTTTTCGAAGTTATGTGTGTATTTATCGCAGGTTTATAAGTGCCCAGTTGGTGGCAATAGGCTCTCGCCACCTATTACATTGGGACCTAAATATACACTGGCGAAATGTGGGCGCTAGCACCTCTACTTACCCCTTCGGGGATATAGGCGTGATATCTGGAGGAAGTATTCGACTATCGACATGGGTCTTTACTAGGGTCCTCGTTATCTTTTGATCTAACTGCTTGCAGTCCATTGAGAATGCGCTATTTTGTTCTGCTGCAAGTAGGTATATCTTCAAGCTCACACTAACAAATTTCACATGCAGGTTAATATGTTTTAATTATGTATCACCGGACTTGAACCGACTAAAACGCATGCTTGGTCTTTGGTTGCCGTAGATGAGATAGTAGCCAACACATCCCTCGCACCCCGGCCGACTCATTGAATTGATATGGCCGCCCCCATACTAAATCCTGACAAACCACCAAAGTATTTGGAAGTATGCCGCCAAGACATCTCAAATATAATTAATTGAAAGCATTATATTAGGAATAGAATATTAATATTAGAATAGAAGTTGTGCAAACACCACAAAAAATAAAAAGTTCCCGAAACATCACTCTTGTACATACGATTGCAATTAGGTATCCAAACGGCATGTTGCCGAAATTGGCAGTACTTATTTATGTGCTTTATGGTACACGAAGAGTAATTTAGTATATACTTGTACTCTAGCACATCATTTTAAAGACGAAAAGCAATATTACATTCAAACTATAAAGGCCGCAAATTATAGTAACTATATAATGGTTAATATCGATAATGAAATAACAGCCCGCGATTCCCTACTTATCGCTGAATTAATATGGCCGCCATCACAATAAATACTGTTAAAATACCACAGAGCGGCGTAATTAGCAACCACACAAGGTGGATTTGGAAATATGCCGCTGAGACACCATAAATCCAATTACACCTGAATTAATTGGAATAATACGCATCTAAGTCCTTCTTTTTTCAAAGAAAAAGAGAAATAAACAAATCGAGCCACACTTTTTGTTTGTGCGCTGTCCGCTAAAAGGTAGCTCTTAATCCAATAAATAACGATAATGGTTCTGTATATTTATTTTTTTAACAGTTTTGTATTAAACAATCGTAACATGTTATCTGATTGTTCAACGATAACTTCTGTTTTTTTTTTTAATTTGTGCACAGCAAATTTTTAAACGTTCTATATTAGACATTTTAAATAACGCCTATGTGCGCTGAAATGAAGTAGGGGTTATAAAAAATATCTTCGATTAAAATTTGTAGTGTCAACGCGAGCTTAAACTTGAAATGCGGCGTATCCTTTGCACCTTTTGTTAATTCGTAGCAGGTAATGAATCGGCCGCTACCACCGCGTGTCCCCAATAAATACTGGCTACTGGTTAATTGAAACATTATAAAGCAGATCTTATCGCCGCCGGAGCAAAGACACCGCGGACGGAACGGGGCCCGATACGTTTTAGGAATGGGTCGTTGATTATTTTTTCTTTTTTCTTGATATTTTTATGCCGGAACTTCTTAGAATTTCTGTATCTGTTAATAAAACACGAGTAAAAGATAGTGGTATTATTAAATTGATCGCTGTAGTTGGTAAAGTCGTTTAGTTGGCCGCCACCCACTGAAACACGAACTCAATGGGTAACAAAGCACCAACTTACATAAATACAATAAGATATCACAACAAAAACAATGAACACTTCTCCTAACAAGCCACCGTGCAAAATACTGACAAACTTATATTTTCACCTGCCATCGTCCTTATTTCAACAATTTGGTTGTTAAAATGCTATTTATCATGCAAAGAATAACTTTGGAGCGTTATAACCTTCTTCCAGTTTACTTTGGCCTCTGAATTATAGTGTAAACAATAGTTATAAGAGGTCTGATTAATTTTGTAGTAGAATTATAGTGCATCGGAGATACGTAGCGGCGGCGCGAAGAAGCCTGCAGTATATTTTCTAATAGGCTATTAACATATAATGCTGCTGATTGGACGGATGCAAAGCGGCAGATGTGACATGTATGTACTCTACAGGTACCAATAACATTTTGTTTTATTTGTGCCTCATAACAAGATTAAACCACAATTTTTTTAAATGCAGAGAATGAGACATGTTTATATCATAATTATTGGATGCTAAAAAATGTTTTGAATCTCTACTAGATATAGACATTTAGTGTTTATCAAGCGTGATGAGTGCCAATAATTTCCTATTTTTGAACATAATAGAATAATTAAATCTATTAAAATATACCTAGTTGAGATCGTCAAATGTTGAGCACACCTGAATTCACGATGGTGCGCGATATGGTAGCAAATAGCGCTACTTTCTCGCGATTTAACGTACCTCACACCAGCGCAATAGTATCATAGTAACCTTTCTTGATTTAAATATCATTCGCCTGCAATTGAAATTAAATCTTAAGACCATATTAATAAGTCAACAGCTGATATCTATGTCCTATTGTCATATAAGCCCTTTTTACAACAAAGACTTTTTAAGAAATGAAAATCGCTATTCCATTTTCAAAATGTTTGAAGTACCACCTCAATTCACATCATTTAAATTCTTGTACATGTATTCATACATTTGAAATTCAAATAAATACAGGAACCGTTCGATTGGAAACTTACTAGGCAGACTTATTTTGATATAACAATGAAATATAACCTTTTGTTACATACAATATGATTGATTTTAGTATGACGATCATTCAACTTATGACTACTGAATATTAGAGTTGATATTGCATGAAGTGCAACACATAAATGCTTTGTAGGCTAACATGCACCACGCTTTAGTACAACCTAAATAGGGGGTGTTCATTGTTGTGGAAACGACTTCTGTATATTTACTTAGGTAATACATCAACAGAACTGAACCGTAAAACAATGTAACACTTCACACGTACATTTTGATATATATTTATTACCGTAGTGATGTGACAGTATATTAATTAACAAGTTATAACAACAATGCGTTTGTTGACTAAGTTAAAAAGTAAATTAATTATTCGAAATATGATTAAGAAGGGAGAGAGTATTTTATAGAGGTTTAGTGTAGTGCTTATTTATGTATTTATGAGGGATATATATGACGGAATGAAGGCACCAAAAAAACAACACAAAACGTTCTAGGACAGTATGTCATATCGACATAATTTATAAGCTATTTTTATATATACTTTTGAGGAGTATAATTGCTAACACCACAGTTTAGTTTTGCCTATGTAAAGGATATATCATTACAATAGCAATCCAATAATCTTACATAGCTACTAAATCTCCTAATACTACTAGTCGAGGAGTGGGAGCTGCTCTGTTCAGCACGTTCTATGGATCGTACAGACTTAAATTATTCTTAATAAGGCAGAGGACGAGATTTCCTAATTTATAATATTATGAAATGTACTATTATACTTCATTGTACAAATCACGTAAGTACTTACCGGCCAGGCATACCAAACACATTCCTATTTCAAAATTAGAATTCCAAATTCAAAATTGTGGATTTTGAAAATGGAATCACGGCTTTAAAATAATCCACCTCCTTATTTTGAAACAGTGCAATAGCATCGTGTGAGACAGAAATAATAGGCTCGCACACTGGGAGGTATTGAGACATCAGACGGTATTAACTGCCGGGGCCCCGCAATCCGGCCCCGCAACTTGTTAGCGAGCAAAAACGGCTTAAGTGATATAATAAGAATAAAACATCTTCTTGTTAGGCACCACTCCTCTTCTGTCTATTGGATATGTGTAGGAGATTTTTATTTTAACATAACAACATAACATAAACTCACACCTGTATCCCCGAAGGGGTAGGCAGAAGTGCTAGCACCCACATTTCGCCAGTTTATGTTTAGGTCCGTATGTAATAGGTGGCGAGCGTTTTGCCATTAACCGGGCACTTATAAACCTGCGATAAATACACACATAACTTCGAAAAGCATCGAAAAGTCATTGGTGTGTGCCTTGGTAAAACCTGGGATCGAACCTAGTCTCAGCAGTCTATTACCTATACAACTAGGCTACCGCGGCTATTGTTGAAATGTGGATGTTAATTTAATGTGTGTGGGATATAGGCGTGAGTTTATGATATGTTATGTTCTTATTCTCGAAATTGTTTTGTAAATATTAAAATTAAGAAAAAAATCTAATTAAAAAAGTATTTAATAGCACCTGATTAGTCTAAAAACGGACGCAGTTTTTCTAAACACCAGCCAAGGTGACACGATTATCGTAAGATTCCAATCAGCGGAATATTGATTATTAATTATCATCGAATATCAATTAGATTTAAAATGTGTGCAGGTCGCTAATTAGAAGAAAAAAAAGTGTTAAATCTGGTTTTAATGTGTTACCTATAAACTTTATAATTGGTGATAGGTACGTATTTTTAACGATCGAAAACCTTTCGGTAAACATCAGGTGATGTAGTATACCTCGGAGTATATATCTTGGACCCAAAATTAGCTCCAAATGCAATCCATTTTTTGCTAGTCATTTAAGGATAGCAATAGAGTCCTACGGCTGTGGATGAACTCAAATGCATCAATTATTATAGATATCAGAATAATTAGCGTTCGCCAAGACGCCTCTGTAGCAGAAGGACAGATTCGCAAAACCCCGGAATAGCAAAATCCCAGATTAGCAGGACAGATTAGAGACCTCATTTCTTTCTCGATTTGGGTCCAAGATATGTACCCTGAGGCATAATCGGGTTTAAAGGCGGTATGTCGTTAGCACCTACATGCCTACAGATTTTTATTCAAGATATAGGTTGGGTTCGATTTCGCTCATTTGAATAGATAACATGCTTGGACCTACTTAGTTTTCAATAGTTTCAAATGTTTCAGGTGAAATAAAGTTTACTGAAGAAATGATGGTTTGACATCTTACATTTACGAAACATTTTACCGTGACCGTATCAGAAACGAGCCTTATTCTCCGAGCCTATTTCCAACTCAGTTCTGGTCGGCTTTCTAGTCTAACTAGGATACGGCTGAACTTCGATATTTTCCGTGAAGCGACTGCCATCTGACCTACACAATCAAATTGGCGATATCGAAGTACTGTCGGAATTTGGTGTGCTCCAATTACCGGTAACGACTGCCATAGATGTTCGTATGTCAACGGGGACCGACGCACACTGGGGCGTCATATATGGCGGACATACTTAAAACCCAATATTTTAAATGAAGGTATTTTGGTATGATTTTTATTTTATATGGAGGTAGGGTATTCCGACATCTGTTGGTGATATTTGAATCAATGACAAGTTAGCCATCTACCCGATAAAAATATTTAAAGTTGACCTTGTTAGTGAGTTTTGTGCATCTCCGCGATTGATTGAGCGCAATCAACATTTTTTAATAATATATTTATTCTGTTTACATTATAACATTGTTATGTCGGTTATAGATCAAGGTAAGCCCGATATAAAAACTATTTTTATTTAAATAAACATTGAATAAAGTCGGAGATATGACAGGTTTCTGAGGATGAAGTGGTGTTTTATTTTAAGGCTCGATATTTAGAAATTACAGGCCTATCGCTATAACCTCCCTCCTCTCGAAGGTAATGGAGCGTGTTATAAACACACAGCTCCTGAGATACCTTGAAGGTAACGATTTATTGAGCGACCGTCAGTACGGCTTCCGTCATAGTCGCTCAACCGGTGACCTTCTTGTGTATCTCACAAACCGCTGGGCGCAAGCCATCGAGAGTCAGGGTGAGGCACTGGCTGTCAGCCTTGACATAGCGAAGGCCTTCGATCGGGTCTGGCACAGAGGTCTCCTAGCGAAGTTGCCATCGTATGGACTCCCAGAGGGATTATGCGAATGGATTGCCAGCTTTTTGTCCAACAGAAGCATCCAAGCCGTCGTCGATGGCAGTTGCTCGGACCGCATGGACATAAACGCTGGTGTCCCACAAGGCTCCGTCCTGTCCCCGACCCTGTTTCTGCTGCATATCAATGATATGCTGTCTGATGACGCCATTCATTGCTATGCGGACGACAGTACCGGGGACGCATATTACACGGGCCGTGCAAACATCCCTCGCTCTAAGGTGGAGGAAAGTCGCGAACAACTTGTATCTGAAATCGAGACTACTCTCACCAGAGTATCCGATTGGGGACGACTAAACCTGGTCCAATTCAACCCCACCAAGACACAAGTATGTGCATTCACCGCTAAGAAAACCCCATTTATTGTGGCGCCCCAATTCCTGAACACACCGCTCACCATCTCCTCGAGTATCGGGATCCTTGGTGTCGATATCTCCAGCGATGTCCAGTTCCGCAGTCACTTGGAGGACAAGGTTAGGCTGGCATCAAAGAAACTAGGAGTGCTCAACAGGGCGAAGCAGTACTTCACTGCGGAGCAAAGACTCCTTCTTTATAAGGCACAGATTCGGCCCCACATGGAGTACTGCTGTCACCTCTTTGCCGGGGCGCCTGCATGCCAGCTTGACCCCTTTGACTCGGTACAACGGCGGGCGCTGAGGATCGTCGACAATCCCATACTCTCAGGCGGTGTGGAACCGCTGAACATCAGGAAGGATTTCGCCTCACTGTGTGTGTTCTACCGCCTGTATAATGGCCTGTGTTCAGAGGAATTGTTTGACATGATGCCCACATCTACTTTCTATCATCGCACCGCTCGCCATAGGGAGGGAGTTAATCCTTACACACTACGACCGGAATCGGTGCGCACTGTGCGGTATGAAAGGAGTTTCATCCCGCGCACGCTTAAGCTGTGGAATGAGCTCCCTGCCGTGGTTTTCCCAGGCGACTACAATATGGGGTTCTTCAAGAAGGGCATTAGAAGGTTTCTTCAGGGTAGGCAGCGCGTGTGTGACGCCTCTGGTGTTGCAAACGTCCATAGGCCACGGTGACCGCTTTCCATCAGGTGGGCCGTGTGCTTGTCTGCCACCTAAGTGGTATAAAAAAAAAAAAAAACCCGCAACAGGCTTTCACTTTTGACTTCAGATCAATTCAATGAAGGGTTCAAAGTACCTAACTATGAATTTAGATTCAAAAGCCTGTTGCGGGATTTCTAAATATCGAGCCTTAAAATAAAACACCACTTCATCCTCAGAAACCTGTCATATCTCCGACTTTATTCAATGTTTATTTAAATAAAAATAGTTTTTATATCGGGCTTACCTTGATCTATAACCGACATAATAATGTTATAATGTAAACAGAATAAATATATTATTAAAAAATGTTGATTGCGCTCAATCAATCGCGGAGATGCACAAAACTCACTAACAAGGTCAACTTTAAACATTTTTATCGGGTAGATGGCTAACTTTTCATTGATCCAAATATCACCAACAGATGTCGGAATACTCTACCTCCATATAAAATATAAAATCATACCAGAATACCTTCATTTAAAATATTGGGTTTTGGGTATGACCGCCATATATGACGCCCCAATGTGCGACGGCTTAATGTGCTCTCCGAGGCACGACGATACCAATGCAAATGATTGAGAATAAGATTTTCAAATGATTTATTTGCTTTCTTTTAATAATTTTGATAACTAAATACAGTTGTGAAACATTGACATTCATATACCTCTTTATGTGCCTAAACTGAATAAGTACTCATACACGCCAATATTTGCACTGAGTGGGATTCGAAATCCCACACTCCTTGCACAGAAACCCAAGTTGTGAAACCAAAACGTGCTTAAAATGCGCTCTTATACGCGCAATACGCGTTTTTAGGGGTAGTATGGGGGTGCAACAGTGGTGAATGAGCTCAAATCTACCAATCATAATATTACCTATATCAAAATAATCCGCGTGCCAAGACCTCGCTTCTATTGCGACTTGAGTCCAAGATCCGTGCCGATAGGTATTACAGTCGAGTTCATTAACGCCACGCTCCAGAGGCTAGGTACTAGTTAATATTTATTCAAAGTTAACCCTAGAAGAGAATGGAAGAGGTTGCAGTGCAGGAGGCCTTTGCCGATTATTATTATTAACCCTAGAAATAGCCCACACAGACGGATTGACTACCAGTTTGATCAACTGGTTCCCCTGCTGACAGTAACTTAATTCTATTACACTACGCAGTAAACAGAATCTACATTAAAAAAAAGATGGGAAAAATTCGGAGTCAACCCTACAATGCCCGAGCGTCTCGATGGCTCAATCTGACTAAATTATTCAAAAGCCATTAAGGCGAGCGACTAAAAGCCACTAATATCACCGTTTCCGCCACCGCCCGCCGCCACATAATTATCGCTTACACCGACGACTATTTATCTCGCCGGCATTTTTCTAACATTTATTTCTTAAAGTACTGTTGTTTTTTTTCTATGGATAGATGTGGGTGTTTATAGGGTTGGTTTACATGGGTTTAAGCTTTTAAAAATTAGCTTGCCTATAAATACCCTTATGGAATTATGTACTACGAAACTAGGTAGGCAAAAACAACTTGACAATCAGTCGCGACAAGTAATTATACTTGTGTGGATTGTACGAGTATACTAGGGTTCTATAAAATGTAAATATTGTTTTAGAGTCATTCTCAATTGCATCTGAGCACTTTCACCCCGGAGCCCTGGTCTTGGATCAGCCAGGGCGTGTGGGATATACAAGAGGCTACCAGGACCTCACCCTCGGCCTGAAACAGTCGTGCTATTTTGGTCGGTTCGAGTCCGATATTGCCACTTGCGCTGAATTCGACGAGAGCGTATCCGTGATTTTCACCCGGGAAAAAAAGGGGATCTGCTTTGAAGACCTTTGATTTGGCATACCTACACAGCTTTTGTGGAAGCCACCCTCTCTCTTCATCTTAGAAAACCTACTTAAGAGCACGAAATATAAAATACCGTATAGGGTACATGTTGAAATGTACCATGTAAGCTTACATTGTATTTTCTATTAAAAAGCGCTAACAGTTTTAGTAAAACATGTCAAAACTCTTCCGTTGTGACAACGTGCGCTGCGCGTGAGTGGCGCCCGCACTCAAGTCGCTATTCGCTATGCAGTGTTTTATTTTTTTTAGGAATCAGATTGACACCATTCACTGCACATGATATAACCAATGACGTCGGTCTAACGTACCGGCATACCTAGATATTAAGAAGTCAGATTTGTTTTAGGACTATTAATTTAAAAGAAAGAGAAGATGAAGTAAATGAGAGTGAATGCACTAGTATGAACTGCTGACTTTTCTAATCACCTGCGAATATAATTAATATACAGATATTTATGGTATTATATGGTATTATATTTATGGCTTTATAGACGAAGAAAATATATAATCACACCTGTATAACTATAAAAAATTGGGATAGCAATAAGTAAGCCTTATTTCGCAAGCTGGCACATGACGTTAATTGTGCTTATTTTGTCACTTTAGTTATGTATTTTAATAAATAATGAGCGCTGAATATGAAAATTGTGCTGCTTATATTATTTCTCCTCTCACCATAAACAAATTTAGAACTTTGCTACAACAAAACAAAAACCTCAACATCTTAAAACAAATCTTAATCCATCGCGTCTAAACCTGTCAACACCTCATCAGTAGTCGTTAAACAACCAATAAATTATTTTGTGACGTTAAAACAAAACAACGTCGGCAGTTGTAAGGTTAAAATAAAACTACATTCGATTATGAGCCGAAAGTGACGTCTGACAGCAACTTGTGACAGTTGATGGGACTACTGTCATGGCGGCGACGGCGATTTATGACAGCTACTTGTTTTAAAGCGCGAATTTTTACTCTGTTGATGGATTTGAAATGACTGTAGTGCAAAGATGTACATGCACATATTTATACATACAAACACATATAAATAAATTTAATGATCGGACTGTTGCGTATGGGCATGTATGGAATTACCTAACATTTTATCCGTAATTCGTATGTACTGTATGTTTTTATACACCCGTACTCTAGGTGGGTTCTAGGTCTAATATACCTACCTATATTTACTGTACCGAACTAAGAACTTGTTTAGCGGATATACCCGTTAAACATGAAATTGTAGCTGTCAGACTTCAACATAAGAAAATCTAAAACTCTGAACTATCCAAAAGGACCACCTAATTCTGGTATAGGTAAAGACAGCTCTGCTTACAAAAAGGCACGTTATGTTTCTACATATACCTATGCCCAAAAATTCATCAACTCATTAAGTATTTAGTCGAAGACTAGAACATAACCTAGATGTGTAAATACCAAAAAAAAATGATATTTTTGTACAACATAAACTCCAAATATCCTACTTTCAATTGGTGTTCATACAATTGAGTTTATCATTATGTCCTTGTGACATGTGTCCCGACGACTAAAAGTAAAGTAAAGGTATGAGTCCTTTCAAGCCGATGCAAATTAAAAAATAATTTTGTGCAACACAGGCCATAAAAATTCCCTCATTCCCACGGAAAATGACATTTCACAAAATATAAAATTTGTTAATTTATATCGTACTAAGTAATTACAGCTGCTTTAAAATTTCAAAAAAAGAATAATACCGACGCCATACTCATATTAATATCCGACTTCCACTTTATTAAGAACCAATTTGCAATTTGCCAAAACCAATCACAATAATTTTTACTTTTAATTATAGCTCCCGTCAAACGAGAAAAGGAAACGGAAAGAAAAAAATTGAAATGCCAAATAACAACTTCGTCTCACAAAACAAAAGTAAAAGAATTTGATCCTAATGTGGTTAAGGATAGAGTATAAAACAGAGTAGACAGTTGAAATCGATGGAATACGATAAGTTGGTCATAAACAATAACTTCATTTGTCAGACAACTATATTTGAACCCCCACTACGTCCCCGCCCACCTATTATGTGAACACAAAATAAAATTCCACTGTTTTTTCTACACATCTTAATTATCATAAAAATATCATACGGTCCGGCAGATCTTGGTTGCCGTTGTCCATTTTTTATTAAAAGACAAATCTTTTTTTAATAGATACCTTGGTAGCCCGATTTATATCGATAACGAGTTCCAATGATTTACATTTATTGTTTAAAACGAAATAAAATTAGGTTCGTAACTGCCTCGAACTTCTAAAATTACGACGAGTTTGTTTATTTATCTAGTGTTAAATCTATAGATTTACGATTTTTATACATAGAATTTATATTTATTATACAACTTCAAAAAGTTTGCCATATCAGCTTAAATAATAGTATTTTTCTCTTAAAATTTAAAAATAAAAAGCTTCCCGCTCACTCTAATTAGACCATAGACAAAGACATATTAAAAAAGAAAAGAACTATTTATGTTTTTAAAGTTGAAGCCCGAAGCTAATTGCTAAAAACCAATTATAAAATCATGCAATACAATGCATTAAGTATACAGACGTTATACTGAAAATCTACCTCAATCATTGTGATTGAAGGCTCTATAAATTTAATATTGTATTTGTTCTACACCTATTAAAGATAGTAGACATAATTCAAAAGATAACTTTAAAAAAAAAGTTAAATTCAAAACCCATTCGCTGAATCGCAATCGCAAAATCGAAATAAAAAGTCCGTTTTATTAGTTTATGATGAATAGTCATGATTGGTTTCATGACTGGCTATATTTAAAGACTGAATCATCTTCAAAATAAATAAAATTATCCTTCCAAACATTGCCATGTAAAAATATCATGATCACCACCAATTGGACAACTCAATCTTATCAAGCCGACACTTAAAACCCCATTATATGAACGATAAAACTCACCACGGTCTGTTGTGTGTTTATTGTTAATACTGAAACGAAAATCAAACCAGCTATCCACCAAATTGACCGTAAAACTACCTTTTTAATGTACCTTTTTGTATTCATGGCACAATTAAAATTTTCGCGGCATAACCGTTTTGTTTCGATCTGTTTACTTCAATTCGTTTTTGACGTGACAACGTCTTATAAATTGGCTTGCCGGGTGACACTTCAAGAAACTGCGTTACGCTCCGCTCACGTTATGCGCTCACAATGAGAGCGAGTGAGAGGCACGCGTCCCTTCCACTCGGGCATGGTTAGCCCGCCTAAGAGCGAGAGAGACAGACATAAAAAGTGAAAGGCACGCGTCCCTTCCACTCGAGCACAGTTAGCCCGCCTAAGAGCGAGAGAGACAGAGCGAGAGAGTCACATTAAAATTATTTTACCACTCAAAGTCGTTGTCACGTAAAACTTTCGCCCGTATACCGACTTTACAGGCAACCAATTTTTTAAATTATCGATATTATGGGCGGCAAAAGTGAAAACTGTATTCAATTAAATAGTGTATAGTTCCCGGCATGTATCTTGGCACTCACTGATTAGTTTGATTTATTCTCTGAATGGTGGATTTGCCTGCGCCGTCGTAGCACCCGGTGCAACTCTCAAAAGACATCCAAAAAAGCATGATGCTCTGAAAAAGTATTTTTTGTGCAGTTTTCTTTCGAGTTAAAATTCATTCCGGTATCAATAAATTAGCCTTTTGCAGTCTTCTGCTGGACATGAGCATCTCCCAATGTGCGCCATCCTCCCAAACCTCCGCCTTCCGCATTCAGTCTGCCCCAGCAGTAGCCTTTAACTTTACCCAAAACAGAATAATCTGAAATCTGATTGTGGTAATGCTGAATATTGGTAATCAGATATTTATTCCCAAAAACATTAGTGTTATCAAAAGCAATATATCGAATTCCAAAAAGACCGAAATTAATGCCAATTTTAAGGGTTTAAGACGTTGAGTTCTAATTACTTCTAATATGCATATTTTGTCCCATTATCAGAGCAGCATTAAGATTTAAATTAAAATTGTATTAGGTATATTTTGGATGTTACATACTGTATATAAAGTTATTCAATCAATACCTACGACAACTCGATAATTAAGAAATTTTTTGATTTTGATTTTAGAGTTTCTGTACAATACAGCCTTGGCCCATCAGTTGCCGAGGGTGAGCCTCTGGCATATTCCTCACTCCCCGACTGATCTAGGGCCAGCGAAGGTCCAATTATGGGATAACGGTGTCCACATCGATCCTCAAATATAGAGGAGCACACATCACGCTGCCGCCGAAGAAAGATCTTCATACAGATACAAATTATTTTATATACATAATTGGTTCATTTTATAACTCAGTGGGCGACGTTCAGAAAGCTGCTAACCTCATTTGTGATTATATTTCGTCCAAACTGACCCGCGTTACTTCGTCTGCGTCTCATAAGATCATCATCATATAGACGTATTTTTCTGATTGCCCCGAAGACAAGGTGAACTCGGAGCTTGTTTCCCTGCTTCTCCTTCTCCACTTCTCACGATCTTGGGCTTCCATGGTAATGAAACCAAGCCGTCAGCGTCTCAAAAGATGTCCCCCATTTAAGCATTTTTGCTCCGCGCGTGCCGGTCCTTGCATGATATTTATATTCCTCTTGAATCGCTCTATCTATTTGAAAAAACCATATCAAAGTCTGTTGCGCAGTTTTAATGATTTAAACATGCACTGGGTCATACAGACAGCGAGCACTCCGTCTAATCCGAAAGGTGTAGTAAGAGGCAACTAACTACGACAAGAAAATCTCAAAATAATACCCTGTAGGTACTAACCCGTCCGGCTAGCTAGGAAACATCAGACCAAGGCCTGCCAACTTGAGGAGAGCCCTATGTCCAGGAGTGGACTGCGATAGGCTAATTGATTGATATTACTTCTATTAGATATCACGTCACAATTAGCTTGACGGTTTAGATACTGCGATAAGTAGGTAAATGTACTGGTTTTCTTGCGCTCCTCGGCTGACGGTCTGACAATTTGTATTTAGATTCGAGATTGCCGTTTTAAATGAGGAAATATTGTGGTGATTATTGTAATTAATAGAATCGATTGTTTTAGATTAAAATTGAAAAGAGTATGCTGAAATAATTTCGGTACTGAATAAGTACAGTTGACAAAGAAGATTAAATTTGCGGCATACTTCCTTGCTTCTTGTTAAAATGTCTTCTGAAGCAGAGTCGCTGTAATTTTGATTTGATTAAGAAAATCCACCAGAGTCACGTAAGCCACGCTTATGAATTTATCTCCGTGTGTCTGTCCCCTACGAGAGCAGTGCGCTTAGCACGAAATACTATCAAATTCATAATGTCAATGTATCAAAAGACGGAGCTGTACGATAGGCAGCCTACCCACTGTGAACATGTGCGTAATTGAATCTCGCCAATCGCAATGCTCCGTTCTGACGATACCTTTACATTACGAATTCGATCGTTTTCCGTGCTAAAAGCACAGGTAGACGATCAAACGTGGGGTGGATTTTAGGAGTTATAACAACACTACCCTAACGCATATAAATTACTCTGCCACGGGTACTTGACAAGTACTACTTTACTAACAAGTACCTACCGAATTTAGTGATATAATTAAAAATATATAATCTTTAAGTTCGTAATAAAACTTTCAATTTACCTCCACTCACCGGTTTTTGAACGAAACAAGATCTCGTAAGAAAGATTAACAGCTGTTGCCTACGGCTCTGTTCGTGTGAAATGCTAATAAGTACTTTCCAATCAACAGGAACTTTTTTTCAGGATACAAAGTAGGAGTTATTTAACCTCCCGTTATCATCAAGAAACTAGTTGGATACTTGTCTGATAAAACATGTGGAAGACTTGTCAAAATACAATTACTTATTTTAGGTATACTTACTGTATCAGTATCATCACTACATAGTATAAAATAAAGTCCCGTTCTCTGTCCCTATGTTTCATTGTATGCTTAAATCTTTAAAATAACGCAACGGATTTTGATGCGGTTTGTTTTAATAGATAGAATGGTTAAAGAGGAAGATTTATATGTATATAATATCATGCTACGACCAACAGGTGCGGAGCAGGAATGAAAAATGTTGCAAAAACGGGGTGACGCAGACGAAGTTGCGCGGGTCACCTAGTACACTTATAAAAGAAGAATACAAGGTCTATCTATTTTGTATTCTTGGACTTGGACACGATAGTTTCAGTAGCGGAACCGATGTCGCCAAATTCACACATACAACCATTAATAATACTGTGCATTACTAGTAAATAATTGTTTTGATTGCAATTTCCATACTACCTTTAATGCCATATTAGCTCGAATCATACGTAAAACAAAAACACACTTAGACCCTTTTTAAGGTAGTGGTAACTATATTATCGTAATTTTTTTACAACCGTTCAAAATAGCGATTACTTTGCTATAGATAAGAAAAGTGTTTATAGCGTTTCATACTTTGAATCGAACAAACTTGAAGATTTACGAAAAAGTTTAGACGTATTCGTACAAATTATTGATTTTATCCTTCGTTTTGTAAATACGCGTGCACCGACTACATCACACTTCTACTAGTTTTTTGTTTTCCATGATTTGAACCATATCAAACGGTACAAAACATCTACACAATCTAACAAATCATTGGAACAGCTCCAATACAACTATAAGTACTATTTCCGTCCCAAAAGCAACTTTAACAAGTCAATCACATCTAAATGACAACTACCGTTCTACCAATTTGCGTACCGGTGCAAATTAGCCAAGATTGTGCCCACTATCTCAATCCAAACACATTAAAATTCAACTGGCGAGTACAAGCCGATTAATTAAGCCGATAAAGCCGGTGTCGTATCGTCTTGCTACCGTCCTTACATTGGCACAAAAGAGCCGAAACGGGTCCTTTTTCACTTAACGATCTCTACATGGGGCTACCAAAAAACACTGCTAAAAAAATTGACTTTTACCTGATATGGGAATTTTATAGAGTTGTTGTTACCGTTTTTGTACTTTACTATACTTTGGTCGTCAAATTGACTGTACTCCGTCTGATGGTAAGCAGAGGTGTAATCCAAAACATGGTGGCTGCCGTTACAGGTGCTGTCCCTGTAACGGCGGGCCCCACCCTGGCGGCCCCGACTATTGTTTTTACACGTCCCGCTTAAAGGATCCGACTAGACTGTAGGATAAAGGAAACAAGTGTGCTGGCAGAAAATTCCAGGACTTAATGGTGCAATATAGAAAAAAGTCGCCGAACCGCTTAGTTTGTATACTTATTATATAGTAAAATAATGTTTTTAGGGGTAGATCAATCAAAAATAACTATTTTTGATTGATCTACACCTAATAAACATTAAAAAACATTTTTAATTATTTGCTAAATACAGCCTAATTCAGTTACTGACGAAGATTTAATCGTGTCGTAAATGTCAAAAGTTTTTACGAGCTGATTAGATCTAATTTGCTGCAAAAGCTATGGGTACAGGTGAAAAATTCTGAATTAACACAAATTACCTATTTACATATTTATATTAAGATGTTAAAGTGTATTACTTCTTATTTTAATGAAATAAATTACGTGTGTACTGATAAGAGGAATAAAAATCAATACTTTTGATCTTCTTTACTTTACGCACATATGTTTCCGTTCTCCTACTATTTCTAATTTATGTACATAAAAGAATTAGTTACTTTTTAACGCTCCACTTGAAGGGTCATTAAAAGGTAGGTAAGTACGAAACGAAGAGCCAGTGAAATTATAAAGACCATCGCATCTGGAATCTATGCTTTCACTCAAACTTATTATAACACAAAAAAAAAACAGAATAAAAATCAAAATGTCTTATAAGTAAAAAATATGATTTTGTTTTTCGTCGTTCCGTCCCCGCCGGACCACCAGTACTCGTAATTGTTACTCAAGCTTGTTTAAACTGGTTGGTGGATATGACT
The DNA here is from genome assembly GCA_963691645.1 of Pelosia muscerda. Classification (NCBI taxonomy): domain Eukaryota; kingdom Metazoa; phylum Arthropoda; class Insecta; order Lepidoptera; family Erebidae; genus Pelosia; species Pelosia muscerda. The sequence goes on from OY829121.1 coordinate 7,113,277, forward strand.
AGTATTTTGCCCCATTAATGTATGACTAAAACATAGGCTACTTTGTATCCCTGGACTAAGTGGAGGAATGCGGGAATGTGATAAGATATCCACATGGTCAGGAGCCGCTAGCTTGTCTACAATAAAAAAATAAAAATAGGTGGTATTAACCCCTCTACACACTTCCCAACGTGAACTATTTCACGCTACATCCACAGAGGTCTATATTTTGTAAAAGATAAAACTGACCAAAATCACAAGGACATAAAGTGGGTTTTTTACCCACACCGTTTGTCCCATGAGTGTCCCATGGCCTGTCCTCACCTGCTAAGGGACATTATTTATAGTTTTAGTAAAAAAAATGAATCGGAACACTTCTTTTCTTTCCGTAATAATCGATTTTATTCGTTGCGATATATAATTAGCGTGAGATATGAGTTTCTGAAGTCGTTTGCTGTGCTTTTTCTCAGATATTTTTTAACTTTTTGTTGCCCTTTGAGATGTTAGCTTATCCGATGTTAGATTAGATTTATCATCAACACAAAACTACGGTAATTTGGTGGTGAGTGTTCTGATGAGCTCTTCCAACTGGTCCCACCCTCTCCCTTACTACACAGGACAACGCGTGCAGGTCTTAGATGTCATTCACGAACGGTAAAAACAATTCCATCAAGAACCGAACGGTTCGGCGACTCTAATCTATGTGATAATCTACTATATAAAAATAAGTCGGGTTTTCCTTCCTGACGCTATAACTCCAGAACGTACAAACCGATTTCCACGGTTTTGCATTCGTTGGAAAGGTTGGAAACGGGCTGCGAAAAATTTCAACAGAAAAGCGGGAAAATCATTTTTAGTTTGATAGTTAATTATATATTAGGTAATTCTTGTGACTTAGATATTTGTCTAAACGGTCACACATCCTACCTATACCTATATTTCATACATACATACGCTCACGCCTATTTCCTTCTAGGATAGGCAGAGATAACAACCCGCCATTTTGCCCTATCCTTCACAAGCTTAATCCACTATCTTTTCTCCTTTCATGTAGGCCCGCCGGTTACTAACACTTCTGACCGCTGTTATTTTTCAGAATTTTATTTTATTTTATATGTTTACCATGTTTGTTGATTTCTTCGCGTAACCGATATTATACATCTATGTATCATATGTAACACGATATACACCGTGATTATGGCGCTTGCAACAGCGCCGAAATATCGGTTACGCGAAGAAATCAACAAACATGGTAAATATCCCGATCGATTTAATTGTGAATTCGTAAATGACCATGTCAATCTAAAATCATACATTATTTTATATGTATTCCTCTTTCTATCAATCAGGCTTATGCCACATACATATACTGCGCAACGACCTCATCTTTACTTCATTCTATAAGTACTTTCATGTTTCTTTTCCCATACCCAACTTTCACTCCATACATTAAGGTACAACCGAGAGTATATGTTTGCATATGTAATATCGAAGAGAATATAATCAGTAATGTAGGTATGTATTTATTACAATTAAAAATGAGTCGTGAAATGAGTTCTAAACGCATAACTCGAAGACGGCTGGACCAATTCGAGTAGATTTTTTTGTTATATCTTCCTTGAATTCTAAAAAAGAATTTTATGGAGCAGCGGGAACGGGATCAGAAATCCACAAGAGTGGAACCGCTGGCAACAGCTAGTACAATATATATCCGCTTTCTACAATGGTAGATATATATTTTGGGTATAAATAAAGTGGGATGTCCTAGAATATTTGTTATAATATACTACAACAAGACCAAATTATATATAATTAAATTATAGACAAAATATTCTAGAACATTTATTTATTCTTTATTGAAAATGCATAATTAATAACTCACTTTTTATTCAATAAATCCCACTTACAAGACTATGAACGACAATATTTCATACTAATTCCAAACGGTCGTACCGACGCTGAAAAAAAAAAGTAAAAAACGATAGCACACCAAACTCCTGCGCACATTAAGTTGACCCGCTGACAAAACATGATTAATAGCGTCCAATAGAAATACTCACATAAAAATCATCGAAATTATTAATTTTAAAAACATCTACTTCTTTTGTGATGAAAAAAATGAAGAATGCGTCTCGAAACGAAGGTTTTTTGAGTGTTTGGTGAATGAACTTGTGAGGTTCGTGTCAATGGGAAGGCAATGGTGTAGAAATTATATTGTTCTCCTGGGAAAGTGTAGATATATATGGGAATGCCTGTTAGTTCATTGATATAGAGTTAACAGGTGTTGACTTGGTCCCTGAAGGTGTTAGTAGGCTCTATAGACGCAATTGGGGCCCACATCTACTTCACATGCGTGTCCTTGCAATCGGGGTTCAAAGTTCGGAAGGTAGTTACTTTCGTAAGTACAAATAAAAAATATGACTGACGAAATTAATTGAAATGTGATACCTATGTATATTTTTGGAATACAATTAATCAATTAACCTATTGCAGGCCGCAGCTGGACCACATTTGAGGAACAAATCAGTGGCATGCAGGCTTTGCCAGACATTTGCTAACCCCGTAGCCTGGTGGTTTCCGATGGAGAAGTACAAGTGTGTTATTACTAAGGTATAACAATAAGTTCCACCAAGTGTCATCAATCAACAGTATAAATAATCAACACTACCTCCTTATTTTCTACTATCTAACTCTTTATCACTTTCATGTCTCGTACCATGTTTCTGCTCCTTTGACTTCATATGCGACAAATAAATAGTCCACACAAAACTAGCAGCACTAACAAACACAATTCTATTCTTAGGCGAAATAAAATAAAAGTTTAAAGTCTGCGCAGTTGGCCAAAAAACCACCCCGATCTTGTAAGTTGGCCAGAATTTTTCTCTTACTTCATTCACGCAGGTTGGCAAATCCTTCCTTTCTAACAGACTCATGCCGAAGAAAAAATACGCCATAGCAAGTGGGGAATAGGAAATTTGTTCGATAGCAGCCCGCTTGACTGCAGTCATTAAATTCTTCCTCTTGAAGAATCGACTTGTGTACTTCATCCAACCGTAATAGACAGGGGACATGAAAAAAGCACCAAAGAATCCGAATCGGAAAGCTCTTGGCCAATTTGCTGATTCAATAGGTGTTCGATTTTCTAAGTATTCCTGTATTATGCTGCAAGCTGGCCATATTATGGCGTAGGATATCATACCTCGAAGAACAGGGAACTGTTCTGGAAGGCTGCGTAGTTTTGTCAAATTGGCGCCATTCATCATTTTATTTTTAATGCACTTAACTTCCTAACGAATATGCTTATACCATTGTCTTTATTCGTAAGAAAAATATTACAGCCCAATATGTTTCTTCTTGTTAAAATGGCTTCTTTTGCAAGCAGATATGTGTAGTCCAATATTATTGTCGGATAAATTGATAATTATAAAATTAACATATTGACAGTAATCTTGATTCAACACCACAGATAATCAAATTCCCGATGAAGTTTCACTTTTATAATCTTTCCACTCATTTAGTCTCTGGATAAAATGCTTCAAATAATTTTAAACCTCAAAAACTGATCACAAATATAATATATATAAAGATCAAAGGACTTGATTACCTACAGGTTGATGAGAAAAAAGGTGTTTGAAAGGTCTACTCTTCACAGAAGTACTACTGGTTATATGAAAGAACTAGGTGACACGCGCAACTTCGTCTGCGTCACCCCGTTTTTGCAACATTTTTCATTCCTGGTCCGCACATGTTGGTCGTAGCATAATGCTATATACAGGTGACAATGATGACTATATTATAAACAAACAATGACACATACACAAACATGCACACATACATAATATAATACGGTTAAAACAAATATTATGTACATATAAACCTTGCTCTTTAACCATTCTATCTATTAAAAAAACAGCATCAAAGCCCGTTGAGTAGTTTAAAAGATTTAAGCGTACAAACTCACATACGGACAGAGAACGCGACTTTGTTTTATACTTGACTAGCTGACCCGCGCGACTTCGTCTGCGTCACCCCGTTTTTGCAACATTTTTCATTCCTGCTCCGCACCTGTTAGTCGTAGCATGATGGTATATACATATAAACCTTCCTCTTTAACCATTCTATCTATTGAAACAAACCGCATCAAAATCCGTTGCGTAGTTCTAAAGATTTAAGCATACAAAGGGACAAGAAAAATATTGACAGAAAACGCGACTTTATTTTATACTATGTAGTGATGATGAAGTGATAATACAGTAAAGAAAACTTGTTCAGATAAGTGTAGAAAACTAGTGGGTGTATGAGGCCTATTTGGGAGCCCCACCAAGATCCAATCAGAATTGTATAAAGACCAATCTCATGTACTAACCATGCCTTCTGATTAACGGAATAGGTTCCAAGGCTACCAGGCGTAACCTCTTAATAAATGTCCAAATGTAAATTTAAAACCACACAAAGAAAATAACTGAATTAGACAAAAATCTCAGCTCGAGAATAACGTGATTATTTGTTGAACGCAAAACCATGACGGGGTAATTACCCATTAAGTTATCTAACTAAGCAATCGGGGGCCCACCCACCGAGGCTGCACTTAGAACAATCGAATACATTCGATTATTAGCTATTCGATTATTTAGCTCGAGTGATTCGATTCGGCGATCGTCTTTGAGATAGGAGAAATGACGAGGCGAAAAGTACGCGCGTGCGGTTCTCGTACAGATTACCTAGCCAATTAATTACTAATTATTTATCTTTTTTTAGGACACGTAAATTTGACTTCACCTCGTCTGATGGTAAGCTGAACTGGAAGGACCTGGAACTGACCCGGGATCGTAAAGGAAACATGTGAGGTGGTAAAAAATTCCAAGACTTACTGATGCCGCAAAGTATTCTGAAAGAGAAACAAAGAAGAAAATCTCTGGGCCATAGGTCAAAGGGAGCCTACCAAGATCTCCGGGGCCCAGCCAAATGGTTAGTACACCTACTGATTAAGGCATTGTCCCATTGTCCTTAAAAAATAAAAACCGTATCGAAATCCGTTCAGTAATTTTTGCGGCCATCGCCGACAAACAAACTTTTTATAATTATATAGTTAATAGTATAGATAGACTAGCTGTGTTTGATACGCCGTTTCGCCTACCTACGAACAGAATTAGCGTATCATACGTAGTTGCATTTTATTAGGGCACTGCCTAACTGTCTTAATAGAGAAGCGCAAAGCCTAACGGCAAAGCCGACGAACCAATCAAGAACAAACAACTACAAGCCTCTGGTGCTGGACATAACTGTGACATAAGCCTCTCCCAATGTTGGAAGGCATTGGCCTACAGTAGCACTAGCATGAACTCCTATCGAATTCGTAATGTAAAGGTTTCGAGAGAACGGAGTATTGTGATTGGCAGTCTGCCTCTTGTGAACCTGTGTGCGTGTGTAGCCCGCCAATCGCAATGCTCCGTTCTGTTACCTTTACATTACGAATTCAATAGTATTTCGTGCTAAGGCTACTGTTTCCACACTGGCCAGACGGGTTGTACAGGGTTTTATTTCAACTTTTCTCTCAGTGATTTCGGCTATGACTAGTCTTTTTTTTTAAATACAAATATAAATCATCTAGGGCAATCTACACAACGTCACCTGGACCCATGGTAAGCATAGTTTAACTAGCTTGTGTTACGAGTTCTAGAATGCGGATAAACATTCATAGATTTTTTTTTTTGTAAATACATACATATTATACATAGAAACACCCAGACCAATGCAGATATTCATATTCAAGCACAAAAATATTTGCACTGAGCGGGAATCGAACCCGCGCCTCCTGCGTAGCAGTTGCGTTCACTACCGCTACGCCACGGAGGTCGTCAAGCATAGCAGTCTGGTGTTCCACACGTCCATAGGACATAGTTCCAGTTTATATTGGATAGAACATGTTCTCCTTTGCCATACATGCACACACTTGTCATCCTTTGCATCAAACCAAAATATAATCTGTGGTTTAGCTAGTATATTATTGGTATTATCTTGGGACTTCCCCTTCCACAAAAGCCCAACGGAAGCGGATACCAATATGAATGCTTATGTCTTCACTTAAAGATTATGGTAAGGAGTCCAACAGGTGCTTTTATAATTTACTTTTTTACTTTCACTTATTATTTATCAAAGGTTACCTAATCTATTTATCAAAACTGTTTTCATAAACGTACTATCACTATTATTGACCACAGCTAGCTACCTGATGTGTCATTCAATTGATAATAAGTTAAAATTATATTGATAATTAAAATTAATTACAAAAATAAAGTGGAATTATTTGATAGTAAACATTAATTACTATAAGATAATAGAATGGTTCAAATGTATAAGTAAGTGTACACGTAAATGTACTTAGGTACAGATCTATTTACATAAATTATAAGGTAAGGTGGTCCCACACGCCCTCATATTAATTTCATTCTAGTAGGACACGATTATTGTAGTTTCTACATCACTACATAGTATAAAACAAAGTCGCTTTCTCTGTCCCTATGTATGCTTGAATCTTTAAAACTACGCAACGGATTTTGATGCGGGTTTTTTTTAATAAATAGAGTGATTAAAGAGGAAGGTTTATATGTATATAACATAATGTTACAACCAACTGGTGTGGGGCAGGAGTAAAAAATGTTGCAACAACGGGGTGACGCAGACGAAGTTGCGCGGGTCAGCTACTTCTATACTAATATTATAAAGAGGAAAGATTTGTACCTATTTTTGTGTGTTTGTATGTTTGCAATGAATAGGCTCAAAAAGTACTGGGCCGATTTAAACAATTCTTTCACCTCTAAAAATCTAGGAGTAACATAGGCTATATATCATCACGCTACCATACAAGGGAGCGGAGTAATAATCATAAATCTCAATTGATCCGGTAAATTTCTATACATTGGTGCTAATATCGCTAACAATTTCCGTTGTCATGACAGCAAGGAAAAGTAGTATAGAGAGGCAAGTAGTGAATCGAGTAGAGTCGTACAACGCGATAATCGACATCCACGCGGGCGGAGCCGCGGGCAACAGCTAGTATTTTATAAAGAAGGCATGATGTTTTAGTACAAACAAAATTATCTAATGTGTCTATAGGGATATAATAGGCCTTCGTCCCGGGTCATTTAAGCGAGGCGTGAAAAAGTATCAGATGAGGCCGTCAAGCTGAACGCCACCATTGAAACATTGTACGTGTTTGTAATGGTTACTCTCTTTATTGAGACTTTGCTTTCAAATTACCATCAGGCGAGGTGAAGTCAAATTGAAGAGTTCTGTTTAAAAAAGACCAAAATGCGCTCTGCACGCGCAGTACTTTCTATTTATAAAGTAGACGAATATGTTAAAGATAAAGATGCATGGTCATCCTAATCTCTTAGGTACTCTTGCATTTATTTATTAAAAAATAAAAAAGATAACGATAATCCACCTGAGGTTAACTGGTGGTCTCTTCTCAGTAGATCTAACTACCGAACCAGCGAAAGAATCATTTTAAAATATTTTATTTACTTTACTTTATAACATTTTTTACAAATAAAAGTGTAAAATTTTGGAATTCATTATGTCCTCTTTGTGTGCCTAAACCACCTAAACTGAATAAATTAAATTGATTCTTTAATTCGGTGGAATTTGTAATTTATACTAGATAGAGTTAAGACTATCTAATTATATAAGGCTTATTAAATAATTTATCACGAGTATACAGGAGCAATACCTACCTATGCAATGAATAATATTACCTGTAAGTATATGAATAGTTGTTATTATTTTTCAATGAAACTTCTTCTAATACTTCTGCGCCATCTATAATTTCAATATTGAACGACTAAACTTAAAGCGCCATCTATTATTTTTTGTGTGAACCGCGTACAAAGAACCACTACACGTTGTCTAAACGGGCAACTGTTTATGTAATGATGCCAACAGATGTCGACGCCATATTTAAATTTCCACAAGTAAAATGAACAAAATGCAAAATGATCCCACATTTACTAAATACTAATAATCATCTATCTAGATAATCTTTCGAATGAGACAACACGTATAGACAGACGTATATAAGAAAGATATCACCTGCCTACGATGGTTTTTAGTACTTCTAATATTACACATCAGTCTGCCGCCGCCGACCAAACAAGAATCAAACGATAATGCAACAGAATTATTTGAGAGATAGTGGAAATAGTCCACTGGACTTGATAAACATAGAAGTAAGTAGGTACTTAGATATTACTAGTTCTACAGCAGAATCGCCGCAATTTCGCCAATGTCTAGTAAATAATAAAATTAATAAAATAATTAATCGTGACCACGGCAGCCTAGTGGTAGTGGTAATGGACTCGGGTTCGATCCCAGGTTTTACCATGGCGCACACCAATGATTTTCGATGCTTTTATTTATCGATGTATTTATCGCAGGTTTATAAGTGCCCGGTTAATGGCAATAGACACGCCACCTATTACATTGGGACCTAAACATAAGCTGGTGAAATGTGGGTGCTAGCACCCCTTTGGGGATATAGCAGTGAGTTTATGTTAGGTTTATATTAACGTCAAGTTTTTCAAGAAATTCTCTCAGAGCCGCGTAAGTTTATTTCCATGTCCGCCTTCCTATCGACCATCCCGTACGAGGTCGATCAGGACTTATGATTGGATTTTGGGAGGCCTTCAATAATAAATTCAGACACAGTACAAGGAGATGACATCTGACATAAAACTATGAAAGAGAATGACATGAAAAATGCGTATAAAGTAAAATAGAAATCTTTACCATTCTACTGAACTACGTGGTATCTTCCTTTATTGATTTCATATGTGCTAAATACGTTGTCCAAATAAAACTAATAACAGTAATAAATATAACTCTCTGCGTTTTAGGCACAAAATAGTAATTCAGAGTCTGCGCGGACATCCAATACACTATTCCAGCTTCATACGTAGGCCAAAACTTTACTTTTACTTCCTCGATACTATCATTTACACTATTACCTTCCAGAAGACTCATACCGAAGAAAAAGTACGTAAGAGCCACCGGACCATACGAAATCTGTTCAATCGATGCTCTTAAGATGGCTGTTCTAAAATTATTTTTCTTGAAAAAACTGTGGGATATTTCCACCCAAGTGTATACTATTGGAGACATAAAAAAACATCCAAAAATGCTGTACCGTAATGCTCTGTGCCAGTCAGCATCCTTTATAGGCGTACCGTTTTCGAGATATTCTTGTGTGATGGAACTTAATGGCCAAATAATCGCATAAGCTAACATTCCACGGATAAAATTATACATAATTTATGCAGGTACAACACAATTGATAATATTTACGCATTATTATCGTAGACTTTCTGCTCTGTGTAAGGTTTAACTTCATTTTGAACAGTGTACCCGAATAATAATTTCATTTATTATAACGAACTCTTCTTCTTTCTTCTTAAAATGGCTTCTGTAGTAGACTCGCTGCAGCTTGTTAATCTCCAGTAAATAAAGTAAACGTAATATAAAATAAATGGTGAGACGCCAATATGTCAAGTTATGTGTCAAGTTTTGTCGATGCCGGTACTTACAGCTTGTCATAAACATAGTCATAAATAATAAACTGTCAATATAACTAGCGAAGAAGGTTATACGTAAGTAGTCTATTTAAACTTAGATGATGTTACACTATATTCAATTATATTATAAATATAAATATACTACATCATATCTACATTACTTTCAGTTTCTCTAAAGACGAATAAAGACTTATATTAATATTTTATTATAGTCTTCCATTCTCAGTAAACGTATTAACAAAGGAGGAACGGCTATTGTAGAGGTTTTACGTTACTTGTTTATGTATTTGTGTAGTAGTTGTCTGTGCATAATATGGAACACAGCACCATGAAGATATTCGTTTTTGTACATATAATTTATAGTTCTGTGTTATTTTTTATGTATATAAAAATAAATAAAAAGTGTTACTACTGAAGACTATTTACATTCAATTTGCTTTCGTTTTCGTCATAGCGCCATCTGTCAAAAATACTCCAAAGTACTACTAAAACAGCTACTACCTTTCAAAGGTAAGCTTTCAAATGTAATAACAGATGTCGCTACTAGAAATTATAGTTAGTTATTCTATTCGACACTAGATGTCAATGTTCACGAAATATAACAATGCTATTTCCATACTGGTTTTTATTTGTGCGTAGGGCTGCAGTTGCATATTCGAACTTAAACGCACCTATATTTGGTATGTATGCTCAGCAGTTCACTCTCTACAATCGGTAAAGTCCTTTATTATAATTAAATTAAAATGTAGTGTGGATAAGTGGTTAAAGTCTCTTTCTTATGACGCAACGGAAGATATAGTATCAGTTGGATAAAAAAAAAAAAAAAAAAAAAAAAAAAAAAAAAAAAAAAAAAAAAAAACACACACTCATGCACGCTCTAACAAACAAACACACACACACAAACACACACACACACACACACACTCACACGCACGCACGCACGCACGCACACACATGCACACACGCAAACACACACACTCACAAAATTTATGTATACTTTCTTTTATTTTATTTTGTTTTCTTTTATCTCATTTTGTTTTTATTTTGTTTTCATTTTATTTTATTTTTTATATTTATGACTCTTTCCTGAATTTAAATGGACTTGTCATAGTTTCTGAAAATATCTCTAGGAGAGTGGCGTTGATGGCTGTGCCACAGTGTAACACTTTTGCAGCTGTCTTCGACCTAATTGTGTTTCTTGATTGTAATGTTAATGTTCCTAATAAATTAAATTAAAATTATGTTGCCTTTCCTACATATTGAGAGTGTGAGAAGTCTTCACTGACGTTGCTTCTCTGTTTGTCCATCGACAGCGTTCATGGGTGGAGATAACCGCTCACCACGAGATAGTAAATGTTGTTATTTACTGAATGTATAGGTGAATATTAGAATAATAAGCAATGTGTGTTTAGTGTGACAAAGTTTTCATAAAACGCCGCCATTTTTATTTTTTGACCCTTAGGTATGGGGTTTATTTGCCCACTACTTATCTACTAATCATGCTTAGTGACACCTTCATACTCATAACTTATTCAAAATGAGTTAAAAAAACTCAAGTGTTTATAACAACATTTTTGTGCTTGTCAAATTCCTTGTAATAAAGTAGCAAGTTTATGATCCTTCTCCAAACTGAAGTGGATTCCTGAATTCTTTCAAATTTGTTAGCAAAATGCTTAGTCGAACATGATAAAACCTCTTAGGATAAGTAGGTTAGGTAAGTAAGTTAATATTTTGTTCACACGGTTTACTATTGATCATACTATGGTTCTTATTAAAAAAAAACTACATCTCGCTTGATAGCAAAAAGTTTTTATTTAGGTAAACTAATTTATATTTTAAATTCCAAATTTTGTTCTTATTAGCTGTTATTTAGTATTAACTGTTATTATTTTTAAACATTACCTACTTATTAGCTTAGGACTTAGGGTCCGCTAGCACCTTCACCTTTTTCCCGATTTAGTTTAAGTATACTACTTATAGATACGGCTTATATGGGGACGACTGCCGTTTGATCTCCCGACCCCGAGGGCCCAAATGCCTACGTCAAAGCCTCGTTTGTCATTGTACCTAATAAATATTCCAGGCCAATCTACACAACGCCACCTAGACCCAGGATAAACATAAATTAACTGCGAGTTATAGAGTGCGGATACACATTAGATTTCTTTTTGTTAATACCTACAATATTATACATAGAAACACCAAAACCAATGCAAAGATTCATATTTATTTTCATGCACATGAATATTTGCACTGACCGGGAATCGGACTAGCGTATCCTGAGTAGCATTCGCGTTCACTACCGCCACTAGGCACTATAAGTACTATGTAGGTGTAAGTTATGTATTTAATGGATTACATAGGTATTATATTATCAATCGTGCCTCGGAGAGCACGTTAAGCCGTCGGTCTCAGTTGCCATACAAACATCTATGGCAGTCGTTACCGGTAGTTGGAGTTCTCAAAAGTCCAACCAGTTTAACTTATAACTTCGATACCTCCATTGCCCATTGGTCATTGAACCATTGGTTGTGGAGGTCAGATGGCAATCGCTTCACGGAAAATATCAAAGTTCAGCCGCATCACAGTTAGACTGGAAAGCCGACCCCAACTGAGTTGGGAAAAGGTTCAGAGAATGATGATGTTATATTATCAATCGTATGAAGTCCTCAACGAGTAATTATTCGATTAAATAAAACTACTGACCTATCGACGCATAAGGTCATGGCCTTCCCCCTTCAGCCTCTAGGGAGTGACACCACATCTGTTTGTCCGACAGCGGGCTAACGATGTTTACAGTTACATAAATCATACAGGCCCACACCCGCGAGGGTGGGGACTTTGATTGTTCAGTTGGAGGTTTATTTAGTGCACTTTTCTTTTCATATGGTAGGTACCTAGCGGTAATTAACGTGACGGCTACGCAGAAGGTGCGGGTTCGATTCCCACTCAGTGCAAATATTTGTAAACTTGAATATATGTTTATTTTCATAGGTTTGTTGGGGTATTTTTGAGCTGCAGAGAGCATTTAAGTCGTCAGAATTAAGCTGTCATCCGTGAAATTAGTGATTTGCCTAAACAAAAATTTAAAAATGTACTTAAAAGAAAGTTATGCCAAAAAGGATAGGTACTATAATATCCAGAATTATTTGGATGATAAGTAGGCCTGAAAATGAACTGTTCACTCAAATTGCTGCTCAGCCAAATTTCGGTATCCAGACTAAGTAAATGTTTGTAAATAGATCAAAAATTAAAAGTGACGGATGAAAGGAAACTGCATGTAGCGGAGATGCGAATGTTAAGATGGATGTGTGGTGTGACGAGAACGGATAGAATAAGACATGAGTATATTAGATAAAGTTTGAAAGGGACACCAGTAAATAAAAAAATGAGATGTGTTTACAAGAAGATATGGCAAAGAAGGGAGTGACTGAGGAAATGACCTCTGATAGAAATGTATGGAAGATACCATGTTGCGCTGACCCCAAATAATTGGGGTAATGGCGGGAAAATGATGATGATTGTATAAAAATGGTTCTCAAACCCGTCAGTAACAATCAATATTTCTTTATCGCTTGTATGTGTGAACGGGAGGTGCTCAAATATTTGTTTATGCGACTGTCAACGCGTTCAAGCAATCAATTCCCCGGCTGGGAATGTTGGTCATAGCGACGCGTCATTTAACAGGCCTCGGCGGCTTTTCATTGTTGTGTAAACTTTAAAAATGGCTACTGATTGATTTATTTAACTTTATGCTGCTTAGGTATTTCCCGCGGGTACGCTCGCATGTATACAGGATACTACTTTGTAAGGACAATAATTCCCTATGTGCCTATTTTAAGTTGAGCCGATCTACAAACGAACTTTGCTATGTTTGTTTAATGGTGACATAAAAATAATATTGATAGTCTTAGAAATATTCATTCAAATTTCTGCGTTAACAATAAACCTACGATATTTTGTCAATCATTTCAGCCATACTGCACTATCCACTACTTTTTTTCCGTGCGCAAAACCCTCACCAAAGTTGGGGGAGGTGATTATGCCGGACTCCAACCGACTAAAACTCACGCCGTCTTTGATTGCCGGAGGTGAGATTATACAAGACATGTCTCCCGCACCCCAGCAGACGCGGGTACATCTCTTTGAGATGACCCCTTCCCCTAATGTGGGAACCACGGTGTCCCTATCTAGCTCCCAGTGCAGTAGACTATTTTTTTAATTAGTAAAAAGAAACACATACCTAGGAAGAAAATCTTTTGCAGTACTTACGGGTATTTGGAGCCCTAAAAAGTACAACATCTGGTCTAACTGCTAACTGCAGTACTTAGATAACGATATTGATCGATATGCCATCTGGCCTCCACAACCTAAAGGTATATTTTAGGTTGTGGAGGCATATGGCAGTCGCCTCACGGCAAATAGAGACTGAATAAAAGCGGACCCTGGTCTTCGAAGACCGGACCAGACCGGACCACTGTTACTTCCGATGCAACTGGGATTAATGCTCGGATGATGATGATGATTCCAAGTAAAAAAATGTCATTTTGATTTAGGTATAAAAACCAAATTTTCGCTGCGTTAATCTTTTTCTAACAAAATTCCCTTTTCATACTTATGGTAATAATAACTAAAATGGCTCTACTTACTGAAATAGTCGCAAAAACAATATTTACAACTTTTTTAATTTTATGCTTTTCTAATAACCAAACACCTATTTAAAAACTATTTGACACATTATTATGCCCAATAAAAAATACACTAAAGTTTAACGAGAACTACTGAAATGAGATATTTGTACAATTTTATGGTCGGTTACATTTTTTTTGGTCGAAAGTATCGTTTCTGGTCGTAAAAAGTTGACTCCTTCCGCATTGTAACGTGAAACTTTTAGTTTGGAGAAGCGTGCGGTCCCTGGGGTTGCCATATCACAAAGGTCCTTTTGTTTTGCTACAATAATACTTATCCATTCTTTATTTATGATTTTATAATGTTATTATGCAATATTTTAGGGATTTGCTCCCGAAGCCTTACTTTTGTTACTAACACGATGGAGAGTGAATTAGTTAAACGGTATATTTTTTTTACCAGATTCTAATTTTTATATGTCATTATGTAGTGTGTACTAGGGCTATTACAAGGGTCCTTCGGCTTCGAGAGCGTTTCCCCAACACCTTGTATAGTAATGTACTTTAAATAAATTATTTAAACAAGCTCATTTAAATAAAAATGGTAATCTTATTATTGATTTTATTATTCTTGTTCATTTCATCTGCATAAATTATTTTGAAAATTAAAATTATGACGTCACAATGATTTAATACAAGCTTCCTGCAACCGCGGTAGCCTAGTGGTATGGGTAATGGACTGCTGACATGAGGTCTCGGGTTCGATCCCAAGTTTTACCATGGCACACTTTTCGATGCTATTCGAAGTTATGTATGTATTTATCGCAGGTTTATCCTCCCTCTTCATTGAGCCTATTGCCATTAAGCGGGCAGTGCCCGGTTAATGGCAATAGGCTCGCCTTATGCTAAAACCTATATTTGTTAAACTGCATTGTAGAACCCATAATACAAACTAAGTATAAGCTATGCTAAATTAACGTCTAGAAAACGCTGTTTAAAATGTTATATAACATTTATTTATTTTAACAAGTACACATTTTCATTTCAAACAAAACTCAGCAATAACACGCAAGACTCCACTTTGCCCCTTTTTTATAAAGCGAACACAAAGTCATTAGCCGATCAAAAGGGCATCTCAACACCGAAATGAAATCATTCGCTTTATTTACACTCCGTAGTAAACATTGAACAGACGACAAAGACAGACATATACGAGTCCTACACAAGCGAGAAAGAGATCGCAATCAAACCTAAGACCCCGCCCATAACACACCAGGCACCGTCTATTGGCTTCAGCCACCAATCTATACACAATCAGTCTTCCACCGCTTGCCTCTTAAACAACAGCATAATTAGTGCCCTAAAACGATTAGTAAAACCGAAATTAATGAAGTGATCGTATTCAAAATGGACGTTTACGAACAACACAACGAAGTAACAACATCTTACAACAATAATAACATGAAACATAATTACAATGAATGTAAAAATGAATTCTATCAGTACGTTGATATCACATATTTGGATAAGGAAAAACAATTGGAAAAAGACTATTACGAACAGAGAAACTTTAAAGTGAAGATTGAAGAAACAAATCAAAATTTGACGACGCCGTTCTCTGTGAAAGATATCTTAAATATCAATCAAACGAATTATAATTACGAAAGAAACGATATATGGAAATTCAACGACAGAGATCGCAGAGGATATGACTACGAACCTGTGTACCAAGGCCAAGGATACTGTCCTCCTGAATACTTTAGCCAAGTATACCCAAACGTTCCTGTACCAAACATGGAACCATATTGGCCCCAAGATGTATATCACGACCATAAAATAGAAGATTATTACAATTACAATCCGTATTATCTAAATCATCAAAATTGTGAACACTATAGCGAAGGACCTATACAGATGTCTCCAGAAACTCCCTTGAAGATAGACTCTAATTCTTCTTATGTGGAACAAGTGGAGAGAGAGATTGTGCCTCCAGTTTCTTTGTCTGAAAGGATAGTTGGTGAAAAAAGCTTGTTATGTTCTCAATTTTCGGCGGAACAGATGGAGAAAAGTTCTGTTATATGTAGGAAAAATTCAAGTAAGTATTTTTTTACATGCTATGCCAGTAATAGATATTTTGTGAATGTCATAAAAGTCTTTTCAATATAAATTATTCAAATATGATTAATAGTTCTGTTCTTCGTGATTTATACAGAGTTATAATATCCACTATTTGGTCGTTATATAAAGCAGAAAACTAGACTGATTATTTTTAGTTAGCGGTAAATTACTATACACTATATCAGAGAATTAATATTGAAACGTCTCTCTAATGGAATCTTAGTCACTACACAAATTATTCACCGCAGATATTCTTGTATATCAACTTACTATAACATATTTCTTTTTGTCCACAGAAACTCCTACTTGTGAAAAAGAAAGAAAAGACAAAAGCGCGAAAAGAAAACCTCGAATCCTGTTCTCGCAAACACAAGTCCACGCTTTAGAAGTGCGTTTCAGGAACCAAAGATACCTCACAGCACCTGAACGAGAGCAACTCGCCGTGACTCTCAACCTTTCACCAACGCAGGTGAAAATCTGGTTCCAGAATCGTCGTTACAAGAGTAAAAGAATCAAATCTCCTGAAGTATCTACTTCAACAGATGCTAAACCTAGCAAGATTTTAAACGGGAAAAAACTTTATAGACCCGAAAATAGGGAGCTCCAAGTTCCAGCGTCTAGTTATGAAGTTTTTAAAGATAGGTGTGATCATACTAATGAAAATATGAGTACGCCAATTTATTTCGATGATAGTCTATCTTTTGATAATAATCAAACGGAGAAATATATAGCTAATACGTCAAATGAAATGCAGACAATGTATATGACTGATAATATTTCAAGCGATCGTAAAGAGGTTTATGATGAGCCTGAAATAAAAAAGTATTTTCCATTGAATTATGTTTGTTGATTATGATTTGAACTGTGCCATTTTAGACTGATTGCCAAAGAGTATTATATTTTAGTATTATTTTTTGTTATTGTCTAGTTTTAGTGTATTCTGTGCATGACTGTTTTTGAGATTTAAACGCCAAATTATTAGATATATTTTAAGAACTGTTTTGTAAATAATATTGCCTACATTACCTGATTATTTTTTATTAAATTTTCAATTACCTTTACACGTATTTTTTTTTATTCACGTTATTAAATATCATCTAATTTATTATTCTTTATGATGTGTGAACATTAATATTTTTTTCCCTTTGTGAATCAAAAAGCGAAGTCAGATAAAATTCTATTTAAAGTTTAACATTTCATTGAAATTAAAGTTAAGAACCAAAATTACAAATTTAATTTTTATGAATTTTTATTCATAAAAACAGACAAAGTATCTAACACCTATTAAAACATAATTACCTTCCAAAAAACTAATTAAAACATTCATATCTAAAATCCATTAAGTACACACATCCATCATAATAAAAGGCGGCTCATAAAATTTTACATAAATGTTCAAAAAAAAAACAAACATAAAGCAGAGTATCTATGGGCTGAATGTTTCAGTATTTTTTTGGTTCAATTTGTAGAGATCACTTTTATCTGAATTGCTACCACACCGCGGCGACTGAGGGGTTGGTACACACAAACTGGCGGGTAAAACGCTGCGGTTGAACGCTGTAAAATATTTTGCAAAAGGTTTTGTTGGATTTTGACAGTGATATTTTCACTATTTTCAGGTTATACTTACTTACTAAAGTGTAAAGAAATATTCCTTAAATTTAACCATAAAATTGTATTGAAGTTTATGAGATGCTTACTTTTAAACTTTCGCGTTGCATATATGGTTATCAAAACCCGGGTATTAATGTGATCAAATGGTAAATACAATACAATACACTAGCCGTAGTCACAAGTTTGTGACCACAGCTAGTGCAAGTTGGAAGGCAAATCTCATCAGGCTATCTTTAAAAATGATCTCTCATCCACAATTTGAAATTATTCAATAACAATACATCCTTATAGAAGGTCTAGATCATCTATGTACTAAATTTCATCAAGATCGGTTCAGTGCTAACATATTCCAAGTTTCTTAAATATAACCAATGTACAACCAATATGTACAATGAACACGAACACTTTGCAATTAGGTATATATTGGTAACAGTACGGATAAATAAACCAATTTATATTTTCATATCTCTATATTCAAGCTCATTACCTACTTTACCATACCTCAGCTGAGAAAACACAATACCTAATGGCAAATTTACTTCTCCATTGTAGTGAATCCCGGGCCGCAAAGAAAAAACTTTAGACATACACATTTGATTGAAGAGAACTCGCCTTTTTACAAAATGCTTCTTGTGTGTTCACTATAAAATTGTCGCTAGGTTGATGTAGAATGTTCTTATACTAGCCCCTAAGATTGTTGTATAAGAGAATTTCGACTGATTCAAACTAGGCTTCGTGGCTTAGCGGTCAGAGCGTTCCTCATGTAAGGAAAAGATCCCAGGTTCGAATCCTGTCGAAGCATTCACCTATCTAAATATCCATGGCGGTTATCCACACTCACGCCTCAAAAGTACAGAAACGCCGTTTCGAAACGCTCGTCTGTAGGTTCACATCCCCGTCGCTCGCCGCAGACGCCGGCGCCAAGCGGATAAGATATTGATTCTAACACGTGTCCCCCACGGCTGGGCCCCGCCCTGAGACCTGTGGCTATGGGAACATCGTAACAACACCTGTTCACTAAAAGCTTTTATGTGCTAAGCGTGCGGGATTACTACTGAAAAAATTGAAATTTTTTACAATAGTCTAGAAAACTATCTCTCTATGTATTTATAGGCATACCTACTCTAGAATACGAGCAGAAGCAGTCAAATTCTTTTTTAATAGGATTTACCTTTTACTTTGCGAATCTGTAGGCCTACCCTACCATTCATCCTAACACAAGTTGGTCGCGGCGGCACAGTGCGCGATGCGCTCCTGCCCTCACCCGGGAACTAGTTTTTTATTATTATTTATTTATAACACATCAATTTGACTTCACCTCGCCTGATGGTAAGCTGAAGGCAAAGTCTCAGGAAAGAGGTGGCGCTCAGCTTGACGGCCTCATTAGATGCTTTTTCACGCCCCGCTTTAAGGACCCGGGACTGTAGGAAGAAGGAAAAACGTACGCTGTTAAGGAATTCCAAGACTTAAATTGCGGTGCGGCAGAGGAAAGACTCACCGAACCGCTTGGTTCTTGATGGAATATTCTGCACATGACATATTACCGTGACCGCGGTCTCCACACCCGCAGGAGGACATTTTATAAGAAAGGGCTGTGGCATAGGCTGTGGGTCGGCCGGGGTACGGGCAATATGTTACCTACCTCCACCGGCAACTGCTTTTGAGTCGGTTCGAGTCCGACATAACCACTCACACCGTCGTTGGGGGTGGTATTCATGAGGAAAAAAGGCGTACCATGAAATATCCCTAATATAAACCGAAATTGAATTCGAAATCGATACGTGACACTCATTTGACTCTACCCACTGAAAAGTAAAGTATTTGTGAGACAAACGAATATGCCAATAAACTAGCCATGGTGGTCTTCATACATTTAGCTTACCATCAGGTGAGGCGAAGTCATGAAAAAATTATAGGTATAAGTATATGACTACATAGAACAAAACAAAGTCGCGTTCTCTGTCCCTATTTTTCGAGTCCTTATATCCCTTTATATGCTTAAATCTGATAAACTACGCAACGGATTTTGATACAGTTTTTTGAATTGATAGAATGGTTAGAGAGGACGGTTTCTATGTATATAACATCCTGCTACGACCAACAGGTGCGAAGCAGGAAGGAAAAATGTTGCAAAAACGGGGTGACGTAGACGAAGTTGCGCGGGTCAGATAGTAGGTACGTTAAAAACGTACCTAGCTTTTTGCGGGGTATTTCTAGTTATCTAATATAAAAAGGTAAAGTACCGCGGTAGCCAAGTGGTATGGGTAATGGACTGCTGAGACGAGGTTTCGGGTTCGATCCCAGGTTCCACCATGGCACACACCAATGACCTGTCGATGCTTTTCGAAGTTATGTGTGTTTATCGCAGGTTTATAAATGCCCGATTAATGGCAATAGGCTCGCCACTTATTCCATTGGGACCTAAAGATAAACTGGCGAAATGTGGGTACTAGCTCTGCCTACCCCTTCGTGAATACAGGCGTGAGTTTATGTTATGTTATATTTATGCCGGTTGATTTTATAGTGGTTTTGGAAAAAAAGATTTTGGCCACAATTTCGATAGTAAAATCGTTAGGAAGTCCTAATTTGGCGAAAAAAAAATTTTTTTTTTACACATCCCATACATTTTTCTGTTCATCTGCACATTATTGCCATACATAAAGTATTTTTTTTTCTTTCCAAAATTAAAACTTCCAGTCGATTTTGCTACCGAAACTGTGTGTGACACAAAATATTCTTTTTCCAAAACCACTATAAAATCACCGTGTATAAGAAAGGTCTAAGTTATTAACTTTTAAGACATTTCACGTTCGGATCCGAATCCCAGACTGTTACGTATAGGTATGGTTGTTATACAGTGATTATATTTCGGTTGTGTGCGCTGCGCCTGCGCATGTTGTGAGCGCACGTGGGTGTTTGATGTATTAATATTGTGGTGCTTTTAAGGTTATCGCTGGGTGGAAGGTGATCTGGCCCGATAGACCGATGCCATGGCACTGTACACCCGAAAGACATACTGGTGTAAGTAAATAAAATAAAAAATATTATAACATTTTAAATGCGAAATTAGGATAAAAGATTTCTACTCTACTCGTATGCGATTAAAAAAACAAAGCAGTTTTCACATAAATACCTAATTATGTAACTGTTTTTAAATTACTTGATAAAAAAGCTACAGTCACTGTAAAATACATTGCTCTGTCCTATTTCTCGACCGTGTAGAATATTGGATGTACTGTTTTCAATCATACCACAACAGTTGAATTTATGAAAGCGAAGTTTCGTATATACAGGGTGGAATTTTGTAATGCCACCTGAAGGAGAAGTACTCTTAATACTGTAGATAGAACATTTTACTCAAAGGAAACATTCCTTTATTTTTTAAAAGAAACCAAACTGCATTCAATGATTTTTGAAAATTTGCTTACAGCACCCGGTAATCGAACCGACCAAAATCTGTAAAAGTTGCACCCTGTACTTTTACTGGATCGATCGTTAGGGTCAATTATAAGGATGAAATCTCTCTAACAAACTTCATAAATTAAATGAAAGGAAAACATTGTTTGCTTAAAACTTTAAAACCGCGTAACGAATTTTAATGCGCTTTTTATAATTTATAGTGATTGAAGAGGAAGGTTAATTTGTATATCACAACATCATGCTACAAACAACAGAACTGATGCGGAGCAAAAGTGAAAAGTGTTGCAAAAAACAGGGTAGACGGTATATGAAATATTATTTGCTTTAATTAATATTTCTTCCACCGGACTCACGCAAAAGGAATGTACACGCATGAGTCATGATGTCGTTCACGTGTACACCATTACTAAGCCCCCGTGCAGTGCGCGCTGCTCGTTAGCTTTTATTTGGACGCTGGACTCCTGTTCCAACCGACATTACACGTCGAGCCGTGAAAACAGCACTGCTATACAAATCGTATTAAATTAAATATTGGTATAGAATATCAATGATCTTATGAATAATGTAGATATTTTGGAGGACGTGTCTAATCTTTTGAATAAGGTTGAAATATTGGTGGACGTGATTATGTGGTGCATCTGATGGAATGCATTTAGCGTTTAGGTAAATAATTTGAAATAATTGGTCTGTAATTCATAAAGCTGGTTTTGACTCTATAAGCGTTTAATTCCTGTAAATCTTTGAGTACCTAGTCAAGGCAGAAAGCATTAATTTTTTTCAGGCACTGTGGGTATGTACCTACATTAATTGTATAGTAGATTTCAATCTTATATATCTTTACTTTAAAACAGCATCATCATCATCTTAGCGGAGATTTCCGTTATATCCCGGACTTGCACCTTGGAGCCTAGTGTCTGCTTACTCCTTTCCTGCGTCTGTTTTGGGTGATTAGGCTTTTATGGGAGCAATTGCCGACATCCCGAGAAGAAAGCCTCTGCCAGAACATCTGTCATCAATGAGCAAATTAGTGTACTCGCTTAAGTGAGGTTGGCTTGAGCCCGTAGGTCTTAGTGAGGCTTCATACATCATACAGACACCAACAGTTCAAACCACAGGTTCTAATAGTTCAACCACTCAAAATAAAAACATTAACATAACATAAACACCTATATCTCCGAAGGGGTAGGCAGCGGTGCTAGCACCCACATTTCACCAGTTTACCAACCTATTGCCATTAACAGGGCACTTATAAACCTGCGATAAATACAGACATAACTTCGAAAAGTATCGAAAAGTCATTGGTGTGTGCCATGGTAAAACCTGGCTTCAAACCCGAGACCTCGTCTCAGCAGTCCATTACCCATACCACTAGGCTACCACTCAAGATATTCAAAAATAATATTATATTCCCGTGCGGTACACTTTAACACGGCTCGCAGTGTACACTATGATCTTTCTCAGCGTTATCAGTGTTCGGTACATGTGCACAGTTTAATGTTCCCATTCGACTTCATTCGATTAATTGCCTTTGCCGCCCGATGATGCGGCTCCACGAATATACTATATGTATGGAGTCTTATGTATACCTTTGCGTGGAAACGATGGAATACAGTACAGTGTTGTATTCATTGTTTCCTTTCTTTAGATAAATCAGATAGACCTACCTTTCTTCAGGTAGGTATGTAAACTAAATCAAATTTAGATTGATTCAGAGAGAATTTCGAATGATTCTGACGAGGTTTGTTGACTTAGCGGTCAGTGTTCCCTCTGTAAGGGAAAGATCGCGGGTTCGAATCTCGTCGAATAATTTTTTATTTCCTATCTTTTAGTTTGAACAGTCTGCCTACTAATTACTTCTTCAAATTTTCAGTACATGTAAACGAAATGACTGTACTTTCAGAGCTTATTAAGGGAAACGATAAAAAATAGGTTTTTTATTATTTATAATTATATGGCACGTCAATTTGACTTCACCTCGCCTGATGGCAAGCTGTAGGCAAAGTCTCATGAAAGAGGGTCACCATTACAAATACGGACAGTGTTACAAGGGTGGCGCTCAGCTTGACGGCTTCATCAGATGCTTCTCGCGTTTCGCCCCGCTCAAAGGACCCAGGACTGTAAGAAGAAGGATATTGTAATTAATAGTTATTGATACGTTTTTATAGTTTTAGAGTTGCGACTGTTTATCTATACTAATATTATAAAGAAGTAAAGTTTGTGTGTTTGTATATTTGTTGAATTGTAAGGGGTAATCTCGGGATCTACTGAACCGATTTAAAAAAAATTTTCACCAATAGAAAGCTACATTATTGCTGAGTGTCATAGGTTATATAAAAAACCGAAAAATAAAATGGCTTTTACGTGGTAGTCCGTTTTGCAAAGTAAATCGGAGAAAAAAAGGTCGAATGAAAGCGTTTCCTGCGAAAGCTGCCTTAACTATGAAAGTTATATTTTTGAGTTCTAGAGAAAAGACGTGCAGCTTGAAAATGCCTACATTATGCCCAACGAAGTGGGCACGGGTCAGCTAGTATGCTATATGCTAGGTTCAGACGAAATAATAAGATAACATATGAATAGATATAGTCATAAGAATAGATAAGGTACATTGTTTGGTCTATTTTGTCTAGGTTTTCTGATAGTACGTTTTAATTATCTAGGTTTAGATAGTGGGAGAATGACAATTGGCGAAAAGACCAGGTACTTAGGCCCCTGAAAATGAGAGACAATGTGTGCTTGTTCGCTTGCTCACCTTAGTAAGTTTTACGTTTTTGTCTGAGCTGTTATACGTTACCAACACATACATAATATAACTATCTGCTTGTAACGTTAACATTTATCTTCGAATAAATATATATGTATACGATGCCTAAACCATAAAAACAATTTGCAAGTTTTTTGCCTGACTGTATTTTTAGACTGTTCTGAAAAATCTCCGAAACAGCTGGACCCATTTTGATAGAATTTTTACTGTAAATAGCTTATATTACAAGGTGTACGTAACTTAAACTACTATTATTTTAGAAAATTGAAACGCCAAGATTGAAGTTCACGCGGACGGAGTCGCGTGCATAGTGAGTATGGTAATAAAATGATTCGATGAGCCAATTTGTGTCTGCGTACATTTACTAAGAATTATATGATTATTTAATAGGAAGTTTGATATGATTCATTGATGAATTTATGTTGATATATATTGGTAATCAGTTATTTTTGGTAAATGGGTTCGATCCCATATTTATTTTATAACTATAGGGGCGAATAGGGAGTTCGAAATATCTGAGAAAAATGGTTATACGAATCATTTTGCTTAGTTGAATAGTACAATGGTATAGAATTCAGATTCGGAATTCGGTCATTATCATCACAGCCGTATGATGGTGCCTCGGAGATCACGGTAAGCCGACGGTCCCGGTTGCCATACGAACATCTATGGCAGTCGTTACGGGTAGTTGGAGCCTTAAAAAGTCTAACAACTGACTGAAAGACTGCCATCTGACCTCCACAACCAATGGTCCTATGACCACCAAACATGGTAAAAATCAACAAACATGGTAAATATCCCGGAACATTTAACAGTTAATATGTAAATGACCATGTCAATTTAAAATCATACATAATGTCTAGTGAATTTGGAACTGGCAATATAGATGATGTATTGCGCCTTTTTGTAGTATATGTTCTTTTTTGAAAGAATATTAGCAATCTAAATTACTAACATTCCCTCTAACCCTTCCTGATAAGCTGCTAATGTTAGGAGTGGGTTCACGTCGGTAGTGTATTGGCTGGAATTAAAACCCGGGACCTTTCGATCGTAAGGCTACGTTAGTTACACCTTTACACCCCTTAACCACCGACGACGCTTCAAGAAGCAAAGTGATGGTGGTCTAAAATCGATACTATTTTATTAGTGCTATAAAAAAAGTCTATTAGTTTAAATAGAAGTCACTTATGTTTATAGAAAATTAAGAAATAACAATCCAAAATTATTATTTATCAACAAACAATACTTCTGTCTACAAAACCAAAAAATCTTAACCATAAACTCTAATATTTATTACACCATAACGGTACTCAAAAACTTAAAAAATAACCTTTTAGAATTGCTTAAAAAAGGCGGTTGCAATAGAAAAGGGCATGTTATCAATATGACAAGTTGAGGTCACATCCATCGCCGTGGCTGCGCGGGCGCAGAAGTCCCGCAAAAAATGCGGGAATCGGCGCCGGCGCCGTTCTGCCAATAAATAACATTCGCTTGTCAATACGACGCCCATCACCGCCCTCGAATTGGTAAATAATTTTCAATAAATTAGAAGCTTTTAAATATCTCACGGTTGGGTGATTTTGGCGAATTATTTTGAAGGTTTCTAATAGAAGAGAATTAATTCATATTTAAGAGGCTGTCGGAGAAGATAATAGATCCGGGCTAGGGCCAGTCTTTTAGTAACATAACATAACATAAACTCACGCCTTTATCTTCGAAGGGGTAGGCCGAAGTGCTAGCACCCACATTTCGCCAGTTTATGTTTAGGTCCCAATGTAATAGGTGGCGAGCATATTGCCATTAACCGGGCACTTATAAACCTGCGATAAATACACACATAACTTCGAAAAGCATCGAAAATCATTGGTGTGTGCCATGGTAAACCTGGGATCGAACTCGAGACCTCGTCTCAGCAGTCCATTACCCATACCACTAGGCTACCTACACTAGGCTTGTAGTAATGTAGAGATAAGCGTCTCTACCATTATGTTATTACTACTACATAATATCTCAATGGTCTCTACCAGCTTGAATTTTCTGAGTCTTGAGAAAAAGGATTTGAAGAATTAGTAGGTATACAAGAAAATACCAGGGGCTCTAATGCAAGGCTCGAGTCAACAGTAGTGCCGGCAATAAGCCCACCCTTTGTACCGTGGGACCGAAAGCACTGATTAATGAAATATGTATGTTATTTCAATTCTGCCTACCCCAGAAGTAAATCAGCATAAGTGTATGTACCTGTGTGAAACAATTTTCTGTTAGAAATTATTGTATGTTTTTTTTTGTATGTTCGCAATGGACGCAAAAACTACTGAAACAAAATCTGACATAGTTTTTCCTTTTTATTTGTTTTTTCTCCACATTCACTCCTTTCCTGGCAATATCATCTCTCATACAATCCATCCATCTCCTCTTAGGTCATCCTCACCCAGTTTTTTCTTATCTTTAATACTAAAAATGATTTAAAATCTTACGCCTGTTTGATTGCAAATTGGATAGGGTAAAAACCGTTAGAGATGGCCGTACGCGAAAGATGGCCAGTCGAAGCAACTACGTTCTTTTAATATTTTTTATATGTCATTTTTATTATAAAAAACTTTATGTCATATTGATTATTCAAAGACTGATTATTGTTAATTATTTAAAAAAATAAAGGTTTGATTATAACTTAATTGTTTTTCATTTTATGATGCTTCAAAAAAACTGTGGCCATCTCTAATGAACTTACCCTACCTATACTTATGTCCAAAAATCACTATAACCGACATACACACGAGCGGAGCATTGCTAGTTAATGTAATATAGTCATCGCCTAAACAAGGATCATAATATCCGTTTAAAATTAAGATTTGATTATAACTTAGTTGTTTTTCATTTTAGGATGCTTCAAAAAAACTATGGCCATCGAAACTTACCCTATACTTATGTCCAAAAATCACTATAACCGACATACACACAAGCGGAGCGGTAGGCATATGCTAGTGTTAATATAATATAGTCATCGCCTAAACAAGGATCATGTCACATTTTGTGTCCAGATTGGTCACAAAAAACGATAATAAAAGGTCAGACAATGGCACAAAAAAAGGGTCGGGTCAGTCGTACAGCGACCCCGGGGACCCTTACACGCAATGTTTTTTTTTAAATATGAAGCTGTGACGTGTGTCCCGGTATTATGCGCCTGAGTTATTGCAAACACCCGGGTGCGCAGGCGACTTGGCGCCATATGCAAAAAAGTTGTCACAATTTTATCTTTTTAAAATTGAAAGGTACCTATGCGATTTTTTTTTAAATTTTTAACCGACTTTTAAAAGGAAGAAAGTTCGTATTTTGACGTTTTTATATAAGTAAGTATGTTTATATGATATTATTATGTATGATAACGAATGAGGTTCTGGTAAATAATGAATTGTTAAGGTAGAAGTTAAGACGTAAGTCGCTTCCGGAAAATCAATAAAAAACAGAGGCTTTCTTTCTCTTCTTCTTTCTCTTCATCTTTCTTTCTTCCTTTTTTCTATTTATTATTTAAAAACAAGAGAAGCGATGATCATATACCTACTGATTGATGTAGGTACCTACAGTTGAGAAAAGATATACGGTAACACTTTTTCATACTACGTTGTATGTATTTGTATGTAAGGTATTTAATGCTATTATCTGACATTAAATTATTATTATTATTTTATTTTGTTATATTTTATAATTATTGTGGTACTGTAGTATGACATTTCGTTTATTTTTAATATTTGTATTGACTTATGTAACATTGTATGCCTAATTTGGTAGAACATGTATTTCTCTGACATCATTATAAGACCTTAGATGTATAATTAATACCTATGTTACATGTTCAACAATAAAATTATTTGATTTGATTTGATTTGATATGTGGTACCGTAGATAGGTATATATTTTGTTGTCTGTACAAGACTCTGGCGCAAGTTTTCCTCACAGCGTTCGAATATACGGTAGTCGCTCCCGTAAAAGCCAATATAAAGTACATAGAGCAAAAAGAAGTAGTAGAAATCTCGAGCTCCAAAGTGTAAGCTTTGAATGCATGACGATGATGATAATCAAAATAATTTTCAAAGTCAGACATACACTGACGGACTCATAAACTGCATCAAAGTTCAGGTTTACTCTAAAAGGATTTTTTATAATAAGTATGCAAACTTTTTAGATTAAATTATATAAATATGGAAAGACTGGCTCTTAATCTTAAAAAAAAATTAAATTTAAAAATAGAACTGCAGTAAAACAAATGAATATAGCCGGGAAAAGAAAATTTACTTGTAGTATCAGATTTGCGTGTTATTTATAGCAAAGTTTTAATTGATTCTCATTGATTTTTTTTGTTTTGTCAATTGAATTATTGTTACCAGCATAATTGTTGGGTTAGTTTTTTAACACATCGAGAGTTTTTGAACCATAATATGGATACTTCGTCCGAACAAGCGGCACGAATTGTAGCATTGGTGCGGGAGGGCTTGGATCAACGAACGATTGGTAGAAATTTAAATTTAAACCAGTCTACGGTTTCTAGAATATACAGAAGGTTTGTAGAGACAGGTTCTTACAGGAGGAGACGTGGTACAGGCAGAACTCGAGCAACCACAGGTCGTGATGACCGATTTATTGTTATAACTTCCCTGCGAAATCGTTTCCTCACGTCAGTTAACATCAAAACCGAGCTTAATGAAGTGCGTGGAGTAAACGTGTGTGCACGAACAATAAGAAGAAGGTTAAAGGAAGCGGATATCACCCCTTTTAGACCAGCAAATGGTCCAAAGTTGTCTACAGCTCACAGACAAGCTCGCTTAAGATTTGCGCGTCATCACCTGAATTGGACAGAAGAGCAGTGGGCCTCTGTATTGTTCACGGACGAGTGTAGGACATGTTTATATGGTGCAGATGGTCGCAGAAGAGTCTATCGTCGACGTGGGGAGCGATATGCTCAAAGTTGCATTGAGGAGCGTGTTCCTTTTGGAGGCGGTTCATGTATGGTCTGGGGTGGCATATCGATGAACGGGCGAACAGAACTTGTGTTCATAGACATGGTCCGTCAAAACGGTAATAGAGGGGGTTTGACAGCACATCGCTACATAACAGAGATATTAGAAGATCACGTGGTGCCTTACATGGGATTCATAGGCGAAAATTTTACTTTAATGCAGGATAATGCCCGGCCGCATGCAGCTGCACAAGTTCAACATTATTGCGAAGAGGTTGGGATACGTACAAGGAATTGGCCAGCACGCAGCCCGGATCTTAATCCCATCGAGCATGTTTGGGACAATTTAAAAAGAGCTGTATATGCGAGAAACCCTTCGCCCACGACAGTGGCAGCACTAAGAACAGCACTTTCAGAAGAATGGGACAATATTCCGCAAGATCTTTTAAAAACCCTTATAAAATCTATGCGGAACCGATTAGAATCCGTAATAAGGGCACGTGGGGGTAATACACCTTATTAAAACACAAATAAACCCTTGCATAAAGTTTGTGTCTATTGTTAAAACCAATTTTTTAATTAATCCAATTTTTCTTAAATTTCTGTTTTTTCTTCAAAAAAAGTCTTAAGGTCCTTTCCAGTACATAAACTTAAACTTAAAGATATGACCCTACGCTGTTTTAAAGTTCACGAACCAATCTAGAGGTTTCAATTTAAATCTGTATAGAAAGTATGCATACTTGGTTAAAATATTTATTTCAAAGTCGTCTATTACTTTGATGCAGTTTATGAGTCCGTCAGTGTAAATGTAGATAGCTTATTAATTAGCTCCATGCCCTCTACGTGAGTAAATCTCTGAACTTAGTTCAACAGAGGGCGATTATCGTATCAATTACATAAAATAAAACGCCGGTCAACATGACGGCAGGCACCTCCATATGGTTAGTGTCGGGGTCAGGGTAATCTTAGCGAGGGATCTTTCTCATAACTTGCTTGTGTGTATTGATATTTGAGGTAAATTGTTATGTTCAATCATGATTTCCAAGTTTGAAAAACTATATTTATACTACTTTAAAATAAATTGAGTTTGGTTTACCGCGACATCTGTTGATAAGTAGCTGAATTGTAAAAATAGAAATGAAACAATAATTTGATAAAATAATTGTTATCTATATTAAAAATATGAATTACAATACAATCATAGAATTTGTGACATTATAGTGTTTAGTATTTTTATTTTGAAACAATAATTTCGTTTACTACAAAATATGTACTATAGAGCCATCTAGTGGCTAGTAGCATAACTACAATGCAACATACTATCCTCTACAAGTAGCGAGCTACAGTCGAAAGTTTTGCCACATATGAACAATAGATGTCGTTACTATGTCGTTTCATCTTTTTCATGATGCTGAGATAATTTCTTTCACATAAAACTTTTCTGTAATATTGTTTTGTAACCACAAAAGTGCTTTTCGAGTTCAATTTCATAAATTGGTGCACAGATTCTAATACAGTCTTCTTACTAATAATTATAGAAGAATCATTATAGAAGAAAGCGGTACCTAGTTAATAATTAAAATAATACAGAACGCAATCGCACGTAAAGCAATCGTTTTTACTAGGTACTCGTAAATTTATTCTAATTTCTTAAGTAGTTATAGTGTAAACACACATTCACATTATCTATGTTTAAACTTTGTTATTACCTAATAATCTACAGACCAGTATCTCTCACTTTTTGCAGTTTTTAATATCAGGTTCCCCAGTCACGTTTATGTAAACACAGCCACCCACACGAGTCAATTGTTTCTCCCTCTTCAAACAAACCGCCGCCACTGCATTCGAGCAATCCGGAAAGCGTTTAACTCTATACTCTATTCTTCCTATTGTGATCGCTATAAAGGCTCCGTACACACTGATGACCTTAGATTAATACCTACTAATGTCACGTTTTCGAAACGTGTGATTGGAATTAGATTGGAAGGAACAAATCTTTTATAAAATCTTTAATTTATAATAATATCACGCCTATATCCCCGAAGGGGTAGGCAGAGGTGCTAGCACCCACATTTCGCGAGTTTATATTTAGGTCCCAATGTAATAGGTGGCGAGCCTATTGCCATTAACCGGGTACTTATAAACCTGCGATAAATACACACATAACTTCGAAAAGCATCGCAGTCATTGGTGTGTGCCATGGTAAACCTGGGATATAACCCGAGACCTCGTCGTCTCAGCCGTCCATTACCCATACCACTTGGCTACCGCGGTTTTTCTCGCGGGTTAGTCACTAATCGCCCATAATCACCATCTAAGTGCTTACTGATGGGGCTTGTCACTTGACGACCATGGCCTATGGACGTAGCAACACCAGGGGCATCACACTAGTGCTGACATCCCAGTAGGAACATTCTGACGATATTCTTGTAGAACCCTGTATTGCAGTGACTTGGAAAAAGCACAACAACAGGGAAATTAATAAGAACCTACTATAACACTTAGGTTCTTACATTGTGTGACAATTGTATAGATTTTTATTTATTAACTAGCTGTTGCCTGAACTTCTGATCCCGTTCCCGCTGTTGAGCATTTTTATATTAATTTACCTTGTAAACCTTCTCTGGACTTCCACAAATAATTCAAGACCATAATTAGCCAAATCGGTCCAGACGTTCTCGAGTTTTAGCGAAACTGACGAACAGCAAGTCATTTTTTTAAATGGAAGATTTTATTAAAAAATTTGCACACACAGAATAACATTACTTAAATAATGTATGTTGACAAGTAGGTACAATGGCACTGTTTATTTCTCCAAGAAAGGACATGGGTCAGAACGTACCCAGTTTGTAGCAAGTTGAAATTGGTACCATTCGAAAGGTCTTTGAAAACGTAGATATTTTTTGTATTGGAGCAACTTTGTAACTTATGTAGGAAAAAAGATATTTGATGTTGAAAATACCGAAAATCCTTAGTAAAATCGACCCACGCACGTTCAATTTTTTTTTGATTTTATCGATTAGGTGGGTAGTTCGAACTATTTTGTGCTAGCGTCTGTGTGTCGTCAGTAGTTAGTACCTGTTAGTTTATTTTATTCTTACTTTTATTTACAACCTCGGCTTTCACAACGGACTTCAGTGTATTACTTAACGATTGGATTATTAATATTACTCATCTGCTTCAAAAAAATGGAAGGTGAACGCGGTATATAATATTGATGGAGATTTGATTGATTTGATTTGATTTGCCGAGCATTTGCGAGGTGGAGATGGTATATATAATATTGAGGTATCTTCGAGCCGTAGCCGTAGAATGTCGCAGCATGGGCTAGTAACCGAAAACTGCTCGTTCGTTAGAGGCCGCATATTATCGAGGCACGTGTCAAATAAAATATATTACACATATATTTTTTAATCAAGGTTAATGTCCAGGGCAGAGAAGCCATCGAAGCGTATTATTGCTCCTGCATGACGGGTATGAGAACTCTAGGTGCTTGTGCCCATACTATTAGCATAATATGGTACTTAGGTGTTGGCAGGCACCTAGATAACTTCGTAGGTCCGGCAAGTGCCTGGGATGATATAATCATTGAAAGGAACAATACAATTCAATAAAACTGTGCTATTTAAGATTGATAGTTCTTATTTAATATTTTTTCTGTACCAAAAACCAACGATAGGAAGCTATATCGCTCTCTTAAGACAGA
This sequence comes from Pelosia muscerda, assembly GCA_963691645.1. NCBI lineage: Eukaryota > Metazoa > Arthropoda > Insecta > Lepidoptera > Erebidae > Pelosia > Pelosia muscerda. Next base: position 7,146,023 of record OY829121.1, read on the forward strand.
AAAAATGACTGGTTACCTATTTATTTAGTCCAAAAAGCAGAAAAAGTGCGATTATTGGCAATTAAAAATGTTACAAAGAAGTTATCATAACTTCGGTATTTCATTCATTCATTCATTCGTTCACTTATTTTCGAGTTACTTAATTAGGCCTCTTCTAAATTACACCTAGTCTAAAATGCTACAAAGTGGGTACGGGTTCCATACAAAATTACCCATTGTTCTTTCTCCCAGCAGACCGGCGCGAGATCGTGGAAAACAAGAAAACAGGTTTAAATGTGTGTATGGTACCTAACTATGGAGATGAATTGGACACACATTTATAAGATAGTAATAAATGTAAATACTTATAGATAGGTATATACTAGCTGACCCGGCAAACGTTGTTTTGCCTTATAAATTTTAAGGGTGAACAACCCTTATCACTTAGGGTTATGAAAAATAGATGTTGGCCGATTCTCAGACCTACTCAATAATACTCAATGCTCACAAAATTTCATGAGAATCGGTCAAGCCCTTTCGGAGGAGTACGGGAACGAACATTGTGAAGAGAACGAGAATTTCATATATAAGATATTGTAAGCATTCATGTACTTACCTACTTATATACTGTATTAATGTGTAATATTTAATTTGATTAATTATGAAAAAGTCACATTGTAAACGAACCTTTACCTTTAATAAACCGATTATCGGACTATTCGATTCAATTAGGAACTCTTTTGTTTGCAAAGTGCCACTCACTCGATTGTTTACTAATCGATTCTTTTAAAGTTAATCGAACTTAATAGACAAAACTTCTTTTAATAGCGACGAAAATGGATGATCAAAAAGTGTTGATCTAATTTCGGATTGTGATGTCTTTATGGAATTTGATTTTGATCTTTCTGTTAGTAGGTATATTACCGGTTGGTTGGTTGGAGATTATGTTGGACTAAAGACTAAAACACACGGCATATTTGCGTCTTTAGGTAACCGGAGGTGAGATAGTCGCCAATACCTATATCCTCCGCGGTAGCCTAGTGGTATGGGTAATGGACTGCTGAGACGAGGTCTCGGGAGCGATTCCAGGTTTTACCATGGCACACACCAATGACTTTTCGATGCTTTTCGAAGTTATGTGTGTATTTATCGTAGGTTTTATAAGTGGCCGGTGAATGGCAATAGGCTCGCCACCTATTACATTGGGACCTAAACATAAACTGGCGAAATGTGATAGCGCCTCTGCCTACCCCCTCGGGGATATAGGCGTGAGTTTATGTTATGTTATGTTATATCCTTCGCACACTGGCAGACCCGGGACCCTCTCTTCCGACTCCCTTAGGGTGTAGGAACCACGGTGTTCTAGCCCTAGCTTGCTTCTGTTAGGGTGACAGTTAGTTCCACCCGTGAGCCCTAGGCCCGCGCCCATGGAGGATAGGGGTCATTTCGCGACCTACTAGCTAATAGCCGATAGCTTAGACTGGTTTTCATCAGTGAATTGTGAACTATAGGCTAGATCGATTCATTCCACTTTCTGTCATTGGATGAATCCATTATAATTTCTATTTGGAAAGTTTCTGCCTGATTTAGAATTCAGTTTGATGGTACCGTGGTCTAAGTTAACGCTTTTTTTTTATCTAATCTTCAATTTTTTATTTAATCATGAGTATGGTACTGGTTTGGTTCTTAGGTCGGGTCAAATGTTAGTGCGAGTTTTTGCTATAATATCGGCTAAATTTTTTACTGAAACGAAAAAACATTCCTAGTAGACGAATATAGCTGTCTACATCCAATTTCCTTCAAGTCAACGAGATTCATACTCAAACCAACCTCGCTTGTAACTTGCAAGCCAATACAAAGCCGGTGGAAGTGGTTATGAACGGACTTGAACCGACTTAAGTCATCTTTGGGTCTTTGGTTGCCAGAGGTGAGAGAGACGTTCTTAGTGTAAAGATCAAAATTCGAACCTAAGACCTCTACGACCAAATCCTTAACCACCGACCTATTTCAGATCAAATAATCTTTTCTCCCACTATTGTCCAGACTTCACCAATTTTCACCATCACCACAATACACCACAATGAATAGACAGACCACAAACAAATAAGGAAGCCAGTTGTACCCGTTTTATATTACATTTAGATGATGTTCATTTAAGATCGACGGATATCGAATGCCATCGAGTGGCCCGCCACAGAACTTTGTACGGCTACACGTGGCATACTGACTAAATAACAGAGTACTTACATAGGGGAAACTGGGGACACTTGATCCTTATGGGAGACAAGGTACACCAAAATTTTTGGAATTACTAAGCGTATTAGATTATTTTTAATTTGGTAACACCTTAGTGTTACCCTTAGGTAATAATGTTTACTTAGTGTCGCCACACTAAAAAATACTCTAATACACTTAGTAATTTAAAAAATATTGGTGTACCTTGTCTCCCATAGGGATCAAGTGTCCCCAGTTTCCCCTACCTATACAGGGTGTTAGGGAAACGCTCTCAAAGCCGAAAAGTACATCCATTACACTCCGAGTTCATGGTAGTATTTAGATGCAAGTCAATGCACCTGTTAAACAACGGATAATGCTATGGTGCAGACTTTCCAACTGACTTTCAACCTAGGGCAGTCAGACAGCAGTCGCTCCCAGAAAACCGACGTACCAATCAAAATTAATTAATTAAGAAAAATGGAGCTCTATCTGATATTAAGCGTCAGTAGTAAAGTTGAGCTGGGCGGTTAACGGTAAAAGGTTTTTTTTAATAAAAATACTTGGATTATGTGGTGTTAACAATACTGAACATAATTTTTTTTCTGGTAGATGTAAATTTATTGAAAGAATTATAATGTGTATTTTTTTTTGTTAGAAAGGTTATTTGATCAGACTTAAAATGTTACATTTGATAGTTGAATCTTTCTGACAGACACAAATGTTACATTTGATAGTTGAATCTTTCTGACAGACACACATGGGGTACCGCGGGCATGGGTTGTAAAATACAAGGATTCAGTGTGAGTTTACCAGTGGCGAGAAATTCCTATAAATCTATTCCTGCCAGCTTGCCCTACAAAGGAAAGTCATGTTTCTGTAACAGGTAAGATACTTTCTACCGGTTTCCATTCTGATAATTTTCACCCTTCATCATCACTGAAGTTTACGCAAATGACTGTACCTACTTGTATTCTGATAATATAATAGTTAGTGTAGATTTATCAATCAATACAACATTTATATAATCACAATCACTAACGATGTAGGTAATGTGACGTCATAAAAAAGCTGTAATTAACTCCCTGCCCACTCTATCAGATTAGTAAGTTTACATCGATCGTAAGTGGTAGTCCGAAGTGTTCGTAAGTGGTGTGTTTGCGGCAAGGATATCGATGTTATATCCGATTATATCGATAATCAATCAACTCGATGTGGAGCGGGCGCGGGTTAAGTACCGACATTTGTTTGAGTCGATATTAAGTGGCGATTTAATTTGAGTTTATTGTCTTTGATGTGGATTCTTTATTTTATGGTTTTTCGTTTTTTATGTTTATTTTTACGTGACTGATATCTACACCTACACTGATATTATAAAGAGAATAAATATTATAAAGAGAATAAATATTATGAAGAGAATAAATATTATGAAGAGAATAAACATTATAAAGAGAATAAATATTATAAAGAGAATATTATAAGGAGAAAAAACCGCGTTAATCTAGTGGTATGGGGTAATGGACTGCGGAGACGAGGTCTCGGGTTCGAACTCAGGTTTTACCATGGCACACACCAATGACTTTTCGATGCTTTTCAAAGTTATGTGTGTATTTATCGCAGGTTTATAAGTGCCCGGTTAATGGCAATAGGCTCGCCATCTATTACATTGGGACCTAAAAATAAAATAGGCGAAATGTGGGTGCTAGCACTTCTGCCTACTCCTTCGTGGATATAGGCGTGATGTTTATGTTATGTTATGTTTGAGAATAAATTTGTATTTTGTGTGTTTGTGTGTGTGTATGTTTGTAATCAATAAACTCAAAAACTGCTGTGCCAATTTCAATAATTCTTTCATCATTGGAAAGCTACATTCACCTTGAGTAGCATAGGCTACATTTATTGCTAGAAAAGATTAGCGATCCTTAATAAAACTTAAGTACAGTAGTACCACGTTTATAAGTTACACCGATGTACCTGCGCAGAAGTCTCATTTTCGAAACGCGCGAAACAATATTAACCAATCACAACGCTCATCATTGACGCGGGAACGTGGCCCTCTGTAATTGGTTGCCGCTTGCGCGCCAAGTTCGATGCCCGCAGCATCGCAGTACCGCGTCAGTCGCGAATTGTAGGTACTGCTAGTGGAATATACGTCTTTTCACCGCAACGTACACTTGCGAGACAAAAAACGTGAACATTTTTACATATTATATCTTTACTTAAAAGAGATAGATCTTTAAAAGGCCAGAGTAGGGGAATTGTATATAATGTGCACCAAATAATGCAAAATGAATTAATTAAATCAAAAGACAAAGTATTTACCTACTATGGATCATTTTCAAGCAGTGATGGACCGTACTTACAGCACGCGCTACAGGAGTCTCAAGAAAAACAGTTTCGACAATAATTAACGAAAAATAATCGTTCGCAACGGAGCTATAAACTAGTGCCAGACCGACTTTCAGAATCCCAAAGAAAGGAATACCTTGGTAGCCGCCACCAAGGTATTCCTAATTCCTAATTCGTCTGAGAATTTTCTTTGACGAAAAAAAATGTTCATCAATGCAAGAAAAAAGTTCGATTCGGTAGATATTAGGTACGTTAAATCAAATGGTAACGCCATTCATCTTAAAAAGCAATTGCTGTTCTATAAACCCTCACAGGATGAATTGGTTCATTAATAGCTTGATCATAATTAACATTTCGTTATTAAACATGGCAATTTTTTCGTTACATTATACGATATTCATTTTATAAACTGATGTTTTATAAAAAATGTTTCATAATATAAAAAATATAAAATAAAATCATTGGTACACTTTATTTGCTAACAAGTGTACACCTACAATGAGCGAGATAGCACTACTCTCTGAATTTATTGCATTTTTAATGTTAACGTAATGCAATAAAGTCGACGTTTCAACAGCGTTAGCAATCGTAACTAATCGGCGTAAGCTTGCTCTCTTCTGCGCAGACGAATTTTACCGATGCGACTTATTAAAGTGGTACACCTGTAACGTAGCCCAAGATGTAAAAAGTAGGTACCCTACCCTAATAGGTATTTCGTTGCTTCCGCTTCGGAAACTAAGTATTGATGGATAGAATAGAATAACACTATGTTCTACAATATTAAGGAACCTGAGTTTCTTGCCGGAGTCTTCTCAGGCCGGGGCCGCGTTTTGAACCGGTGCCGCGGTGGTCCATTTGCTCACTAATTTAAAAAATATTGTTGATATTGACGTTTTGTAAGTGCCGTTTAATGTTCTATACAGAATAATTGTTTTTTTTATTTTGATTTTGTCGAATATAATATACCTAATAAAATAAAAAAACAATATGGGGTTCTTCAAAAAGGGCATTAAAAGGTTTCTACAGGGTAGGTAGCGCGAGTGATACACCTCAGGTGTTGCAAACGTTCATAGGCCACAGTGACCACTTCCAGGGTACCTACCTATACCCTATTTTAACCAGCTCCCTAATCAAATTAGGGATTAATCGACAAATAGGTAAATAATCTAAAATGCATTTAAAAGTAAACTGTCATGAAGGTTAAAATCTATGAATATTTAAGTATATGAAAAACAATCTTGGGAATGAGTTGTTCATTCAGCTTGCTACTTAAGCTAATTATTGAACCTACTTAATTAGAGTAAGTACCTACCTAAATGTTTGTAAATAGCCCAAAAAAAAAAGAAAATCCCGCTGAGTTTATTGCCTGAGTCTTCTCAGGGTGGGGCTTCGTTTCTTTTTTTGTATTATTTTGGACACGTCAATTTCACTTCACCCCGCCTGATGGTAAGCTCAAGGCAAAGTCTCAGGAAAGAGGGTCACCAGTATAAACACGTACAGTGTTACAATGGTGGCACTCAGCTTGACGGCCTCATCAGATGCTTTTTCCGCTTAAAAGACCCGGGACTGTAGGAAGAAGGAAACACGTGAGCTGGTAAGGAATTCCAAGACTTAATGGTGTGGCAGAGGAAAGACTCACCGAACGCTTGGTTCCTGATGGAATATTCTGCACTGTATGCGGGTGACATCTAAGCCCTGCACGTGTTGTCCTGTGTAGGAAAGGAGAGGGTGGGATTGGAACTGGTTGCGGTGGTCCATTAGCTAAACTAGTGTTTACCTACTATTTTGAACTTTTTGTAAATTCTGTTTAATGGTATTCTATATGGAATAAATGGTTTTGACTTTGATTTTCATTACAATAAAAAATATTTTTAATGGGTGGTTACACCTATCTACCTAATTGTAGAAAGAATAAACGGTTGCCTTGCTAACCTAACATTAAAATATACCTATGTGTTCTGTATCTTCTCAGCCCATCCTCAGAAATTATCTTTCAATAAATTATATTCTCAATAATCATCATTCCCTGAACCTTTTTCCCAACTTAGTTGGGGTCGGCTTTCCAGTCTAACTGTGATGCGGCTGAACTTCGATATTTTCCGTGAAGCGATTGCCATCTGACCTCCACAACCAATGGTCTAATGACCAATGGCGATATCGATGTTCCAAGTTAGGCTGGTTGGACTTTTGAGGGCTCCAACTACCCGTAACGACTGCCATAGATGTTTGTATGGCAACCGGGACCGACGGCTTAACGTGCTCTCCGAGGCACTTATAAACCTGCGATAAATACACACATAACTTCGAAAAGCATCGAAAAGTCATTGGTGTGTGCCATGGTAAACCTGGGATCGAACTCGAGACCTCGTCTCAGCAGTCCATTACCCATACCACTAGGCTACTTTATATTCTCAATAATATAATATTTTATTAGTTACCGAATATTTCCGTTGAAGTGCTAATAACTCATAAATTAATATTTACAAAAATAAATATTTCAAACGAAATGAGGAAATGGCCACCAGCGTTCGATTCCAATTACAAATCATGCCGCCATATAAACATCGAAAGAATTTTTCCCGCATTCGAAAATTAAAAAGAAAATTTATGTTGACACTTCCACTCACCCACTTCTTTTATTGGTCCGACACTAGAGCTCGGCGCACGTGATTGGTCGGTTTAAATGGACTTCTATTGAGGGAATGAGACGATGGATAGAAGGTAAAGTTAGCGATAGTACGTGTGACAGAGACAGATAGACACTTGTCGAGTACTTACAGATAAAGCGCGCGTTGACGGTGGGCGCCTGAGGAACTTGGATTATGTGAACGATGCAACGAGATAGTAGTGTCACTGTGGATTGGCCGATGATGTCAAGAAATGGATGCGATTGTTATTAATATTTGGAGTGCATATTACTATAGCTACTACTGAAGCTGCACGTCAGTAATATGTACCTGATGGTAAGATAAGATACGATAGATAAGATAGAGTCTAAGAAGATAGTACAGACGACCTCTATGACGTAGCGGTGGAGTTTTCGTCTACTACATCGGAGGTCACGGATTTGATTGACAGTGCAAATAATTTGTAGATATTTGCATTTTTTTATACCACTTATGTGGCTGACAAGCACATGTCCCACGTGATGGCAAGTGGTAACCGTGGCCTATGAAAGTTTGCAACACCAGGGGCGCTACACTTGTGCTGCCTATCCTGTAGAGACAATTACTCTGGGTGTTCCAATGTATACCTTGGACTTTTGCCCAATCAAAACTGGCTGGGAAATGTGGGTCATGATCGGGCAAAAGCGACACTAGCGAGTTTTCTGAAATTACTATAAATATTTACTCCTACAAGTAAGTAACAATAAAAACTTGTATTCGGGAACGTCGACCAAAGGAAGGGATTACCACAGGGGGCCTAAGCCATGAACCATGTGCCAACCTCCAATGACAGCGAATCGTGCCTCGTAAAGCACGTTAAGCCGTCAGTCCCGGTTAGTTGAAGCCCTCAAAAATCCAACCAGTCAAACTTGGAACTTCGATATCACCATTGGTCATTGGACCATTGGTTGTGGAGGTCACATGGCAGTCGCACATCCCATGTATGACATATATATAAGTGTAAATGTTATTGTTGAGTAAGTTCTTCGCAATAGAATTTACCCTATTGAAGTGAAATATGTACACTTTTACAATGGCTCTTTTCTTAATCTATAGGTGTAAATAAATAAAAATCAAACCCGAAATATTCGTCGTCAGCCGTCTTTGAGTTTTGCGCTTAGCAACTAAGCGCAAAACTCAAAGACGGCTGGACCAATTCAAGTACTTTATTCGTTTATTTATTTAACCCTTCAACTCCGCGGAATTTTTTTATGGAACAGCGGGAACCTGAACAAAAGTCCACAGGGGTGGAGCCACGGGTAACAGCTTGGTACTTGCCTGTAAAAGCTGCCTTGTACGATACCCACAGGTAGAAATATGAAATATGTGCACCAAGTTTTATACCTACGTTTTAAATAAAAAAAAATGAAATGATTTTTCTATATAGAAATAAATTATAAGTATTGTTATTATATATTATTCTTCATCGTCAGTATGAATTGGAACGCCAATTTAAAGCGTCACCACTATCCTACATGTGACCTAAGCGATCAAATCCATTCACGTAAACATCTTCAAGAAAAACTCAACGATCCCCACTACTTACGCTACATACTTCAGGAGCTTTTTAAAAAAACGTCCGCCTTAACTCATTGCTATCTCACTCTAACATATATTACCACCGTCAAAAGCCACGTGTTTCCATCTCCCTCTAAGGCTTAAACACGTAAAAACAGGCGGGCAATCCATCACCCAAAGTTTATTCGTTTGAGAAACGCTTTTGCGGTGAGTCGAGTCCCGCGCTGTGAAGTGTTAACTTTTAGTGTATAATTTTTAAAAATGGAAACTAAACTGAAGAATTTTAAAGACTCTTTGACATTACAAGATTGTGAGAAGACAAATTTAAATACTCCTTTTTCAATTAACGACATATTGACCAAAGAGAACGAAGCGAAGTGCGATTTTGAAAATGGAATGTTTTGTTCGGAAAATTTTGGCGCGAAGATGAACTTTTTGGGGAAACCAACAAGTTGTTATGGCAAGGAGGATGGATATGGCGGTCAAAAGGATGCTCTGGAAAAAGGATTGAAATATTACGATGATTGCAGCGGCTACAGGGACTATGGTGGCGATGGCGCTCTAGATATGTCACGGAAAAACAATTATCCTGTCACAGAATTATCAGGTTGGTAGATTTTAATTTATTATTAGGGTCTAAGATTGTATTATAACAGGGGGGGCTTACTACTACACTTTTTTCTACGTGTAGAAATCCCCACAAATACCGTTGAAGTCAGTCAGAGTGGTCAAGGCAAAAATTGAGTGTGGACTTAACAACATGTAGACAGGGCCACCAGTCGATCGATGGTTTAATTTAAGCTCAGCTATCACGCAGCTGAATACGTGACGGTCACGGCAAAATGTTACGTAAATGTAGACGCGGCATAAGCTGCCTGAGTTAAAAGTAAGCTCCGATATTTTCGTACAAAGATAAGTTGCCGTTTTGTGTTTTTACATAGAAAATGTCTAAAATACTGCCTATTCCCAAGTGTCCTTTTAAGTAGTTATGCTAGCAAATCACTGGTAATTCTTTTTCGTATTAGGTAATTCTATTCATAAAACAAACTCACATGTTTAAAACCATAGATCATTAGGTATATACACGGTGATTTTATAGTGGTTTTGGAAAAAGAATATCTTGTTTCACACACAGTTTCGGAAGCAAAATCGACTGGAAGTTTTAATTTTGAAAAGAAAAAAAATACTTTTTGTATGGCAATAATGTGCAAGTGAACAGAAAAATGTATGAAAAGTGTCGCCAAATTAGGACTTCCTTACGATTTTACTATCGAAATTGTGATCAAAATCTTTTTTTCCAAAACCACTATAAAATCAACCGGTATAGTAGAGAGTTAAAACATAACTTATTAGCTAATTCATTCATTACTTTTTTTAAAGCAGAATTAGATACCTACTCACTAGTAATTCTTTTCCCATTAGTTCTATTCAGAAAGTAAGTGGGAATACAATTCCCACATGGCTAAAACAAAGCCATAACTGATTAGCTAAAGATTCATTATTTCCTATAGCAGAACTACTCATTAGTATATTTTTTCCTACTAGTTTTATTCAGAAACAAGTGGGAATACAAATTCCCACATGGTTAAAACAGATTCATTATTTTCTATACATACTTAGCTGTCAATGCTGAGTCATTGTTCTTCAATGATAATTTAATCCTATTTAAATCTAAGTTAGGTAATGTCCGACAGGTAATTCACTAATATAATAATTATATACCTACTAATTAAATTAATTAAGGACTTCTGTGTATTCATTAATTAGCCTAATCCTGGACATAATTATATTCCTTTCTTAATGTGCGCCAGTGCTTTCGATTCTCCGCCTTTCGCATCCAGCCTAGTCACTTGTCACCGTATAATACGGAGGGGGGGGGGGACGGGGACGTAGTAAGCCTTCCCGAAGAGTGAAACCTATGCTCGGGCCCTCTCCGTGAGTAGCGATGACGTGAAACAAATTACTACAACACGAGTGCAACTCAAAAATGCCATCAATTCGACAGAAGAAGAAGACTTGTCGCTGCTAGTTAAGGACTAAGTTAGCTATTTTTAAATCTCTATGGTTGATAAAATGCGTATGATATAGGTAGCTACTTATACCTTGTATTTAAGTCGAAAATTTTAACCGAAAATAAAATCCCAAGGTACTTATACCTAATTTTTTAAAAATCTGACATAAACAAATGTAACACTAAGTAAATTGTTCCCTGGACTAGGATAAGATTGTTGAATCGATAAGTAATATCGATTCGACAATGGATAATAATATTATCAAAGGAATTGAAAACGATTGGGATCGATATTGAAGATTGATCGGTAGGTATATCGGGATCGATAGGTGTCACGTGTACCTACCTACCCATTGGCAGTACCCACATATGGGTTTCAAAATGAAGTACGTATATGTAATATTTTGTATTCAAAACAATCAATTTCTTTCATGTTGAGGTCATTGAGGTGATATTTGAACGTGGCGTGGTGATAGTGGACGCGACTGCTACGCAGGAGGTGCGGGTTCGATTCCCGCTCAGTGCAAATATTTGTGTGCATGAATAGGTATGAATATTTGCATTGGTCTGGGTGTTTCTATGTATAATATATAGATATGTATTTACAAAAAAAAGTATCTAAGTAGGTTTATCCGCATTCTAGAACCCATAACACAAGCTAGTTAAAGTCTAAGTGGCGTTGTGACCTAGATTGTCCTAGGTCCTAGAATATTTATTAATTACTATAGATACGACAACAGAAGCTTCCCTGCGTGAGTCACTTACATGCTTAGGTACCTATTGTAAAATCGGCATTACCAGATTTATTTTTCTAAGCTAATCCCCTAAGGTCTCGGGTTCGGTCCCAGGTTTTACGATGGCACATACTAATGACTTTTCGGTGCTTTTGGAAGTTATGTGTGTATTTATCTCAGGTTTATAAGTGCTTAAACTGGCAAAATGTGGGTGCTAGCACCTCTGCCTACCCCTTCGGGGATAAAGGCGTAAGTTTATGTTAAGTTATGTTATGTTTAAAGCTGAGATATTTGCTAACTTGGAATGTTAGTAATTGCCTAAGCTTTCATTGTATCTACCTAAAAAAAGCTTCTGTATAATCGCGAAGATTCGCAGTAGAGCAGTCCGACTGGGGAAGTACCTCCACCCTACAGAATACGGCGGCTAATTATAACCTTGTGTTGTGTTTCCGGCGGAAAGTATGGGTAGGAGGTTTTGTGTTCTCAGTGGGAAGACCGAGAGTTAAGTTGTTACCACTATGTGATGTTATGAAACCGTGCTTTGTCTTCTACACTTACAGCTCGGAAATTCTCTTAACCTTAACCCCCTTCCCTCTCCTCTCCCCACCTCTCCCCTTCTACTCCCTCACTACCTTTCCTTTGCAGGATCGGCATCACACTCCTGGTGTTGCAAGCAAACGTCCATAGGCCACTTTCAGTCAGGTTTTTTTTTCAGTCACCTAAGTTGTTTAAAAAAAAATCGATATCCACCCTACATACATTATCCACTTTATCATGGAACGCGGGAAAATAAGTAAGAATCTGGTTTAGATCATGCATCGCTACGATTTTGTAGAGCCCTCCTATACCACACAGCGCATGCTACAACATGATATAGAGTAGGTACGTAGTTAAAACTGAAACTACGGTTTAATATCTTATAATCATAATCTGTTTTAACAACAGCGTCAGTCCCATGACAGATAAAAAATCTTAGCGGAACTCTCACTCTTAATAAACGTGCCAAATCAAAGGCCGCGTACTGTACAACATTCAAATTGTCTGCATAGACAACAAAAAGGGGTATTCTAATATCGATTATTCCAAAATTCCAAATTCAAATTACCCGAAGTCGGTAATTACCGGCGGGCGACAAGTGACAATGAAAGTAAGGGCATGTTCACACCACAGCACACGTCGCGCGTCGCCGCACTGTGCCGCCCCGCGACGTCGCCACTTAGCCGTCACTTCGTTCTTCTACCGATTACGCTACCCCCTCATTATTATAAGTGATGACGCTTAAAAGCTATTCACCCATTCAATTTAGTAATTACAAGGTTTGTAGTTCGCTCAATTTGTCCGGTTTTAATGTAAATTTTTATGATTGGAAATATTGCATGGTTTCTTTGTGAGAATGGGTATAGAATTGGAACAATGAATCAGGCTAGTGTTATTATTCCGAAGTGTATTGGCGTAAGTTCTAAAAGTAAACAATTGAAATTCTACACTAATTTTGATATCACTATCAAAATAACAGACAGCTGTAGCCTAATTAGCGAGGAATAGGGGATACTCTGGGAGTAATCACTGATGATTAATTAGGACGCTACCGCTTCTGACTTGGTTGATGGAGCATTTGCATTTGGTCAAAGATCTCTGAATAAGGGCGGGCTAAGACCCAAGACAATTTATATCCTAAATTGTACATAATATTGCACTCAAACACATTTAAGCATCCGTGATAAAGCAGCTTATAAATTACGTCAGTTTCATTCAATTACAACTTCCTTTCATGGTTCGTCTTCTTCATATTCGTGGCCTTCTATTATAAGATGAGTCCCAGAACTATCATTATCTATATATCACAATCAGTAATCCAAAGCGCAACGACTAAATGACACTTACTTTAAGCTTCTTCTCTGTTGAAAATAACAATTTTAGTGGTGCTTTCATTCCACTAATAATTACTATTTTTGTGGAAACCTCACTCTATTTAATCCTGTATTAAGCTCTAATGATAAATAGTCGAATTATGTGTAACAACACAGAAATTGCCACTATACATCTAATAACATTTGAAAAAATTCAAATCAAAGTTTTAAAGGAACACATTTAAAACATTTAATTTGCCCCTTACTTCAATTAGTATCAGGGTGACAATATAAATGAGTCGAAAACTTACTACAATAGAGCATCGCACGCAAAAATACTGTTACCATTCGTCCTCGTACCGCCTTTTACCGTATATTACCGCCTTTTACCGCATATTATCGCGTCTAATGACCGGCGACAATTTGCGTAATGGATCCATTGTGTGCTCGCCTTTATATGCGGATAGCGTGTGCCGATAACCGATATAATTGATTCTCGGATCGTGTGAATCTAGCCCTAATGAGTTAGGAGTTTTCTTGTACCAGTTAGTTTTATTTCGGCTTAATGGTATTAAATAGTAATTGGTAAATCACATAGAATCAGTTTGTTAAAGATAGTACATTAGTAACAAGATAAATGGTTGAGTTATAGAAGTTGAAATTGTTGGAATTTTTACATATCTAACAAAATAAGCATATCTTAGAACTTATTTTAACATTTCTATCAATTAGTCTTCATACAATTCAGCACATGTTAATACTTTTTTCTCTATTGTTCCAGATGACTACGATTCCCGTTCTTCCAACACAGGTTCACCAGTCCGCCAAGCAAATTCGTCACCTTCATCCGATATTACCTATAAGCCATTCTTACACTACGAACCCCGCAAATGCTCTACCCCACCCAGTGATACCAGAATAATCCATTCCCCAAGTTACAACATCAGCGAATACTCCCAAAATGGAGGCAGAAAGAAACGATCACGAGCTGCCTTCTCTCATGCTCAAGTATATGAACTCGAGAGAAGATTCAGCCAACAACGATATCTATCAGGCCCCGAAAGAGCGGACCTGGCCGTCAGTCTGAAGCTCACGGAGACACAGGTCAAAATATGGTTCCAGAATAGACGATACAAGACTAAAAGAAAGCAGTTACAGATGCAAGAAAATGGAATGCTCGCAGCAGCTGCTGCTGCAGCAAATCATGCCAGAAAAGTTGCGGTCAAAGTACTTGTAAATAATAACGGACAGCCTGGTTTGCCTGATTTAAAGCCCTATCAAAATCCTATGCTTGGTAAAGCACTAAATCCTCTTTTTACGCCACCGAACTTACTGGAAAGTTCACCAATTTTGAAGCACTTTGCTGGAGTGTATGGCGTAGATTTTGCCAAAAATCCTGAGTATAAAACCTTATTACAAGAGTCATACAATCAGGCTGTATTACAATCGCTTTACGGTCCACATTTGGGTGTCAATTACTCAAATTTGCCGCTACCTTATATGTATTACCCTGGACATTCAACATTTGGCTTGCCAGTACCGTGTGACGTAGACCGAGGTCAAGAAAGGACTGATAGTAAAGAATTTGGAGACAAAATTGAGAAACCTGAACCTAAAATGAAGAATCGTATTGATTTAGATGAAAACAGTAATGAAAGTATGGCAAGTAATATCGAAATTGAAAATTAAATATGGATTTTTTGAATAACCATCTTCGTGTAAAGATGTCTACCTACCAGTATTTTTAAATTCGCAATAATTACGTCAAAGTTAAACTATAGATATCATTTCTAAAATGTTTCCACATATGTATATTTTGAAGTGAAATTCAAAGTTATAATAAGGTAGAGAGAAAATATCTTCTGAATTACATGTAATTACTGTCGGTTAAATGCTCGAAGCGTCAATAGCTTAGTGATAAGGAGTCGGTTTTTAAATGGAGAGGTACCGACATTGAAATAGTCCTGTTACGTTTTTGTCCATTACACTACGACATGAACCCACTTAGTTGGAGCGGTCAAACAAGAATACCAATAAATGCAGATACAACTTTCGGATAGTCTTTTAAAAAAATCTATAACGTTACATTCGATTGCTCTCGGTGAGGGAGCACCTTTATATAGAATTTGAAATAGGAACGTCTGAAATCTGTCAATGTTGGCGCGAAAGTTTAAATTTATTCATGAATTTTGAATTTCGAACTAAAATGAATATACCAAAGAATATTTTTAATGTGGCAATAAACCGAACCAAAGATCAAGTTATCCAAAGCACGTAGTTAGTAGAAATTGTTATGTACTGTTAGTTTTTATTGCGTTGTAAATAATTATTAAGGTTGTTCGATAAATGTTTTTATAGTCAAATACTCTGGCACGTTTGTATATAGTACAAAATTAGCAATTAAAGAAGCTTAATAAAGGTGCAATAAAGTTTATTATGGTTTTTCTTCATTTACCTTATAGAGTCAACTTGTTTCAAGAAATCATACCCTAAATATTTATTTTATTTAGGGTTGGGTATACCTAACCATGTTAGTGACGTCACAGATAAAATGCAGGAGAGTCGCTTTCGATGGTGCAACCACATTCTGTGACAAGTGTGAGAACCGCTTGGCTGTGTAAATATTACTCACTTTTGAACTTTCGCATTACATGATGTATGGTAAGTTGTACTAGCCGTGGTCACAAGTTGACTGGAATATGCGCTGTCACGGCGTTGAGTTACTTTTTGGGTGAAGTTACTTCTTCAATTACCCCGACACTACATAATGTCACGACAAACACTGACCATGTCCTTATTTGCCACCACTACGGACCGCGAAACAGCACTAGGCAATGTTTTTGGAATCACCCGATTCCATGTCGAAGATAACTAGTTTGAAGCCCTCTTCATTAAATATTACGTAAACATCTGGCTAGACCTTTTCTCCAAGCCTAATGGGAGGAAAGACATAAGCAGTGATGTCGTAAGGGATGATAATATGTGACCATGATGGTCGCACTGTCATGGATGCTAAGTTTCTTGAGCTCATAGAACAATGTAGTTATATTTTATGCTTATTGACTATTAAATTTGACGGCAAGTTTACCACGTACCTATGTTGGTTTTATGGACTACTAGGGCACATTTTAGCGAACCAAAAAAACTCAAATCTATCTCAATTTGTTGGACAAATGCCTCTCCCAATGTTAGAAGGCTAAGATATCCTGTTTCCACGCCGCTGGCCAGACGGTTGGTAGTGTTGGTACAGGCTTATATTCCGAGTTTTCCTTTTACTCGCAGGGATATCATCTGCGTTTTCCGTTAATCGTCAATTACGAAACAGTACGGATAAGATGAGGTCACCACAAGGATAGTCGATCTATACTTAAACCCAAGTAAATCAGAGAAAAATGACAACTTTGTGAAATCAAAATCTTAGAGAAAAAAGTTTTTCGAGCTAACGTAGCAATTTTCTACTTTTAACTTTGGAACTCAGCTCTCAAACTTGTCACGAGTGTCTCCGGTAATTGCCGAACTGTGCCGAAGCTGAAGTTAAAGATGGTGCTCGACGAAAGTGAAGAATGCCCTCGAAATCACCGCGCGCCAAATTGCTTGAATACCTACAAGTGATGTGGTCCGTAAGTAAGGATAGAGCTTTTGTAGGTGAAAAGTACCTATAATATTAAATCGAAATGCTTTCGAAGGAAAATACAATGATAGAACGAAACGGATGGTAAACGTGAATAGAAATGTATAAGCTTACTGAATATTGCGTATGCTATATGAAATATTGGAAATATTGGTGAAAAGATTTGATATTATGATTGATGTAATTAAAGATTGATAACAATCTTTTTATCCCATGATTAAATGGGTACATAGTCACATGCTCCTTTCTCAAGACTCAAGGTAGTTACTGGAGGGTAGGATTGCTCGTATAACCTAGTACGAAATGTTGATATTATTATCTACCGTTTCACAGCTTACTTTCGTTCAAATAAGTAGTTAATTGTGTTAGAACGGGACTTAATCGTGAACTATAAGTAAATGTTTATATATTTACCCCGACTTTTCGAGGGGACTGAGTCTCCATAGCCCTCTCGACACCGTAGATGTAATATCACGTCCGAAACGTCGGGTTAAATTTACAAACATTTACTTATAATTCACGACTAACCTAAGTCCCGTTCTATCGTAATTAGGTGTGAAAATCTTTTAAGTTCAAATCAAATTAAGTAGGTGCAAAAATTCACATCAATATTGATTTTATAGGACCATTTTTATTTTATTATTTATTTATATATATATTTTATTATATATTATTACTATCCGCGGTAGCCTAGTGGTATGGGTAATGGACTGCTGAGACAAGGTCTCGGGTTCGATCCCAGGTTTACCATGGCACACACCAATGACTGCGATGCTTTTCGAAGTTATGTGTGTATTTATTGCAGGTTTATAAGTGCCCGGTTAATGGCAATAGGCTCGCCACCTATTACATTGGGACCTAAATATAAAAACTGGTGAAATGTGGGTGCTAGCACCTCTGCCTACCCCATCAGGGATATAGGCGTGATATTATAAAAAAAAAAATATTTTAGAAGGTTGTAGCGTATTACGAAACTTATGTATACTGGTTGTATTTTTGCAGTAGATAGTTTCTTACAAAAATGCTAATATGGTACATAATTATAAACTTTTGAATCTAAAAAAAGTCACCCAATAGTGATTTGTATTAACTAATTTGTTTTAAAAGCCATCGCCACACTGTTTAGCCATGTTCTTCAATAAAATTATCATATGAATACTAGTTGGGCGCCTCAGGGGGCGAGGTGGAGTCGAAGACATTATGAAAATGCCAAGCTTCGACTTCCGGACGAAGAATTTCCTAAGACCCGCGCTTCGATGAGTGACGTACAGTTGGCCCTGGAACTTCTGAATAGGGAATAAAATGATGCTTATTTAAAGTGGGAATTGGTAATGAGGTAGCGTGTAGTAATGCATTTATACACAGATGTGTGTGTGTATAGCTAAATAAAAAAGTTTGAAAATATGTTTGTCATTCAATCACTCCCTAAATACTAAACGGATCTAGATGAAATTTGATACAGGGATAGATTAGAAACTAAAATAACACATAGGCTACTCTTTATCCCGGTAAATTGTTTTTATGGGTTGAAGGGACATTGCCAGAACTCCACACTGGCGGAATTTGACGACTGCAATAAGTAGATTAGCTGTAAATTTTAAAATATATTGCAGGTTGTGTAATGACAACCTATGCCAGCACGAGGCGCGGGTTAGATTCACCTCTTAGTGCAAAAATCATATCAATCAATATACGAGTATATAAGCAATCGCCCATAGGCCACGGTAACCACTTTCCATCAGGTGGGTCACATGCATGTCGTTCACCTAAGTGGTATAAAAAAACAAAAGAAAAATATTCCGTGCCAAGTGCACAGGTTGTTAATCTTCGATCTAAATCGTACATTTCTTATGAACATCACAAATTCCTGTATCATCAAACAGATCCCATCCCTTCTGGTGCACAAAGCTACATATTTCGTTTTGTGGAGTGATTCCGGCGAAACGTGGGGAACGCAATTAACTGATTGTCGATGTACTAACTTGTAAACAGTGCATTACCGCTCATCCTCTCAATAGGGTCCAGTAGGGATGGGAAAGAGATATCGATATCGATAGACATTAATATTGTATTGATATTCTATAAAATTAATTTTGGGTTTGATTACTTACTAAGTTAATAAGCTGTGCATGTTATGTGGGCGTGTAGAGTTTTAAAATTATGTAAATAAGAGGTCCATTTACGAAGACCATACAAGACGTTGATTGAACAGCCGCCGCGCCGGGGTCGTAATTGTAGAGTAGGATCAACTCTCTCCACGTTTGATTTAAAATTCGAATTAAGCCATATTCTAATTTCAAAGTTACGGATTGATGGTAAAAATAAAAGGCATACCTCTATTATATGGAACAAGGAATTTAAGTACCTACCGGTAAAAATAGGACGTAATAAGTACCTACTGAAAATAAAAATATTCCGGCGAGTAATAATTATAATAAAATAACTCGACTGCTACGCAGGAAGCGCGGGTTCGATTCTCGCGCAGTGCAAATATTCGTGTGCATGAATATGAATATCTGCATTGGTCTGAATGTTTCTATGGTCAATATGTATGTATTTACAAAAAAAGTATTGTGTATCTAAGTACGTTTATCTGCATTCTAGAACTCGTAACACAAGCTTTAGTTAAGCTATGCTTACCATGGGTCTAGGTGACGTTGTGTAGATTGTCCCAGAATATTCATCTTTACATTATATTTCAAATTGGACATAAAGGTAAAGCATGAGTACATGTTTACAAAAAAATATCGACAGATACTGGCACATCACTAGTGCAGTGCACTTTGCATTAACAGTCGCACTCGGCGGCAGCACTATCTAGTGTTACAAGCACGTGCGCCGGATATGTCGTCAGGTAAACAAACACGCACGTCACTACTCCACACAATTAGCTACTATTTATAGTAATTATACAGTTAATCTGTTAATGTGTGATATTTTTAGGGTTTGGGCGTACATCTTATAATGATGTATCTAGAGTTGTTGGCATATATCTAATCTTGATCACAAATAGTTAACGATTTTTGATGTCTTTTGAGAATAGAACGAGGTGGATCAAATATTTGGAGTCAAAACTTATTATGCCGGGGACTATAACAAACAATTCCTCAATTCGACTCGTGGCTAAGAGGCAGATTAGCATTTTGTAGTATTAACCCATTCTATCCATATCATTCTTAGTAGGGTGACTATTCTTCGCACATTCAGATCGTGCTTTTCGAGGCACGGAGTACCGCAAAAAGTATGCTCGAAGAAAGCTGGGACTAAATCAAATTCCCCAACACCTAAGTATTACAATACGCTTGATTCTCCTAATTTATTAAGAGGTTAAAATTCGGTTTCGATTCCACCTCATACTCCCAAATGTCATCATCATCCTTGCGTTAGTCCCGGTGGCATCTGAAGGTTTCAACTCGAAGTCCGGGGTCCGTTTTCCGGCGTTTTCTCTTTCGCTTTCATACTCCGTTTTTTTTTCGTAATATCAGAACATCGTGATTGTTTTTAACATTAGATCGAGGAAATATTTCACCTCCTTTTTATTGAAATCGTCTTTGATATCTAAGTAAGTCATTTGATTTTAACAGCCAATAGCATCGAAATAAAATCATTGAAAATTGGGAGATTTTTTACATAAGTAAGTTGACTCCCACCATCACCCCAAAGATGATTGTATAGGAGAATTTCGAATGCTTTAGAGGTGACCTCATGCCTCATCGGTCAAAGCATTCCCTCTGTAAGGGGAAAACCGCGGGTCCGAATCCCATCGAAGCGTTCACTTTTTCCGATCAAAATTAGATTTAAGTTGACTTAGTTTCAATCTACACAAAGGACACTCAATTTTATATTCCATACCATCAAAAATACTTTGAAAATCTGAATCATCAACAAAAATTGCAATGTTTACATTTGCTAATTCCGTACACAATTAAATTTAAACTAAACAATCGCACGATAAGTATCTCCGTGTTTTTTATTCCCAACAATGAAACACTTGGTAATTATCACTTGGCATACGGCAACTATAACGGCGCGGGCGCAATCGTTTTGATGGCGGTCGTAACGAGCGGTGCAATGGGAATTATTGCGATGTTTACGTGTACACATTTGGTATGGATCGCAATTGATGTGGTTCTCATGAGGAGTTTACTGACTAGCCAGAATGAGTATGTAGCTTTATTTTTAACACACTTTTAGGCTTGATTTATACACAAACGGCAAGAGGTAGGTATGCGTAAGGTATAATCAAAGTAAAATCGTACTTATTGTCGAGCTTTCTCCCTAATAACGTCCCTACTTTGCTATATTGAGGCGTTACACTTTATGCATAATTATGTCTTAAAGGCTACAAAGCGAGACTGCAACTAGACCGACATAAGCTGTAAACATCTTCATCTTTGCGTCAATCATGGTCGCATCCATAGCACATGGAAAACGAGGTCCGCTTTTTTCCAGTCTACCTGCATCGCGGCTGAACTTCGATATTTTCCGTTAAGCGAAAGGCCTTCCCAACCTATAGGTACTTAGGTATAAGCGATGTCAAAGTAGTTGTTAGACTTTTTAAGGCTCAATTTACCAGACTGCCATAGATTTCGTACAACAACCGGACATCGTATGTCAACGTGATCTCCGAGGCACGATCAGATAAAGCAAATAACCACATTCATGCACAAATATTTGCACTAAGCGGGAATCGAACCCGCGTCTCCTGCGTAGTAGTCGCGCTTGCCACATTTAGTCACATGTGGAGTCACGCGTAAGAATCGCTTGAGGAACTCCTCCTAACATCACATATAAAATGCAGAAGAGACGTTAGGCAGATGACTACGTGGGTAAAAAAAGTTTGGACGTGCCATTCGATACGGGAATTTATTTTCATTTGGCAATGGTTGTTAACAAAGTAGGTATACCCAAAAACAATGTCTGAACCGGTACACCACGTACATTACTGTACTGTACGTACATGAACGTGTTTGCAATGGTGACCCTCTTTCATGGGACTTTGCCTTCAGCTTAACATCAGGCGAGGTAAAGTCAAATTGACGTGCCATAGATAAAAAAAAAAAAATTGGTTGCCTGTAAAGTCGGTATACGGGCGAAAGTTTTACGTGACAACGACTTTGAGTGGTAAAATAATTTTAATGTGAATATTCATTCGTATAGTAGGAAGAAGGATGAAATAATAGTAACAATTTAAAACATTTATTTATACAAAGAATTATATTTAAAACATTAATTTATACAAAGAATCTCGCACTGAATTTCATATTAACAAAATTTTATTTTTACCTTTCGCTCTTAGGCGGGCTAACTGTGCTCGAGTGGAAGGGACGCGTGCCTTTCACTTTTTATGTCTGTCTCTCTCGCTCTTAGGCGGGCTAACCATGCCCGAGTGGAAGGGACGCGTGCCTCTCACTCGCTCTCATTGTGAGCGCATAACGTGAGCGGAGCGTAACGCAGTTTCTTGAAGTGTCACCCGGCAAGCCAATTTATAAGACGTTATCACGTCAAAAAAAAAAAAAAAAAATTTTCATGACCACTGCATGCATAACATACAAAATGTGTTCAAAATAATAAACAATTTAATCTTATACGCAATGCAAAAAACATTGTTTTCATAGTAACATAATACTGTTAGCTCTTTTGCGACACATTCGCATAAAAAACAACCCCTACTGACTTTTACTATCGTTTAACCTTTTAACAACCCTTTGAACAAAAAATGGTGCAAAAAATCAAATTAGTAAAGATTCGCCACGGCACTTAACCAAGGGGCACAACAGACTGATGTTAAGTCGAGACGTTAAAAAAATCGCACCACATTGACGCAAGTGGTCTTTACGTCGGCCCGCCCTTACTAGGGAACAGGGGCACAAGAGAGGCCTTACCACAATCTCTTAAAAGTAATATTATTTTATTCGTGGTATGGGTAATTGACTGCTGAGCTGTCTCAGGTTCGATCCCAGGTTCTACCATGGCACACACCAATGACTTTTCGATGCTTTTCGAAGTTATGTGTGTATTTATCGCAGGTTTATAAGTGCCCGGTTAATGGCGATAGGCCCGCCACCTATTACATTGGGACCTAAACATAAACTGGCGACATATGGGTGCTAGCACCTCTGCCTACCCCTTCGGGGATATAGGCGTGAGTTTATGTATGATGTATTTTATTCGTACTTTACTTTCATAGTGTGATTCGGACCGTGTCAGGATATTCAGGATACAGGGACGCGCGCGTTTTATTTTGATATAATATTATACGATTGGTAGATTTGAACTCGTTTGTCACCGCTGTACCCCGCGTTATACTCAAAAGACAGCCAAAAACGCGTACTTGCACATTATTGCAAGTCAAAATAAATTGCATCAAAGACAAGTAGTGGGAGTTACAGTTCTTCTGCTGTACAGTGGGCTGAAAAAGTTCCTAACTTAAAACTGTTCCTAACTTAAAACTTTTTATCTATAGCAAAGTAATCGCTATTTTGAACGGTTAAAAAAGGTGGTACAAATATAGTTACTACTTACCTTAAAAAGAGTAGTGTGTTATCGTTTAGTAGTAGGTACCTATGATTTGAGTTAATATGGCATTAAAGGTAGTATCAAATCGGTACGGTATTATTAACGGTTGTGTATGAGTTTGGCGACATCGGTTCCGTTACTGAAACTATCGCGTCGCACTTCTACTAGTTTTTTCTATTCTGTGATTTTGAGGATATTATGGATCCACAACTCGAGCCTATACCTATACCTACGTCAGTATTCCAATTTCAAATGTAAGTACAACAGAAAGGAACAAATCTCACTTCGAAGATTCCCACGTCATATGAATTTGTGTCGCCAGTCTAGACGTTCGGTTCCCGGCGTCGACCACCGGCGTAGGTCACAGCGCCGACTTTCGCTAATGTGTTTTAAGGACCTATTGGCGGCTATTGGTCCCACGCGGTGGTCCCACTACTACGTTTGTGAATGGGACATTTTTTATCAAAAATGAAGAGGTTAGATGATTTATTTTATTGTAAGTTTTGAGAGAGTTGCACTTGTCTTGTGTGTTATGACTTTAAGAGGTTTTGGTAGTTCCTGTATAGGGATTAAAAAAGTGAAAGTATTTTTTTTTAATTTTAAAGAAAACTAGTAATGACACCGTGGCGGTAGTGAATACAACTGGTACGCAGGAGGTGCAGGTTCGATTCCCATTTACATGAGTGTTTCTATGTAGGTATGATATTTACCTATGTATTTACAAAAAATGTATCAAAACATGCTTATCCACATTCTAGAACCCATAACAAAAGTTAATTGAGCTATGCTTACCGTGTGTCTAGGTGGCGTCGTGTAATCTACACGTCCTAGAATATTTACATTTGTATACCTAGTACCTAAACAACTAATCTGTTATCATTTATTATTTTTAAACTATAAGTCTTAGACTTCATTTAAAAACTGTTTTTATGGAAGAGACTGATGTTTGAACTCCCAACCTTGACATTAAAAACCTGTTTTACAGTATTTTTCCCCTGTATAGAAATCCCCACTGCTATTTGCATTGGTCTGGTCATGTCTTGGAAAACTGGTCGCAGTCGCTTCACGGGAAATATCGAAGTTCAGCCGTGACACAGTTAATTTGGAAAAAGCAAACCCCAGACCCCAAAGTGACTGCTGCGGGTACGACCAGGAGTAATGCAAGGGTGAAAATGAATCATCCTTGCGTTGATCCCGTTCAAACGGCTGCCTGAATTGGTCTATTTAAATTTGGTACAAGGATAGGTTATAACCTTGAATACCACAAAAGTTACTGTTTAACTCTTAAATAGATTCCCATGGGTTTTGGGAATGGGATCAGAAAGGCGAGCGGAGCAGCGTGCAACAGCTGGTTTTAGTAATAAAAACAGTTTCGCTATTGTTACACTTTCAAATTCAAAGTAGATTTTTATTGAAAAAAATGTTTCAAATAATAAAATTTTTGTTTAATGTTTAAAACTAACAGTTTTAGAACTTCAGAAGAAACACAAAAATTAAACGTTTTCATTTCTGAACAATTTTCTTTATATTTGATCCTTGTGTTGATTGAACTGCGCAAAGATGCGCGGGCGCAGATCTACCGCTTTGTAGTAGATAAGTAGATAGATAGTTGTAAACATTTTCTGTGCAGTTAATTTTTTTTTTACGGTGAATAATCTCATTAACCCCAATTATTATTTAAGGGTTATCAAAAAGCAGTTTTGAGGTAACTACCACCCACACATAGCAAGCTTTGGATACCATCGGTTGCCGATCGGAAGATAATGAATCATCGCAGTTTCTAATCAAATCAAATTTTTATTATTTGTAAAAAAATACCTAACTTGCTAAAATTACCTACCTTGCAACCCCGTCAATCTTGCAACCGGAAACGGAGATTTTTCGGGGATCCTTACCCGAACTTCCGGAATACACATACGAAATCATCAGGATACGAAATGTTTTGGCTTGAAGAGTGCTGTTTTCCATTCTTTTCTATGAAAATTAATGATTTACCTAACGAAACTACTAACTATATAAGCTATACTATCCTGTTTTGGTATTTTATACCAACCATAGATGTAAGACAATTGTTACTAACAAATTAGGCCCAGTTACCATCAATAAATGAATTGAAATTGAAATAATAACTCATAATTGGTAACCCTAAGCTGCACTGTGCACACTCGCACTTCTAGTTACCTATCGTCAAATTATCCGTTCTCCTTTACGTGCATTAAAAAAACACATAATTATGGATATAAAACCTCTTTCCTCGTAAAAAGTTCAGTTAAAAAGGTCGTCAAGACACTTCCTTCATCTAATTTCCCATAAAATGGTTCCGTAAGACCATTAACACTATTTTTAATTATTTTTAGGGATCCTCTCTACTGTATTATAGTTTTCTAGTGTAGGCTGTGCAGAATGCCGGTTAAAATCGTCATTATTTTCAATCATAATACGTATAAAAGATCAGAGAACTTATGAAAAGATCAAAAGTTCTTGCAGTTTCTTTTTAAACTAGCTGACCCGCGCGACTTCGTCTGCGTCACCCCGTTTTTTCAACATTTTTCATTCCTGCTCCGCACCTGTTAGTCGTAGCATGATGTTATATACATATAAACCTTCCTCTTCGACCATTCTATTTATTGAAACAAACCGCATCAAAATCCGTTGCGTAGTTCTAAAGATTTAAGCATACAAAGGGACAAGAAAAATAGGGACAGAAAACGCGACTTTATTTTATACTATGTAGTGATGAAGACCTTTTTTATCATTCTTGTAGTGTACAATAGTATAGTATATCGGGGCCGTATATATACCTACTTTGCGCATTTATATATTTTTTTTATTTTTATTTTTATTTTATTTAGGTATTTCATAATACCACCCACCGAAATCAACAAGGGTGGTTATTTTGGTGTCGAACCGACCAAAACCGCATATCTTGGACCATCAGGGTGAGGTAGCATCTGGCATATCCCTCGCACCCTAGCCGACTAAGTCAGGGATATACATTGTGCCCGAGCGCGAAAAATGATCGAATTTGTAACGTAAAGATCGATAACCTTCAGCGAAGTATTAATGATAGGCAACTTGCCTACTATGGACTTGTGTGCCGGTAAAGCCTGGCAATCGCAATTTCTCGATACCTTTACGTTAAGAATTTAATCGTTTTTCGCGCTGAAAATGAGCTTTGGAAACTCTAGGTACTTAGGGAAAGAATGGAAACTCTACGACGGCGACGCTACAAATTATTTGATTACTAGCTAACCCGCGCAACTTCGTCTGCGTCACCCCGTTTTTGTAACCTTTTTCATTCCTGCTCCGTACCTGTTGGTCGTAGCATGATGTTATATATATATAAACCTTTCTCTTTAATCATTCTATCTATTAAAACAAACCGCATCAAAATCCGTTGCGTGGTTTTCAAGATTTAAGCGTACAAAGGGACAACAAAAATAGGGACAGAGAACGCGACTTTATTTTATACTATGTAGTGAATTTGATTTGTGACTGAACTCTCTGTATTGTAATACAGCTCGCGCTTGACAACAGTTTCTCGTTCAATCTCATTGAACACACCGTCCTCAATGAACCTCATTTATATTTAAAAAGCTTCAAAATAACTATATTGTTTACATTAAATTTTAGTGAGAAGCGTAAACAGTGTGCCGAATTTTCTATGAAGACAATTTTAATGGGCAATAAAGGTAATAATTGCTTAACATGGTGGGAGTAATAGGGTGGATGATGAATGCGTATACAATATACGGGACAAGCGATTGACGTCTTTACGTAGCACAAATTAAATTATTGGCGCTTTCGTAGCGGAAGCGAAAACGAATGGAGTCGTTTAGGCCTATTTAAGTTTCTTTTTTTGAGTTCTACGTGATCACCTATGGTAATGGCACAGCTGTTCTTTCGGGTGGGATCGTCAAATAATTAATTAGTTTATAATATAAATACTTTTTTGAAACGAATTTTATGTAAGTAACTCCAATTTTGGTTGTATAAATAAAAATAATCTAACTTTATAAAGTAAACCAAGAGAAAGATTATTTCCCTATAGGTATGTTTTTTAAACGAATGTGAAATTCAATCAAAGAATCAATTTCGTTTATTCAGTTTAGACATATAAAGAGCACTTATGAATGTCTAAGTTTTACAATAATTATGTACCTACATTTGACAAAAAATATTATAATTTGTAATAAATAAAATACTTAGTAAATAAATCATTTGAAAGTGATTCTTTCGCTGGTTCGGTAATTAAATCTCCTTAGAAGAGACCAGCAAGAAACTCAGGTACTGAATATGAGGTGACAGTAGTATGTATTGTGTGACATGGCCTAAAAAAATTCAGGTAACTACCACATATTATGTGTTTTTATCTATATTATATTGTTACAATTATGTAATTTTGTTATAATTACTTTTTTCAATTTAATAAAACTAATAATTAGGGAGTGGTTTCAGTGCAGAAAATATTCTGACCTGAAATTACTCCCTAATTTTTACAGGAGTGAAATACTCTACGGATCGAACTGTTCTAGGAAGCTAAAAGCAATATTTACGCATTGCATCCGGCGTACAACTATTACTTAATAGTCGTTCGTCGTAGGGCACGTGGAGGGGTCACGTCGTATCTCAAACTTTGGGGGACGTTTAGTTAATTAGCTTCTCAGGGGGCCTAGAGAAGTAGCGGCGGTAAGACCCATCATGGGGGACTGGCTAGAGAGGCCACACGGTAGCCTCTCGTACCGGCTGACGCAGGTGATCACCGGGCACGGGTGCTTCGGGGATTACCTGCGTCGGATCCAGAAGAAGCCAACATCCGAGTGCCATCACTGTGATGCGAGCGAGGACTCGGGGCTGCACACGCTGACCGACTGCCCGGCGTGGGAGACGCCAAGGCGGGTCCTAGTGACAGCCCTAGGGGTGGGAGTTGTCTCGCTCGCCACCTTGCTCACAGTGATGGTACGATACGCGAGTGCTTGGTCAGCCGCCGCCTCCTTCTGCGAGTCAGTAATACTCGAAAAGGAGATGTCCCCGGGTCTGCCGGGGTGCGAGAGATATGTCTTGTATAATCTCACCTCTGGCAATCAAGGACCCATGATCGAGTCCAACATAATCGCCTCCATCGGTTTTGGTGGAGGTGGTATCCGTGGGGATTTTGCGCACGATAAAAAAAAGCCTAGAGAAGTGGCACCATAGTTAATATAATAAAATAAAGTAATCATTTTTTTATAACGCTTAGGCGGCAGACAAGTACACAGCCCATCTGATGGTAAGTGGTTACCATGGCATATGGACGTATGCAACACCGGGGATGTCACACTCGTACTGCCGACCCAATAGAAACTTATAATACTGCACATTCAAACTTTTTTGCAGATTTTACAAAAACTGTATCTGTAACTGAAAATAGGTAATGGCTTGAACTATGGAACTGGAAATTTCTATACAAGAACGAAAAGCTTTTCAGCAATAAAAAGTAAGTACATATCTCTTTTATCTCATTCAGTTGTCAATATACTTAACTCAAAAGGTTCTCCTAATTAAATATGTCCAAAATTCAGTTCCGATCGAATCACAATCTCTCAAATGTCAATAACAATCACGATGTCACTGTTCAATTGAGAATGTAATGCAAAAGATTCTCAAAAAGATTGAGATTAAAATGAGACTATATTTTGAAAGATTTACGAGAATTGTGTCTCAGATAGATGAATAGAGTGAGTATTTAACAGGCAGAAACTTTGAGAAACGTTTACAGATGCTGTAGCGCGGATTTTTTTCATAAAGCCCAGTAATTTGACACTAAAATTGAGTTTAAACAAACA
Source organism: Pelosia muscerda (assembly GCA_963691645.1). Lineage (NCBI taxonomy): Eukaryota > Metazoa > Arthropoda > Insecta > Lepidoptera > Erebidae > Pelosia > Pelosia muscerda. Next base: position 7,175,319 of record OY829121.1, read on the forward strand.
CACGGCCCTATGACGCACGACACACATCTAATGTAAAGGATTTATTATATTAATAGTTTGTTAAAGTTATTAGGGACGTAGATTTTTTTGCTGTTAGTGATATTTCTTTCCTATGAACAGTAAAAACGAAATGAGTATTTAAACATGTTCGTACTGTTTTTTTATTTGTGACGTATGTTCAACTGTTAATTAGGAGGTCGCGGGTTCGATTCTCACGTATGTAGTGCAAGTATTTGTGTGCATAAATATAAAGATTTTCACTGGTCTGAGTCTCATTATCATTCTCTGAACTTTTTCGCAACTCAGTTGGGGTCAGCTTTCCTGTCCACTGTGATGCGGCTGAACATCGATATTTTCCGTGAGGCGATTGCCATCTGACCTCCACAACCGAGGGTCCAATAACCAATGATGATATCGAAGTTCCAAGTTAGACTGGTTGGACTTTTGAGGGCTCTAACTACCCAAACTACAGTAAACGTATTATTTATTTATAACTATAAATAAATAGGTAATAATAAAATCACTTCCGTGTAATAAAGTGTTATAAAATGGAAAAACACGCTCTACTTATACTAGTACATTAAAGTGTTGTGTTGCAGCGACAGTCGAGGGTGGCGCGTCCCGCCAGTTTATAGTCTAGGAGCCAGTCAATAAAAATTCTACTACACACCGCCGAGTCCAAATAATCGTTACCTGCAAGTAAGTACATAACAAGATGAAGCTCTAGAAGGTTAAACAGTAGTTACTGACGTAAAATAAAATTATAAGAGAAGGCCAGCGGTATCGTGGGTTCAAAGTGTACGCATTGGATACAGCCGCAAATGGTATCGGATGGAACAGCGTCAAGTAAGATCTCTAACCTGAGGATACTATCAATTGAAATTTTATTTTTAGTACAGCTCTCGTATTTAGTATTTTATTACAGACTAACACATCACCAACCTAACCAACCAATTCCGCCCACATACACACATGTATCGGAAACTTTATTATTCACTATCCATGGAGGTAGTGTCATTTTACAGGTGACAACCCAACTATAAAAGTATCTACGAGTATTGTAAACATGATGCTCTATTGCTCTGCAAAATTATATTGATTGATGATGAAATTTAGAAGTAATAATAATGCTATTCTAATCGATTTAAGATTGGAAAAAGTGAATCAGACCAGATAGGACTTAAACCTGCGACCAGTCCTTTTCAAGGGAGTGCTCTGATCAACTGTGCTATCAGGCATCGTCTAGGGCATTCGATATTTCCCTATACGTCTTAGGGGATGACGTTAGTCATCTACCGATAGTCATTTTTAAATATTGGTATTTAATTACCCCGCCCAATTTATTGAATGAAATTTTGAAGTATTATAATTATATTATAATAATACTTCAAAATGTCACCTCAAGTCCCGTCAGGGCATTCACTTTTTCTGATCCAAAATCGATATCTATATCGTGTTCAATACTAGCGTATAATAAATTATATTTCTATTCAATTAATACAGCCAACGTTTAGGAATGGCTGTCTCCTAGACTAGCACAGTTCGCGTGATGGATCACTGAGTGCGCACACAGATTTGCCTGCGGATCGTCTGATCCGCTGATCGCAAACAATCACTTCACTCCGCTTTGGCTTTTAAGAGGGGCGTGTTATATGAAGCGGCAAATTTTGTGTACCAAGCTTGGTATACTATCGGTTTCATAGGTGAATCGGTATTGTTTTTTTTATAGTATTACGCCTATATCCCCGAAGGGGTAGGCAGAGGTGCTAGCACTACATTTCGCCAGTTATATTTAGGTCCCAATGTAATAAGTGGCGAGCCGGGCACTTATAAACCTGCGATAAATACACACATAACTTCGAATAGCATCGCAGTCATTGGTGTGTGCCACGGTAAACCTGGGATCGAACCCGAGACCTCGTCTCAGCAGTCCATTACCCATACCCTAGGCTACCGCGGTTATATCGCGCGGTTATATGGTATTAACCAGAATACCAAGAGGGTCAGCCCAAGCACCCTCTTTGCTAGACCTTCAGCTGACGAGCCACCCAGACCAGTACAATGTTTCGGTGCATGCTGCCTTAGGCAACTCCGACCATTGTCTGGTCTGTTCCAAGGTGCCTATGATAGCGCCCCCACGACCAGTGCAGGGAAATCGGCGTCTCTGGCACTACTCGTCAGCGGACTGGGATGGACTGCGAGACTATTTTGCGTCCATCCCGTGGGTTGAGCGCTGCTTTGAAGGTAAGGACCCATCGGATAGTGCAACTGCTGTCGTCGGTGAGATCAGTCTGGGTATGGAGTACTATATCCCATACACTGATGTCACCGGTGCCCGTGGAGTGCGCCCATGGTTCGGGCGCGAATGCGCAGAGGCTGTTCGCCAAAAACAGTCTGCGTATCGTGCTTGGGTAAGGGCGCGGGCTACGCACGATTCCAACCTAGGGTACTTCAAGGCAGCGTACAACAAAGCCACTAGGGTCTGCAAGAGGGCTTACGTCAGAGCGGATGCCCAGCGCATAGCACGGGTTGGTCAAGAGCTGGTGGCGCATCCCACGGGCAGCCGTGGCTACTGGCGACTGGCCAAAGCCGTGCAAGCCAACTTCTGCCAGCCTTCGCTGCCCCCCCTGCGTAACCCTGATGGATCCCTGGCCCATGAGCCGCAAGAGAAAGCAAATTTGCTGGTTAATCTCTTTGCGGCCAACTCCCGAATCGACGACTGTGGTATGCAGCCTCCGACACTACCCAACAGTGGCCACGCAATGCCTGATATTCGTATCAGGCAACGCGATGTCCGAGCAGTGCTGCAGTCACTCGATGTTCGGAAAGCCAGTGGTCCGGATGGTATACCAGCGGTGGTTCTTCAAAAATGTGCAGCGGAGTTGTCTCCAATGCTCACGCGGCTGTACCGACTTTCCTACATTTCGGGTACAGTGCCGACGGCGTGGAAAGAGGCGAATGTACAGCCGATTCCCAAGAAGGGAGATCGCTCAGACCCAGCCAACTATCGGCCCATAGCCGTCACCTCAGTGCTGTGCAAGGTCTTCGAGCACCTTATCAACACACAGCTCATGCGCCACCTAGAGGATCACTCCCTGATTAATGACCGACAATATGGTTTTAGGCCGAAACGGTCAACGGGTGATCTTCTGGCGTATGTTACCCATCTTTGGGGTGAGGCTATGGACAAGCATGGTGAGTCACTGGCTATTAGCCTAGACATCGCCAAAGCGTTCGATAGAGTCTGGCACAAATCGCTTCTTTCCAAACTACCAGCCTTCGGTCTGCCTCTTAGACTGTGCAATTGGGTTGCTAGCTTCCTGCAGGGGCGCCGTATTCGCGTTCTCTGTGATGGACGAGCATCGGAGTTCCTGCAGGTAAATGCTGGTGTGCCGCGGGGGTCCGTCTTATCACCCACTCTCTTTCTTCTGCATATCAATGACATGCTGTCCACCGGCAGCATCCACTGCTATGCAGACGATAGCACTGTACACGGGAGCTACCACGGACATTCTGCGGCCAAGCAGTCCGATATAGCGGAAAAGAGGCGACTTCTTGTCACTGGGCTTGACCGGATCCTCAATCACGTTTCCCAATGGGGATCTGAGAACCTGGTCGAGTTCAATGCCAAGAAGACGCAGGCATGCGCGTATTCAGCAAAGACATCTCCTTTCCTTCCTCCTCCCACTCTTCAGAGCACACCACTGCCATTACAGGATAACCTCAATATACTCGGTATGGACGTGCGCTGCAAACTGAACAACAAGAACTATATCGAGAGCATCATCAAAACAGCTTCGCGTAAACTCGGAGTCCTGAACAGAGTGAGACGTTTTTTCACGCCGGAGCAGCGGTGTCTTCTTTATAAGACACAAATTCGCTCCTGCGTGGAATACTGCTCGCATCTCTGGGATGGCTCCGCAAAGTACTTATTAGATGCTCTCGACAGGTTGCAGCGACGTGCGGTCCGCATTATTGGGAGTCCTGAGGTCACAGAGTCCCTCGAGCCTTTGCAGATGCGTAGAGATGTTGCGTCCTTGGCAGTATTTTACCGTCTCTACCATGGTGAATGTTCTGATGAGCTCTTCCAACTAATCCCACCCTCCCCTTTCCTACACAGGACAACGCGTGCAGGGCTTAGGTGTCACTCGCATACGGTACAGAATATTCCATCAAGAACCAAGCGGTTCGGTGAGTCTTTTCTCTGCCGTACCATTAAGTCCTGGAATTCCTTGCCGGCGCACGTGTTTCCTTCTTCCTACAGTCCCGGGTCCTTTAAGCGGGGCGTGAAAAAGCATCTGATGAGGCCGTCAAGCTGAGCGCCACCATTGTAACACTGAACGTGTTTGCAATGGTGACCCTCTTTCATGGGACTTTGCCTTCAGCTTAACATCAGGCGAGGTGAAGTCAAATTGACGTGCCATAGATAAAAAAAAAAAAAAAAAAAAAAAAAATATCGGTATTGTGATCCTACTAAATCTATTGTGGTATACACAGAACAGAAAAAACTAGTAGAAATGCGACATTATAGTTTCAGTAGCGGAACCAATGTCGCCAAACTCACACAAATAACCGTTAATAATATCGTGCTCTACTAGTAAATAATTGTTTTTTTTGCCAACGCTTTCGGAGATATAGGCGTGAGTTTATGTTATGTTATGTTATAATACATTAAAATATTAAATAATTAAAATAAAAAACATGGTTATTCAAATTTACAAATACCTTTTAAATTTAGAATTTCGAAATTGGACCTTCATATTTTAAAGAACTTTCTAAAGGACGGCCAAGAAATAGAGTGCAGATTATGTAGTTCGAAAGTTCATCGCGAAACAATTGTTTTTAAAATCTATGGTTGGCACTGTTTATTTAAAAGAAGTTTATTTTGAAGCAGATTCGCCACAATTTCGCCAATCATCATCATCTTACTGCCCTTGTCCCAATTATTTGGGGTCGGCGCAACATGTCATTCTCTTCTCCATATCATCTTTCACACAGTCCATCCATCTTTTTTTGGGTCGACCTCTGGTTGTAAAGCCCTCTACACTAATACTTTGGACCTTTTTTACAATGTTGCTATCATCTCTTCTCATAGTATGTCCATACCACGCCAGACGTTCACTTCTCAATTTTTCATCTTCAGGTGCTACCTTCAAACGTTCTCTAATATACTCATTCCTTATTCTATCCATTCTCGTCACACCACACATCCATCTTAACATTCGCATCTCCGCTACATGCAGTTTTCTTTCATCCGTCGCTTTCAAGGCCAAACATGACGATCCATACAAATACAAATTTCGCCAATATCAAGTGGTAAAAAAAAGGTTTTTCAAGAAAATCTTCCAGAACCACGTTAGCCACGCCAGTTAATTGGTTTCCGTGTATCCGCCACCACCAAGATGGGACCAGCCTAACTGACGAAATTATATACCTCTAACGAATTTACACAAGAATTTACACAACAATTTCATACATTACTAGTAGCAAGAGTGTACATTATGAGTGACACTCAACCCAAGTCTATGGACTACTGAACCTCGTAGAAGCACTTATAACAGTGCACTTACACAGGAGCCTTGTCAATTAACGTGTCTTGAACATGCACAATGAAAAGTCAATTTTATTTATAGGGCAATAAAGTAGGTTTTTGAAAAGATAGACATGAATAGTTTTAAGGACCAAGGACACACAATAATGCATTGAGGTGGTCAGGCTCCCACGATGATGTTTGACGTGTTTAAGAGGCTTATGAATCTATTAGACATTCTTAAGTCTATTCAGTAAATTCCTTATGAGATAGTGAAAGGTATTTTAGTGTGAAACCTGGTTAAGTGAGACCACTAACCCAGTGTTTCAGATACAGCTTATATCTTAGATGAATTTTTTATTCATCTAAGGTTAATATCTATCTCATTTACAGGAGGGTTCCATAAAAAGAGGTTAGAATACAGGTTATTTCAGTCATAGAGATGCGATTATTGAATAAAATAATGTATTAAGTAGTTAAACATTATAAGTGAGTTTTCATACCAGATATTTAGAGATAGAGGTTTGCTTCATCCCACTAATAGAGGTAAAATTCAGTGATAAAGTGTTGGAACCTCAGAATGATGGCATGAGTTCCAGCTAAAGAGATTTCGTTCATAACCAAGTTTCACTGTACTTGGTAACATGGGAAATATCCTACTCCTGAGGTAATTTTAGATGAGGATGTCAAAACGATTATAATATATAGAGCTTCCAGTGAAGTGATAGCAGTGTACCTTATTACAGCAAATAATTACAGAGTACCGCTGCTCTAGGGACCAATACATGATTTCTATTGGGTTGGAACTCAATTACGGCTTCTCCTGTTTACAAAATCTTTCACAAAAACTCTATATTGACAATTGCAATCATAGTATGTTGAACAGAAGTTAGCAAAATCGGTCCAGCCGTTCTCAACTCTCTGGAATCATTTCTGGCAGTTAATTTTCATCTTTAAACATTTTGTTTCATAAAAATAGCTTTAATATTTCTTTTCTACCGTTTCCTAAGTCTTTATTCAGTCTGTTTGACAGGAGTTAATGCGCTCAAAGGACGAGGCTGATGACCAAGCTGCCCTTATCGCTGTAATTATTATAATCTGTGGTACATCATGGACTGAACTACTGAACAGAGCTCTTCAGTTGGAGTATCCATATGGGAAATTAAAGTGTACCTATACAGGACAAGTTATTAGAGGAATAAAGTGTGCAAGTGACATACATATCACTACATAGTATAAAACAAAGTCGCGTTCTCTGTCCCTTTGTATGCTTAAATCTTTAAAACTACGCAACGGATTTTGATGCGAATTTTTTTAATAGATAGAATGGTTAAAGAGGAAGGTTTATATGTATATAACATCATGCTACGACCAACAGGTGCGGAGCAGGAGTGAAAATGTTGCAAAAACGGGGTGACGCAGACGAAGTTGCGCGGGTCAGCTAGTATTTATATAAAATCTAGACGTGATACAGTAAAGAACCATGACACGTTTTATATAAACCATTATCAACTTTGATAGAAATAGATATTGCAGTGACGACGACTTAAAGCTACGAATTTTAGTCTACGAATAATGTAACCATTTTAGTCTACGAATAATGTAACCATTTTAGTCTACGAATAATGTAACCATTTTAGTCTACAAATAATGTAACCATTTTAGTCTACGAATTCGTAGACTAAAAGTCACTAGTCACTGCCACTGATATTTTAAATTCGGTAACGAGGTCATAAGGGAGTCTGTAGATCTATTTATGCTATTAATGGTAATGTTTATTACATAAATTGACTTTGAAATCGTGTGATTGATCTTAAAACGCATAATCATCATTATTATACGATCCTTCATTATACCTTAGTGGCAAACAAGCACACTACCCCCCTGATGAAAAGTGTTTACCGTGGATACATGTTTGCAACACCAGCCATCTTTGCAAAGTGCGCGGACTTTTTGCATATTAAAAGGGGTGAACCTTCAGTTGATACCAACCTTCTGGTAGCGGCGATATAGGTACACTCGTCATCATCATCATCTTTGCTTTAGTACCGTTGGAGTACAGGGTTCTCTTTCCAACTCTTACTTCTTCACTTCGCACGGCCTGGGGCAGTGAGGTTGGTGGGATGACGCAATTATACCAGGCGTATAATCGTAGGAGGTAGGACACGACGGTATCTCCCGTCCGAAATGAGTTGTCCAACTGGGGAAGTACCTCCGCCCTACAGAAGAGCGGTCATAATAACCATCGTGTTGTATTCCCGCCGGTAAGTAGGGTAGCCAGAGCTCACTATACCCCTCCTTCCCCTCCCCTTCCTAGCCTCCCCACCCCTTCCCAGCTCTCCCCCTTTCCCTTCAAGGTGGGCAGCGCGTGTGTGACACCCTTAGTGTCGCACACGTTCATAGGCCACGGTGGCCGCTTTCCATCAGGTGGGCCGTGTGCTGGTCTGCCACCTACGTAGTATAAAAAAATAAAAATAAAAAAAAGCTAAACACACAAAACTAAAGTCTAGACTTATCAAACACTCCTATAACTATTGCAATCGTGGTCGAATGATTTAGTGAGCCGCGCTTACGCAATCCAATAGCAATAACGCACCACTTCAGCCAGATGGATGCTAGTTCAAACACTTGACGTGTATTTATAAAGTTAGTTTACTACTAGAGAATATCATTGTACGTAAATGTATGAATCGGATGTTATGAGCCTTTGAACATAACCATATTTTATAACCTAATTTCGGCTTATTCTAATTACAATAACTAGCAGGAGTAGCCGCGGTAGCCTAGTGGTAGGTATGTGTAATGGACTGCTGAGACGAGGTCTCGGGTTCGATCCCAGGTTTACCATGGCACACACCAATGACTGCGATGCTTTTCGAAGTTATGTGTGTATTTATCGCAGGTATATAAGTGCCCGGTTAATGGCAATAGGCTCGCCACCTATTACATTGGGACCTAAATATAAACTAGTGAAATGTGGGTGCTAGCACCTCTGCCTACCCCTTCGGGAATATAGGCGTGATATTATAAAAAAAAAACTAGCATATCTGTCCCATTATCTTGAGATCGATCTTTCATTCGCCTCTTTTTTTATTAGGGAGGTTATGTCATAAAGGTTAGGTATGTCTTTCGAGATGGCCTCCTTAGGGTGTCGGTAGGTACCTCAGAGTCCCCATCTAGCCCCCGGGTATGCGGAGGTGCACTATACGCCGCCGCTGCGGTCTGCTTCTGCAAGGATAGGCTCCACACGTCAGCCCCAGGTTCGCGCTTATTGAGGACAGCGGTCATTCTACGACCTCCAATGACCTATTCACCTCCGATGACCTATTCACCTCCGATGACCTATTCACCTCCGATGACCTATTCACCTCCGCTCATATTGACATCTTATTGACTTTTTGATATTATTCCTATTTTTATTTCAATAAAAGCCTGTAGGTCAAGCTTAGGACGTAGAGAAAAACGTAGTTTATTTATCTATCTATACTATTATATAATTGTAATAAGTTTATGTTTGTCCGCGATGGACGCAAAACCTACTGAACGGATTTCGATGCAGTTTTTTTTTGGTTGAAGCCTTTGGTTCAACTTAAAATCTTACGTTTGTTTGATTGCAATCGGTTAAGTAAAACCAGAGTTATGATTAGTAATATAGAATTTAAGTTGAACAGATGGCGCTTCGATCGCAATAACCGACAGACACGCGGGCGCAGCCGTGGGCACAGGCTAGTGTGATAATAAAAGTTACTTATATACCTACTAGAAGTACTGCTTCAGTAAAAAGCTAATATTTGTGGTGACATATGACATGAGCCCGCGAAATGTATTGTCACCCACGCCACGTGAAATTTTGTTACTGTTTCCACAACCTACTCCCATGATAAAAGCCTATATGTCATTCCAGATTATAATTTATCCCTATACCAAATTTTAAACAGATTCGTACAGCTGTTACAGTGATTTTTTCACAAACTTTCTCATTTATAATACTGGTCGGTTGGTCGAGGCAGAATCTATGCAGGTGGGTAATGCGAGACCCGGGATTAACCGCATGTGACTACGGTGCACCCGTGCAGTCTATGACATACTTATTTTCATGCCCCTTATGCCCTGCCTCCTGCTCTAAAGATGACCTGGATGGAGCCACTGACGGGGCGGTCGACATGGCAAGGTTTTATTCTGAAATGGTTTAAGCATAGGTGGATGATTGATACAAAAGAAGAATAAAGATGTACTGCAAATTTTGAAAAGCAATTAGTATTCTGATTGTTCAAATCAAATTTAAATTGCAAAAAGTGAATGCTTCGACGGGATTCGAAGCCGCGATCTTTCCCTCACAAGGGGAACGCTCTGACCGGTAGGTAAGCCACGAAGCCTTGTCTGAATCATTCGAAATCCTCTTTTACAACTATTTTTAAGGCGATGGTTTTCCATTTACCGACAATCATACGAACTTTCGGTCACAATGAATGATGTTACTGTCATTTTTAAACATTGTGTTTTAATAACTCCGCCCAATCAGATGTACTGAAAATTTGTCCCCAATTGGCTCCTATAGGTACTAGTTAGTACAACTTCTCGACATTGGGACATGTCCAGTAGTGGACTGCGATAAGCTAATTAATTGAATAAACAAAATAATAAAAAGGACCAAAATATCACACTGCAAAAATTAAAAAAAAATTAAAACATTCTAAAATTTAAAACTCCTTGAGGTGCACATAAGCTATCTTAAGAAGTAAACAGACAGTAGGACCTACAAGTTGTTGTAGATGGGTTACGTGCCACTTAAGGAGTTGCGATGCTTAACCGAGTAGGGGATAGTGTTGGGCTTACTTTTAATCGATAACAAATGAATTGGTTCACCGGTAATACAATAACATAACTTATTCATTAGGGATTTCCGCAAAAAAAAATTATACATACACACCTATTTTCATTTTAATTTTAGTGGTCACTCCCTGCGCTAGTAGTCGTGCTTTGTTTTGACCGAGCACAAATATTTGTGGGCATGAATAAGTATAACATGCTACGGAGAAAGGCTATAAGGAAACACGAAGAAAGGCTTTCCTTTAACAACCTACTATAGACTTTTTTTTTTCTCTTATGTGTACACAGCGAGATCGCTGTGTACACAAAAGAGAAAAAAAAAGGTTTCAAGGAAAACAGATGTTTTCCTTGAAACAATGAGCCGTCCCTCTGTCAGATAGCTCTGCAATTTGTCACATGTCGAAATCCAGTGTCCAAGTGACACTTTCATCTTTTACTTGGCGACTTGAAATCTGGTTTCTAAGTTTGGAACGCTGTGTCTCTTCAGCCTAGTGAACTGCACTCCTTCTGTACCCCCCATATTTGATGCCAGCTTATTGACGTTTGTTGATACTGGTGGTAGAAATTTCATGGCACAAATTTGTCATTAATTTCGACCGGGTGGGTACCACCGTGCACATGTGCGGAAAACCCTCCATAGTAATCCAACCTCGGTTGGATTGCGTTCAGGGGTCAGCAAGTGCATAGCCGGGCAGAGGTGGTGGTAGTCGCAGCATTAGTGGGACCAGTGGGTCTTGGCGTAGTCTGGTGGGAATGGCACGGGGCGACCCGCCGAGCAGGGAGACCCGTAGAAACGGTGGTGCCGCTGGCCGCCCGCGGCATAGTACAGGGGCCCAACTGGGGCTAACCACCCTGGGAGGCTGCCTCACCAGGTCGCGCATAATCCCGATATGGTTCGTCGTGCCGGTTGGTGACCGGACGGGACCCCGGCGACCATATTCGGGGGGGTACGGGGGCCCTTCCGTTCGGCGCATCGGCCCTCACCATGCCTCACAATCACAGATAAAACCAATCTCCCGCGCTTTGTCACGCGGTGCTGCGACGACAATCACCTCTTTTTTCACGCCTTCTCTTACCCTCTACCATGGCAGTGCATATTAGAGATTATGGCAACACAGCGGCTCTTCATTGTCCCACTAGCTCGCTTTTTGAGGTGGAGTCCACTAACATCTGTGGGCTCCATGCAAACCTCAACGCCGTCCACCAACATCTTGAGACGGCGAAACCAGCCATGCTCTTTCTAACGGAGACACAAATATGCCGCCCTGACGACACGACCTACCTGCTCTACCCCGGCTATGTTCTAGAGGAAAATTTCCGTGCCAAAGCCGGGGTATGCGTGTTTGTTAGGGCGGATGTTTGTTGTCGCCGTTTGCGCTGCCTTGAGGACCCATCCTTTTCTGTCCTGTGGGTACACGTAGACCATGGCTGTACTAGTCAAATCTATGTGTGCCTTTACCGTTCCCATACTGGAGATGCCGAGACAACTCGACTCTTTGAATATCTGAGTCAGGCGGCAGATGATGCGCAGGAGCGGTTTCCAAACGCTGAAATGGTATTTTTGGGGGACTTTAACGCCCACCATGAAATCTGGTTGGGTTCCTCCAAAACAGACCATGCGGGAAGAGCCGCCCACGCGTTTGCTCTGGCTCACGGCCTGACCCAACTGGTACACGAGGTCACTAGGATACCAAGGGGGCCGGGCCTAGCACCCTCCTTGCTAGACCTTCAGCTGACGAGCCACCCAGACCAGTACAGTGTCTCGGTGCGAGCCGCTTTGGGCAACTCCGACCATTGTCTGGTCTGTTCCAAGGTGCCTATCATAGCGCCCTCACGACCAGTGCAGGGAAAACGGCGTCTCTGGCACTACTCGTCGGCTGACTGGGATGGACTGCGTGACTATTTTGCGTCCATCCCGTGGGTTGAGCGCTGCTTTGAAGGTAAGGACCCATCGGATAGTGCAACTGCTGTCGTCGGTGAGATCAGTCTGGGTATGGAGTACTATATCCCATACACTGATGTCACCGGTGCCCGCGGAGTGCGCCCTTGGTTTGGGCGCGAATGCGCAGAGGCTGTTCAGCATAAACAGTCTGCGTATCGCGCTTGGGTAGGGGCGCGCGCGACGCACGATTCCAATATCGGGTACTTTAAGGCAGCGTACAACAAAGCCACTAGGGTCTGCAAGAGGGCTTATGTCAGAGCAGATGCTCAGCGCATAGCACGGGTTGGTCAAGAACTAGTAGCGCATCCCACGGGCAGCCGTGGCTACTGGCGACTGGCCAAAGCCGTGCAAGCTATCTTCTGCCAGCCTTCGCTGCCCCCCCTGCGTAACCCTGATGGATCCCTGGCACATGAGCCGCAAGAGAAAGCAAATTTGCTGGTTAATTTCTTTGCGGCCAACTCCCGAATCGACGACTGTGGTATGCAGCCACCGACTCTACCCAATAGTGACCACGCAATGCCTGATATTCGTATCAGGCAACGCGATGTCCGAGCAGTACTGCAGTCACTCGATGTCCGGAAAGCCGGTGGTCCGGATGGTATACCAGCGGTGGTTCTTCAAAAATGTGCAGCGGAGTTGTCTCCAATACTCACGCGGCTGTACCGACTTTCCTACATTTCGGGTACAGTGCCGACGGCGTGGAAAGAGGCGAATGTACAGCCGATTCCCAAGAAGGGAGATCGCTCAGACCCAGCCAACTATCGGCCCATAGCCGTCACCTCAGTGCTGTGCAAGGTCTTCGAGCACCTTATCAACACACAGCTCATGCGTCACCTAGAGGATCACTCCCTAATTAATGACCGACAATATGGTTTCAGGCCGAAACGGTCAACGGGTGATCTTCTGGCGTATGTTACCCATCTTTGGGGTGAGGCTATGGACAAGCATGGTGAGTCACTGGCTATTAGCCTAGACATCGCCAAAGCGTTCGATAGAGTTTGGCACAAATCGCTTCTTTCCAAACTACCAGCCTTCGGTCTGCCTCTTAGACTGTGCAATTGGGTTGCTAGCTTCCTGCAGGGGCGCCGTATTCGCGTTCTCTGTGATGGACGAGCATCGGAGTTCCTGCAGGTAAATGCTGGTGTGCCGCAGGGGTCCGTCTTATCACCCACTCTCTTTCTTCTGCATATCAATGACATGCTGTCCACCGGCAGCATCCACTGCTATGCAGACGATAGCACTGTACACGGGAGCTACCACGGACATTCTGCGGCCAAGCAGTCCGATATAGCGGAAAAGAGGCGACTTCTTGTCACTGGGCTTGACCGGATCCTCAATCACGTTTCCCAATGGGGATCTGAGAACCTGGTCGAGTTCAATGCCAAGAAGACGCAGGCATGCGCGTTTTCAGCAAAGACATCTCCTTTCCTTCCTCCTCCCACTCTTCAGAGCACACCACTGCCATTACAGGATAACCTCAATATACTCGGTATGGACGTGCGCTGCAAACTGAACAACAAGAACTATATCGAGAGCATCATCAAAACAGCTTCGCGTAAACTCGGAGTCCTGAACAGAGTGAGACGTTTTTTCACGCCGGAGCAGCGGTGTCTTCTTTATAAGACACAAATTCGCTCCTGCGTGGAATACTGCTCGCATCTCTGGGATGGCTCCGCAAAGTACTTATTAGATGCTCTCGACAGGTTGCAGCGACGTGCGGTCCGCATTATTGGGAGTCCTGAGGTCACAAAGTCCCTCGAGCCTTTGCAGATGCGTAGAGATGTTGCGTCCTTGGCAGTATTTTACCGTCTCTACCATGGTGAATGTTCTGATGAGCTCTTCCAACTAATCCCACCCTCCCCTTTCCTACACAGGACAACGCGTGCAGGGCTTAGGTGTCACTCGCATACGGTACAGAATATTCCATCAAGAACCAAGCGGTTCGGTGAATCTTTTCTCTGCCGTACCATTAAGTCCTGGAATTCCTTGCCGGCGCACGTGTTTCCTTCTTCCTACAGTCCCGGGTCCTTTAAGCGGGGCGTGAAAAAGCATCTGATGAGGCCGTCAAGCTGAGCGCCACCATTGTAGCACTGAACGTGTTTGCAATGGTGACCCTCTTTCATGGGACTTTGCCTTCAGCTTAACATCAGGCGAGGTGAAGTCAAATTGACGTGCCATAGATAAAAAAAAAAAAAAAAAAAAAAATAACCTGAGTTGGTATTACCTAATTTGTTTGGTAGAGTCAGCCTATTGGTACTGGGTATAGACTCTACCCCTACTAAGTTGACTTGGGCTAGCTTATCTACTATATGGGACCCCTCCAACACCAAACCACTAATCTTGGCGAGAACCCAAAGCTGATATAATCGGAAATGAACAAAGAAAAAAAGAAACAAATAACTAAAAAAATAGGTGAAATCTATATAAGTATATAAAAATGAATTGCTGTTCGTTAGTCTCGCTAAAACTCGAGAACGCCTGGACCGATTTGGCTAATTTTGATCTTGAATTAGACGTCCAAACAAGGTATAAAAAGTGAGCAATATAAAAATGCTCGGAATGGAGCAGCGGGAACGGGATCAGAAGTCCACGCAAGCTAGTTAATTAAATCAAAAAGATAATATATTTATCGATACACAATGTTAATATAATGGACTACACTCTTCGTCAAAACTTGAAGCAATCTCTTGCAACTCCTTGGCAAAGTATGTGGCACTTCACCTGATATTGTGTGTTCGGTTATCTGCGTGACATTGCCCAGAAGTCTCGGTGGCGAAATAAATCGTACAGTTATCGATAACATGTTGTACTACGTTTTTTGTTTTTACCACTTCACTTTAACTTTTTACCCGACTGCGCGACGCAAAGGAGGGTATTGTGTTTATCAGTCTATGTATGTATGTATGTATGTATGTATGTTTGTTTCTATGTGGCGTTCTAGAGCCTAAACGCATAGACCGATTTTGATGATTCTTACCTCAATCGATTCGTCTTAACCTTGCGAGTGTCACTATAGACATGACAGTAATCAAAATTCACCACAGCGACCACCAGACGCCATATTGTCAAAATGAAAAAAAAAAAATTCGATGAACTATGTCAAGTGTGGTGTCGTTGAATAGATATTTTAAAATCATATTTAGGTTCCTTTTACCATTTTTCATTTTAACTAATAGTTTAGGATATATAACGATTTAAAGTTGTTTAACAAAACATTAATTCTCGCTAATTTTCTTACTTCAAGGATAAACGATATACAAACAAAAATAATATTTTGATAAAAGAATAAATTTTAAATGAATCGTAACTAAAAAGTATAAAATAAAAAAAATAATTTAAAGAAAAACAAAAAACCCGACTGCCTAACTAACCTAACCTAACTAAAAAGAAAGAAACAAGCCCAGTAGTTAAAATTTCATACAATACTCACAGTCGGGGCCCATTTAAATTTTACCAATCACATCTTCCTAAGGGGCCCCGACTGTGAGTATTGTATGAAATTTTAACTACTGGGCTTGTTTCTTTCTTTTTAGTTAGGTTAGGTTAGTTAGGCAGTCGGGTTTTTTGTTTTTCTTTAAATTATTTGTTATTTATTTAAATAACGAAAGAAAGTTTTTATGTAAAATTAAATGGGTTCACTTCTGTTGTGACCAGGACTCGAGCCTCCAACCTCTGGATCTTGGCAAGCTTCTTCTACAAAACTAAAAAAAATGTTCATGTACAGAGATCTCATTCATTAATCACACTCATAGTGGCTTTACTTACCCAACTGAAACAACAATATTTTTTTAATAAAAATATTAGCAACCGAAATTACTAATTCCCTCGTAACTCCTGCAACGAGGATTTGAACCCCGGATCTCGCATCGTCAGGCCGCCTCTGTAACCATTAAGCTACCGACGCTTTGCTTCATGACCAGGATCTGAACCTTCAACCTCTCGATTATGGCAAACTACTGTGGTTAGGGCACAGAGTTTCTCACACAGAGAGTCACTGTATCTGTAATTTTAATTTGCTGTTTCTTAGTGTAAGTACTTTTCCGTCAGGCCCGGGGAAATCCCGTTTCACAGTTTCACCAACGAATAGCCATTAACTAATTCGCAAATAACTTTTATCGGTACATGATTGCAAAGACTTGGAAGCCAAACCGTTTGGCGTCCATCGAGTCAATGATGGTCTGTTTTATACGTCTACCGAATGATTTATGATAACTACACAGTAAGTGCGTCGGAAAAACTCATAAGTATGCAGTCAGACCACTCCAGTTGCCAAAAGAATCAGCAAGGTACTGTCGCTCACAGAACTGTCTCCGAAAAAATAAATTTCTTTCTTTTCAGTCATTTTCGAATTTCGAATTTATTTAAAATTTTGCATAAGTTTTGACAGGTACTCTAACCGGCTAAGTGCTCTTTGCTCAGGTGCTATTCGGCTTGGTGCTCTAAACAACTACCTACACCACATGAGTAGGCGGAGTCGGAGGATAAATAATTGTAATAAATCCAAGAGATCGTCGTCCGAGTGCTGATCACTGTTGCATCTAAAGCTAGAAGTCCGCTTTTATCTTTTTTTTATTATTATAGCGATGACAACCTGATATACTTCAATACTACGAATCCTGCATCATGTAATTGAAGTTCTCTCGAATAAGCAACTAACGTCAACAGTCTGCCCCGCCAGGTATAATCACTGCACCAGGACCGCAGTCCTACTAATTGTTAACCATTGTCAAACCACTGAGATTACAAAAACTGCTATTGAATTTTCTGCTATATCAACATAGACTAAAAGTTCAAAATTACATGAAAAATAGTTATTCTATCGTTTTATTCCGCTCTACACGAAGCCATTTAATTTTAACTTTAACTGCATAGCAGTAAAGTCTAATTTTAATTGCGTTTTTTGTAATCTCAATCCGTTTCTTATTCCTTCACATTAGTAGTACATGATATTTTGGAAGTCACTCTATATTTACATAATTTATATTTCTCTGTTTACAATATAGGTAAAAATAGAACTGAAAACTATTTAATACGCAAGATTGGCATACTCATCCAATGACCGATGTGTTCTTGTAATATTTATAAAAACATATGTTGGAATCTACCAATCATAGAACCAATTAAAGTATGGAGTTACTAAACTATATTAAATTCATTAATGAATAGTTCAAATAATCAGCTGACAAAATATTTCACGTATTAATGGATTATGGTAGGTATAAATGTATTTTTATTTTTATAGATTGCTTTGGAGATCCATTAGTGATATTCGTGTTTGGCTAAAAATTTCCGGTAGATGACGTTGGTGGGCCGTAGATATCGTAATAATGTAATATTACTGTTCCCTGTGACGCCCCTTGGTGTTGTACCTACCCGTCCTTGGTTCAAGATAACCACTTCGCATCTGGTGGGCTGTGTCCTTGTCTGCCGTCTAAGTGGTGTAAAAAATGTAACCCACTAAATTTTTCGAGGTTAACCGACCTCACCTGCATGGCAATAATACAACTTGTTCTTCTGTCAACGTCATTTCCAATCCTAATGGCAGAGAGGCAGAATTGGTTTTGAGTTGCCATCGTGATGTAGTAATTTACATTACATAATAATACAACTGAAACACCTTGAACGAGTAATGTTTTCAGAACCTGGAGTTTTTTGAATCCCAAGTAAATATGTTGCATATTTCATAGGTAGCCACGTCATCACCACACAGCGGTGATAACGGGTTAAACAACAATAAAAACAACAAACCAGTTCTCTTTAATAAAATGAAAGCACTTTTGTACACAACTGTACGTTAAAGAAGTGCCGTTGAATTGGGCAAGCGAAACTCAAGTGGTCTATTAGGCCCACATTTAGCCCACACTCGTGCATTCGGGTTAATGGCAGAACACACCTATACCGTGTATGTACACGAATGTACCAAAAGTTTCAAGTAGTTTCGCAGTAAAACTCTTATTTGACGTATTAAATTGAATATTATTTCATCATTGGACGGAGTTATCAAAACACAATTTAAAAAATGACTGACGTCATTCTTTGTGACCGACACGACAGTTCGTATGATTGTTGGTAGATGGCTAAATAAAATTGATCTATTCATCCGATCTAAATTTGATTTGAACAGTCAGCATACTAATTGCTTCAGAAAATTTTCAGTACATTAGTTTATAATCATCATCATCTCCGCGTTAAAAGAGGTATGGATACTACTATCTTCATAATAGATTCATCTCTGTACAACTTCTTACTTATACCTTTATCTGTTTTGAAGATGAGGGGGACTTCTTATGGTGTCAATACGGCCACAGTTTAGGATATTTGGAGCTCAACTTATTCAATTACAAAAGTCGGCAATAAGATTATCATTAATTTTTGACTTTTAGTTCACCTATTAGCTTTTTTTAAATTAATGGTTGTTAGATTACAAAATAATGCAAACATCCGGATATCGTTTCTTGGCAAGAAAATATATTAAGGACGGGAACCCATCATTCACCCACGGTTTAATAATCCCAGCGATAACAATTGCAAAATATCATTAATTGTCATAGAAAGGAATGCCAACCGTACCCCTCTAATTAATTAAAAAGACTTCTTACCCGAGGAGACTCGGGTAAAAAGTCTTTTTACTAACGAAATCATATTATGTCTATAAATTCGTATGTGAAAGAAACCTCGACAAGCGTTTCGCCTATACACGCTCTGTAGCTAGCAGTTCCGAAGATGCCTATCTTCGGAACTGCTAGCTACAGAGCGACTAGCGGTAACAGATTTCTATCATGTAACGCTAACTTATCATTTCTTCCTCACTACATAGTATAAAATAAAGTCGCGTTCTCTGTCCCTATGTCCCTTGTATGCTTAAATCTTTAAAACTACGCAACGAATTTTGATGCGGTTAAAAGATTCTTCCTTCCTTCTTTCTTTCTAACAAAACCGCGTTAATAAAATAAAATCGATCGTTAAAATAAAACTTGACTAACACTCGATGAAAACTCAATACAGAGTCAATTGGTTCCGTTCGGACGTGACGGAGCGAGCGCAATTTAGCCTCAAACGGGAAAGAAGGCTAATCAAAAGGGATTCAATAGGCGGAAACCGCCCGAAGGAATTACGAGGAGTGCGAGAGGAGAGGGGAGAGGTGGGTGGAGCCGATCGGAGGAAAAAAGTGGAAATAATTCGTTAATCCCGTAATTGGAGCGCGCTACCGAACCGGAAAACAAATTTCCTATTATTGCTGGACAGGGTTGGCACGCATAGATTTATTGTAGAGATTTTAGTGGACGGTTAAGTTTAGACTCATATTGACCAATTAAAATATCATCAGGAATACACGAAATGACATAACATAACATAAACTCACGCCTATATCCCCGAAGAGGTAGGCAGAGGTGCTAGCACCGACATTTCGCAGTTTATGTTTAGGTCCCAATGTAATAGGTGGAGAGCCTATTGCCATTAACTGGGCACTTATAAACCTGCGATAAATACACACATAACTTCGAAAAGCATCGAAAAGTCATTGGTGTCATGGTGTGTGCCATGGTAAAACCTGGGATTTAACCCGAGACCTCGTCTCAGCAGTTCATTACTCATACCACTAGGCTACCGCGGAAATGAAAAATCACAAGATGACACAAAAAGACAAAATGAAGAGAGAGTTCCAGTAATAAAAACCGTTCAATGAAATTTTAGAGCACGTAGTATGCATGTTTCCAATTGATTTAGATCGAAAGAAGTCAATGTCATCTTTACTAAGGGAGGGAAAGATCGCGGGTTTGAATAAACAGTTCTACAGTATATTTCACAAAACATTTTCAAAGAATTGTATTATATCACAGTATACCAACAACTTTTACAAACAAAGCTTATGTACTATTAGACGTTTGACAGTCCATTATAACAACATCCTGAGTACCCATATTCCGAAAAAATATATGATCACAATAAAAAGTATTTTAAGCTGCCAACCCTACTGTTTAAGTCTTGTCGTCGAACAGAAAGTGTAGGTAGATAATTATTATTAGAGCGCGACTCATTAGGGTGCGATTGTCGTCCCCTCCCCCGCACTCCACTCCCCTGTGGAACGTACCCCCCCCACCCCTCTCCTCTGCGGTGCGCTTCACCGGACAGCGTCACACCTGACCGCGTCGTTTATCATTGGCTATTGGTAGCACTTTTTATTCACAGGTTGATTAAAAAACGTGAAATAAAATTGAGTATTGCTAATACTTTACGAGTAATATTTATATAATACATAGCTGAAAAGACATAATAAATGAAATACTTGAATAAAAAAAAAATATTTAAAAAAATACTTATTTTTTACTTTCTTTACTTTCTTTTTCTACTTTTTATTTCTTTTTTTACTTAGATTGGGAAGCCGACCCCAACTGGGTTGGGAAAAGGTTCAGAAAATGATGATTTATATACATAGCTGAATGGGTGTAGGTAACACGGTCCTACCAACACTTACGGGACCCACGTCTATCTCACCTGTATGTCGATAAACCTGTAATTAAACAACGGACGACACTCTGGCGGAGACTTTCCGTTCAGTGCTGAGAGGTCAGAAGGCAAACGTTTCCAGAAAATTTGACATATCAATCAAAAATACACATATTTAGCTGGTGCCAGGCTCCAAAGCGCAAAGTCTCCCATTAAAGATAAGATAAGTACGTGCAAGGGGATCCCGGACTCCGGGGAAAACTTGCAATAACTATGATATGATGGTAACTATGAGCAGAATAAAGACAGAATACCTATAATATTACAGTGTTGTATAAATTATGTATATTTGATAGTGAAGTCACTTATATCTATTTAAATTTACCTTTATACACCTGTGTTAACAATAATGTTGAAAAGATTTTTTTTTTCAATTTATATTTACACCTACATGATTTATTTTTGTGAACACGCTGTATGTGCGCCTAGAATGGTCACCATTGGTGGATACAATTCAGCTTTTTATTTGTCGGTGCTCTACGGGTGCTTGCGACGTGTCCACCTCGCTCTACCCACGGTTACATTCACTCGGCGAACTTAAAAATCAAATATATTACAAGTAAAGTAGAGTCAGCAACATAAGTATCGTAGTAAACGCGTAGAAACGCCTTCGAACTTACAAAGCACATTATAGTTTCGGCACGCTATGATGACTGCTCTGACATGACGATTGGTTGTTCTCGTTTTCCCTTTTATGGCGTGTGAAGTTTATTTTCTTATGTGCCAGTCTCGTCATATTTTTCTTTATTTATTCGTCTAACAGTTCGTTGTTCAATATTAAGCGTAGACGCAGCGAAAAGACTTCATATATTACGCTTCCTAAAGACCTCCCTCATAAAGACATCCTTAGAGAAACAGGATGTAGTGTGAGAAAGTAACAGCATATTTGAACTATGAAAAGTTATTTTATAAACCATTATGAACTTTGACAGAAATAGATATTACAGATGGTACCGCGGTAGCCTAGTGGTAGGTATGGGTAATGGATGGCTGAGACGATGTCTCGGGTTCGATCCCAGGTTTTATCACGGCACACACCAATGACTTTTCGATACATTTCGAAGTTATGTGTGTATTTACCGCAGGTTTATAAGTGTCCGGTTAAGGGCAATAGGCTCGTCACCTATTACATTGGGACCTAAACATAAACTAGTGAAATGTGGGTAGGTATATGTGAATCCAAAATTATCTTTTTTAGAATGCAGTTTTTTGAATTCGTGGCCCTGTTTTGCAGTGTTATTATACAACGAACAGTAATATTACATCTCCAGCCTATATTCTAAGAATGTATACAAGACAAGATGCATTCCACTATTTTCATAAAAGAACATTGAACCAGCTATAACAACAATCACGTCAATCTATCAATCAATTGACGAATTGTTGATTGCTAATGCACTAAACGATATGATCCCTTCAGATCCCATAGCAAAATAAATATTATGACCATTCAACGAGTAACTATGGTTTATTTTGACATGTAAACTGATTCTAAGTTAAACTTTTCAATGTATTTGTACGGGAATGTGAGTCTATGAATGGATTAAGTACATGAAAGAGTTTGTGGGTGGTTTTTTATCTGTATATTAATATACTGAGCAATAGTGGTCTTTGGGTACCGCGGTAGTCTAGTGGTATGGGTAATGGACTGCTGAGACGAGGTCTCGGCATTTGCAACAAACATGTTGTGTGTTAGGGGCCTAAATCCACCTAAAATGCAAGTCGGTACAACCAATTGGTGACGGTCGAAAAAACAGTCGAGTTTCAAATGGTCCAAGAAGTTTTGTAGCCACTATACATAATAATGTAAATATTAAAAGTTAGTCTTTAAAGAAAAGAAATCTCAAAATTATTTTCAGAACATAGTCATGAAAATTTATTTTAAAAAGATTGCTTATGTAAAAAAACTAGATCACACAAACACCCAATTTCTCCTAACTGCTTTAATGGCCGCCTGATTACTAATTCACTTCAGTTATTCTAGTTTTATTAACAATTTTGTATACACGAATCAGTATATTAAACTGTAAATATGGCGCAGAACATACATCAATGTCTCAACGTTTATATGTTGTGGAGAATAGGTTTTAATTGCTACAAACAGTCACTCAGACAATATAATGACGGTAGTAGGTTTCTTGTGATTTATAAATAAAAATATGCCAAAGCATCGGTAGCTTAGTGGTTAAGGAGTCGGCCTTACGATCGAGAGGTCCCGGGTTCGAATCCTGGCCATTACACTACCGACGTGAACCCACTCCTAACGCAAGCCGTTGAGCTTAGCTGGAGGGGTTAACGGGAATATTAGTAATTTCGGTTGCTAAAATTCTTTAAAATAAAAATGCATCCATAGTTGACGCATGACAGATAAAACGAAGTATTCTACTCAATTTTACACAGCTCTATCTAAATCCAAAGAAAACAACCCTTGTGCTTTATGCTATAGGTTCTAGAATTTTATGGTTACGGCATGATGGCTGTTTTGACGCGACCGGTTTTACTCGTTCTCGTATTGGTGCTCTTAATATTGGACAACAAATAACTAGTAGCTTCTTTTAAGAAGATTTTCACATAACACCAACACAAAAATTAAGTCACTGTAATATTTCACTATTAGGTACCTACTACTAATACTAATAATTAGCGCACAAGTGTGGAAAATTTGTGCGCTTTGTTTAAGCTGTTACGTCTAAGTCTCCATGATTCGGTGATATGTTCATTATGAGTACAGCCAAAGAGTGGAACGCCCTGCCCAAATCTGTGTTTCCAGATAGCCATAACTTGGAAGTCTTCAATACTAGAGTGAATAGGTTACTTCTAGGCAAGCGTGTAAGATAGTGATCAAACGCGAGCCTATCGTACATAAAAAATACACATAAAAACTCGAATTTACGCCTAATTTAGAAAATCAGACACTGCATTTCCTCCAAAACACAGGAGGTAATGTATGCTGTTTGTCAACCGGACTACTGAAACTACTAAGTTGCAGTAGTCCGGTCAACCAGACTAGGTACCCACAAAACTACTACTACACATTGGTAGCAATAGTTCGATGCCGTTTGACATAACCGGACTACTGCAACCCAAAAGTTGCAGTAGTCCGGTTGTCAAACAGCATCAACCGGACTAGCAACCGAACTACTGCTACTAGAGGAATTAATTCACTTACCTTTCAAACACCTCACTGGTTGACAGCTAACTTTCTAAACTGCACAACAGATCTTCATACCGGTTTCCCGAGTTTCCGTGTCATTTTTAGAATAGTAAATTTTACCAAGTTCTCTAATAGTGCACTGAAGTTTTCACACACTTAATTTTAACAAATTCTGTAGCGATATATTTCGTATTATTTACATTTAGTCCGACACGCGTTTTGTCTACGATTCTGTAGCCATGGTCGCGGGTAACTAAAGGTTGTAGTTGTCTTATAGTATGAAGTGTAAATTATCTCAAAGTACCCGAACTTATGATGAATTGTTGGTGTTACTATTTACGCAGAACGTATCGATAAGTGAGGTACTGAAAGATGAAACTAGAATGCAAAATAGGTAGAGACCTTTTTCGTTTTTTTGTTTAATATTTATCTTAGTTTTCTGAGTGTAGGTACTGCAAGTTTACAATATATCTAAGAATGGAAATAAAACATAATCTGTTTCGTTTATTTCTATACGAAATGAAAACCTACAATATTAAGCTACTTACCTCACTATTACGATTTTCTATTTATTTTCTAATATATATATTTTATTTATAAAAAAACAGCGGTAGCCTAGTGGTATGGGTAATGGACTGCTGAAACGAGATGTCGGGTTCGATCCCAGGTTATCATGGCACACACCAACGACTTTTCGATGCTTTTCGAAGTAATGTGTGTATTCATCGCAGGTTTATAAGTGCCCGGTTAACGGCAATAGGCTCGCCACCTATTACATTGGGACCTGAACATAAACTGGCGAAATATGGGTGCAAGCTAGATAGAGTGATTGAAGAGGAAGATTTATAGGTATGTATATAACATCATGCTATAACCAACTGGTGCGAAGCAGAAGTGGAAAATGTTGCAAACACGTGGTGACGCAGACGAAGATGCGCGGGTCAGCTCGTATTTTATATAGGTATTCGGCAGCGTTTTCGTTATTTTGTCACAGTCAGAATCAAGTCAACTCCGTCAAAGTCCTACCCTTTTACTAGAGGCTTCTATAGGAGTTTTAGAACCATCACAATAAATAAGAACTCATTGCCATACGCTACTTTTCCAACTTTTCCAAAAAAGCTGGAATTAGAACAAATTTATATACCTAATGTGACACTGTAGCAAAGCAGTTTTCTGCAATGGCGTCAAAAATTCCCTTGCATCACCTTCTTAGAGGTAATAATTCAATTTCTCGCTAAATCTGACTGCATACAGTACAAGTCCAATTATTTGGCATAGATAATGTAAACTATTTATGTAAACTATTTTTATTTGTGTAATGAACATGCCGAATCTTACTTTATGTTTCCTAATAGCAACGGTTCCATAAATATCTAATTAGGGCTAAATCGTCATTGTTTATGGTTAGGGTGAATTTAGGACTGATTTTATAGGATCACGGTTGAAATGTGAAAATTTCCGAATAATTCGAATTCCAGGTTTGGGTCAATTACCTACTATACTTTGTAAAATATAGCTTGGGTCCTATGACAGATGTCAAAATGAGGTTCATAGGGATGTCCAAAATTCGATGAAAATATCGATACTACCAGCTATTATTGATGCATGTTACAAATAATTATGATTAATTTCATTGTATGTATGTATTTAATTGTAATGAGAACGGAATATACGTAGCATACAAGGCGTCAGCACTCGTACTGATGAGAATGAGTGGAGTGGATCAGATGTTGGCGCGTGTATCTTATGCCTATATCATGGCCCAAGAGCCAAACGCGGCGTGTCTTCTTACAAAATCCAAAAACAGGTTCAGGGCGTTGATGGATTGAATGTGTAGGATTTTATTTACTCAATATTATTTAGGATCAAGTATATTCAAATATAAATATTATTATGATATTAAAATACCTAAGCAATAAGTTTAAATTCTAATTATTTTTTTCTTATATTAATTTCAATTTTAAATTAAGCTTTATTCAAAATATGGATAGTTCATAGTATGTGGTCACGATGATTCATCGCCCATCACTAATTAGCTCGGTATGCCCATAAAGTATGACATTGTCAGCTACTATATTCAATAATAGAAAATTCAAGACTTCATGTGCGGGATTTCACTGACAGCTGTCATAGGACCCAAGCTACATTTTACAAAGTATAATATGCAGATGTTATGTCCTGCTATTTAAAATTCGAAAAGAAAACTCACCCACCACCTCATGACTCCCAAAATACATGAAACCTGGAAGAAAATAGGTGGACCCTACCTACCTGTTGCAGAAAATACAGTCGTACAAAAGTCAGTTGTATATTTTTCACACCATCAAATTGGCATTTAAATAAATAGACCATCCCTAATGATGAACGGTCACCATAGAGAATTGAAGTATTCTGTGGCGGTTACCATATTCTGTAAGCGCTTTTTGCTCTTGACTCTATCACATCGTGTTTAAAAACCTCAACATTTATCACATTTCGTCAGTTTTTCTCTAACAAACCCCATTCCTAATTGAAGCCACATAATTATGTAGATACTCTACCCAAAAAACAGTAACGTAATTAATTTACAATAATAAACCTATATTATTCTAGCAACCATAAGCAACAGACGGTGTTATTAACTTTTTTTTAATTGCGCGCAATCGCACCGCAACGCACAGATTAAATAAACGCGTCGAGTTTACTGTCATGTCGTAAAATACAATAAAAAATACTGGCCGTTTAGTGACACACACATACTTGGTAGAAAAATAAACAATCGCGCACATGTATTTTACCTTAGGTTTCGGTAATATTTTATTTTTGAGTTAACAACCTTGTTTCTCCCATATGTATTTTTGTTTGTCGTTAACGAGTGAGTAATAAATTGGGAACCAGATGAAGAAATCAATTTAGGGTATTCATGAAGTAGTTAAAGTAGGATCTAGAGTTTCTAGGCACTCAGCAGTCAGGATTGATTTATTTCTTTAAGGTCTGTGGCACACGTAGTCATCGCTAAATGTCATTATTCCACGTGATGGTCTTGATGTAGATATGAGAATGGTTTTCTTGGATATTTGGACGATATCCTAGTAGATCGGGAAAATACTCTGACGTGATTTGGGTTGAGTTATCAGAAAATAATGATTAAAAAATGATTGTAAGAGATAATTCGTACTATTGTCGGTAGATGACTTCCATCATCGTCATAAGAAGGTTGTATAAGAGAATTTCTAATACATCAGACATGGCTCCGTGGCTCAGCGGTTAGAGCATTTTATTTTATTTCCTTTGTAAGGGAAAGTTCGCGGTTCACTTTTTCCGATCTTAGTTTGATTTGAAATAGGTAGTTAGCATAATTATATCTTTAAAAAGTTTCATTAATTTTATTGATTATATCTTCAAGGACTGTCGCACAGGCGGCTTCTGGCCTGTGCGACAGTCCGAAATTGGTGATTTTCAAGATGATGATCTTGAAAATCACCAATTTCGGAGATACTTATTCAGGTAATTCAACACATAGGTACCTAATTAAAATCACGGATTGCCTAGTTCCTTTGTTTGTTTTGTAGTTGTTCATTTTCTTAAGGGTTGTTCATTTCTTATTTCATCAGGGGTGTATATTTTGACGACACATTCAACGGAATCAAGAATTCAAAACTAATTCTTTTTCATTTAAAATAGAACCCTGAGATACATAAGCTATACTGCACTACGCGATAACCGACATCACGGAAGCGGAGTCACTGGCAACAACTAGTATTTTATAAACATAAGAAAACCAAGAAACTACAAATAGATAAACATTGTTTTAATTAAAACAGAAGTTCACTAAAACTCCGAATTCACGTGATAAGATGATTCGCGAGGTTTTCAAATAAAATATTAGCACATTACAACACCGTCGCTATTTTTATTCGAGTCGGGTTTCCATCAACTGACTTTTATTGCTCTCGATATGTGCGTAGTACTCGTGGCTATGCAGTAAACTGAAGACTCTGATGACCTTCTTAATTTGAATGAGTTTTTTTTTAAGAATATTAACAACCATAGATATCCGATATCCGTGTAGCAACCTAAATTACTAAAATATTCTCTCAATAGCTTGTGATAAGAGTGGGGTCACGTCGGTAGTGTATGCCACGGTTCGAGCCCGGGACCTTTCGATTGTAAGGTTTCATTATATTACTTTTTTATTTTTATTATTATTATTATATTGAGGAGCGATTGAACTGATACTTTAGGTATAAAATATAAAATACATTAAATATATAAAAATTAATAAATACATTAAAAAAACACAAAAACTTATTAAAAGACAAAAGTGTTTGTACACAAAAGTCAGGTATATTAATGAGAGAAGGAAACTAGGAGATGAACTTGATATGTATTCATTATTAATTGAAAATAATATCAGTGAGTATAATAACAATATTATGAAATTAGAAACGGAAATGAATAATTTGAAAAAATCATTAGATATAATGACCGACAAGTATTTTAATGTCAAAAGTGAGTATCAGGAATACATTCTGGCTATGAAGGATCTGATGAGTCCAAACCCAATATTAACATCTGAAGATAATTCACTCAGTCCTCAGACAGTCTGTACGCCCTCTCTTACTTCACTTGAGTCAAAAGAGATCAGTAGTTCCCTCTGCGCTCAAAATAATCAAAATAATATAAATAATGAAAATGTAAAATCTGAAGTAGTCATGTTTTGTGATGAATTAGGGAAATCAATGGGCCGGTTATTAAGTTCATATTTACAACAAAATATAACTAATTATTGTTTACCGGGATTAACTTACCCTAATATTATTAAAAAAATAAACAATTATAGTTTAGACGGTATCAATACCCTAATAATTTTAATTGGTGATAGGGGAAATACGGACAGGAATGCATTCAAGCATTGTCTTGAACTGCTGAGATCATTAGATATTAAAAACATAATTTTATTTACACTGCCATATAGCCGTAGTTTGTCACAGGCAGAAAATAACCTTAGATTTAAGCTTAATCAAACGATACATACATTGATGTATCATAATTCAGACAAGTTCCACTTAATGGACATAAATACATATTTAGAAAATAAATTGTTATTGACATCAAATAAATTCTATTTGAATAGGTATTTTAAGAGACAGATAGCATCTTCGCTATCTTATTGTATTAAATACTCAGCCAAGAACTTGGCTAGCCAAACTGCTTTTATTGGGCAGAAATATGACAATAAGTGTCTTGAAACCTTGGAATATGTTCCAATTAATAATGACAACAATTTAAATTTAATTCTAGGACAATAGAGGAAATCTCTTGCAAATTAGATTCAAAAACTAAGGGGAAGTCTGTGTTCATGAATATTGTTCACCAGAATATTGAAGGCTTTTCAGGCAAAGAGTTACAACTGGAATTATTTTTAAATGAAAGAAATATTCATGTACTTTGTGTAACTGAACACTGGCTAAAAAAACACGAAATGATAATTAGTATTGATAATTACAGAGTTGTTAGTTCGTTTACTAGAGATTCTGCTATTAGAGGTGGGTCACTCATTTTAATTAATGAAAAAATAAAATCCAAAGAAAGAAAAGACATAGTAGCACTCTCAAGTGAGCGAAATATTGAGTTAGCATGTGCAGAGCTTGAGCAATTTATTATTATTAGCGTCTACAGATCTCCTTCTGGCGATTACCACCAGTTTGAATCTATTATGGAAGAAACCTTAAAAAAGGTATGTAAGTGTAAAAAGATGGTAGTTGTATGTGGCGATTTTAACATTAATATCTTGGAAAACTCCCAGAACGCGTTAAGGTTCCTTAATCTCTTTAAATCTTTTAACTTACAAAATCTCTTTAGAGAACCAACTCGCAAAACAGCCACATCAGCTACCTGCTTAGATAACATTTTTTCTGACGGTGATGTAAACGAGAAATCTATAATAAATTTCATTAAATCAGATCATACAGGTCAGCTAGCTAGATTTGAGCACCAACATATTCCATTAACAACAAATATTGTATGTAGACCAATCACGACATATCGATTAAAACATTTTAAAGGAAACATTAAAGATAAAATACCTCTTCTAGAGATGAATAATAACGATCATCCGAATGATCTCTACAGAGATTTGTTCGGAGTAATCAAAAGTGAATTTAACAATATTTTCACCAAAAAAACAATAAATGTAAATCAATTTAAAATTAAATTTAGTGATTGGGCTACACCTGGAATATACAAAAGTAGGAAGAAATTATATGAATTATACGATATAAAGGCATCTACTAGTGAGCCACAGGTAATTGAAAATATTAAAATATACTCAAAATTATTCAAGAAAGTATGTTTAATCGCCAAATCTAATCATATACGGGCTACAATAGAAAAATCTGATAATAAAATTAAGGCAACATGGAATGTCATTAACAAAGAAACCTGTAAAACAAGGTCACGTGATCGATCCTTCGACTTAAAAATAGATGATCAATACATTACCACTGATTCTGCAGTGGCCCATGCTTTTGAATCTTTTTTCACAAATATTGCAATTACTACTACGAGTGAATTAAATTCGTCGCAAAACGTAGCCGATTCCCTTCTTAAATCTTGTGTTCCTAAATGTAATGTGATCTTTAATTTTCAGTATATAGACACTGAAACAATACTTAAAACATTTAAACAATTAAATATAAAAAAGACTGAAGATCTCTGGGGCATTTCAACCAATATAATAAATTCAATAATGCCCACTATTGCGCCCTACCTTGCATTCATATTCAATAAATGTATAGATGAAAAACAATTTCCAAATCTTATGAAGTACAGTAAAATCATTCCGTTATTCAAAGCAGGGGACAAAAGTGACCCATCCAATTTTCGTCCCATCTCTATATTACCAGCGCTAAGTAAAATTTTTGAAAAAATAATATTTAATCAACTGCTTTCACATTTTGCAGCCAATGATTTACTTCATAAAAAACAGTTTGGTTTTACTAAAGGCAAGAATACAACAGATGCAGGAGTCGCACTAGTTAAACATATATTTGATGCATGGGAGGAGAAGCAGGATGCCATTGGTATTTTTTGTGACTTATCAAAGGCTTTCGATTGTGTTGATCATGAGACCTTGTTATTAAAGTTAGATTATTATGGTGTCTCGAATAGCTCACTTAGCTTACTTAGGTCTTACCTCACTGGCAGAGTACAAAAAGTAAACGTTAATGGCACCGATTCTTCTGGCGCCCCGCTAGTCATGGGAGTACCCCAAGGCTCGATATTAGGACCCCTTTTGTTCCTGATATATGTAAACGACCTTCCATACTTCATTGAAAATCTTTGTGAAATAGTATTATTTGCTGATGACACTTCATTAATTTTTAAAACTGACAGACAAAAAGTAATACTTGACGATGTGAATAATACCCTTTCTGTAATATTGCATTGGTTCACGAGTAATAACCTGCTACTTAATGCCAAAAAAACAAAATGTGTAAAATTTACGATGCCAAATGTAAGACATATAGACTCAAACATTATAATGAATAATGAAACTGTGGAAATAGTCAATACCACAGTTTTTCTTGGCATCACACTAGATAATAAACTACAATGGGGTTCTCATATCACAGCCTTAGCAGGAAGACTTAGCTCAGCTGCCTATGCGGTTAGAAAGATAAGGTCACTAACTGACGAGAAAACGGCACGATTAGTTTATTTCAGTTACTTTCATAGCGTTATGTCATATGGTCTGCTGCTGTGGGGCTCAGCTGCCGATATTGCAACTATATTTATATTACAGAAACGAGCTATACGAGCAATCTATTGCCTCGGACCCCGTGACTCGCTGAAAGAACTGTTTAAAGAAATTAATATTTTAACAGTTGCCTCACAATATATTTACGACAACGCCTTATATGTAAGGAAGAACCTAGACCTCTTCCAAAAAAAATCAGACTTTCACAACTTGAATACGCGAAATAAAAATAAACTGGCGATACCGAAACTAAGGCTTCATAAAGTCAGTAATTCGTTTGTGGGCAAATGTATAAAAATATATAATAAAATTCCTCAGGATTTGGCTGACCTGCCACTTGATAAGTTTAAAATAGAATTGAAAAGATTTTTAATTAAAAAAAGCTATTATAAAGTAGACGAATATCTTGATGATAAAAATGCGTGGTCATAATAATCTCTTGCTCTTGCACCCAGTTATTATAAATAAACAACTAAATATTAAAAAGAATAACGATAATCTACCTGAGTTTCTTGCTGGTCTCTTCTCAGGAGATTTAACTACCGAACCAGCGAAAGAATCATTTTCTAATGATTTATTTACTAAGTATCCTAATTTATTATGAATTATAATATTTTTGACAAATGTAGGTACATAATTATTGTAAAACTTTGACATTCATAAGTGCTCTTTATGTGCCTAAATTGAATAAATGAAATTGATTCTTTGATTCTTCTTTGAGGTATATTATATTGTCTAAGTAGCTACTTTCCTACTTCTACGACATTTTTGCAGTAGATATTTATATTGGGGTGACGGGTGGAGCCGCCGGTCACCCTAGCAGAAGCAGGCCACGGCGATGGCGCAAAATGCCACCCCATACCCAGGGGCTAAATCGGGACACCATGGTCCCCACATTGGGGGAAGAGGGGCATCTCAACAGAAATGTCCCCGGGTCTGCCGGGGTGCGAGAGATATGTCTTGTATAATTTCACCTCCGGCAATCAAGGACCCATGGACGGCGTGCGTTTTGGTCGGTTCGAGTCCGACATAATCACCTCCATCGGCTTTGGTGGAGGTGGTATCCGTGGGGATTTTGCGCACGATAAAAAAAAAAAAAAAAAAAAAAAAGTAGATATTTATATTAATTTTTATGAAAAGTAATTTAGTTCCCAATTAACATGATATTAACTACTTAATGCGGAATACTTTAAAGTGTTAATTGAAATGTAATCGATCAATTATAGTAAATATATTATGAGGGGTAGGTCACAATCACATTTTAACAACCCAACAAATAAAGTAGTTCGTACTAATCGGTTATCATAGAAAGGAAAACCAAACCGCATCCCTCAAACCAAGTGAAAACATATTTTTTTTCAATGCATTTCTGCCATGTAACCCCTACTTCCATATATTATTGTACGTAATTATTTGCTTAAAGAAAATCATACAATCGACATTGACTGCATTCGTAGTACCTGTACCTACTATTATTTATCTGTGCTGACCGTGCTGTACCTACGTGATTATATTTGCCAATGACCGAAATCACAAATGTTTATAAACATCACCCATATTCTAATTGTTTAATTACAAAGAATCTCGAATTCTTATCTGACTTCAAAGAAAATTAACATACTATAAAGAAATGATCTCACAATGCTATTTAAAAATGTGAAAATCTTTTCATCATTATAAATAGTATTTTCACTAATGGTCCAAGATCCCAGAGCAATCAGACATTACTTATTTTCACACGGATGAAACCTGAAGTTTTCAGTAGCGTCTCGTGTGCCTTGAATACCTACGCGCTTTGTGGGACTTGCCGAGTGACACCTGGGCAGGTACCAAATGAGAAAGGTAACTAAAAATAAGAATTATTTAACTTAAATTCACATGGCTGATTTTTATATATATCATGTAGAATATTATTTTAAAGTAATATCATAAGTGTCAGACACTTTTGATGGACCAGAGCTTTTGTCAGACGCTTTTAAGCTACCATCTATGCTATACGCATGCGCATAGTGCTCTCACTCTCATACTTCTGGCTGAATAATTTTTGTCTTAGGGGATGTTTGGTCACTCTAATTTGTCTGGCTGATTGAATATAATTTTAAATAATTACTTGTAATATATATAATATATGTAATTATAATGCTACCCAAAAAATAAATGAACTTTAGGTACTTATATTTACATGTCTGATTTTTTAATATGTTATTGAAGTAATTATTTAAAAATTATATTCAATCAGCCAGAAAAATTAGAGTGACCAAACATCCCCTAAGACAAAAATTATTCAGCCAGAAGTATGAGAGTGAGAGCACTATGCGCATGCGTATAGCATAGATGGTAGCTTAAAAGCGTCCGACTAAAGCTCTGGTCCATCAAAAGTGTCTGACACTTATGATATTACTTTAAAATAATATTCTACATGATATATATAAAAATCAGCCATGTGAATTTAAGTTAAATAATTCTTATTTTTAGTTACCTTTCTCATTTGGTACCTGCCCAGGTGTCACTCGGCAAGTCCCACAAAGCGCGTAGGTATTCAAGGCACACGAGACGCTACTGAAAACTTCAGGTTTCATCCGTGTGAAAATAAGTAATGTCTGATTGCTCTGGGATCTAACTCTATAAAGTTTGTGCAGATATGAAGTCCATATTTTTATTCTATGTAGGTTTAACTATTGCTAAGAAAATGGTTCTATTTTTAAATATCTGTAATTGTAAAAAAAAAATATAGATAAATGGCTCAATCGTCATCAAAGTTAAAAAAAAAAACAAGTGACTGAAGCCGCTCGTTTAGAAATCAATTAGCCGCACAGAGCTTCAATTTTAGCTGGCACAAAACAATCCACACGTGTGCCGTTTGATTAAAAATAAAACCGACTATACGATGCAATGTTTGAAAGGGTGGATGGACTGTTTAGTATCTTTATTGCAGTCGGCGAGTAGACTTGCTACTTGAATAAAGAAAAATATGTTGCTTCAGTTGAAACATAATTGTATATTCAGTAAGTAATAATACTTACAAAGAATATTAAAATTTCAACATGAATAAAACAATACATTCAACGTTCAATCATGATTTATCCAACATTTTAATCTATCCAAATTATTAGAATGATTATGGAAAAGGCATCAATGTCAGTTGCACGCTAGGTAGGTACACTATACATACGAGTATATCTGCTAAGGGAATATACCGGGCGACCGGATTTTTAAACTTTTGATCAGTACAGATAGTTTGCTTACGTAGATTTATCAGGTATCCAAGATTGCGAAGAACTAGCAAAAATACTATGTAGGTACTTACAAACATGTATCAACAAAATTGTATTAAAGAAATCTGAAAATATGTTTATTGGTATAAACATTCATATGATGGAACAAGTTTAAAAAGTGAACTATTAAACAATTGTAATATTCAAGTACTGCAGTTGACAAAGTATATAAATATACACATACTCCTACAACTTTATTCGAAAAAGCGTATACTTATAGCTATGCTCTATAGACTACCTTAAGTATTTAGTGTCTGTCAGTGCAGTGAAACTAAACGAGGCACCGCGTACTTCCGACCTCAGTAAACAGGTAGGGAGAAACATATCACGAGTTTACGCTAC
Source organism: Pelosia muscerda (assembly GCA_963691645.1). Classification (NCBI taxonomy): domain Eukaryota; kingdom Metazoa; phylum Arthropoda; class Insecta; order Lepidoptera; family Erebidae; genus Pelosia; species Pelosia muscerda. Next base: position 7,210,641 of record OY829121.1, read on the forward strand.
TGAAATGTAAATGTACTACGAAAATGACCAGAGAGATGCTCATTGCTTCACTTTGTTTTAAAAAGATTATTTTTAATTCGTCTTGGTTTGTGATACGTCATTTTTACATTGTTGAGAATTCATCTTTGGAATATTTAATTACATTGAAAATGGAAGTAAATTGTGAGGTTACTGTAAGGTACTACACATTTTAATTTAGTTTGTAAGTAGTATTTATAATTTTGTTTGTTTACTAATGGTGAGACTTTGCCTTCAGCTTACCATCAGGCGAGGCGAAGTCAAATTGACGTGCCATAAATAAAACAAGTTAGAAACTTTTACCCTCACTTGTCTTTGATGTAGGTAAAGAGTAGAGTAAAGGGTAGATTTTATCTAACTTATATCTTCTACTTAATATCTTCCCATACTTCTGCAACGGTTATGGAACCAAGAATATAGTGTAACAACATCACCATAGCGCTTTAACTTGTACTCAGCAGTAGTAAACTTGTCAAAACTAAGTTAAAATCTTTGTTTATAAGGAAAATAGATTCAGTTTAATTTTTTACGTTATACAATGTTCTGAAGCATTAAATACAGCTCTTTCAGCCGTAACAAGCTAAAGAAAACAAATAGAAAAAAATATTATTGCCGCTCCAGCACCCTAAAGACGTGGTTCCACAGTCTTAAAAAACACACCTTAAAAAAAACTTAAAACACCTATTAACAAATCCGCCTTTTAACCTCTACTTAGAAACATACACCTCAAAACTTCACATCGAGTATCAGTTTACATTGCTTTATTTGTTCAGATTGCAATTTTCAAACTTGATCACAACCAGTAATGTATGTTAAACATGGCGATGGATCAATTATTTTTTACCTGAAAGGGTAAAGTAAACAATGTCTGAGTTTGAACGACAAAAAGCATTTAAAATAAAATTAATAGGAATGCCGTCACGTGTGGGTTCTCGGAAACTAGTTGATTACGCGTTGTAAACTAATAAAATGTTGTTATGAAGGAATATGGTGTGGCAGATAGCTGCCGAGTGTGACTGAAGAGTTTAGGGAACTTTTATGTCTTTAAACCGAGTGCGAAGAAGGGTAGTTATGATAAAGCTACGAATCTACGAGTTATCACTATCACTATCTCTTCTCTACATAGTATAAAATAAAGTCGCGTTTTCTGTCCCTATTTTTCTTGTCCCTTTGTATGCTTAAATCTTTAGAACTACGCAACGGATTTTGATGCGGTTTGTTTCAATAGATTGAATGGTTAAAGAGGAAGGTTTATATGTATTTAACATCATGCTATGACTAACAGGTGCGGAGCAGGAATGAAAAATGTTGCAAAAACGGGGTGACGCAGACGAAGTCGCGCGGGTCAGCTAGTATCAGATAAATGACATTCACTGGAGTAATAGGGATTATGACAAGAATCTCGTCTTCATTGTAAAATATTGTCTAACTGAACTGAAACCATGACTTTTCATTACTGTTAGGTCAAAATATAAAGAATCAAATTGAGTCAAAATTTATAAATTTTTATTTATATTTACCCCCTGCGGCGATAGCGGCGGAAAGTCATCATCATCATCCTAGCGTTAGTTCCGGCCGCATCCGAAGCCGGCGGCGGCGGTCCAAAGAGCGCACATACCTACTCTGATCTTAGATGGGGAAACTGTGGGCCATCTCTAAAGAGATATATAACCCTGGGTCTGCCGGGGTGTGAGGGATCTTCTTTTTGTTTTTCTTTTTTTTTCTTTAACTTTCCCTACCGGCTTTGGCGCGGGGTATCGGGGGACTTTTACACAATTAAAAAAGCTGTATCTCGTTTTTTTATATTTTGGTCGTCAAATTAACTGCACCTCGCCTGATAGTAAGCAACAGTGCAGTCCTAAATATGGTGGCCGGCGTTACAGGTGCTGTCCCTGCCTCGGCCTCAACAGTTTTAATGGACCCGAGACTGTAGGAATCCTTGAAGTAATTAATGATTCAGGGGGTCTCGCTCCATTATCAACCATTGTCAAACCATGAGCATCGTAAATTAAGACAATCTAACCACAATTGAATCTCTAAAAAAACTTAAAATCAATTCTAAACATTTAGCTCCCTAACACACATTTCCTGTAATTCACAAAGCAACTATCATTAACATCCAATGATCAATGAAAATCATATTCTACACAGAACTACTGTTTCAAAATAATTGCGCCGTACATCAAAGTGGGGCTTATTAACACAGTTTACAACTTTGCCCACTAGTGGACAACAATTGATCAAAAGACAGATTTAGTTGTCTCTGGCTGCCAACCTGGAAGAACGCCAGAGCTTTGATTCTTATGGACGTAGAGTAGTGTGCTCACAGATTAATCAGAGAATTTTTTACCATATTTATGTCGTACGCAAAATCCCCAGGGATACGGTCCACCAAAGTTGGTAGAGGTGATTATGTCGGACTCGAACCGACTAAAACGCACGCCGTCTAAGGGTCCTTGGTTGCCCCTCTACATGGCCGGCATCACAAGCGTGACATCGCTTGTGTTGTGAACGTCCATACGCCAAGGTAAGCACATTGCATCAGGTGGGCCGTGTGCTTGTCTGCCGCCAAAGTGGTATAAAATAAAGTTGTTAAATGACTTGGATGAGGAGGAATAATGAGTACGTGAGTAAGTGCCATACTTATCATACAATTAGAGAATCTATCGATAGAGTCTGGAAAAATAGAGCATCACAATCACATCACTCCGCACACACATAGAGAGGGAGTTCATCCTCACACACTACGACCGGAAACGGTGCGCACTGTGCGGTATGAAAGGAGTTTCATCCCGCGCACGCTCAAGCTGTGGAATGAGCTCCCTGCCGTGACCTGACGGCTTTCCATCAGGTGGGCCGTGTGCTTGTCTGCCACCTAAGTGGTATAAAAAAACACTCCCAGCCACACACTGTCAAGTCTGTGAATTTGATTATTTCAGAAGAACAGGACTATTAAATATTTGATTTTAATATTTATCTTTTGAGGTTTCTTCTGATAGGGGCAAGTAATCATTTTCGGTTGACACCCTCATATAATTTGAAATCAAACATCACGTACAGGTACGTTCGTTTCATTCTTACTTATTACAAAATTCCCCAAAACAAATGTAATCTCTGTTTAAAACTATTCTCTGCACACAAAGGCGTAATTTAGTGTTCTTCTTAGTATTAGTGAGCGACTCGCCTCTACAGCGGCTAATGTGTGGCGTTACACAAACAGGCGGCACCGGGCGGCGGATACGAGCTTTGTAACGCGGCCTGTCTGTCTGTCTGTCCGTCAAGTATCAAGGTTTGAACTGGGGAGTAGGTTTTTAGCAAGGTAATTAAAATAAATGATGTGAAAATTTGTTAGTTTTAAATGCTTTTAATCGGTTAAAATAAAAAAGTTGCCTGGAAGAGAGCGCCGTTGGCAATAAGGCCGCCCATTGTAAATTCTGCTATAATATGTTAGTAAATGTTTATTTTATTGTGTAGGTATAATAAAGAGTTATCTATCTATCTATCTATCTATCTATCTATTCCACCTGATGGTACCCATGGGTGATGTCAAAGCGGGTGGAATCACATGAAGTCACTAGTTAGAAATAGAAACTACAGAATTAAATATTAGGAAGGTTTTTTCGTTTTAGTAACAGAAGAGAATTACATAAGCCTAATATTTTTTTTTAATTATGCAATAAAATACTATTTAGTTAAAATAAATGTTAAATACACTAAAGTCATTTTTAACACACTCACAAAAACCATTCCATACTGTAAAGGGGTTTTAGCTTAAATATATTAATATAAGTTTCCTAAAAGATAATACATATTGATAAATTAAAAAACAAATTTTGTACCTCTTTTCACGGAAATTGCGCAGGCAGAGAAATGTAGGTATGACAATAGACCTTTAATAATGTTCATACTTATTACTTTTTAAATTATTTACGGCCAGTAGTTTGTGCAAATGTCTAAATAAATAAAAATTAAATAAACACCTTCCAAATGCGCATTGTTCCGAAAGCAACTGACATCTCATCACTAGTAGTCATCGGCATCCAAACAGGATACACCTACTGCACCTATAATTAAATAAATCATCACTAATGGCCTAAATGCGTTCACAGTACTCTGTAGAGCTCCTTGAACTAAAATAGGATGATGTTATACAACATTGCTATAAGAAATAGAAATAGTACTTATCAAATTTAGATAATGAATCGCTAAGCTACGAAAAATCGTCTGAATCATTCGAAATGAGGGCGGGCTAATCATTGGGGCGATGGCCTGAGCGTTCTCCCTGTAAGGGAAAGATCGCGGGTTCGAATCCCGTCGAAGCATTCAGTTTTTCCTATCTAAATTTGATTTGAAAAGTCAGCATACTAATTGCTTTTCAAAATTTTCTGCACAAATAGTACTTATAATGATAATTACTCTCCATTTTCCAGTTACATTCAAAGCAAGTTTGAAATTTTGTTGTTTCAATGTGTTTTGCAATCAAAAATGCTTACCCTAAAAATTGTAAGGCCAATTTGATGACCTGAATAATTATTTATTTTAATTGTTTCTGTTTAAGTTGTGTTTCTATGTATAATATGTATGTATTTACAAAAAAAATCTATGTGCCTATGTTTATCCGCATTCTAGAACCCGTTCCCGTAACACAAGCTAGTTAAGCTATGCTTACCATGGGTCTAGGTGACGTTGTGTAGATTGTCCTAGAAAAAAAAACACAATAGAAATTAAAAGTTCATGAAGTAGGTAGGTACCCTATCAATTAGTGAAATCAAGAAAAACTTGCTTAAATGTCTACGAACCCATACCACAGAACAGATAACATATATTGTTCTAGCAATCGCACGGTCAATAAATTATTATTACTTGACGAAGTTAATCTCAAAATAAAGAAAGACATTTCTACTTATTTTTTTTTATATATAGGACGATATGACTTCACTTCTCTTAATGACAAATTGAAGGCTAAAGGCTAAATGTCAAGAAAGATGGTTGCCTTCACCACCGTGCTTTTACAGACACCGATAATGTAACAATCATGGCGGCTTTCAGTTTGAAAGGTTGACGGCCTTTCGAAAATTTAACAAAAAAATTAGAATCTTTTTTTTATTTTTGAATCTTGGTTAATCTTCAGACAAGCCCATCCACGAGTTGTAACCTGAGCTGCACTAATTGCAGCTGTAGAGTCGAACTGAAATAAACAGTTTCAATGTGAATAGGATAGGATGATGGAGCAACGATAGCTTTTACTGGAGCCCACGCCCACGCGTGCACGTCACGGATATCGAACACCGACTCTACCGTCCATTAGAAATATTAATCTACTAACTGATGTCAGCGGCTCCGTCTGCCACATGACTTTTAGTCATAAAGTATCACTTGTACTTTTAACGGAGGTAGGACACGACGGTATCTCCCGTCCGAAATGAGCTGTCCAACTGGGGAAGTACCTCCGCCCTACAGAAGACCGCGGTCATAATAACCATCGTGTTGTGTTCCCGCCGGTAAGTAGGGTAGCCAGAGCTCACTATACCCCTCCTTCCCCTCCCCTTCCTAGCCTCCCCACCCCTTCCCAGCTCTCCTCCTTTCCCTTCAGGGTGGGCAGCGCGTGTGTGACACCCTTAGTGTTGCACACTTTCATAGGCCACGGTGGCCGTTTTCCATCAGGTGGGCCGTGTGCTTGTCTGCCACCTACGTAGTATTAAAAAAAAAACTTGTTCCAATTTCGGCCCGAGATCCGCTTATTGGTTATGATCGGTGTGTCGACTTTACCGGTAGCGACTGCCATTCAAATCCGTCTCTGGATTCGATTTCGGTACAAATTATATTACACGTATTAATTGCCCATTTAAGTAGTTACTGGCTTTGAAAATGGTAGTAAATAATAAATAAATCCATTTATTTTCAGACCAGAGATCTATACTATAAATAATAACTAATAACAATTCTAACTTAAAGGCTAGTGTTAGTAATGAATCACTACATAGTATAAAACAAAGCCACTTTCTCTGTCCCTGTATATGCTTAAATCATTAAAACTACGCAACGGATTTTGATGCGTTTTTTTAATAGATAGAGTGATTGAAGAGGGAGGTTTATACGCGTATAATATCATGCTACAACCAACTAATGAAAAATGTTGCAAAAACGCGCGGGTCAGCTAGTATAAATTATAATTAAAGAAACGATCTAACATACATATGGCATTTGTGGATTGTCAACCAGAGCCTCAAGAAGGGGGAGTTTCACCTGTCCTTGAATATACTCAGGAGACTATTAGCGCTGCAGCGGAGTCATGCCAGTGCAGATGCTGAACGTCTTCTAATAATGGCATAGAAATGTGGGTGACGGTCTCTGCGAACATTCCCGACGAGATGCAGCTAAGTGACCGCCCCAACAGTCTTCTGAATGTGTTATTCACCATTCTCTGAGCCTATTCCCAACTCTGTTGGGATCGGCTTTCTAGTCTAACTAAGATGCAGTTGAACTTCGATATTTTCCGTGAAGCGACTGCCATCGGTCCTCCACAATCATATTATTGCAATATCCAAAATGTGTTATTATACTGATGATATAAAAAAGCCGCGGTAGCCTAGTGGTATGGGTAATGGACTGCTGAGACGAGGTCTCTGATTCGATCCCAGGTTTACCATGGCACACACCAATGACGTTCCGATGCTTTTCGAAGTTATGTGTGTATTTATCGCAGGCTTATAAATGCCCGGTTAATGGCAAAAGGCTCGTCACCTATACATTGGGACCTAAACATAAACTGGCGAAATGTGGGTGCTAGCACCTCTACCTACCCCTTCGGGGATAAAGGCGTGAGTTTATGTTATATTGTTAAATTACAAAAACCACAGATTTGGATGGAAAGTCTATGTTCACCTTACACTTTTTATCTAATTTGCGTCTGTGCATCAATCTTCTATCCACCGCATACGCTGTAGGTACGTAAACTACTACTATTTTTACATCAACCTCGTTTTGAAATTAACAGTTTTTTACGACAAGTGAACGTTATACGATCATCATCGTTTAATGGCGGCACTTCCGGTTCATTAGCTTACATCGCATACAGCCTATAAATTTAAAACTATAAATCCATAGATTTTTCACGAAATTATTAGCTACTTTTTATGAGTTTAGGGAAACATTATTGGTGGGTTGTTATTAAACAGTCTATTGGTCTAATCGATGTTTGGTACTTGGTGCAGCCCTGTTCATAATTTTTGAACACAAGTATATTTCATAAGGCCGTAAAACATAGCTGGAAAAACGTATGTGTACATCTCTACCTACCCTTTCTGGGATTTAAAGCTGTAAATAGATGTATCATCATTCTCATCATTCTCTGAGCTTATTCCCAACTCAGTTGGGTCGGCTTTCTAGTCCAACTAAGATGAGGCTGAACCAAATTGGCGATATCGAAGTTCTGTAGTTAGGTTAGTCGGACTTCTGTGGGCTCCAACTACCCGTAACGATTGCCATAGATTTTCGCATGACAATCGGAACCTCTGAGGCACGACCAGACCAGTGCCAATAGCCACATTCATGTATACAAATATTTGCACTGAACCCTCGCCTCCTCCATAGCAGTCGCGTTCACTACCTCCACGCCACAGAAGCTGTGTGAATAGATGTATGTACATGTACTTATATATATTATGTGCTGTAAGTCGGTATTGTAAATTACGTGCTATTGTTAAGTTATACTTAGAGGAACAATGTGTGCAAGTGACATACATATCTTTACACCAAAACGTAGCTGTGAGAAAATGACAGTAAAACGGGGTGAATAGGGATGCAGGGATGAATAGTAATATTTTAAATAATTTCTTTTACTAAATTTCAAATAAGCCTGATATCAGATGTCCGATGATTTTGTTATTACGAAGAACTATCGGTACACAACGCTGAGATAATGATTTTATATATAAATAATTTATAATTAAGTATATAATTTAATAAAATAGATAATGTTATCCATACTAATGTGAAGTACATAGATTATACGTAAAAAATATATAAGTGTACACTTTTTCATGTAAAGTTATATGTAAAGGTGCAATCATAAATCTTCTTTGTCACCTGTACCTAATTTGAATAGAATTAAGAAAAAAATTTTTTTTTGCTTGGTCAGTGCAATTCCGTTCCATTCCGTTACATAGGTTTAAATGACTAATGATGGCCCTAACGGGTATACAACCTACTACACAATATGACGACGTAATGATTACTCGAAAGATCGGCTGGCAAAAAAAAATATTTTTGTTCTGTCGCTGTCAAGTGTAATACTAGCCCTATATAGTACTTACTTCTAATCTTAGCACTAATAATTTGAAAGAAAAAAGAAAGCAAATCTTCTTTATTGTACACTAAATAAAAACCATAATAATTATAGTAGAAAAATCGAGAAAAGCAAATAACAGTCAGCGCAGAATAATGGCTGTCTGCTTACCTAAATGGTAGATAGCACTGATTTTCATAAGCAGGATTGATAATCAGCAATTGTTTACCCAATCCCACCTCCTAAACCTACCTTCCTACTTACTCAAACATCATAATACCAAGAACATTAAACACTTTGACCAGGTCACATCGGTTTTCCATCTACGCACTCGCCAGCGCCACACTAACAAAGAGTTCTTGGAAGGCCACCCACCGAGACACACCTGACACACAGCAGAACACGGTAGCATCGCACTTCACACACCGGGTACTTCCAATTCTCTGTAAAAGTGTTAAATGCTTCAGTGAGTTCTCGGATTCTGTACGCCATGATTCGAATCTCTTCATTTTTTTTATAAACTCACGCCTGTATCCCCGAAGGTGCAGGCAGAGGTGCTAGCACCCACATTTCGCCAGTTTATGTTTAGTTCCCAATGTAATAGGTGGCAAGCCTATTGCCATTAATCGGGTACTTATAAACCTGCGATAAATACACACATAACTTCGAAAAGTATCGAAAAGTTATTGGTGTGTGCCATGGTAAAACCTGGGATCGAACCCGAGATCTCGTCTCAGCAGTCTGCCACTAGGCTACCGCGGTACTCTTAGTAATGGTCTGTAATCTCTTGTTTACGCTAAGGTTTAATACATGTATGTATATACATGGTGCAATATATCTGAACCTTCAGTGTGAACGCAAATGTGTTTTAAACTTATTTACGACTGGTTGGAGACAGTCTCAATACATGTACCTATAAAACAAGACCTGTGTATAGACAAGTTTTTGATAAATCTTCAACCAGTTTTGTATCAAACATATTTATAACTTGCTGTTAATGCAAATGAGGGATTAGGAAAGGTTAATGTACCTACAAACTAACTCTATATCCGTAGTACCTACACCCTTTGTTTTTTTTTCAGGATAGTGGAGTAAATAAAAGAACTTGAGCCAGTAAAGCAAAACCGTATATTCCAAACTGACGAATGACAACCCCATCGTATCTGTTTATGTACCCATGAATATACTATAGATAGCATGGGGTTCCTACCCGTGCTACAGGGGCGGACGAGCTATAATCCACTATCCGCCAATTCAACTAAATCAAAACAAAGAAACCAACCAACTTGTTCCTCTAGCGATTTTGGTTCAAGTTAAATAAATGATGGGAGATGAGGGAATAAACATGATGATAAAGAATATTCCATCAAGAACCAAGCGGTTCGGTGAGTCTTTCCTCTGCCGCAACAATAAGTCTTTGAATTCCTTACCAGCGCGTGAAAAATCATCTTATTAGGTCGCCAAGCAGAGTGCACCATTGTAGCACTCTACGTCTTCGTAATGGTGAACCTCTTTCCTGAGAGTTTGACTTCAGCTTACCATCAGGCGAAGTGAAGTCAAATATACGTGCCCTAAATAATAAAAGGAGTCTAAGGCTAAGTAAACTTTACCTGCGTGCTGTATACCGATACCTACTCTGGCACACCCTACTGACTGCATTTAGTGCTTTTAACCTGCACTAGAATATCCTCTAAGAATCATCTGATGGTTTCACAGATCACTTAAGCAGTGGATGGCTTTGAGGGTAGGTTTACTTCACCCCCGAATATTCTGATGTTGCACCAAAAACACCCGACCACGAAATTCTTTCAATTAAATAAAATCAGTACTCTAACCAAGAAATCAACCTATTTATACATCATTATACAAATAAAACCTCGTACTTTACTTACAATAAAACTCGTAACACCAGAGCTTTTAATGTGTGGTCTGTCCGTCCACAAAATGGCGTAGAGAACCACGGGTGGCGGCACACCACTTAAATAAATACTCGCCAACCGTTTATATTCTATTCGATTTTATTGAGTTTCCAACTCTGTCTGCGTTTTATCGAGAACGCAACAAACAAATCGATTAACCGACAGTATATAAACATAGATAAATTCATCAACGCGTAAATAGAAATGCTACGTTTGTTTTGTGAGAAAATATTACCGTTTATTGTGTTGATGTTGAATTGTATTGTCTTGTTATAATGTAGGTTATGCTAATGTGTGATGAGAAAAGGAGTTGTTGACTTGGTCTGCTCTTTTTTGTCTTGTGTGTGCTTAAGCACGGGTTTGACATTGCACAAGCACGGGTCCCAAATTGTTCAAAGAGTTATTCTTCGTAAGAGAAGAAAATGGTTATGCACCTACCTATGTTATGTGTCCATGTAGGTATGACCATATTAATAAACGCGGAATATGAAATCAAGAAGAAGTGCACTGCAGTCATCGCATGTTAACGAAAATAAAATTAATAAAATCTTTCAAACTTTATCAGAATTTAAAGTAGGCTTGACTAAGTTGTGTACCTACCTTGGTGCATCACCTTCATCGTAGTGTATGATTATCTATTTAATTTATTACTGTTTGGTAGCAACTTTCATACGCCTTTTTAATAATATCTAGGTGTGTAGGTTGACTCCCTGTAAGCTCAATCAATTCAATATGAGCTGAGCTCACTTTAGTTACTTTTCCATCTCAGATGCATTAGATAATGTACATTACATCCATATTAGCGCCATCTATCCCAATGTTTTACAAATAAGACACACAGAGTAAGTAAACAGTGCGTTTCGCTTTAACGTAGGTAGTTTGAATTCCATAATAATTAAGCTACTCTCGAATAGATGACTCTGATATCTGAAGTAATAAACAGCTAATCTGTGTTTTGCCAACTCGAAATAACATAAGATTAAGGCAGAAAGGTTACACGGTAATATATAAGAAACAGAAATTAATTATATCTTATCTAGTCATATAAACGATATTATGTTAAATACGTACAATAAATCAAATCGCATGAACTTACTAGAAGAATGAAACGTAATTTTAAAAGTAAAAACAACAAAATGACGTTTCTTGACAGTTGTGCTTTGTTATCGTCCAGATTATTTTATACCTCAACACATTTTATTGGAACAAAATTTTTGTGTAAACCAGGCAGACCTCATATGGATATCAGACATGACGCGAGGCTAACCATGGAAGTCGTCAAAGTCCCTCCGATCGTGTCGACTTACCGGCAGGCCTTACGCACCTTCGATGACAATCAGAAAAATGATTTACCGACCAACTTGAGTAAACTAAAGCGTATGATGGATGTGCTAAGAGCTGACGACCTGGGCTTCGACAAAACTCTAAACAATCCTGAAACGTGGACGAAACCCAACAAGGCTCCATGTACGTATATAGAAGTGTTTCAAAATAGCAAAATAAATATGAGTATTTTCGTCCTACAACCTGGCTTTAAAATGCCGCTCCACGACCACCCGCATATGCACGGACTTCTTAAAGTTATATCAGGTGCTGTAAAAATTAGGGCTTTCACGGAATATCCGTTAAAAGAAGCTATTAAAGTGATAGACTTTCAAACTCGTGCAAAACATGAAGCGGCGCGGCTCGCTCACGGCATTCACAAGAGGCGAAGACTATTCGCGGAGGTAACGAGTAATCGTGTTTGTCGAGATAATTCAGAAGCCTGTATATTAACACCTACAATTTCTAATTATCATGAAATAGAAGCACTTGAGATGCCCGCAGCATTTTTCGATATTCTCTCACCACCTTATGATACCCTAATAGAAGAAATTGGACCGAGGCGATGTCGTTACTATCATGTAGCTAACACGATAAGCAGTAATTTAGTTGAACTACAAGAGACTGAAGTGCCAAAATGTTTCTATTGTGATCAGTCACCATACTTAGGGCCAACGTTAGGTTAGGTACCAGTAGAGTACTATTAGGTAGCTATTTAATTTCAAAAAGGCCATATGATGTCTTACCACGTTTGTGGTATGATGGAGAGAATTTATTGGTAAGATCCATATGAGCTTACTTATCGTGATAATGGTGAGTTTTTTTAAGAAATTGACTTCTAAAAAACTTCATTATAAAATGTTTATAAGAGCCAGCTTTAGTTTCTTATATGAGGATTCAGTTGGAACATTTCACGATAGTGCCGATTATAGTCTGCTACGACTCATACGAGATACTTACAGATTTCATCAAATAGTTAAAATATCTCCTATCCATTTACTGCAGATATAAATATTTCGTAGTTCAAATATTTTTGTGCCTTCTTTTATAATAAATTATCATAAAGTATGTCTAAATCTAAACACTATATAGATTCTATTGTATGACTCCAAATGTGTGTGTGTGCGTCACTGTATATTTTTGCAATTAGTTACCATTATATAGATCTTCTTCTAGTAATGATGAAATAGACTGTTGTTGTTTGAAATAAGACTTGTTTTACAAATCTCCTTTCTTTAAAAATGACTTTGAAGCATACTTCTTCTACGAGTAAATGGTTCGAGTAAATCTGACACAGGTATATGTATTCTCGAATGATATTTTTTTATTTTAGCGGTCGAAATTATATCATTTCAATCAGATAGATCTTATAAAGAGTTGTCTATTACATTACTTGGTTTATGAGCAATTTTTTATTGTTATTAAAGGAGAGTTTGGTAAAGCGTTTGAGTTGTTTCATCACTACTAGGGCATCTGTAAAATAATCATTCAATTACACATGTAAAATAGTCCTAATATTTATTAATTATGGGAGGGTTAGGTTTCAGTATTCACAAGTTTTAAAACATTACACTACCAAGTAAATATACCTTGTCAGCGGTTAAAAATGTTGTATTATGGAATAGTTTTAATGGGATATAGAACTTGACACCTTTGATGCTTGTATATGTAAGAACGACAGGGGCTTTAGACAAAGTGACATGCTATATGCGAGAATGCGAGTGGAATAACTTGTTAAAGTATGAGATTGACATAAATATGTAATATGACTACAAAAATTTAATGAAATTTGGATCTTTATATCTATATTATATTATATTCGAAGCGTCGGTAGCTTAGTGGTTAAGGAGTCGGCCTTACGATCGAGAGGTCCCGGGTTCGAATCCTGGCCATTACACTACCAACGTGAACCCACTCCTAACACAAGCCATTGAGCTTAGCTGGAGGGGTTAAAGGGAATATTAGTAACTTCGGTTGCTAATATTCTTTAAAAAAAAACTCGTATTTCTATTATTAAAATCGCTGCAATGTCAAGTACTCCATTGATAGCAAATTGATATCTGTTCGCTTTGACATGATTTCATCAATAGTTTGTCACATTGTCTAAAGGCCCACCTTGTTACAATAGTAAATAGGGTTCCTATCTCTATCCACCGATAGACGAAAGTGAGACGGTTTTGTATTAACATTATTTAAATTATGACATATCTGGTAGAAAAAAAAATCAAATGTATTACCTATACTTGTCATCATTTTTTAATCAATTTGTTTGTTACAGTATAAATACTAGTCTTTATACATAACAAACAAATCAAAAGTTATTTAATCTACTTATATTTCTATATGACTGTATGGACACTTTAAAATTTTTGGGGTATGCCTTGAGCACACTGTCTAATCATACCAAATTTATATGTAAATTAAATATGTTAGAATGCCAAATACTTCACTATTCTTGCTAGTAATAATGGAATAGCATTTCAAAATTCAAAATTAATAGATGTTCATTGCTTTACAATTATTCACAGAGATTGAACAGTTCTTGTTAATATAAACACAACTATAAAGTTATGAATTATGAAGGAGTATTGTGCACTGAACAGTCATAATATTTGCATATGTCATAATTGGTTCATTGTTTAGACTGCCATGGTGGGCCTTGATGTTCAATTCATCACAATTACGTAATTATTATTATTTAATGTAATAACTTTTATATACTAGACAAGCTGTTTAGAACAAGATTTTTAATGGGTGATCTAGGCTCTTCACAAGGCTACACAAGAGAATATGAGTGTGTGAGTGTGAGGCTGTGGCTCACTGTCACCGATTCCTATCGGTAAGAGTGTAGCTACCATTAGCACTCCGTCCACCTCTGCCACACCTTGCCAAGAGTCATGCGAGAGCCTCCTGAACCTCTAGACAGAGTGACATTCTATTAATAAAATCGCGTCGAAGCTAACAGTTTTCAATTTGCTATCAATGGGTTAAGTACCTACTTGACATTGCGGTAATTTTAAATATGGTAATATGTAAAAGAAAATATTTCGAGACACAAAGATCTAAATTTCATAAAATTTTTGTAGTCATATTACAGATTTATGTCAATCTCATATTTTACTAAGGTATTCCACTGGCATTTTCGCCAATAGAATATTACTTGTCTAGAGCCCCTGGAGGCGCCTCGCGCGGCTATTAAGCAGAGGAGAGATGACGATGACACTAAATAAATATATATTAAGGTATTTTGACACTTAATGCTATAGAAATAGGTTTCATTTTGTAAAGACGTCTGTATGATAGCAGCAAAAAGTTGCACATACTTGTTAGTTGATTGGTGGCAATTACGTTCCCAATTTTCTTGTTCTGTTCAGCCAGTCTAGTATAAGTTATTGATGTAATGTAAGTTTTCCAGACAATGGATAATGAGGCTTACGCATTTTTTTATCGATATTTCAAAAATATTATATTTGGTTTAAATTTTTTATGTATTTTTACAAGCGATACGATTGGTATAATTTTAATGTTTTATTTTATTCTTTTTAAGATTAAAGTGAACTAAATGAACATTCCAAACTTTTTCATTGCTAATTATAATTATGTTTAATGACTTTTTTCATGAATTTACACCTGATCTCTAATATTACTTCTAATAACATCGTTATTATATATTGTACATACACTATTATCACTTAGTCAAAAACGAAACAAGGTTTCCTTATGTTGGTGATAATGATAATAAATAAGATTTCTATTCTTGATCTAAATTGTGATGTATCTATGGATACATATTATGTACCTAAGGGATTTTTATTAGAAGTAAGTTTTGTTCCCCTGAAAATAGTATTGATGTTTTATTTGTTAATAAAACCTTGAATTTGTTATTTTTTTCTTTCATTTACGGTTAGAGATCAAATACGGTACATCGACATCAGCTGGTCAGTCTGATTACCCCGTCCATTTGATACTCTTATGGATATTGGTTAAGCATTCACTGACGTAGAGTAATGCTGGCGAAATGTGAGTGGATGAAAAGTTCATTGGACGAAAAGTTTATGGTTTAAAGATAATGTTGACCAACGGTTCATGGACCAATCGACTGTTGGTAAACTGTTTCAGAGTCATTGCAATGACTGAATGACATATTTGTGAACTGGTGACGCAACAATAGACCCAGCTGCAGGAAACTCGATTGTATTACCTAATGCGTATCGTGTGAGGTACCTACTTACCTCACACAGTGAATATTTAGATGCAAAACAGAAAGATTAAATTTTTTCGCTCAATTCCAGATACTAAAGAAGCTAACAAACACAGAATTTCATAAATATAACAGAGCGGGTCTTTCGTGAAACTATGAGTGAAATGTTGATATACTTACCCCGAGATTTCGGATGTGACGTTATGTCCATGGTCTCCAGAGAACTGCAGTGGCGAAACATCAGCGTCTTCCTGTCGCACGGGTATTTTAGAACTACCCGCATTTGGTCTTTATCTTAAAACGTAAGGGTATATATATGAAATTAAAGTCAAATGTGGGTAGTTTTAAAACATACCTAATCTATATTTATATAAAAAGAACACCAAGTGCGGGTAGTTAGAAATACCCGCGCGACACGAAGACGTTCATGTTTCGCCTCCTTGGTCCTCTCGAGACCACGGACGACGTAACGCCACGTCCGAAACATCAGGATTTTGTCTAATACAAAATACAATACACAATAAATGTAGAATTTTGGTGGGCACATGATTGTATTTTCCTGCAGGAACGGCTCTATACAAACGTATTATTGAAGGTACAAACATTAAAAAACATAATAGTAATTAATGATTTATTGAATTATAACAGTAGCATAAACTAAATAATAATCACACATTATAACAAATGCACACAGAATAAATCTCAACTATCAAACGTATTCGTGGGCATTCTACATGCAAGATGTTTACATTATGGGGTACATTTTGATAAGGCATACATTTACAAGCACCCATTTTGTAATATTTATCGGGGAAGATACTTTTTCGTTAAAAAAATTCAACCTGAATATGGACAATTGAAGTCGGACTTGCAAACTAAAAGGAATACATTGGAAATGTGAAAAATAATGAACGTTTGTTACCAAATTTCAACCATCTTCATTCAGCCATTCGATATATTATGCCAGATCGTATACTCTGGAAGAAGGCATAACCCTAGAATAGGGTTTAACCCCATGACTCATGGTAATAAGATGCACGACCACAATCAGAAAACCAGTTGCTAGTATGCCTATAAAAACCTAGGTCGTTTGTAGTTTATGCGCTTACGCACCTACCGTTAATTAGATTGCGATAAAACTGCCAATTAATTACGTGCCCTTGCGAGGTTATAGGCTTAGTATAATGACTCTCGGTAGATGACGCTGTAATAAATAATTCTGTGTAAGGCTGTATTGGATAGGTAAGTGTTCCTTAAGTTTCAGTTAACTCCTTCAGCGTGTGGTGACGAAGAAATTATACCTACCACCACATCTCATGCGAAGGCTGTACCAAGACGCGACAAACGGAAAACGCAGACGATATTACTACGTGAGAAGGAAACCTCTAAATAAATTGTAATAACACGTCTGGCCAGCGTAGAAACAATAGGCCATAGACTCCCAACAGTTGGAGAGGCTTATCCAGCAGTGAACTGCAATAGGCTAATTGATGAAACCTTACGGAAAATATCTGAGTTCAGCCGCGACATAGAATAGACAGGAAAGAGCGAATCTCGGACTCTGAGGTGAAAAATTTCGGATGCGACCGGGTTTAACGGGAGGGTGATGATGATGATGACGACGAATGATCTGATATCTAAACAATCTCGTCGTTATATCACTATCCGGTACAACATACAAACATCCCTTATCTACACTTATCATCAAAATATTGTGTTGTATATCTGTTTTTGTTGTTTTATCTCAAAAACAAGGTTTGCACGATGTTGACCTTGAAGCCGTAGGACGTACGTGTGCGATATGAGAGAAGATAATATTAAACGTAACGGTGCATGGTACCGAGCACGGAATAGAAAATCAAATTGAAGTGCTCTTAAATCTCGTGATTCATCCTAGTCCTGAATTAAGCGGGGCGTGAAAAGGCATCTGATAAGCCGTCAAGATGAGCGCCACCATTGTAACACTTTACGTGTTTGGAATGGTGACCCTTTGCCTTCAGCTCACAATCAAGCGAGGTGAAGGTAAATTGACTTGTGCAAGATAAAAAAAACTACGTTTAATAGAGCAGTATTTTAAACAAAATATGAGATGGGACTTATTTGGACATATTTATTCCCACGAAAAATAAAACTATATTTATTTATAGCCTTTTAGGTACTCAAATATGGTTTATAAAACGTCGCCGCGTCGGTAGCTTAATGATTAAGGAATCAGCCTTACGAATCGATAGGTCCCGGGTTCGAATCCTGGCCATTACACTACGGACAACACAAGCCATTGAGCTTAGCTGGAGGAGTAAGAAGGAGTAATTTCAGTTGCTAATATTCTTTAAAATAATAAAAAAAGAATTAACCAATTCTAAAAAGGAACTTACTTTTTTTAAATCGGTTAATGTATATTAATTAGGTTGTTCATACAAACATACATAAAAGGTATCTACATTTATTATAAATCACAACATAAATACGATTTCAACAGCTCAAAAGTAATGATTGATTAGCAAATAGAAAAAAGAATAGTATTGATAACAAGAAAAAATCACTTCAAAACATTATTTGATTACGATAACGGTTGAGCACTTCCAATATAAGCTTTATCATTGTACACATAAAGATCAATATACCTTAATCTACATATTATATGTCGCTGATTGAACAAATCTTTTCGGATTTCTATTGATAAATGCGTAAGTACAGCAAAACGGGGTGAATTCGGATCCAGGGGTGAATAGGGATATAATGGTCAATAGAATATTTTAAATAATTTCTTATGGATTTTGTTATTACAATGAACTAGTCCAAAGTTTCGCTCGACAGAAAATAACTACAGAATTTAGCTGATCATTTTATCCCTATTCACCCCTGGATCTCTTTTCACCCCGTACTGTAATATAATACACAAAAATATTTGAGACAATTTACCATTCTTCCTATCAGTCCTTTAATTTCAATTCCGTGCCTTCGCAACTTTTTAGATATTTTTATATAACAAAAACGTAATAATTACAGAATATGAAATCAATAAGAAATGCTTTCATACCTACTTCGTTTTAAAGGTAAGCTCGTTATAAAGGGTAAAACAATTATGGTTTATTTCAATATCCATTTTATTATTTCATCTGAACAGCTGTTCGACATTTCCTTTTGATTTTATATTCGGTGCGTACAATACCCGCTTTAAGTATTGAACACAAAAATATATTTGTTATTTTTGTCAGCGTGATAAAAGATAACTACCGTTTTGCAACATTTTTCATTCTTTCTCCACACCTGTTGGTCGTAACATGAAGTTATGTACCTACCTACATATAAACCTTCATAAGCGTACCTCTTCAATCATTCTACCTATTAAAAAAATTTCAGCAAGATCCGTTACGTTGATATTGGGAAGCAACTTTGTTTTTATACTATCTAGTGATGATGGTGTGCACTTCCTATTAGCTACACAATTGACTCGTAGTAGACCAAGTGCATGGCTCTTTATGATAGATGATATTCGCACTTGTTACTCATATTAACGAAAATTTGTGTTCAAAACTTATGCCGGATAAAACCGTACAATTCACATCATTTTAGAGCGCTACACAAAAACCACATTGTATCCTCACAAGACCCCAATTACACTAATTGTTAAACATTGTCAAGTCACTGAGAATACAAAACTACCATTGGAATATTAAAATTCAAAATTAAATGAGTTTATTACAGTTTATTACCTTTTAGTACATTCTACACGATGCCAATTAATTTTAGACTATAAAAGCATAGCAATAATGTCTAAAATTCAATGGCATTTTTTGTAATCTTAGTGGTTTAACGTTTAACAATTAGTAGAATCGCGGTCCAGGACTATTTCAAACTCAAATAAAATTATTTTGGTCCGTATTTTAAGCATACATTTTTTCTAATTAGAAATATAGCATATATATGTGATTAAATAGCTAATTTTTATGCGCTTTGCGAATGCAAATATAAAATATATAGTCTTTTCTCTACATTTTTTTGGATTAAAATATATTTTTTTTTTAAATTTATTATTGAACTATTAAAATCAAGGTTAATAATATAAGTGCTAAATTTCAGCCTAAAGTATAACAGTCATTACTTGCAAAATATTTTTTTAAATACATTACTAACTTTACTAATGTAACAAAAAGGTCAAAATGTTAATACGATATTTTACATTTATTCAGCGGTCAGAAGCCAAAACGGCTTAAATAGCAATTCAATTTGACAGGAACATGGCTATGGGATGAAGTGGATATGGTGTCAATAAGGATCTTTTATTTAGTTTTAGAATTACTAAAAATTATGATCCTATATATCTATGCTATCTATATCGATCAGTTCTTCGCTTTCCCATCCTAATGTAGGTTATCTTAACTTTTGAACTACCATCTGACCCCCAAATCAGCAGGGACCACCTTTTCATAGTCCTACACCAATTTGTTTAGCACATGCCAATGTTACTTACACCATTTTGACTCTCAACCACCGAATTACTAAGTAATATTATTACACTTTTAGTAAATATACTCTACTTTTAATATGTAATTTATTTATAATCCTATGCTATACAAATACAGGCAGTGAAAGGGGACATAACATGCGTGTTATTATTATTATATTATTTCTACGGGACTGTATCTTATATTTTATGGGTTAAAAAGTGAAAATCCATTTTGAGACGTCTACCAATGTTGGATTTCTTCTATACGCCTTCTGACGGTAAGTTGAACTTTTTATTATTTATTAACTATTAAATATGACGGGAAAAAGCGTCGGTAGCTTTGTGGTTAAGGAGTCGGCCTTACGATCGAGAGGTCCCGTGTTCGAATCCTGGCCATTACACTACCGATGTGAACCCACTCCTAACACAAGCCATTGAGCTTAGCTGAAGGGGTTAAAGGGAATATTAGTAACTTCGGTTGCTAATATTCTTACAAAAAAATATTTACCATGTTTGTTGGCATGCGCCATGATCATAGTGTACTCACAGAGTAAACCGCGATCATGGCGGTTGCAACCGCGCACAAATATCGGTAAATATCTCCTCATATAATAGTGAAAGTAAATGACCATGTCAATCTAAAATCATACATTTATATTATTTGTTAGATGAGCAATATATTTTGCTTTCGATACGTATTTTGAATAATGTTTTGCAAATATTTAAATTATTAATGGCAAATTTTATTGAGAATTTAAACGCAACTATACGTAAATAGGCGTAGGCATAATTAAGAAATCTAATTAAAAAATACTTCAATAATATTTTTAATGTAAATAGTTGTAAAATATATATTTGAATTAATTAAATTCGTTAAAAATGAAATAAAAATTTCGAATATATTTTGCCAATATTTAATATTTATAGTAAATACAAAATGAGCAGAATTTATATTTTTGTATATTTTACGAACAACAATTGGTAGCACCTAGGTACAGTTATGAGCAATAAAGCTTAATAATAATTCAAAAAACGTTAGACGTCATGGGACGCCTGATGGCGTGAAGCTTCTGTGCATTTATCAAGCCGGAGAGAGGAACTTGGATGATACTGGGATTAAAAGTAATAAGTGTACTGTAAACTATACATGTGGTATAAAAAAAACATTTTGGGATGAGATTGGGGTCAACATATACATGCCCACTCACATACGGACTTAAACGGAATTGATTACTTCTTGGTAGCGTCCCGAACATGACCTAATCCGTCCTAATAATTTGAACCGTTTTCTGAGGCTTTCATTACAAATATACTGGAAGCAGCTTGAAACATGACATTTTATTAGGAAAAATTAAAAGTAACTGATCTGTCTGAGTTATAAAAAGTCATAAGTAGATTTATTAAAAAGAAAATGGTTCAAAATACGCACCTAAGTATATAAATCGATTAGAGACTAGTAGGGCGTTGTACTGTTATTGACTCGCGATTAAAACTAAGTTATTAATAAAATTAGATTACATATTTAGATTAAATGTCATATTCATAATCACTTTGCGATGTTTTTATAATCCTGATCGTAAACTTTACAACATGAGTGTTAAGGTCGCGTTCCACGATCAGTGGTTTTACGGTGTAGTTTCATTTGCACCATTGTCCAGCACCATTGATGGTGCAAACGGTACATATTAGTTTCATTTGCACCATAGATGGTGCTATCGAATGGTGCAAATGAAACCACACCGATTTTGCAATCGCGTGTCACGGACCACACTGTGGAAAGCTTACTGACGATACAGCAAACACTTTTTCATAGTAAATTTTACGCACACAGACACTGTGTCGAGTCTCAAGAGTTAGTGTGTCTAAAACATCGCACTGTGAAGTTTTCGGAGTAATTCGGATATTTTTGTTGTTTGTAGATATACCTAAATGTAGCAAAACCGAATAGTCTCGCCATTGATAGCTGTCGACTATAGAAATCGATTAGTATTATATCGATATCGTTAATGTCAATATTACGAGCGCCAATTTAATTGAGGGAGATTGAAACCAGAGGGCCCAGATATGGAATATCGCTAGTGAGTGCCTTTAGCACGAACCACTATCGAATTCGTAATGTGAAGGTTTCGAGTTCTCGATACGATAACGGAGTAATACGTTAGACTACTGTCTAACGTATTACTCCGTTATCGTATCGACGTATACGTGCTACTACGTAGCCAATAATTCTAGATTTTGATAATTCGCAAGTAAGTCGATAATGACGTCATCCTGATGTAAATGAATAATTTGCTATTGAATTCGATTTGAATACTTACCCACAAGTGGTTCGTGCTAGAGGTACAGAGCGGTGGCGAATGTAGCTGTGGGTTAGCTTTGAAGCAAATGCATGTTGTCTAGACGTCCGGTTTGGACAGTTTAAATCAATATCACTGTTAACACATACTGTTGACGATATAAACCATATCGACATACTAACAAACCGCATAGCGAGTGTATTCTATCTAAAGATGTAATATGTAACTTATAAAAAACAGTACCTACCTATCTACATATACTTTTGTGACTATTGACAATGAAAATTATGAACTTCTAGTGCTAATTAGTGTCCTTAAGACAAACATGTTGGTTGTTGGTTGTGCACCTTTATTACTCATCCTTTGGACTATATTGGCCCAATATTGGGTAAAGTCCGTGCCACATATCTGGGACTCAAGTCGCGAGATACAATAATTACTAGATACTCGCGGTTTTTTTAATATAATCTATGATTCTTAGATTTGAGCTCCTCCACTGTCATAGCACCTCGTAGACACCCAAAAAAACTCGTACTCACAGACAGTACAATTTGGGTTCAAGATATATGACAATAGGTATAAAGCGTCCATCTTTCAAATGTGTTTTATAGTTCAGATATTTATATAATTAGTTGTGATATTTAAACAGATAGTCATCCATATACTTAAAGTGTATATTTGATTATTGTTGTACGTGGATGGAGCTGTTCACTTGTAGAGTAAAGGCAGGCGTCCACTGGCGCGGTGCCTAGGCAGGTAATTCCGGACGGGCGCCCACTCCACCGGCGAGGTCGAAAACTGCTTGAGCAACTTCAGCTGCTAATTTGTCTGCGGACTGTGGACAATAGAAGATTAGGTTACCGACGGACGAGAAATTTGCATTAGAGGTCGTATGAGGATTTTTAGGGGCAAAGCTAACCAATCTACCATATCCGCAAGCCGAGTATACCTGTTCTAGTATAGTCAATTCTTTCGCGTTTGGAGGGTCATATGGCAGATGCTCGTTGGTCATGTTGCTGGTAACCCTAGCCCCCTAGCTGACCTTCTGTGAATACAGTCTTATTACTCATCTCACAGACCAGGTGAGACTTAGGGTGAAGCCAGGCTAGCACGAGTAGGAGAGCCTTGACCACGACACCACTGAGTGAGTCTCACCCAAAGGACCTGTCGCTATGGCTCGCTTGTCGAACCCCACCACTAAGGATTCCAGAGGTTTTGGCGGGAACGCGAAAAGTGTCATAGCACTGTAGTGTTTTATTTTCTAAATTTGGTGTGCATTCGAGTTTTTATGTGTAAAAATGGTGGAATTTTATACACGACGACTTGGAAAAAGCACACAAGTGTAGGAGAGTGGAATATTGTATTCAATTGTGATTTTTCATGTTGATGTCAAAATCTCCATAAGAAAAGCTTCTAGTAAAGTCTCCAATACTTTACTAGGGTAACTATCATTCGTCATCGTCATTATCATCATCATCATCATCATCAACAACAATCATTCCAACTATACTTATCATAAAATAAATTTTTGTGATAAGTATAGTTGAAATTGTAAAAAAAAATCCCAACTCGACACTGGCAAGATTGTCCCCGAAATTGGGTTGATATGTTGCCATCTAAGAAAAAAAGAAGAAGAAAAAGAACTTCTGTGAATACAGTCTTTTTACTTGTCTCATGGGCCGAGTGACACTCAGAATAGGATACAGCCCTAAACACGACACCGCTGAGCAAATCTCACCCCAAGGACCTGTCGCTATCGCTCGCTTGTCGAACCCCCACCACTAAGAATTGACTCCGGCAACTGCGGTCTCTCAAGCCCAACCAGGCTCTGTTTTTTTTTTATACTACGTAGGTGGCAGACAAGCACACGGCCCACCTGATGGAAAGCGGCCACCGTGGCCTATGATCGTGTGCAACACTAAGGGTGTCACACACGCGCTGCCCACCCTGAAGGGAAAGGGGGAGAGCTGTGAAGGGGTGGGGAGGCTGGGAAGGGGAGGGGAAGGAGTGTGACAAGTACTTACTAATCCCCCTCTCTCCTACATCGATAGAATACATACCGGTTGCGTGTCCGCCTCCGCGTAAACTCTGACGACGTCCTCAGTGCCGGAGGGTCGTACGAAGGCCCTCCCACTCTTGTACGTGCTCACAAGCTCGTTGATGCGTGTCTGTAGACCTTCAGGTGACGTGCACTGACGTTCCGCGTCCGTTGTTGATATCGCGTTGCGGTCCTGGTAATGAGGAGGTTTGTTGTGAATATGGATGGATGTTAGATGTAACGTATACCTATCGGAACATATTTTGGATCGAAGTCACGATAAAAACGACCGTACCGCACGTAGCACGCACTGCATATAACAAGCACATTTCAGGTTCAAGATATATGTAAGTTTCATGCATACAGTTAGTATTACTAGCGTAAATAGAGCAACAGTCATTCAATTGAATTTATAATGTCAAATTATTTCAAATATGCATTTTTACGATAGACGCTCATATCTGACAGGTTGATAGGTTTATAAAAAAACGTTTCAAGGTTCATATATTCTGTAAATTTCTCACACCTAGGTTTTCTGTAAAGATATGTATGTACTCGCACGCTTTGTCCCTCTAATTATTACTAATAACTTTATGATCTAACTGTTAGTAATGGTTGATAAATAAAATATTAATTTTATACTGTCCCCTGAGGAGCATAAATACTCTTAGATGTATTTTTTACGTGCTGTTGCTGACGCGTATACCCGTGTGGAAGTTCGTAATCACTTATTTTATCCTTTCTTATATTTTTTCCGAAATTCTCTCTATATTTTTATTTCAAGTCGGTGCTATAGTTATGAAGTACCCTCCAAAGACTACACACACATTGGACCTACTGATTATGATAAATAGTAGCTTTAGCTCGATATACTATCGAATTCGCAATGTAAAGGTATCGACAGAACGGAGCATTGCGCTTGGCGGGCTACACACGCACACAGGTTCACAAGAGGCTGATTGCCAATCACAATGCTCCGTTTTCTCGAAACATTTACATTACGAATTCGATAGGAGTTCATGCTAGTGCTACAGTACGAAAGAGTACTCACTTGTACTGTAACTTTAAGTTGCCGGCACGGCAGGTCGGTGTACGCCGTCATCCACTGCCGGACGCCGTGTCCTCTCGCACACAACACAGTTTCTACAAGGAACAGGTCTGATATAGCGTCGCCGACGGTTTCGTTCGTCATATCGATAAAGTTTTGCAGTAGTTGAGCTGCTTTCCGCTGCTCGGGTTCACTGGAAAACACACGATTTTATAATGATTGTATAGTTATACTCGATCGTCAAAGTGGCTTGTAAATGAAGATTAAACACATCAATATTAGGACAGAATCGTCATCATCATCTTCGAGTTAAACCCGGTCACATTCGAAGTTGTCAACTCGGAACAAGGGGTCAGCTATTTTCTATAGTCGGATTTTTAATTGCACGAAGCTATTTGACGTTTAATGGGTTGCAAGTTTTTGATGAACTAAAAATAGTGTAGTGGCAAAGTGAATTAAGTATTATAATAGGACTTTACATACGAAATTACCGAAATTTTCTTACAGATTCATAAGTTCGTTATTCCTGTAATTTAATTGCTATTTCCATTATAAGTGAACGGGAACTGAATGAATCAGTTGCATCACTATTACTGAATATAGCAACATTATTTGACGAAGTGACATTAGCTGCTGTCAACCGATATAGTCTAATCCTACTATATCCTACTATACATATAATATATATATATATATATATATATATATATATAGAATTTATATATAACTTGAAATTTTTGTTAAATTTTTGTAAAAAAACTTATATATAATTGACTTATATATATTGTAATATATAATTGACTTGACTTGACTTGACTTGACTGTCGTGACCACGGGTGCTGCAACGCACCCGAAACGTCGACAAAAGTAAGTGTTCAAAAATATATCGCATGAAGTCCCGAAACTTATAAACACTACATCTACTAAATAGTCCGAACAAAGCCTAAATTTGGATAGTTGAGCCCGATCTTAAGGCTTTGATTTTTATACATTAGATTACAAGAAGATCCCTCACCCTTCCTGCGCAGTCTTGGCGATGAGTTTCTTGGCCTTCTCGCTGTAGATGACGGTGCCGTGGCCGTTCGCCTCGAAGTACACGCCGATGTCGTATGACAGTGCCGCGTGGTGCAAGTGTTTGACTCCCGTTTTAACACAACTTACTGGAACTTTCTGGAAGTCATATAGAAAGTTTAGTCCGTATTCATACCGTACATAACCAAATAGAACTAAAGTTAATCTAAAATTTTTTTGTAACATTAAATTAAAGTTTTAACTAACACATCTTACCAGGATTCTCTTGACTTTGCTACATCGGTGGCAAATACGTATACTGCTCATTACATGCATTCCGTATTAATTAATTCATAATTTGGTTAAATCTATGAGCAGTTGTAACTTTTTGCAGCATTTTGTATTTTTTTAAGTAACAAATTAGCAGTAGTGTAATAGATAATGTTGTTCTAAATTGTAATTTCGTATGATTGAACTGTTACGATTGTAAGAAATGTATTTTGATCTTTAAAACATATGGAAAAAGCACAAAAAAAAAATCTTTACTATTAGTATCAGTGACTTTTCAGATTGGAACATTTATAGGTATGTACATAGCTATACATAGCTTGTACGTAGTTTCCCACCTCGATGACACAAATGTCGAAGTGAATTGCAGTGTGCACATAGTTTTACGTTAGAATCCAGTTCAAAACTCTTAGTTTTAAGTTTATTTTTGTAAATATTGTAATGTGTTTTGTGCATCAAATAAATAAACAAAAAAAAAAAGTACTGTACTGTTGAAATTCAGTCCACAAATCAAAACAGAACCTCACCAAGTCCTCAGTGATATATTTAGTACTGGCGCCGTTCGCGTACGCGGTCTGCACGAGCCCTATCTGTAGTTCTGAAGCCTCGCACGCTCGCAGCAGCTCTGCGATGTACGACGCGAGTAACGTCGCTATGCGGTCGCCGTCTAGTAAGTTCATATTGTCTCTAGAACAAAAAAGATTAAAAATTTTGAGATACTATTCTAATGTATGATTTTAGATTGACATGGTCATTTACATATTCACTGTTAAATCGATCGGGATATTTACCATGTTTGTTGATTTCTTCGCTTAACCGATATTTCGGCGCTGTCGCAAGTGTACAATATCGGTTACGCGAAGAAATCAACAAATATCCTGATTGATTTAACAGTGAATATACTATTCTAATGGTGCTTGCGACTGTCTTTCTTTTCACCAATACTAGTTTTTATTTTATAATAAACAATAAATAATTGCTTACCATAAGATGGGTGGTGTGTTTGTTTGCTACCTTAGTAGTGTAAAACATATTCACGTTTGCCATTTTCCATAAAAAAAATGTACTTATAAAAAATTAAAAATAATTCAAAAATGATTTTAAATTTTATTACTTTTTGTCGAAATAAAAAAAATACTTTATAAAAAATTATTAAATGGTAAATCATAATAAAATAATAATAAAAAAGAAAAATAATAAACCCAAATTATAAAAAAAAATATATACTTTACACAAAAAGTTTTTGTCAGAAGTGGGATTCGAACCCACGCCCTCAGAGAGGACCAGAACAACTCGACTCACGTTCAGTGAGCAAGGTAACCTTGAGTCTGGCGCCTTAGACCGCTCGGCCATCCTGACAGTTGAAATGATCGGCGAAATAGCAGACCGCTTTCAAAGTGTGACTAATAGAAGTATCTGACGTATTTCGTTCGAACTTCCGTTTATTCGGTACTACGTTTAGACGTGGTTTCTATTTGTAAGTTGACTTACATTCATGTTTTATGGCATAAATAATAATAATAATAATGTTTATTTACTTATTATTACGATGAAAGTAATTTGATTTATTTATAAAATGATTAGATGTACAAAATTGTATTGTAAAAAAATGTTTTATAAATTAAAATTAAGTATACTAGTTGTTGCCCGACGCTACCTGCGTATGAAATTGTTTTCGATCTCACACCACAATCCATAGGCCTAGAATATAAAAAACTAGGGATAAAAAGTCCCACATACTATTTTTTATGCCAATATGTAGTGTACCAGGCAAAACGGGGTGAATAGAAATAAAATTATGTAACTACTGTCTTTCAAGCAAATATTTGGAGTAGTTCATTGTAATAACAGAATCATGAAATATCTGGTAATGGGCTCAGTTAAAATTTTGTAAAAGAAATTATTCCATTGATCATTAGATTTCTCTACACCCCTGGATTCCTATACAACCCCGTTTTGTGGTACTAATAGGAGCCTTCGGCTTCGGGAGAATTTTCCTTACACCCTGTCATCATCATTCCCTGAACCTTTTTCCCAACTCAGTTGGGGTCGGCTTTCCAGTCTAACTATGATGCGGCTGAACTTCGATATTTTCCGTGAAGCGACTGCCATCTGACCTCCACAACCAATGGTCTAATGACCAATGGCTTACACCCTGTATGTACTGTCAAATTTTTGATAATATCTCAGTATCATAGATCAAGGTCATAAATTCTGGACACGCTTTCAAACTCCCGAAATCCCCCTACTAGTATTAAAAGAAAAGAAAATGTATGTAAGTAACTAACTTGTCATCCATATAATAATAGACGAGTCTATCGCCATCACCGTCGAGTGACGCCACGCGCTGGAAGGGCACGTGTTCGATTCCCACGGGTGGCTTCTGGGATACTTTCACGAAGTCTGCTCCACACTGCAATATAATATAATATTATACCAAGTTATTTCACTAAGTTTGTTCTTTAACAAATTATTGTTTTATGACGACGTCTGTGGCGTGGCGGTAGTGAAGGCGACTGCTACGCTTTCGACGGGTTCGATTCCCGCTTAGTGCAAATATTTGGGAGCTCATCTGCATTGGTCTGAGGGTTGGGGTGGGTAATATGTATAAATTTACAGAAAAAAAAGTATCTTAGTATGTTTATCCGCATTCTAGAACCCAGAACACAAGCTAGTAAAACTATGCTCATCATGGGTCTAGGTGGCGGTGTGTAGATTGTCCTAGAATATGTATTATCATTATTATGTATTATATATTAAAATACTAGCTGTTGCCCGCGGCTCCTCTCGCGTGAACTTCTGATTCCGTTCCCACTGCTTCATAATATATGAAAAATTTAAAATATACTCGAATTGGTTCAGTTATATTTCGCGAATCATTTTTACTTATATAGATTACTAGCCTATGCCCGCGGCTCCGCCCGCGTGGCTATCAGCTATTACAAAATGGTACCGACTTACATTTAAGTTCAGTTTACCCCCATTCCCACCGAGGTTATACAGATTTAGGTCGAGTTCCCCGTCTAACGTCTTCTTGATAATGTTGAGCTTCTTGCCACCGACGCCATTTGCCCCGTCCACGTACAACGTGGTGTTGTAGTCACCACACACAGGGAGTTTCTGACGAATGTTCTTGAAAGCGCCTACTATTTTTTCGTAATAACCTGGAATATATTTGATTTAATATTAGTTAAAGTACGATTATTTATTTAATTAATTATTAAGGTACATCAACAGCATACAATATTTCACATTTTACAGTCTACTATATCCATATAATATTCCTATATGTATGCCTATTATAGACGTACACAACATTCGCTACATCTAAAATATTATAGAATTATTAATTATTCGTTTATGTATGTGTACGAGATTTATATGTATATAACATCATGCTACAACAAACAGGTGCGGAGCAGGAATGAAAAATGTTGCAAAAACGGGGTGACGCAGACCAAGGTGCGCGGGTCAGCTAGTAGATTATACTGGGTGGCGCAAAAGTAAAGACCCTATTTGGTTCGGCTATAACATTTTTTCTAAATTAGAAAACTAGATTTAGGTTTTTTTAAATGTATATTTGTACCATTAAAGAACAATGGCAGATTCCCTTACTAACAATTGTCTGACACAAAAAATGAGGGTACATATATGAAAAATATGTCAAACGTTTCAGTTTCACTAGTGGATTCCATAAGTGAATTCATTTTCCATCGAGAAAGCCGGAAAATAAAGATATTGTGTTTTGATTGTTTGAGGTTATGTTGTTGTAAATAGTCTATGGTTATATCTATATGTTCAAAATTAGGCAGCTATGGCATTAATTAACCTACTAGTGTTTCTCAGTGATCATTGATCATATTGTCAGAACTATTATTTTATAATTTTATAGTCTAATAAAAAATGAGTACCTAGTACTCGTAGTAAGTAAGTTGCTAATCGTTGCTAGTTGAAAATCGGGAAGCACACAAAACAACAGTTTCGTCAAAAAGCGCAGAGTATTCTGTGATCTTGATCTGTCAAAGTGACAAGCGAGTGAAGTGAACCACAGAACAATTATACTGAAGTGAACGCACGATTTCACTGCCTGTGATTGGCGCCTTACAGTTGTAAATAATCGTTGAAATTCTTTTAAAATACAAATGTAACGCCGGCTTTTATTGAAACATTTAGATACTAGTAAAATCGCAAAAAAAAAATTAAATTACTTTGGCGTAACTAATATTTATGGACGTTTTTAAATTACCAGACAATTTTTTGCCATTGTTCTTTCGTACCATTAGGATTTAAAGATGATGTCTTTTAAATGGTGACCTCCAGAGTTGATACACATTTGAGCCCTATTTATGACATTTTGCATAACTTGCCGTAACACTTCCTGCGATATGTTCGTTATTTCTTGACGAATGTTTTGTTTTAGAGCTGCGAGAGTCTGTGGCTTGTTCACATACACCCGAGATTTCAAAAAACCCCAAAGAAAGAAGTCTGGACTGGTCAGATCGGGTGATCTTGCAGGCCAAGGCAAATCGCCAAAACGAGAGATAACTCGGCCTGGAAAAGCGTCCCTCACTAAGTCCATAGTGTCGCGCGCTGTGTGTGCCGTAGCGCCGTCTTGTTGAAACCAGATGTGCTCCAGCCCCAATTCGTCCAAACTGGGTATCAAAAACTCACGTAACATGGTTCTGTAGCGTTCTCCAGTGACAGTTATCACATTGCCTCCAGCGTCTTCGAAAAAATAGGGTCCGATCACTCTGTCAACACAGATGCCACACCATACAGTAACTTTTAGTGGGTGTAGAGGTGTTTCTTGAATAATGCGCGGATTATCAGTGCCCCAGAACCGAGTATTCTGCTTATTGACATGCCCTGAGAGATGGAAATGCGCTTCGTCACTCATAACCAATTTTGAAGGAAAATCATCCTCTTCAAGGTTGAGGTTTATGACGCGCTGGCAGTAATCTAGACGAGCTCGGTGGTCAGCAGGCAGCAGCTGATGAGTCATTTGAGTTTTATACGGGAACATCTTTAAGTCTTTCACCAAAATACGCTGCAGGGTCCGTCTGGAAATGCTCAATTGCGTGGCACGTCGCCTCGTTGATGTTTCTGGACACTCTTCCACATCATCGCGCAGGGCATCGATATTTTCAGCTGAACGGCCTGTTCTTGGTCTCCCAGACTTAGGTCTATCCAATGTTGAGCCAGTTGCTTCAAGGCGTGTGGCAAAGCGTAGAATTGTGCGACCAATCGGTGCCGGACGGTGGGGAAATCGTCGACGAAATTCACGTTGTGTTCTTATCACTGATGAATTATTCCGTAAGAACATTGACACAATTATTCCACGTTCTTGGGGAGTAAAACGGTCCATGTTTATTTTCAGTGTATTTTACATTTGTTCACTACACACTACACTATTTTACTTGTTCAGAAAATGTCATATAAAAAAAAAAAAAGGTATTTTCTTTAGTGCCAGTACTTTTGCGCCACCCAGTATAACACAAAAATCCACGCGAGTCAGCTGCTCATTTCTCTCGCGATTTAAGTCCAATATCCGTGCCGATAGGTATACTTATAGTTCCCGGCATATATCTAGTGCAGTAACTAGGCTCTGGAGCCTAGATATATGCTCTGACTGCTCTGCTCTGGCTCTGGAGCGGATAGGATATATATAAAGTCTTTGGTCAGTGAATTTGAGTTCCTCCATCGCTGTAACACTTCAAGCTATCTTCAAAAGACACCCAATAACGCGTACTGCGTATAAAGAGTAAATTTTGTGACGTAACTTGAGTCAAAATATATTTGCCGGTGATTTTTTTTTTTATACTACGTAGGTGGCCTATGAACGTGTGCAACACTAAGGGTGTCACACACGCACTGCCCACCCTGAAGGGAAAGGGGGAGAGCTGGGATGGGGTAGGAAGGGGAGGGGAAGGAGGGGTATAGTGAGCTCTGGCTACCTACTTACCGGCGGGAACCCAATACGATGGTTGTTATGACCGCGGTCTTTTGTAGGGCGGAGGTACTTTCCCAGTTGGACAGCTCATTTGGGACGGGAGATACCGTCGTATCCTACCTCCGTTAATATGATACTCTAGTATACTGCATACCGCGGTAGCCTAGTGGTTTGGGTAATGGGCTGCTGAGACGAGGTCTCGGGTTCGATCCCAGATTTTACCATGGCACACACCAATGACGTTTCGATGCTTTTCGAAGTTATGTGTGTATTTATCGCAGGTTTATAAGTGGCCGGTTAATGGCAATAGGCTTCGCCACCTATTAAATTGGGACCTAAACATAAACTGGCGATATGTGGGTGCTAGCACCTCTGCCTACCCCTTCGGGGATATAGGCGTGAGTTTATGTTATGTAATCTTATATATAAAATTCTCGTGTCACAATGTTCGTTCCCGTACTCCTCCGAAACGGCTTGACCGATTGTCATGAAATTTTGTGAGCATATTGAGTAGGTCTGAGAATCGGCCAACGTCTATTTTTCATACCCCTAAATGCTGGGAATGGAGCAGCGGGAACGGGATCAGAAGTCCACGCGGGCGGAGCCGCAGGCAACAGCTAGTTTTACTACAGTATGATATAGTTTTAACAAATTCTACCTTCTTCTGTGGGTGTGCCATAAGTGTTGTCGTTGCGGCATTTGACACAGTAGTGCAACATCGGAGTGGTGACTATGCCGAACTCTTTAGGAGTGCCCTTCAGCGCGATCACGCCGTTGGCAGCGGCTGCCGCTAACCGAGGACTTGTGTACCTGGAAATATTGAAATAAAACTATTTTTAATAGATTGTCTCGAGCTTTATTCATTGGTATTTTATTATTTACATTTTATAACCACTCTGGTAGTAGGACAAGCCACGGCCCACCTGATGGAAAGCGGTCACCGTGGACGTTTGCAACACCAGGGGCGTTACACTGTTGCCGGGGTGCGAGGGATATGTTGGTTACTATCTCACCTCTGGCAACTAAGGACCCAAAGACGGCGCGAGTTTCGAGTCCGACATAACATCCCCAACCGGTTCTAGCGGGGGGTATCCGTGCGGATTTTTCGCAATATATAAAAAAGGGACGTTACACTTGTGGTGCCTACCCTGTATAAACCTTGTAATGCTCGTTCGTGCCACAACCTGAACGTGGGCGGGATGAAGTTACTTTCATACTGCACAGTGCGCACCGTATTGGGTCGCAATGTGTGAGAATGAAATAATCACTAATTCACATATTTCGGTTACTTCTCACGATCCATGGGTAAAAGGACCTCTGGGTATGACAACCTAATTAGTTACTGAACTTCGGTACAGCCAGTAAACTGTGAAGGTCAGATGGCAGTATTTCATGACAAAATATCGAAGATCGGTGGTATTATAGTCAATCTGAATATCTGACCCCCCAACTGGTTTGGACTAAAATTTGGGGGGTAATAATGTACCAAATAATGAGAACTAATTTGTGTTGACATGAAAAACAAGTCATATATTTTATGAATGTAGCCATAGTACAGGCCGAATACATTATCATATTATACATATGATCAATGTTATAAATACTTGTATGTAGTTTGTGTCGTACCTGGTATCCATACCGATGAACACGCTCGCCTTGAGCGCCATGTCGGCGTTCACTTGCTTTATAACTTGCTCCGTAGTCGATTCTAAGTCATTATCACTGTGAACAAAATAATGGGGAAACTTAAATTACATTAGCACAACTGTAACTCTGACTACTTGTCCTTTGTGGTAATTTTATTTTTATATTTTTGGCGTACAAGTTTGATCGCTGGAGGTAAGATTATACAAGACATATCTCTTGCACCTCGGAAACCTCAGGGACATCTCTTTAAGATGACCCCCTTCCCATAATGTGGGAACCATGGTGTCCTCATCTAGCCCCTGGGTATGGGATGAAAGCGCCGCTGTCGCGGTTGCTACAGCTAGGGTGACAGGCGGCTCCACCCGTCACCCCCAGACCCGAGTTTAACTTTCCCTGAGTTTTCCCGAATTTCATTAATCTGTGTACAGATCACTGCTGTTAACCCTAATGAGTAGGAATTACAAGGCCTATGCCTATCAGTAAAATGGGACTTATTCGTGAACTATGTGTAAAATGTTTGTATATTTCCCCTAACGACGTGTCCATGTTCTCTCGAGACCATGTACGTAACGTCAATTTTACTTATAGTTCACGACTATAAGTAAAATCCCATTCTGTTAAAATTATGTATGAAAACCGTGCAAGTTCAAATCAACGTACTTACCTGACATTAGCAAGTCTAGTGGCGATCTCCTCCCAGCTCTGTTCCAGCATCTCGCCATCAGGGTCGACCAACTTCACGCCATTGTCAGGTTCGAGATTGTGGGATGCTGTGATCATTATACCTATTGTGCGACCTGGAAACACAGATTTGAACAGTGAAGGAACGCGCCTGTAATAATTTTACTACCGCCTCGTGTTATTTTGGTGAATGGTAGGATGTTATTGAGTTCAGAGCTTATTTTATTGTATTTCAGTTGAAGTAACAAGATACATTGACTTGTTATATTATATTAGCGACTAGTTCAACATGAATATTGTCTATTCTATAGAAATTTATTTACAGGATAGGAAAAACATAGAAAGGACTGTGAGATTCGTTTCCAAAGGACCTATATAGCAAGAGCGGTGGGTGTCATTTCTGCTCCCCTATTCGGGAATATAGCTTGAGTAAGCCTAAATGACAAGCCCCATCACCTCTCTTACACACACAAGCAAATTAATTAAAATCATCATCATTATCATCTTCATCCTTGCGCTAATCCCGGTCGCATTCGTACTTTCAACTCGGAGTCCGGGGGTCCGCTTTTTTTTTTTTTGTTCGCGACTACCATCCGACCTCCACAACCTAAGTAGGTATAGGCGATATCGTAACTCCGGCAATCAAAGACCTATAGACGGCGTGCGTTTTAGTCGGTTCGAGTCGGTTTCAGTGGGATTGGTATCTGTGGGGATTTTGCGCACGAAAAAAAAGTATCGCAATTAGACCAGTTGTTAGACTGTGATGAAATGAATATGTG
Source organism: Pelosia muscerda (assembly GCA_963691645.1). NCBI lineage: Eukaryota > Metazoa > Arthropoda > Insecta > Lepidoptera > Erebidae > Pelosia > Pelosia muscerda. Next base: position 7,246,578 of record OY829121.1, read on the forward strand.
AACAGCGTCAATTTAGACACGCCATACACAGGTAGGTAAAATTATACAAAATAAACATCGTATCGAGATACCTAATGTATCGAAAAACTGTACTAGGCCAACCGAATCTATGTGTTCAATCCCATCTTGTACACAAGCTATTCTCGTTATTTCACGGATATGATGCAGGCATTTTCACGCGCGAACTATTCTCATTCACGGATATCATTTCTTTTGATCTTGCCAAACAGTACCTAGAAGAACTAATTGATTGTTACGGTGCCGATAGACTTGAATAATATTCACTTGTAAGTAAGAGTTGTGCCAGAACACCGATCTAATAAGCGAATCAGGCGGGGTGAAGTCAAAATGACGTGTCCTGAATAAAAATTAAAAAATATTAAGTTTGCAACGAGCTTTTTAAATTTATCGAACGTAATAACGAGTTAAGCATAGAGCCTATAGGTTGATAATCAAGGTCCGCCCACTTCTACATAATACTACTAAATTACTTATCTTAGTCTTTACTGTATAATATGCATTGAAACTATGGCGTTTCATTATTTTTAGTTCCAAAAAGTAGATCAAAATATAAACCATCAAATTGAGTTCAAATTTTGAACATTTTAGATTCGAATCATTACTCGAAATATTTTATTTCGCGTATTTTTATTAAAATCACCGCAGTGTCAAGTAATCAATTTATAGCAAATTGAAAACGATTCGCTTCGACGCGATTCCATCAATCGAATATCACTTTGTCTAGAGGTCAAAAACGTTCTTGTTCATTTTTCAGTAGTATAACGATAGCGAAAATACTAATTACAAGTGAATGCTCAGGTCTATTAGCACCTCACATTTAGGGAAGAGGGTCATCTCAACAGAGATGTCCCCGGGTCTGCCGGGGTGCGAGAAATATGTCTTGTATAATCTCACCTCCAGCAATCAAGGGCCCATGGACGGCGTGCGTTTTGGTCGGTTCGAGTCCGACATAATCACCTCCATCGGTTTTGGTTGAGGTGGTATCCGTGGGGATTTTGCGCACGATAAAAAAAAGGTCTATTAGCACCTTTAAATAGCAACATAATCTTACCATTCTTCACTCTGGAGCGGATGACAGCCAGCAAACCCATGCGGTACACCACATGTTCAAGCAAATTGGCTCTGAAACAAGGCGAGGATGTATCTAAATATACACTGAAATAACACACCGATACGAATTGAATTACCGATATCTAATTTTAGTTTTAACTGTTATGTAAAAGTTACTATCAGAGTAACGACTTTGTTTGTACCACCGTTATGGCGGCGAACAACCACTGCGCTGTTTCGTAGAAACAGTTCACACTTCGAAGTCAAATAAAAGTGTGTCGTTGAAGGGAATATCCAACCCCTCGTTTTCACCTAGGTTTAAAACATGTATCTGAAAAGCTGCAATATGTCACAGACTTCAGCGTGAACGCTACTAGGTATGTTTTAAACTTGTATACAACTGTTGGCTGATACATACAGTGTGAACGAAAGTCTTTGAGGGTACATAATTGTTCTAATAAATCTTATTAGTTTTTTTTTGTGCGAAAATCCCCACCGATACCTACCATAAGTTTCATTTTGTATGGATCATGTTTACAACATTTTTCTTGGTGAAAACAAGAGGTTAGAGAGTGTCGAGTAATTAACAGAAATCATCCGAACCCTGTCTAGGTCTAGTCTTATACCCACAGAACACTGCGATAGGCTAATTGATTGATCAATATGAACCCTTGCCATGGTGAAGACTGATGAGTAACAGCGGTATGCCAATTTAAACAGGTAATTTATTTTCAGTAAAGTTCACTGTCAAGAATGTTAGTGGCGAGCATGTATGAAAGCAGAACCGAAAGGCGTATGCTCCAATGAGAATGAGGGTATACCTATTAAAATTTATCTTCCTATTTACGAGTCCCAATTGAGCAGTCCGACTGGAGAAGTATCTCTGCAGTATAGAATACCGCGGCTTATAACAATCATGTGTTGTGTTCGGCACTGAGTAGGGTACCTAGAGCTCACTAAAGAGATACTGTGTTGCCAGTGGCAAGACCTCGGGCTAAGTCGCTACGGCTATAATATATGATGGTATGAAACCCTGCTTTATCTTCTTCACTGATATCTCAGAAAACCTTTCCCCCTCTCCTCTACAGGGTCGGCAGCACGAGTGTGACAAACGTCCATAGGTCAACGTAACCCTTTTCCATCAGGGCCTCGATTCTACTAACACTGGCAACCACTGTCAAGGAACTGAGCTTACAATGTAATTTAATTTGGGACTCTATCCTTACGCCGTTAAAGTTCAAAATTAAATGGCATTGTGTAAAATGAATGAAACGATGAAATAAACTCTTTTCATTTCAGTTTGAACTTTCAAGAAATGTCAATAAAGCTGAATATGCCATGGCAGTTTTTGAGATCTCAATCGTGTGACTATGGTTAACAAATAGTAGAATCGGGATCCTGGTGGGCCATGTGCTTGTTTGTCACCAAAATGGTATAAAAAATCTAAACCAATAACATTTCATTTAATTTCTGTTTCGTTTTCTTGCATATTCATAGCTAGATGGTATACATAAGTATAATATTGATAATAAAATGTCAGTTACACAACTGTTAGGTAATCCGTAGTCGCGCTTGAGTCGTGGCGGTTGGTAAACATGATTTACATATATGAATATTTAATAGGAAGTAATACTCAAGACGCAGAGCTCCCAACAAGGTAGAATCTAGCTCTACTGAATCTCTTCCGGTAGGTGTGGACACTTTACGACCCAGAGGAGGACTCAAACTGCAAACGGAAAGCTGCGCACACGCATTCACGCTAGTGTTTATCTTATCTTATCTTATCTTATCTTGTTGGGGTGCGTGCTTTCGCTTTCGCGGACACTTCGACCCTATTGGATCCTTTGTGTCAACCCCACTCTGGCTCCTACGTTAGCGGAGGGATAGTCCACACGCTAGTGTTAGTTTGTCTACTTTCATATGCTTCCAAATCATGTTATCATTAACCAATATAGTCCCCCATTCGAAGAAACAAAGGAAGTGGCAAGTTGCGTACGTTGCACCTTGTTTGAATGGCTTTACGTCATTATAGTTAATTTATTTATTTATATTGTTAGTTTAAGATAAGATATTGAATGTTACATGGCGGAAATCCATTACAAGAAAAAGTATTAGGGTAGGAAAGGGAACCCGCCACTCACCGACAGTTTAACAATCCCAACTAAAGTTTCCCTCCCGTCCCCTAATACTATATTGTTAGATTAACTCAATGCTGGTCTATCTTGACCTTATGTCGCAAGAGAAAAGAGGGCGTAGCGCGCGAAGGGTTTGATATCACCTGTTTGGTGGATTTGAGCTCGTATGTTGTAGAATCTCACAGAACAATTAAGAGGGGTCTCTCTCTCTAAACTGTATTGTGTAGCACCCTGTGCTATTCTAAAAAAACATTCAAATACGCGTAGGTAGGTGCTGTGCTGCTCATAAAGATTACATTTTGTGACGTGATTGGTATATACGCCGGTAACTATACTATACTGCTTTTGGTACAACTGCATAAATAATTTAGTTATTGTATTCAAAGTAACGGCCATATTATCGTCAGGTTGCATTTCTAAATATAGATATATCAAGATCGATATTTAAATTTAGAGATATGCCGTTCGCGCCAATCTGACCGAGTTCCTGTGTCACACCATCAATTTCAAACATCGATTTACACAATTTTTATTGCGTGCTTGACAGATATACGTGCACCTCTACTTTAGTTGTGAACGTTTAAATTTTTGGTTAACTTTAGAAATAATATAACAGTTTTATGTTTTGTTTGATTTTAGATTGACATAGTCATGAATAAACTTCAGAAGAATTGACTTATAAGGTGCTGTGTCTTTTTAAGTTAATTATCTATTCTTTAAAACCAATTATAATAAAATTAACCTTCGGAAAGCCATAATCTGAGAGTCTTTAAGTCTAGAATGAACAGGTTACTTTTGAACAAGTGCATCTTTCATTCGGTCACATAATCACTTTCCATCAGGTGAGAAACCTAGTGGTCAAACGCGTAAGTATCATGAATAAAAAAGAAATTGGACACCAATTTTAGACTCTAATCTTATATGACCCTATGGCCATCTCACGTGGTGTTAATTTGCCTTTAACTCCAAGTATTTAACTAACAACATTTGCTCTGAGATCAAAACTGAACTAAAGGGGTCTGGACAGGACAGCGGTCTTTATGGACAATCAACCAATCAACACACTCTCTCTGGTATTTCTAGATTGTCGGAAAGATACCACAAATCATAATACCCAACAGTTTACTTCCCGCATATGAAGATTCTCTGGTAGATACTACCAATTACAATAGCCCTCCGGCATTCGCATTTGCAACTATGATTCGTAACTAGTTGCGAATCAAGAAATAGCTACACGAGTTAATACCGTATTTAAAGATTCCACAAGCCAGTCGCTTTTAACCGGTCTCGTAGGTGTGAATTAGGTAAGTGCACAGAAAAAGAAGGTATAATATATATAAATCGTATCGAGGAGATTTTTCTTTGGTTTCAGCTTATCTTTCCGTGACAAATATTTAATAACTTTACTGGGGTTTGTCTCAAAATATGGATGTTATATCAATATCTGAGTTGCGAAAAAAAAAGATTTTTGATTTTGATTCCGTAGCCGACCGCAAACTACAACTGCAGACTCTTGCAGCAGATACAGTGTAGAGTGTATCGAGCTTTAACAAGTAATGTTTGTGAAAAAAAAAAGGAAATATGTAGATATAGCCAAATGAACGGATTGCGGCATTTTTATGGGCAATATGTGCGGTCGGATGACGTGTCGTGCATTACTTGTTAAACGTTGATACGTATAAACGACACCATTGAGAAGCCGCAATGAATTAAAACAATAAACAATATAATCACATTCATAACCATATCACGGTACGCTGTATCTACTGCTTCGGTTTGTGGTCGGCTACCGAATCTCACCTTTAGTGAGACCATTAAAAAGTGGCCTAGTAACGGTAATTGCTCTGCATCATTCTTCATAATACAGCACAGCTGCAGTAAGCTATGATAAATATATCGAGAACACGGGCCTAACGTCCAGCATGAAAACTGAATATGCTACACATTTCCTGTCTGGCAGTTATTTTTTTTGTATATCACTGTGCTCAAACATAAATCACTTAGAGGAATGACGAGCCTGATTTATGTACTCTATACTCCATTATAATAAAGATACGCAGTATACGCACTTCCCAGTCGGGTCGAATACGATGTGTGCCAATTTCTAACAATTCCAAATAAAAGTCGATGTATCGACAATGTATTGTATCAGTTAATTCAATGGACATTATAAATATGTTAATGACTTTCTCGATATTCAAGCACACTATATTCTTAGGTTAGCTTTACGAATTTCCTCACTCTGTCTTCATCCGAGCATTAATCCAAAGTTGCATAAAAAAGTTGTACTTTGGAGCTCGTCATTTTCATATTTTCGGTTTTAGTCCCTGGGGGGAAGCCTGCACAGCATAGGCTTGAAGGTAAGGTTAGGTTAGACCCCAGAGTGAGCACCATCTTCCATTTGGCAACTCGAGTTTCACTTGACTTGCATATGGATTTGATTTGATGGATGGAATTGGAGTTGTAATCCCAACAATCAATCATCAACTCTCAAAAAGCATAAAAAAAGATGGCGAATACCGCAGGATTGGTGGAATTGGATTTGATGGAACTGCAGCTGTTTTTCTAGTTGCCTAATGTAAAAACGGTCTTAAACTCATTCTATCATGTCTAGTCATGTATCCCGATGAAAATAGTGTATGATTTTGTACATTCAAATATGTACACTATTTTTATGTAATAAAGACAGATTTTCGAGTTAGGTTGGTGTATATCCTTGGTTACAGAAGCCCGTGCAATACTAGTACAATAGGAAACAATATCTGATACTCACAAAGCGTTATCTACCACACATTTAATATTGATAAAGCAATCAGCTCCATGATTTTGTGTCAGTATGTTATCTAAGTTATAACAGTTAAATTAATCTCGCTATATTGCAGTAAAAATATTGCTTTTTTGCGTCAGTTGCCTGAAGTGGTAAACAAACAGACGTGGCATGTAGAAAAGGCACAATTGAAATAAACAAAATCGCACCCTATGTTCATCAAAAGTTATCTCACAGACTACGTAAAAAGAAAATTGGAATCGCTCGACCAATCAAGTCCAGACATTACGGAATTTCTTCCTCAAAACACGGTTACGATGGCGGCCAAAAAGAATGAAACCATGGTAATATGGTTAATTCCTAATCTGACACGAAATCCCAACTCGGTCTAATGAATTAGGTCGGGAAAAACAAAATATTTTCAAAAATTCATTGCTAACCTAACCGTTCCCTAGACTGACCTCTAACCTAACCCAATAGTTTTAAATATTCATAAATCTCAACGAACCTAATTCGATAATTAGGTCGCAAAAGCTAAATATAAAAAATAAATTCTAACTTAACCGTTCCCTAGCCTGACCTAATGTAGTTGTTCCTAACCTAGCCTAATATATGTATAAATTCCAACTAACCTAATTTGGTAATTAGGGCGTAAAAGCTAAATATCAAAAATTAATATATAACCTGACCGTTCCCTAGCCTGGCCTACTGCAGGTGTTCCTAACCTAGCCCGATAGTTTAAAATATTTATAAATTGAATGAGTCATCGTCGGTCGATGGCCGAGAGGACCGAGTGGTAGAGTTCAACCCTGACCTGGCCGAGCGGTGAACTTCATAGCGGAATCCGCTCGAATCACATCGATTTCTGTATTAAAATTAAAATTAGTTTCTTGAGAAACTACCTAAATACTCATACTTGTCTTGAGTGTCACTGATACTCAACGAAATAAAACTAGATTTTGCAAAAACTACCGCGAACCGGGGTGATAATATGATAATATCCAATTATAGTCGTTTCGGGAAAAATATGATTTTGGGCAAAGTTTCAATAGCAAAATCGTCTGAAAGTTTTAATTGGCGAGAATACTGTACAGGTGATCAGAAGAATGTATGGGGTGCGTTAATTTTTTTTTTGCCAAATTAATCCTACTTTACTATCGAATCTAAAATATTTGAAACGTGAAAGGTGCTGTGGGCACTAGCTAGTGGATAAAGTTGCAAATGCTTCCGATTTGTGTGTGTATGATGAAAGCCACCAACCAAAAAACCGATATCATTTGCGGTTTCACCTAAATGCAAGACAATTCATATCAGCAGCTTGTGGTATTTTATTTTTATGGGACAGTATGCGGCACTTATCGGTTTTGTACTCATTTTGAATGTCAAAATTTAATCAACTAGATGTCATGGACCTAGTTATGGGTTTTACTTTTTTTTGCATGAAACCATAGCAGCCTGAACAGTAAGTTTAGCTAGTAGTAAACATGGAAGTCTTTTTACAATAAAGCTGCCGCGCGCCCTGTCGCATCCCAGGTGTTAAAACTTGGGTGTTTTCTTTAAAATAAAATACTCACTCACTGGCTGATTTATTAATACCACACAAAAAAGTGTCAGGAAGGTGTCAGGTCCGCAATGAATGTCACATAAAATAAATAAAATTTCGGGGGAACGCGTAACTTTTTTAAAAACGGAATTAGAAATTCAAATAACTTTTAAAATTAGAATAATGTGTCATATCAACATTCTTTGCTCTAACTATATGAAATATGAGTCTAGTAAAACATATTTTCTTTATAAACCGGCAGTGTATGGATAACAAACAATAAAGGGATTCCTGCTTAAGTGTTTGGCTTCCCGCCAAAACTAATATATTGGTTAAGGTGTGTGGATCAAAGTATATTTTTTTATTATTTTAGACATTTGCATCGATGATACGTGTTTGTGCAGTCTGGAGAATGTTAACTTGCACGAAAATAGATCGATAGTCGATATTTCGCATAGATATTCACACAGAATAAATATGTACTTCGTTTTTCTGTGGGTATTTTTACGTCAATGTCTGCAGTTCTGTAACTATATCTATTAATTAATGAAGGTGTTATAATAAGATCTCAATTGAAGTGACAATAGGACTTATATTGTCATTTCAGTGGATTGGTGAAGGATCTGCACTTTGGTTTGGAGTACAATACTCTATTTTATAGTACGATTGGCAACAATGGCAACCCTACCTACACTCTACAATTTATGTTGCTGCGGTCTCGCACACAGTAGAGGGACTCTGGCAACCCTGACGCTCTACTTCGGAAGAAGGTTCGTAGCAATATAGAGTCTGGAAAATATAGCCAGTCGTCACTTATCAGGTGCGTAGAATCGAAAAAAGTTGTAGAGGTTCGGTTGGATGCCAGGGAATACACTCGAGTCGATAGTATCGTACTAACTGTACTTAGTGCTTGGGAAAACCACTGCAGTGACGTCACAAGGCACTCGCTTTAGAAGCGCATAGTAAGCTACAAATACTAATAACTTCGGGGAATCCCATTATTTTGCTATTATTGTATCAGTATCGTTAGTGTGAGTCTTTCACTGTCAATCTTATAAAAAAACCGGTGATTAGTAGGTACTCAGTTACCCACTCCTAAGTGTGCCGGGGTGCTTGTATGATCACCTCCGGGAATTCAAAGACCCATAGACGGCGTGCGTTTTAGTCTGTTCGAGTCCGACATAGTCACATCCACCGACTTTAGTGGGGCGGTAACCGTAGGGATTTTGCGCACCAAAAAAGGTGTATAGAACTAGGCCCCACTAACATCTTCGGGGCCCAAGCCAGTGCATCTACCGGGCGCAGGATTGTGGCTCGGACGGAGACGCCTACATAATCACGATCTAAATATCGCACTGTGCGGTATGAAAGCGTTATTAGCTTAGTGGATAAGAGAGGTTCTGTGTTCGAATCCTGGCCTGGCTCCAGAAATTCTCAGAAAATATTCCTACAACTTATCTGCTCATAGAAGACTGATTCCATGATACATATTAGGAAAAAAAGGTGAACTGTGTGTTGCAGAAAATTTGTCTGCGGCAAAATATTCATCAAAAGATTGTCTCATCATTCCCTGAACCTTTTTCCCAACTTAGTTGGGGTCGGCTTTCCAGTCTAACTGTGATGCGGCTGAACTTCGATATTTTCCGTGAAGCGACTGCCATCTGACCTCCACAACCAATGGTCTAATGACCAATGGAGATATCGAAGTTCCAAGTTAGGCTGGTTGGACTTTTGAGGGCTCCAACTACCCGTAACGACTGCCATAGATGTTTGTATGGCAACCGGGACCGACGGCTTAACGTGCTCTCCGAGGCACTTATAAATCTGCGATAAATACACACATAACTTCGAAAAGCATCGAAAAGTCATTGGTGTGTGCCATGGTAAACCTGGGATCGAACTCGAGACCTCGTCTCAGCAGTCCATTACCCATCAAAAGATTGTCTGTGGCAGAAAATTACTGACACACGTCCTAGACATTTGTAGACATCTTATGTATTGATCTATAAAATGTGTTCTAATTTCTAGTATAGCGATTTGTTTAGGGCGGTGACTGTGAGTCAATCGGGCGAATGAATCAGGACATTGCCTTTTATATCGACGTTTAAAGACAAAAGGATGCAAGCGACATTGAATGTGGATAGAATAATGATTCCAAACAACATTCGCAATAATAACACTTTACTACAACGCTGTTGTTTCTTACGCCCAGTTTACACCGTTGATATACTAATCGATAACTAGTAGGAACAATGTTATCTACAGTTATAGATAAATAGCTCATATCAGTAACTATTACTAATATTGGATATTATCCATAGATTACTAAGCTTGATTGAAAAGTACGAAAAAAGAATTACGATGATACTAATTAGGTATTATTATCTACTTGATTGATTTTTTTATAATAAGACACGTCAATATGACTTCACCTTGCCTGATGGTAAGCTGAAGAGTAAGTACTAAGGTCTCAGGAAAGACCTATCACTATCACAGACAATGTTTATGAAGTTACCTTTTTCGCACGATTATAAAAATAGTACTATTATCCTGGGTATAGGTTCCCACGGGGCATTCCATGTGGGCAGAGCCGCAGACCTCAACTAGACTTCTGTTATTACCATGAACACAGTGTCCAAAATCATTTATGTGTTATAATAATGTTGAATTTCAAGACCTGGGTGCACATACCTGGACCAAATTGAGGAAGTTTTAGAAAAGGGGCAGGTCAAGAGTACCCTAAGCCGACAAGCATGCATGAAGAAGGTAATGAGAGTGAATGAAGTGAGAGTAGTATGCCGGGATCATAGCACATGGAGATCTCTGCCTACCCCTATGGGAAATAGGCGTGATTGTATGTATGTAGGAACAAAATCCTTAACGATGAGATCTTTTATAAATTTTGGCAACATTGTGTTCTATACCGCAGTAGCCTAGTGGTATAAGACTGCTGAGACAAGGTCTCGGGTTCGATCCCAGGTTTTACCATGGCACACACCAATGACTTTTCGTTGCTATTCGAGGTTATGTGTGTATTTATCGCAGGTTTATAAGTGCCCCGTTAAAGGCAATAGGCTCACCACCTATTACATTGGGACCTAAACATAAACTGCCGAAATGTGGGTGCTAGCACCTCTGCCTACCCCTTCGGGGATAAAGGCGTGAGTTTATGTATGAGTTATGAGTTTACTTCCATAATGGAACTAGACAATGACCATTAAGACATCCAGCCCCAGAATGTCTGACAAGGGAGATTATTTGACTGCAAACATTGTGAGTCTTGCAGTGGTGGAGGGGTCCCTATTACACAATTACATGGTACATGATAAACTATAATCACCAACTTTCCTTTTAAAAATGTTCACTTTTCGCTATCTTAGTAAGATCCCATATATTCTAAAACTCATATTACCTATGCTTGCCAATGCCAACACATCCAATTATAGTACCAGTATACTGATTGCGAATAAGCAGATAAAAAAGACCTGTTCTTGGGTCATGCTCAACTTGAGTCTAGATATCACTATGCAGAATATCCTAAAATATTTTGTTAGAAATGGTAATATAAAAGGAATAGGTATTTCATATCAGTCACATGTAATGGTCATTGTGTAAGAGAATAACTGGAGCAACACATTACAGTTTTATTGTATTATATACCTAGTTACTTGAGCCAACAGCCTTGAAACTTTCACATATTATTAAGTCCTTTAGAGAAAACTATGTACCAAACCTTGTTAACACTGTAGTTTTTTTAAATAAATTCACCTATCAAATTGCCTGTATGGTCTTGGGGAAGCTGCTTTCTTTTTCCTTTTTCCAAAGGACCAAGTCTCCGGGACCCAGGGCCCACACATTGTAAAATGAAGCACAGTGTATACTTTCTCCAAAACACAATTGATGATAGAAAATTGACTATATCGATAATTTAAACTTTTTGTTCAGAGCAGAGACTATAATGTTTGATAATTTATTAAAATTGCTGTGCATTATGCATACAAAATAATTATCACAATTCAATTAAGAATAAAACTATTAAAACAGCATAGATAAACAAATGTAGTCTTACATTTTTACAAATGTTAGCAAGACCCCCCACATAGTGTACCAACATTGAAATAACGACGCAAAAGGAATTTATTATAGTTTTAAAACTGCAATAGCTAATTACTGTGGACCTTTAATTACCAACAAGGTCTTTTTCATTGCACCTTTGCACACTTGATAGCAAATAATTACTCGCACGTAATATTTAGGACAATGGAACTTTTGTACACTAACCTATTCCAATATATCGTCTTATAAATTACTTGAAGTCATTGACCATAATCACAGACAGTCGTGTCGGCGACTTCCCGTTATGTATTCGCTATAAACGATAATGCAGATGAGTCAGATGAGTCACAAAATTGTTCGGACTGCATACGGAACAAAATGTTCATGATCGTTGCTTACGTGACATTTTTAGCAGCACATGAGAGAAAGGTGCATTCAAAATGTATTTGTTTTGTTTTGCCGTGACCTTAATATGTGACAGAAAAGGAATTTTAATAGATATTGATATATAATTACTCACTTTGTGCGAAATCCGGCTGTCCCGTATTCTATAAAAACATCACTCGTTTTTGGATGCATTTCTCTGGCGAACGCGTACACGACCCGTAAGCTACTTGGCGGCATTCTGCTCGGCGAAATTTATTTATAAGGCCCGCGAATCACTCAGTTACAATCACTTCGTATCAACAAACGAGATTTCCACATTCCCGCTCCGATACCAGTTTCAATGAATTCAGATGTCAAAACTGTCAATCGACGTTCATTGAAGGTGGAGCACATGCTACAGACTATGTACTACTATTACTGTAACCGCTGGACAGTTTATAAAATCTATACAGTACAGAGAACAGTAATATCCGAACGACCGAACTACTGAACTAGAAAAAAATCATTTTATTTTTGTAGTTTGTAGCATAGAATCAAAACATTTTTGCCATCTTGTGTAGTAAAACCGAATACTATTTGCAGAAGTTACCAAATCGGTACTGAAGTTCAGCTATTCGACACTAGATAGCGTATTGCTAAGTGGACACCAGTAATGGTTGCACTGTTGTATAGTAGATGGCGCTTTACTAAAATTGATTCTGTCTCAAAGGAAATCGCAATAAAATTCAAAGGTGCCTAAAAAAAACATAAAAAACAACATAAAATCACGCCTATCCCCGGTGGGGTAGGCAGAGGTGCTAGCACCCACATTTCACCAGTTTACGTTTAGGTCTCAATGTAATAGGACGAGCCTATTGGCACTAACCGGGCACTTAGGTATAAAAAATAAGTTTAGGATACTATTTGCATTTTCTTGTAAGGAAACAAGACATCGTTCTGGTTTATTTTATTAACGCTATCTATGTTACTGGGGTGCGCCAAAGTTCACCTAAATTTTCAACTCCGAAAATTGGAACTCCGAAAATGTTCTTCCTAACATTTTTCATCCTAACAATCACAATTCCTAACTACTCTGTCTCTAATGTTTTAATTCCGAATCATTCAACTTCATAATGTCGGTAGCAATAAACATCTATTATACTATTATTTCTTTTCCTATATTTTGTCAACATAACCATCTTTTACACTATTATTGAAAGTCATACCTTTTTTGTTTAGATTTATTTTTATTACCTAATAATAATCAGTATTATTTACATTGATTCTGCGTAACTTTTACAGCTTTAGTTATTTACACGTACAATCTCGCTGCGGTCATTCAGCCAAGTTCCAGAAACGAATCGGTCATATTTATAGTTGTTGGTTTAGGTTAGGTTAGAATTGTGACCACACAACGCACGAGCCGAGCGAGCGAAGCGAGCGTGCCGCGGTAGCGGCCGGCGAAGTGCCAGAAACGAATCGAAAACGAAAAAGGTCATAACCCTCTACTTCATATGAGCCCATATATGGTATAGCGATTTTATTGTTGTTTTATTTCCATACAAACACTAATTAAGTCATTCCACATTGTTAAATCCATGTAATGGTTAAGTAGCAATAACAAAATGCACTAAGCTGGTCAATGGTTTGATGATTATTAGAAAAAACGTTACTTTTGCGCGGGTAGTCAGTGAAACAAAAGACGACTGTCTGAGGGACATTTTTGAGTATCAAAAGCAAAATCGAAACATAAGTATTTATAAAACGTAAAAATATATTTATAAAGTCAATACTTCCTTCTTTACCTATAAACAATTATTTTCTCACTTTTTACGTATTTACTATGGTTTTCTTCCACTTTTATGTCAATACCATATATGGGCTCATATGCAGTACGACGAAAATATGTTTGAACATAAATGGTATCGTATGCAGTCAAACAAAAAATTACAAAGTAGAAAAGGAACATTACATACTCATAATATCTAATACAAACAGGAGTAATATAATATTTTTTATTATTAGTCGTGGAATGTAACGAGACAGTTTCTGTCATCATTGTAGCTTAGAGAAACTTTGCATTTTGAACATTTAGTGTATGTCTTCATAGAACATACTATGCGAAGTTGACGTTTTTTCTGCCACATAGGCCAATGTCCAATATTGTCTGAAATGTCGCTTGAGAGCGCTCCTGAAGATGCCTCGTGTAGAGGCGAAACACGTGTAAAGGTTTGTCCTTCGCACTTGCGGAATACTGCACAGTAAATTACAACATCTTTCCTCTGGTAAGAAGTCTTTTACTTTCTTTGAAGAGAGCGGGTTGACATTCCAATATATATTGTTATCGTTGGAGTGTTGATCCGTGGGTGAGTGGTGGGCCCCCCCTCCCTCCCTCAATATATATATTTGTTTTAAATATTATATTACTCCTGTTTGTCTGAGGTATTACGAGTATGCAATGTTCCTTTTCTACTTTGTTATTTTTTTGTTTGACTGCATACTATACCATATATGACCGAGCGAGATTTTGTCTAAGTGCATACGAGCCCATATATGGTATCGTAGTTTTTTTTGGACATTAAACTACTTATTTATTTTTTTTCGATTTATTTGTCTTAATATTACTTAAATAAAGCAATATCCACGAAGAAAAAATTTTTTCTTCAACTCCTTAATAATTCATGCAGTAGTCACATTTTATGATTTTCATTCATTTAAGCCAAAAAATCAGTGAAACAACCTTTAATCATTCTAAACAGTTTTCTAATTAATAGTAATAAGTATGTAACAACAAATAACCAAAAAATTATTAAAACTATAAATAAAATATAATTCTACCGACATATATTTTTATTACATTTGGTAGATAAATGTTTCTTTCTAAGTATGAGTGACAATATTATGGTAATTATGTTTAGGGATAAAAACGTTAGGATAAAAAACAGTAGTAGCTTTAATATTGTATGTTAACGATTTTATTGATAACAATTTTCGGAAACATGAGTGTTATGAACATCGATGGTAGCACTACAAATAGTATGAATAAAAACTTTAGGATGAAAAATTTTAGGAGGAGTGATCATTCGGATTACAAATCGTTAGGAAGAACAATTTCGGATAAAGAACTTTAGGTGAGTCAATATGGACCCATGTTACTGTTCTTTCTTCATCTTCTTTTCTTAAAATGGTTTCTGCTGCAGAATAGCCGCAATTTTGCCAGTCTCTAGTAAATGTAAACTTCTTATAAAATTAATGGCGTGACGCCAATGTCTTCCAGAGCCACGTTAGCCACGCCAGTAAATTCGTTTCCGTGTGTCCGCCCCCCAAGAGATCAGGTAGACGATCAGGACGTGTGGTTGGATTTTAGGGGGCTATGTTACTGCTGGTTAAATTACATTTAGGTAGGTACTTTGTCAGTCGCCACAGAGGCTGTCAGTTGAGCAGAAGAATAACGATTGATTGATTGAAAATGGACAGATTCCGAGGTAAGAATTACAGAACAGAGAACAGATTCGGAAATGGCTATGAAGATGGAGTAAACTTACATACAAGATTTCATTTTTCCCTTTCACACGGTCCATGTACCTAAGTGAGAACTATGGTAGACATGTCCTTTAGTCGCTGAGTACCTAAAACGCAGTCTGTCAATTTCGCGTTTTGCCTATACATAACAAGACATCGTCATAGTGACATTTAGACCTATTGCGTATTTTTACCCTGAACGATGTTAAGTCTCTTCTTGGGCACGACATAACCTAACATTTATTACCCACATGGCAGTCACTGTACAACTTTGATATAAGACCTTTTTTTTAATCGCTAAAGCAACTGGAAATGATTTTATACCAATTACATCTTTCGAAGTGCAACGGACCCTGACAGCAAAGCGGTCTAACTCTAATTAAGCAAAATACTAACGAAAAACGTTCCCCACCTAATTTATATCTATTTATGAATGACAGTAACACATGTGTGTATTTAGAGCTAAATTAAAACAACAAACGAGCGCCCGTTATTAGTAGGTTTACCATGATTACTTGTACAAAATCGGATAATCCAATCGAACAGTCCGACTGGGGAAGTACCTCCACCCTACAGAATATCGCCGTTGAATAACCTTGTGTTGTGTTTTCGGTGGTGAGTAGGGTAGCCAGAGCTCACTAGAGAGGTTTTGTGTTGTCCGTGGGAAAACCAAAGGCTTATGCTACATCTTTTGCGCTGACGACACCGAATGTCTCTGTTCTTACAGGGGTTGTGACACGAGTGTTATTCCTCTGGTGTTACACTCGCCCATAGGTCACGGTAACCACTTACCACGGTGGGTCGCGTGCTTGTCTGCAACCTAAGTTGTACAAAAAGAAATGAATTTACTTGGTTTTTGAATGATATAAAGTTTTAGACTTTTAGTTGACTTAACTAACTAAACGTCCAGGAAGACTGTGCTTTCATACGGCTTGCCTTCGAGGACATGCACATGGAATGACAGAAAACTGTGGGAAGCTTTGGCCTACTGTTTGCACGCTGACCAGACTGTTTGATACAGGCTTTAATTTCGAGTTTCTCTTCTCTCACAATGATATTGTCTATGTATTCTTCTGGTAGTTGCCTCTTACGACTACCATCGGATGATATGGGGCGGTGATAATCTTTCTTCACCTCCACACGTATGTGACACCATACAAAATAATAATCCCATAATAAAATGTCCTGCAACACATACGGCTGACATGACATCCGCAGCCTTGGAGAGAGATTTCTATAGAGAGAAGTAAGGCACATAGTAAGTAACCTTATTGATGGCAGCTCACTCAAAATCGACAGTTACAGAACAGGCTGGACAGTACAGTGATTTGTTCCACAACAGCCTATAAGCCACCAGCATATAACATAAAAGAATGTCGTAGATTCAAATTTAGATCGAAAAATGAATACTCCGACGGGACTCGAACCCGCTATCTTCCCCATATATTCAAATTTAGATCGAAAAAATCCGCTATCTTTCCTTAAAGGGGGAATGCTCTTACTGCTGAGTCACGGAGGCGAACAACCATCACCCCAAAATAGTTTTATAGGCGAATTTTGAACGCTTCTGACGAGGCTCCGTGGCTCAGCGGTTAAATCATTCTTCTTAAGGGTAAATTCGTGGGTTCGTGTTCCGTTGGAGGATTCACTTTTTCCGATCTAAATATGATTTCAAACAGTTAGCATATTATCAATTAATTAGCCTATTAGCATTTATATGCTCAAAATTTCATTATATGTCTTAGATTATTATATAAGTTGGTCACCCCAGCTATTACGAGCTTGTCCCGGCCCGGTCACGCCGTTCCCGCTACACACGCACTCTAATTAATTGCGCGATTTTCAACTAATGAGATCAGTTTATAGATCGTTCAACATCTTCTTGATCACAAATGTTATTCGGAAATGGTTTACGGGGAAACGTTGAGATAAATAGATGGGTGATTAAAAAATAATAGGAAACCAGGAGAAAAAAGAGACATGTAACTTGTAAAAGCTAACAATAATAAAATGTCAAATCTTATTTTATTATTTTAAAACACTTTATTCACTAATCTAGTTGGAATTATTGTTGATGATGATGATGACAGATGATAGTTGCCCGTTGTTGCCGTATGTATTGCCGATAGTTGACAGTAGTGGAGACTTTTCTACGGGAGATTTTGAAACCAACATGAAAATCATAATTCACTACAATATTCCATTTTCTTACACTTGTGCGCTTTGTCTAAACTGTTACCATTGTTACACATTACACATAAAAACTCGAATTTACACCAAATTTAGAAAATGAAACACAGGAGCGTTATGACACTTTTTACGATCCCGCCAAAACTTCAGCACGAGTGTTTTTTTTTATTTAGGATACGTCAATTTGACTCCACCCCGCCTGATGATAAGCTCAATGCAAAGTCTCAGGAACGAGGGTCACCATTACAAACACGTAAAGTGTTACAATGGTGGCACTTGGCTTGACAGCCTCATCAGATGATTTTTCACGCCCCGCTTAAAGGACCCAGGACTGTAGGAAGAGTGTGACGCTCCTAGTGTTGCAAGCGTCCATAGGTCACGGTAACCACTTTCCATCAATTCTATACCATATCTACAATATGTATAGGCAACCTCTAGAACATGATATTCTAAATACAGACCAAGCACTTTAGCTCAATGTGTTTTTATAACATTTCAAACGTCATTATTTTTTGAACGTCAAATATGTTCGATTGTTTTTTTTTTTATTAATTACTGCAATTAATAGCATTGGAATCTTACACCTCATTTTAATTGCATTACAGTTTTGAATTTACTATTGATCTTATTCTAAGTGAGTTCATTAATTAAAATTTAAAGTGCTCCAATAGTAATTATACCTATTTCAATTACGACTTGCATATTAAGATTTTAGCTAGACCTCTGACTCTTTTAGCGTGGTTTGTTTTGTTTTTTGGTGCCCCGATGAAGTAGAATATGCCCACCCTGTCTTTTTTTTCTATTTATTTTATTACGCAATAGGCATAACTAATTTATACAAATTTGGAAAAAAATATTTCTGACCCGATTCCTTGCTATACGGCGTAATTCGCAAGGAAATTAATTAAGTGCTTAGCCGCACAAGCCCTACCAATTAACGTCTTGGAGAGTATCAGATAGAACACACATAAAGATAATGTAATAATCAAAGAGTTTCAATACCGCCTGTGAGATTGGGATCGTCGACAATTCTCAAGCCTCGTCTTAGGTGAAAAGAACGGCTATAATGAGCATTTAATAAAGGGTTAGGTGTCCGCTAATGGTGCTTTTATGACACACAGCTAATGTCCCTAGTTAATATGGTAACCACTCTATCTGTTTGGTTGTTATAGCATGTTGTTCTATGAATAATAAGTAGATAGTTGGATACTAACTATGAAAGAAAACAACTGTGTTTTTATTTTTCAATGCTGGCTGGAAAAGTAACAATATAGAACACAAAGGAGTTTTGGCGGGAACGCAAAAAATGTCATAGCGCTGCAGTGTTTCATTTTCTAAATTTGGTGTGCATTTGAGTTTTTATGTGTAAAAATGGCGGAGTTTTAGACATAACGGCTTGGACAGAGCACACAAGTGTAGGAGAGTGGAATATTGTAGTGAATTGTGACTTTTCGTGTTAGTGTCAAAATCTCCCCAAGAAAAGCTTCTAGTAAAGTCTCCACTACTTTACTAGGGCAACTATCAGCCGTCATCGTCATCATCAACAACAATCATTCCAACTATACTTATCACAAAATAAAAGGAAATTCCCAACTCGACACTGACAAGATGGTCCCCTAATTTGGGTTGATATGTTGCCATCTATGAAAAAAAAGAAGAAGAAGAAGAAGAACACAAAATATCTTATTCGAAAGTTTTCAAAATAAAAATAGGTAGGTAGTTTTCTTTTTCTGTGTATGTTTTTTTTCAGTAGCTTTATGACCAGACCGGTACTAGAATAGAGAATTCGCGGGTTTTTCGTTCCCTATAAAAAGGCGGTCTTTACTATTTAATTTCTCTAGGTTTTCTTTGATTAGTTATTGGCATTGGGGTGCAGAGACTCGGATGAATAACTCTATTTGCTGTGCAATTCTCTAAGCATTCAGGGTCGAGCGCCTCGATAAAGATTTTCAGTGGTCGGACTAGGCGAAATCACTGAAGATCGACCAATGACAATATGTATCAAGGTTGTCGCAGCGCTGTGCTCGACGATGCATGCATAGAGATTTGCTCAGCTGAATTCTCACGGAAATCCAACAGACTTTTTTTTTTATACTACGTAGGTGGCAGACAAGCATACGGCCCACCTGATGGGAAGCGGCCACCGTGGCCTATGAACGTGTGCAACACTAAGGGTGTCACACACGCGCTGCCCACCCTGAAGGGAAAGGGGGAGAGCTAGGAAGGGGTAGGGAGGCTAGGAAGGGGAGGGGAAGGAGGGGTACAGTGAGCTCTGGCTACCCTACTTACCGGCGGGAACACAACACGATGGTTATAATGGCCGCGGTCTTCTGTAGGGCGGAGGAGTGAACTACTAGTCGGATTAGTCGGAAGTAATAATTTCCGAGGTGATCAAAGTAGACTAATTAATTCCACTTTGTTCACCTAGGTGATATCACCCAGGTGAACAAAGTGGAATAATCCAACTGGACATGGTCTGCTACAGACCCTCGACCGGCCAATCCATAAGTAACCCTGACTAATTTTTTCTTTATAAATGGATATGTCTGCTTACACCAAACCGTTATACGTTACCGTTATATTTATTCATTCTTGATCCATACCGGCCACCTACTGAATACTAAAACATGTATCTAATTGAATTAGAAATGAATGCGTAAGTGCGGTTCCATATACTATTATCCGATGGTAGGTTTAGGGTTCCGTTAGTGAATATAGCGAGTGTTCCCGATACGTTCCTTATGGGGTATAATTGCGCCACTTCATTTCTTTCAGGCTATTATCCATCAGTAAGCAATATATCCATCAGTAAGTAATAATTTGTATATAGTTATATTCTGTATATAAATTGATAATGTTATGTGATATAAATAAATGTATATATTATTCTAGTTCATTTCAGTAAGCAATCAGTAAATTAACTTATTGTAGTCCACTACTGGACAAACGCCTTCTACTAATGTGCGTCATATCGCCGATCCTCCGTCATTCTACTGGATGTGGGGGGCAAAGTCCAGCCGCCTTTTTCAGGTCATCCATCCATCTGGCTAGGGCGGTGTTCCTCTAATTTACTTAAAGTTCAAAATTAACTCAAAATTAATTCAAAATTAATTACTTTAGTTAAAGTTCAAAATTAAATGAAAAAGAGTTTATTACATCATTTCATTCACTTTACACGATGCCATTTAATTTTGAACTTTAACAAAGTAACGGTAGAGTCCAAAATTAAATGGCAGGTTTTGTAATCTCAGTTCCTTGACAATGGTTTCGATGGAGTCGAAGGCTTTTTCGTAGTCCACCAACAGCATACACAGCGGTTGATTATATTCTTGAGTCTTCTACAATCTGCCGAACAGTAGGTATGTAGGTATGTAGTCCTTGGTGATGTAGCCTCTTCAAAATCCAGCATGATCTGGTGGCAAAATGAAACTCTACATTCTACAGAACCCCAAGATCTTTCAACCAATACTTTCAAGTACATTTCTGTATGTACCAAACAGTAAATGCTCATATAATAACGTAGTAACTCATAAATGTAATAGTACTGATATGATACCAAATTGTAGGTAATATCATTGCGGTAATAGAGTACTTTAATGGGAACACTTTGATATTTATTACCATTATACATAGATCTTCCATACCCCTCGCTGTATTCAACTACGATTTAAATTTTAGACTTGTTTATCACTCTTATTTTGTGAACAATAAAGTTGAGTTTTGTACATCAGCTGTATTAGTTAGAATAGTTTTTGTGGTGAAAGGGGAAGTATTAATACATTGAGAGAGGTCTTTTATTTCTGGTGGTCTAACACATTAAGTTATTTAGCTATACGCCAGCAATTTCGCTATTAAGTATTAGATCCTTTTGGAATCAATTCTTTGATGTCTATAGTGTTACAGTTTGTTTGTTTTTTTATTTATCGCCATTTAATGTTTTGAGGTTGGTGTGGGTGGCATTTGGACCCTGATAGCTGTGGTCAAGATAGTATATAGTATAAAGAACATGAAATTATTTGGCACTCATACATGTATACTATTTCTAAAATGGGTGGAATGGGCAGTAAATAATATCAGTTGTGAGTTCTCACGTTCAACTTCTAAAGTTGAGGATGAGAATATACTTTTTAAGATAAGAAACTTTTTCAGTCCCGAAATTCCCAATTTCAGTATGTGATCATCATAACAGAAATAGGAAATAGAGTAGCGTGGTTCATTGCAGAGAGGACTCCCCCCATCTCTTCCCATGCGTTTTTGTACAAGGCGACTTTAGAACTGGGCTCTTTACATTATACAGATATATAATATACAGTCTAGACTCAGCTTCAGATGCAGGAATCGAGTTATCAATAGTGCCCGGCGTACGGCAATAGGCTACCTATTACTTGTAATTGAATACAATGGTTAGTGAAAAATGAGTGTTAATTCACCTCTGCCTACCCGGAAAGGAAATATTGACGCATCAGAAAGTCTTTGAACGCTTTGCCCACACACGTAGGTATTTCTCGTCGCCTACTGTCCCGGGTTCTTTAAGCAGGGCGTGAAAAAACATCTGTCGAGGCATCTATAATGGCGGCCACTATTTTCTAGATCGCACCCAAGCTTACCATTAGGCGGTGATGTGGCCATTCAACGACAAAATTATAAGAAAAGTTTGGTAAAGGAACTTTTATAATTAAGTAAAGGGAGAGTCTCTCTTACTAAAAGGATCAAATGTGGGCATGGCTTGGGTTCACCCCATTCTCAGTTATAAATCGATAAGTTATATAAAACTTTCTAGATTACTAGGTAACCAACTATCTCCACTTGTAAAGTTGATTATTAAATAAACACGCTTCATATTAAGTATATACCAGTTGGTAATAAATTCCAACAAAAATGTGGTTAACTAATATTAAAATACTTCCATCGACTACGTAGATACATCTATCATCTTTGGTGAGGTGTGTGGTCTATGGTACAATTAGACGGGCTCCATTGTACCGTGCTCTATGACTCTATGGGAACTGTTTGTAAAACCTCTAATTCTCGACTTTCACTATGATTTATTAAGCTAACAATTTTTTTACGCGATTTTATGAAGACATTAATAATATCTAACTGATAAGAGTTGATTTTCTGAACATATATTTAGGTTTCTTTGGAAGTTTTGTTTTTTTTATGCAAAGCAAACAAGTATACAACATAGGTATGTTTGTATCTCAAGGTGATACAAACAAGGATTATGGATGTATTTTGTGTATATACCTGGACCACCAAGAAGATCTTATATATAAAATTCTCGTGTCACAATGTTTGTTCCCGTACTCCTCCGAAACAGATTGACCGATTCTCATGATATTTTGTGAGCATATTGAGTAGGTTTGAGAATCGGTTAGCATCTATTTTTCATACTCCTAAGTGATAAGGGTTGTTCAGCTTTAAAATTTATAAGGCAAAACAACGTTTGCCGGGTCAGCTAAAAGCGAGGGAAAAAGTGGTAAGTTTGGTATTCGGTGAACCGTTTGGAATGCGACGCAAACGCTATGATCATGATGACTTTAATAAGACCAGGCTTAGATAAATAGTCCCGTAGACACACCACCCCGTAGATGCCTAGTCCTATAGCCTAGTTAACATCAAGTAGGCCTTATACTTGTTTATGAAACAATCTAGTTAACATCATGTAGGCCCTATACTTGTTTATGAAACATTCCTTGAACGTGGTTTCAAAAGAGGATAGCGGATAACCTCTCTGGTCATCTTACACCAATCTGTTCCCATGATCTAACACAGATTCCATTTTTGTAATTGAAAAGTAAAGACGTTATTAGCGAGGGTTGTATGGTGTAATGATGGTAATGTGTGGTATTTCACGAGCTATAGGAACAAACGTATCTAATACGATGGGCAATGCCACCCACCTATACAGCCGGAAGCTATCCGACGCGAGATCTAACGAATTGCGTCGGACGCGCTCCATTCTTTCCACATGGGTACTGTATCTTCAGATGAAAAACATTGTTTAATGAAATTTCAGACTTATAAAGCATTCGATAGGGATTTTTTTTGTTTATCGGTTTGACTTTTTATTTACTTGTTGTATTGAAGTGTTGTGTAGGCGACAACATACGACAACTTCTGACGCGTGCTGCAAATGATGCAACGACACAGCGTCTTTAAACTTTCGCGTTGCATGATACTTTTAATAATATGGTTAGCAAAACCAGGGTTTTATCGGAGTCATGACAGCGTATAGTCCAGTCAGCTTGTGACCACGGCTAGAGCAACCTGGCCGAAACTTCAAGCAAATCAAAACGTTAATTAATGTATGCACCGCACCTTATGATCTCATTAATACCTGACCAGAGGTATCTTTGATAGAGACGTGAAAAGAAAGATTAGATCGAATAGAAAGATTAAGTGTTGCTCGCGGGTTCGCTCGTGTGCAATTCTGATGCCTTTCCCTCTAGGATAGCGTATGTACCTACCTATAGCCTGTGACACTCATAGATATTGCGGCTTTCTAGAGGCGAAAATGTTTTCGAAATCAGTTCAGTAGATCTAGAGAAAACCTCTTCCAACCTCATAAACTCGCAAAAATACCTCTTTTTTACAATTATTACTTTACAAAAGAAAATGTATCTAAGTATGTTTTTCTGCATTCTAGAACTCACAACACAAGCAAGTTAAGCTACGCTTACCATGGATCGGAAACGTTGTGTAGATTACCTAGAATATTAATTTATTCATTTAAAGTATTCATTTAGAGTAAATTTTTATACTGACAACATTATGAAACCTGTGAAATGTAAGCACCCACGTTGCCCGTATATCCAAATAACAGAACATCTTATTTCCATTCAACGATTCGTTAAATTGAAACGGACAAACAAACAGACAGATTTTCTCTTACGCCTACACTTGAAAGGTAAATGCTATAAATGAATGCCCGTGTAGTCATTTATATAATGCTCATATCACATCACGATTTCGTATAAATGCCTCGTGGTGGTCTGTGTATCCCTAATACTCTATGTAAGAGGCTAAATAAAAAAATAAATTATGGTTGCACGTTCTGAATTCAAAATATAATTAAAAAAAATTAAGAATGTTTTTTTACTGTTGGATTTTGTATCTATGATGGTATATGTTGGATTTTTTTAAATTTTGGAATGGAATCTAAGTTTTCTGTTGATGATACCTTTAAATAAATAAATATCTACTTAATAATAAATGTGAAAGTTTGGATGGATCTGAATAACATTTGATAAAGATAACTGTGAAAATACCTAACTTCCAGAGGGTTACACTGTAGCTGTAATTCTGTAGCTGGATCAGTAATTACTTATCATGGAAAACAACAATAAACTAGTGGAAGTGTGAAGTAGGCGGGTTACATGTGTTATTGATGTGCGTTTTTACGCAACGAAGGACAAATTCAGCAACATGAACCTTATTGTAATCAGTTAAGGTTTTAAATAACTTTCTTAGATTTCACAGACATACTACGTCTACACTTTTCCGTGAAATATTTAAGCCTGTGCGATTCAAAGTATGAAATGTAATAAATACCTTCTTTTCATCTATGGCAAAAAAATCTCTATTTGGAACAGTGTTAAGGTGTGTTTTCGTTTAATATTAAGTATAAGGTAATACTACATTTAATGCTAAATTAGCTCAAATCATCAGCTCAAAATAAGACCAATCAAAATAATTGTTTATTAGTAATGCGCCGTACTAATATTATAGGTTGTAAGTGTGAGTTTGGCGACATCGATTCCGTTCCTGAATCTGTCATGCCATATTTCTAATACTTTTTTCAGTACTGTGGTAGCTACTTACCTATTGAACGATGGTAGAGTCGCTAGTAAATACCTATTAGATCTTTTTTGTAAACGTTTCCTACCAAATTTTGATAAAGACATAAACAAAATAATTAAATGTAAGTATTGTAAAAGTAATAGGATGAATATTTAGTTGTTCCATAACATTCCATAAACTTACACATTACCAACGTAACAAAATTAACAGTTGCCGCGCTACCACATTTTACGAGCTAATATTTTATTCAAAATGGACTATCACTAATCAATCAATCAAACTATCAATTTACTGTCATTTTTTATCACGGCGATTTTGATTACTAACTCAAAGGTATAGTTCGCGGCAGATGATAACTCCAAGACGCGAAAGAAATTTTACTTGGAGTGTGCTTATTGGTTTGATATTAATTTGTGATTGGTGGATTTGAGCACCTCCGATACCGTAGTAAACTTTGCTATCTTCAGAAAAATGGTAATGTGCATGTACCTAGAGTACATTATATGACTCGACTAAGTTAAAGATATATCCCGGTAACTATATAGACTTTATGGCTAGTTAATTTCATTCGCCTTCTTAAGCTTTAATTAATACTACATTGCATCCGTTTTTATTAAAAACATTGTCGATACCAATAAAGTTAAGAATATAATAAAATTAGTACAAATCCACTATAAGTTGATGATAACTATTCGACTGCTAATAGATAGATATAAAGCCCACCTTACAGACACTCTATGGGGAGCAATAAATGAATAAAAACAATTACTCTATTACCATATTGTCTTTGCATTTAAATTTTCTGTCAAACGTTTTTCTAGTCTTTATCACAATACGCTAAAGTTCAAATTCGTACATATAAATTGGATGATACTCTTACCGAGTGCACAATAATTTTAGGCAGTGATGGTTGTGTGAAAAGAGAGCGGTCTCGGTATAAGCGGATACGATAGCGTTTTTATGTTCGTCTTGTTTTTCGATTATGAAATATAGATGCCATAGTTTTTGCAAGGTTCATTAGTGCCAGGTAGATAGTCTTAATAATTGCCATATAACATCAATTATGTGTGCTTAATAAATAAATCTATCAGACATTTAATTGGAAAACTTGAAGCAGTTGTAATAAATCAATTTTTGTATGGTGTATCTATACCTACTAATATTATATAGATGAATAGATTGTTTGACTGATTTGTTTGTTTGTCTGGTTGAAAGCGGTAAGCCTCGTAATTACTGGTACTAATTGAAAATAAAATGTATTGAATAGCCTGAAAGTAATAGGCTAACGTAAAGGAAAGTAAGTAACAGTAAAATTTCCAGACTCTCGATACATTTGAAAACTAAAAATACAGGCTTAAAGAGGTAGATCATATACCACGGGCAAAGCTGGGGTAGATCGGCTAGTTTATTATGTTAAGATTATTTCTATCTTAATCGGCACGGAACTTCCTGGTTTTAGTTGAATGTTAAGGATGTATTTATATGAGATGTTTAGGTTTACACTAAGTAGGTTAACTTGTGCTTATTTAGTTTAATGTGATTTTAATGTGAGCTACTTGAACATTTTATTGTTAAAGTTATAGCTAATATACACAACATGCATGTTTTTACTATTTACAGTTTAATTTTCTAGTGTAAACATTTGGATAGGCAGAAACTGCTGAACATTAACAAATTACCACAATAAATATCTACATAAATTATTATTCATTGATGTATGGTTTAAATAATCCTACAGTCACGGGTCCTTTAAGCGGGGCGTGAAAAAGTATCTGTTGGGGCCGTCAAGCTGAGCGCCACCATTGTAGTACTGAACGTGTTTGCAATGGTGACCCTTTTTCATGTAATGAGTATGTCTTTTGGCATTGGTCTGGACGTTTCTATCTATAATGTGTATGTATTTAAAAAGAATATTTATTGACTTATATTCATTTTAAGCCTTTATAATGCATTTCAAATCATTTGTGTTCAAATATCAAAAAGTCAAGTATTGGTTTTAACTACTCTGAAAAGTTATCAAGTTATGGACATACCTATGTACGGTATGCTATAGAAATAACGTTCTACAAAAGCGAAGCAAGTAAATCTTAGCCGAACACTTTCTCATAGGACATGCCAACTAAAAAGAAGCGTGAATGATACAGAAAAGGCATAATCCAAGTAGGTACCTATCACTGCGTCCGCGTCTTTTCCTTGCCACATATATTCTACGCATGTCGGTTGCCTCTATCTATTCCGTATAATTAACACCTAATGTTTTCATAGGCGTCCTATTTTATTCAGGAACTCGCTCGCTCCTCTAACTTGACCACAC
Organism: Pelosia muscerda; assembly: GCA_963691645.1. NCBI lineage: Eukaryota > Metazoa > Arthropoda > Insecta > Lepidoptera > Erebidae > Pelosia > Pelosia muscerda. Next base: position 7,274,345 of record OY829121.1, read on the forward strand.
CCGATGTCGGCGAGATGAAAGCGGTCGGCGCTTTTGAGGCTTGCACAGCGGCGCAATTAGGGCCCTCAGTAATGAGAGGAGCGACACAGCCACTAATCGGCCAGCGCTTGCGCTTCAGAACGCCACCTCTGAGCATTGAGCGGGGCATCAGAAGCGGATCACTTTATAGCCTTTGATTAGGATGCTGGTGTGATGCCGAATAGACCGAAATAGATATTTTAGTCATTGGAATGTTTGTGAGACTTTTTTGAGAGACTTTTTGTGATAGCTGTTTCAAATAATAAGTATTGCTTTTTGGTTTGGTTATATCTTGCAATGTGAATAGTGTCTGTTGCTCATAGCTCCACCTGCGTGGGATTTTGATTCCGTTTCCGCTGTATATTCTATTTAGCTGACCCTCTTTAGTTTCGCTCGTAACTCGTGACATACTTCGAACTCACTTGCACATTTTTTTTTATACCACTTAGGTGGCAGACAGGCACACGGCCCACCTGATGGGAAGCGGTCACCGTGGCCTATGGACGTTTGCAACACCAGAGGCGCCACACACGTGCTGCCTATCCTGTAGAAACCTTCTAAAGCCCTTCTTGAAGAACCCCATATTGTAGTCGCATTTATTTGTTCGTCTGCGTCACCCTGTTTTTGCAACATTTTTGCATTTTTCTGCTCCGCACCAGTTGGTTGTAGCATGATGCTATATACATATAAACCTTCCTCTTTAACCAATCTAAATATTAAAAAAACCGTATCAAAATCCGTTGCGTAGTTTTAAAGATTTAAGCATACAAAGGGACATAGGGACAGAGAACGCGACTTTGTTTTATACTATGTAGTGTGTTTTATACAAATACTCCTTGAAGTTATCGTTAGAGGAACGAAGTGTGTCTGATTCTCGATTATTTAGACAATAAGTACCTACACAAGCTTAGAACAATATTATATATTTCTGTATAAATTATCAACTTGGCTGTTCATATTATACGAGTACTAATTACCTGTGGCTATTTATTTGATGCTTGTTATCATTATTTATGTTATTTATTTGATGCATGTTTGTGCTGTAGAAAAAAAATAAAGTGTGTTTTCTTTCTTTCTTTCTCCTTTTTTTCTAGTCTGTCACTTTCTCACGCTTAGGTTTTGTGTCGCACACTTTGTTCCACAGAGATCCGAGCTTTGTTCCGATAAGAATAACTTTATGGCTCAAAATATATCGCGGGCGGAATCAGGTGCAAAAGCAAAAGTTAATTAAATCTCGTTATAGGTACTTATCTAAGTATATAATGTTTGTGCTATTTGTCTCGCCTTATTTTGTATTAATTATTATTAAAATACACCAGAACCAACAAATTGTTATGTCACGCTACTGCCCATCCTAAGGTTGACTAGACGATATCGCTTCCAGCGATAAGGCCGCCCATTGTACATTAGAACAACTGTAGCTATCACTACTTGTCCTTGGTGTTTTTTGTATTTTTGGCGTACAATAAAGAGTTATCTATATATCTAAGTATGAACTTTCGTACTTAACTTTAAATACCAACATTTATGGAGGTATCTTCAAATTGAGAAGACTAATGTATTATAGTATTGAGCTAGAGATCCTTACCTATTTAATATAAACGTCTAGCAAATCACATCATCAATTCAAAATATTTCCTTCCAAACTACCATAGGGCTCTTTGACTATGCTACCAAAATGAACTAAAATATATATTCAAAAACTCTTTCAAGTACGCCGACAATCGATTAAACTCTATTTCTATGTCAATTTACACCTTTTTTTTCTGGTTGAACCAGAAAAAAGTTATTGATCGTCTATTTGAACCCAGTAACAAATGACTGTGACAACTCTGTCAGCGTCCATTACTAGTTATCTTCAAAAAAAACTACGATAGTCGACTAAACCAGCAATGTATGTGTCGTACGATCAAAAAAAGGGTATTGAAAAGAATTACATAATACAAACTGATTAGAAAGAAGCCCGTCTTTTGTGGTCCAAAAAGTCTTAATGTGACATCCGTTGATGACAGATGACCAAAAGCGACAAGATTATTTGACATTTCATTATAACGAAAATGCATTTTATCGCAATAAGAATAAAGTTGAATTTAATTTGGGGTTTAAAATTAGTTTTGGTTGCAAAAAGGTTTGTTTGAATACAGAGGCGCTAAAAGGTGGTCCATGTTAATATATTTGTACGATGTTGACTTTGAGATAAAGATGTTTGGATTCTTTTGGCTCGTTTTCGTGCTCCAATGTGAAATTTAGCGAGGTGTGTCAAGACTGCACTGGACTGAATTCTAAATGAGGTTGATAAGTATAATATTGTTGATAACACGTCATGCTTCAAGTAGCTTTTGAAATCTTTTATCATCAGACTATAAAATTAACAAGTTTAGAGCCGTCTAGCGCCTGGCGAACTTTGCACAAATAGTTTTTTTTTTAAATTGAGTTAAGGGTGAATTTCTCAAACGTAAAAATGAGGCGGCGGCACTGAAAATCATACCTTAAAGTTAAGATACGGCAAATCTTTTTTTTGTGTAAGAAAGCAATTAATTATCTTATTAAAGTCATACACATTAAGTTATAAGAAATTATTTTAATAAATATTAAAAAAAATATTTTCCACATAAAATATAAGTTTGGTGGCGCGTCCACAACCTGTTTTATAAAGAAAAATCACGTCCCCATCAACACACCGTCAGTTTACAGGATATACCTAATTTTATTTTAATTCTGTATTAGCTTTTCTACCCCTTGAGTATTTAAGTCGAGTATTTAGTGCTATATTTTATCTGATAAAAAATGTATAAGGTCCGTCCGCGATAAGTTGCAAATTTTGGTGTCGAAAATAAAATCATACCGTGAATCGTACTGAAAATAATTACTGGGACGTTACTATCTTCGTTCGAATCATTTAGTTATGTGCTGTCACGCAACAGTCCCGGTGGTGTACCAGCTTGCTCTGATTTCCCACTAAAAACGAAAGTAATACTCTCGTAAGCCCTCGGACAAAATTTCTGTAATTTTTGTGTTGATGATTTAAAACGTTTTAAGCTCGTTATTTGTTTAAATACATAATGTATAGCGTAAGGGTCCGGTATTTGTTTAAAAAAGTAGTAATGTAAATATAATATTCTGAATAGTATTTTGTCAAATCAACTTATTTGGCACAATTATAATTTTGGTGGCCTAATTTTGGTGATTTTGGTGGTGTTTGACTAATCACCAAAATTGCTTAGTTACACCAAAGTTAGATTTATCTCTCTTTATATAGGTAGCCCTATATAAAGAGAGATAAATCTAACTTTTTAGCAATTCTATGTTTATATTCATTAAATTAATGTAGAAAAAGAATTCTGCTCGAAACAGGATTCGAACCTACGTCTACCGGAATACTGTTCCGGTGCATCTACCGCAAAACACGCTGCGCTGGCAGAGCATACCAGGACTCAATGGTGCGACGTAGAAAAGAGTCACCGAACCACTTGGTTCTTGATGGAATTGTTTGTACCGTATGTGGGTGACATCTAAGTCCTGCGCGCTTTGTCCTTTGTAGGAAGGGAGAGGGTGGGACCAGTTGGAAGAACTCACCAGGACACTCACCATGGTACAGCCGATAGAGTACTGCCAATGAGGCTACATCTCTTCGTAGTTGTAGAGGTTCGAGACTTTTGGTGACCTCGGGACTATCTATGATTCGGATTGCACGCCACTGCAGTCTATCGAGAGCGTCTAGTAGATACTGTGCGGAGCCATCCCAGAGATGAGAACAGTATTCCACGCAATAACGAACCTGTATCTTGTACAGAAGACATCGCTGCTCCGGGCGGAGCCCCATTGGGAAATGTGATCCAGGTCTCGGTCGAGCTCAGAGACAAGTTGCCTTCTCTGCTCCTCAATGTCAGCTCGCTTGGCCGCGAGTTGTCCGCAATCTTCATAGCAGTGGGTGCTGCCTATATAGAGTAAGCCGGGAGCTTGGATAGAAGCGAACTGTGCCAGACCTTATCGAAAGCTTTGGCGATATCAAGACTGATGGCCAGTGACTCGCGCCGCTTGTCCATAGCCTCACCCCAGAGATGTGTGACGTACGCCAGAAGATCACCCGTTGAACGTTTCGGCCTGAATCCGTACTGATGGTCGTTAATTATGGAGTGATCCTCTAGATAACGTATGAGTTGTACGTCGATGATCTGCTTAACACCTTGCAAATGTATAAGGTTACAGCTATGGGTCGAAAGTTTCCGGGTTCAGAGCAGTCCCCCTTCTTGGGAACTCGTTGAACGTTCGCTTCCTTTCAAACCCGCGGGACCGATCCTGAGCAATAAAAGAGGCGATACAGCCGTGTTAGCGCTGGAGACAACTCAGCTGCGCATTTTCTCAAGACCACCGCTGGAATACCGTTGGGGCCACTGGCTTTCCGGACGTCGAGTCTGCAGTGTGATACGAACGTCACGTTGCCTGATACGAATATCAGGCATTGAGTGGCCACAGCTGGTAATGATTGGCAGCTGCACACCACAGTCAACGAGGCCGGGAGTTGGCCGCGAAGAGATTAGCCAGCACGTTTACTTGCTCTTGCGGCTGGTGAGCAAGTGATCCAAGAGCGTCAGCGCGTTCGCGTCTAAACCAGGTTCGAGTTCTACGGGCACTGGCAGTATCAGAGCCATACCCAGCCCGATTTCATGGCGGAGGCACAATCCGATGGGTCCTGGTCGGCAAAGCAGAAACTGACTCCCTTAAGAATCATCATTCTCTGAACCTTTGTCCCAACTCAGTTGGGGTCGGCATAGCAGTCGCGTGCACTACCGCCACGCCACGGAGGCTGTCCCTTAAGAATCTCCATCGAAAATATCTAGACTCTGGAAACCCGGCTATTAGTTATGTACTCGCAGCATTCACCAGATTACGACCCCTTTTGGATTGTACAACCCAGCTCAGAGTCTCGTGACACATGCTTGTGCAAACTGCATGCTAACAAGGACTTAATTAGTTTTATCTTTGAAAAATAATAAGATAATTAAAGAAAATTCCACCTCAGAAGTTCTTCATGATGTCACTTATCTAATTTTGGTGTTAACATACCAATTTTGGTGTAATGACAATTTAGGTGTCGATAATATTTTTGTAATTTTCGGGTTTAATTAGACTTTTCTGGCTTTTCAAGAAACTATTATACGTATTCTACCTGATTATAGAATAATATTATCTATATATATAGTAACAAAAAAAAACACCAAAATTAGGTAAAATTTCGTAGATGTTGAAATTCACCCTTAAGCGAAGTACGGACTAACAGTTAAATAAAATGGCGAGTTGAGTACATACCTACTTCCTCTTTTTCATATAAGACATGTCAATTTGATTTCACCTCACCTTATGGTGAGCTGAAGGGTGAGTCTCAGGAAAGAGGATCACCATTACAAGTAAGTACTGTGTTACAATTGTGGCACTCAGTTTGACGCTCAGAGAGAAGGAAACACGTGAGCTGGTAAGGAATTCCAAGACTTAATGGTGCGGCAGAGGAAAGACTCACCGACCCGTTTGGTACTTGATGGAATATTTTGCTCCGTGACATTAAAGATAACTTTAGCTGCGTAATTCATGTAGAGAATGCAATCAAATTGAGAAAAGACAAAAAGTAATCAAGCTTATCGATACTTAGACAGTTAATAGGTTTTTTATTGATTTAAAAATAGAATAGGTGCTCAATTATTTGTTTTTTTTTCAATGCAGCATGACATGTGCGATAGTACACGTAGGATAATATTAACGATGTCAACTGTATCGTTATTCGTTTTTAACGAAAATATTTTTAACATACATACATATGCTCACGCCTGTAATCCCTGAAGGGGTAGGCAGAGGTGTATTAAACAGCCACATTTCTCCAACTATGTATTTCGGTCCCACGTTATAGGAGGCGGGCCGCCAATCGGGCTAAATAAATTTTGTAAAAAAAATTTTTGACCCAATTCGTTGCTATGCGGTATAAATCACAAGGAAATTAATTACGTGCTTAGCTTAGTACAAGCACTACCAATAACGTCTTGGAGAGTTTCAGAAAATATTTTTTAATTAAAAAACTTGTGGCAAAGCATAGTTTGATGCACGTGTTTTGAACAGAGATTTGACAAAAGTACAGACAGAAAAGACCTAACCTAAAAAAATTCTGTACCGCAGATCATAATTGTATTTAAGTAACACTATCCAAGCTTTTTTTCTCATATTCACAACCCACCTCCAATAATACGTATCTAATACCCTCAAACATTATTACCCAAATCATCAATTCATAAACCCCATTACATTAAGATTGGACCCATATTAAAGGTTATTGTACATGAGCTATTGAAACCCAATTTGTATGGGTGTTGAACGAGTATCTATCACAAGTTGAATGGTGACACTAAATAAGTCGAGTACATCGGTCACAGATAATTAAACGGCACATATTGTAGACTGTAGTGTGACAACGGTTTCAGTGGAATATCGACATTCTTTTTCGAATATGAATAAATAATAAATATTTTCTATATGTCTTAAATATTTTCTGCTAAATTTTTCTGTACGTCATCCCATGGTTGCCTGTAAGCCAATTGTAATTGAACTGTACCGCCGTTTTATTGGAAATACTTGTTCTATGGTGTGCAATAAAAAGATTTATTATTATTTTTGTTTACATTGTATATTGTAGGACAGCTCATATTATACATAGTTTGTGTGGGTTCCTAGAAGGTCAACAAGTTACTTAAACGTAACACCGTAAGTGCACGCATATATCCATTTATTAATATATAATCTGTCTATAAATATTTGCAACTCAGAAAAACAAATGATAAGTACCACCTTCCACCTAAAGAGAAAGTGACGATAATTATTATTGACGATCTATATTATTATTTTTAAATTGTAAATCAATTTTAAACTGTCACAAAGAAACCCAGGTGTTCAAAGTAACCCCATCAAATGTCTGCGAACTAACTCTACAAGAATTGACAAAAGCCCTATGTTGCTTAGGTATTTCCAGCCAGGTTTAGACGTGGTGCTAAAGAAAGGCCTTACTTACGACATTTAAGACCCAAAGGCTGATTTGGTGGTATCAATGAGAATTTACACACAAATTAAGAAAAATGGGATGAAAATGATTCTTCGCCATCATTGTCACCCTACACAGTCAAACATCTGCGCTACAACAATACAAGTGATTAGCCATATCGCGACGACTCTATCGACTCTGCCACAGACTATACCGTCATGTCACATCGTCGACGTGTCGCGTCAACGACGTCACCCGACTACGCCCGATGTCACACGATGACAGCCGAACCTTGACCAATTTGGTTTGACGATTGGTTAGCGAGATTGACAGTGAGTTGTTCGATTTTTAAAAGATTTCGAGATTAATATTGATGGCTTTTTATAAAGAGTATTTTTAAGCGTTGTCGACGTGTGGTCAAGGGTGAACTGTGCGTAGGTTTATAACAGACAAAGAATTGCCACAGATTATGTAGGTATGAGATTCATGGTTTTTTTAGTTCATAAGTTTATTTTTGTACCTACTCGGTTCTTCTGAGTGTTTAGTGACCTATCACCTTAGTGTGGGTCTCAGATACATATATAAGACTTTCACTTTGGAGATACTTCTGGAGCTAGCTTATAGACCTATTAGATACCGCCCTTCTCCAATTCAAAAAGAGAAAGACTTCGCCAGAGTCAGGCTCCGATGTTCAAACTTCAAATAGAACCGTGAGATGACGATGATGATTACTCTATGATACTTCTACACTCTTAGGTACTGAACTTTGAACCCTTGATAAACTATTAACATTAGTACTAATATTATGAGTATTGCATTATGCAAAATAATGAAACTATAATCGCTACAGTTCAGATTCAATCAGTAATAGTTCATGAGTTTGTATAACTACAATGTAGGGTAAATGTAACAGTTGTGCTCTTTACCTCTTTTCAGAAATGTAATCACGACTAAACATATGCCATATTCTATATCCTTTCCGAATCTCTGATTTGTCTATGTACCATATTTTATCATGGTTGGTTTAGGTTTGACGCAAATAGACAAACACGCAGATTTACTTTCGCATTTATAGTGATGTTGTTTCCAATCCTGATGATTTTTACTCGACTAATTCCAAACACGTTAACCTTGTATGATTTTAGATTGACATGGTCATTTACATTTTCACTGTTAAATCTATCGGGCTATGTTACGTTAACCTTGATACGTGCTCGCTTGACCATAACAGTCTCCCTCCTTAGTTATAGTTGACGAAATGTAGATTTGGGGATTTACCGGAGCGAACATGCTTTTATGTCATTACTGTTATCAAGACGACTCATTCTTACAAGAAAAACCCAAAAAATTCCAATAATATAAATTATTGCAACTCCACTGAACATTTTCAAACATTTCCATATATTACATCAGGCGTATTATTTGCCTAAGTGGCTGGTAACTGGTGCTCTCACCCCATGCAAATTGCAACAGCAAGCGCAATCAGACTGGCGCAACAATAGAGAACAGACCATCGAATTGAAGCAATTTCTAGTAATTGCCCTTTACTTCGCTACTGTAGAACCGTGTAAAGTCAACTCGAGAACGGTATAATGTACCTATCTCAAATAGACGACTCAAGTCACATCGAATAAAGATACTATTAAGATGTAATGTGTACATCAATGAGTTTTGTGTATACCTACTATGAAACTTGGTCGCAATAGAGAACAAATATGTGAAACATTGTAACGAAAATTGGTTTTATACATAGGTACGTTACATACCTATGCTCATGCCCGTAATCCCCCAAGGGGTAAGCAGAGGTGTATTAAACACCCACATTTACCAACGTAATACGGGGCAAGCCTATTGCCGCCAATCGGGCACTTTGTAAAAAAAAACCAAACCAAATTCTTAACCGAAAAGTTTCTCTCCTTCCACTTCAATCCACTAAATAAATTTAAGCTAACTAAATTGGTTTTTTTTTTATTTTTGACCCGATTCCTTCTATGCGGTGTAAATCGCAAAGAAATTAATTATGTGATTAGTCACACAAGCACTATCAATTAAAGTTTTGCAGAGTATCAGACAAGATTTCGAAAATTCAAATACTCGCTTCAAATTCAATTTTAGCTAGTTTACAAATAATGAAAAGTCATAGGTAGTTATATATTACCTTATTTTACTTAGTGTATTTTTTCAGAATAAACTAAGATGGCAAGCTGTATTGGGAAGAATCGGGCGACAGGGCAAATAGCATATATTTAAGAGCGGAGATGTCTCAGATGTCAGAGGTCATTCAGTGTATGATTTTAGATTGACATGGTCATTTACACATTCACTATTAAATTCATCGGGATATTTACCATGTTTGTTTATTTGTTTTAATAACCGATATTTCGGCACTGTTGCAAGCGCCATGATCACGGTGTACTGACGACCGGCGAGTTAGTTCTTATTGAGGCCAACCGTATCGGTCTACCCTCTTTCTCACTCGTTTACTACGCGCGCCGCCACTACCACTGTCCGCGTTCTCACACTGTACTCGATCGCGACACACAACACTCACTGTATCGGCTCGCACGGTTTTTGAAGATGCCGTTTGTTTGGGTTTTGTGAACTTACGAATCACCGGGTGCCAGACACTCGCCAATTGAAATCCATCTTCCCGGTTGAAGCTTTTGTGCTTTTTTATTTCAATAGCTTCCTTCACCATTCTGGGTATATAGTGGCGTTCAGTCGACAGAATCTGTGGGTTATGCAACTCAATCCAGTGATTCGTCCCTTCCTCCAATAGATGTTGAGCGATAGCCGATTTCTGTGGTTCGTTGTTTTTGACCGCCCTGATGTGCTCTTTAATCCGGGTTGACACTGCCCGTTTGGTCTGGCCTATATAGGAGCTCCCACAGCTACAGTCAACCTTATAAACACCTGGATGTTCTAGTGGGAACCTGTCTTTGGGTGTGCGTAGGTACTGTGATAGCTTTTTGACCTGGATTATACGGTTGAAAGACAACCTGCGTATTTACCATACGTTAAGGGAGTGACAGATAAGATTGCAAATATTTTAAACAAAATCGCAGTGAAAACTATCTTCACTCCTTTCAAAAAGCTATCACAGTACCTACGCACACCCAAAGACAGGTTCCCACTAGAACATCCAGGTGTTTATAAGGTTGACTGTAGCTGTGGGAGCTCCTATATAGGCCAGACCAAACGGGCAGTGTCAACCCGGATTAAAGAGCACATCAGGGCGGTCAAAAACAACGAACCACAGAAATCGGCTATCGCTCAACATCTATTGGAGGAAGGGACGAATCACTGGATTGAGTTGCATAACCCACAGATTCTGTCGACTGAACGCCACTATATACCCAGAATGGTGAAGGAAGCTATTGAAATAAAAAAGCACAAAAGCTTCAACCGGGAAGATGGATTTCAATTGGCGAGTGTCTGGCACCCGGTGATTCGTAAGTTCACAAAACCCAAACAAACGGCATCTTCAAAAACCGTGCGAGCCGATACAGTGAGTGTTGTGTGTCGCGATCGAGTACAGTGTGAGAACGCGGACAGTGGTAGTGGCGGCGCGCGTAGTAAACGAGTGAGAAAGAGGGTAGACCGATACGGTTGGCCTCAATAAGAACTAACTCGCCGGTCGTCAGTACACCGTGATCATGGCGCTTGCAACAGTGCCGAAATATCGGTTATTCAAACAAATAAACAAACATGGTAAATATCCCGATGAATTTAATAGTGAATGGGAAGGTCATTCAGTGACTTCCGACTTCCATGAGTGCGGGCCTGGGGGAGACGGGCGGAGCCGCCTGTTAACCTAACAGGGGCAGGCCATTACCATTTTAGACGTCAGTTAAATTCACTAATTATATGCACCTTTTAATAACATTTGAATAATAATAATAATAGAATTAAAAAGTATCTCAAAAAACATAATATTCGTAATTATCTTTCTCGCTTCTGGCGCCAAATGTCACACTTTCAAACAAAAAAAATTGACATTCCAATTTCAAATACAAAAAGGAACGAAATTTATTTCCTGTTTCACCGGCCAGCACTTATGTTAATCGATTAGTGGCCACACATCGCGTTATGTGCTGAACACAAATAGAGATGTAATGACGAAATTGGAACGATTTGGAATTACACCCACGGTTATGACTGGCCGTACGCCCACGAAATTTTGTATCTGTTGTGTTTACAAAAAAATAAATGAAATTCGAATTCTGAAAGAGCACCTTATTCAGAGTATATTTAAACATAAAAAATATATAATACGACAAAAATAAATGAGTTTGTTTGACAGTTGAAATGTAAAACATTTCCACGATCTTCTCATGCTTATAATATATTATGTGATTGAATCGATATCTAAGACCATACGTATCCTGATCTAAATAATGGGGATCAATTAAAAACTAAGCTATGCTATTATACGTTTACCCCTGCTGCCTAGTTTCTAACGGAGAAGAAAGAACTAATTGTATCTGAATTACATGTATTTATATTACCTAAGCTGTTAGTCAAAGGTACAATTGTACATTTTAATAACTCTATTTGAATCGAACCAAAATGTATAAAATTTCCCATTCATCTTATATTAATAGTTCTTAACAAAATTAAGTAGCATCAAGTACCCCACGTCATTACCAAGATATTTAGTAAAATTTCTTGGGAAATAACGACAAGAAGTCAATCATCCTCACCATTGTACAGTCGCATTAATGTGGCTCTTAGCCCACCCGCATTCGACCATCTACTTATTACTATTTATGTGTTGAAACTAAATTAAGATGTGTCATAATGACCGCACCCGAAATTACAAACTATAAGTTTGATGCGCTTCCAATGCGGTCGGTGCATTCGACCCATTTCGAATATTTTTTGTAGAAAGGTAATAATATTCAGGAGGCATTGAATTGACCCCGCCTGAAGTTCAACACCAAGAGAAAAGCGTACTCCAGAGGCTGGTTCATTATTCATCAGGTGTAGAGGTTAGCAGGCCAGTCTTAAGTCAATAGACTTGAGCCCCGAAGATTATGATGGGATATCCGTACACCCACATATTCTATCAATATAGATAGGTACCTCTTCGTATTAAGAAAGAAGCTCTTCATAAAAGGGCTAGGGCTACAAAGTCACTAGCATTATTGAAGTATCAAAACTACTACCCTTTTGAAGGGTACTACTACACTTTAATTTAGGGTTTCTTTAATCCACATAACCCTCCGATTAACAGACAGTACTGTAAACTAATTATTAGAGGTGCTCTAAAAAATAAAAAATGACAAATTTGTCCTCTGTAAATTATAAATTAGGTACCTACATCATTTTATTGGTTTATTTCAATCTCAAAGGCGTTCGTAAATTTCCTAGTTTACACAAAACTTCTGATAGCAACTATGCAATTAAATAAGTAGCTAACTCACTAACCCTAACGCGATTCCGTGTTCCGTGTCTATGGGTACTAGAGCCCCTAATGACAGCGGCAGTAATGGCGCGGGGGTAGCTTCCGTTATCAATTTATACCAAATAGTTCGCCACCTCTAACCACAGGGTATCGTGCCAGCCGATGGAGATATCATTTATTAAAATTGGGTTATTTAATTGAAGGTTGTTATAAATAGAAATGTTGCGGAAAATTAACTTTTTTACATGCGAATGTTGTCAGCAGCAAAAATCTTTTTTTGCTGATATTGTAGTCTATTTTATTTGTACAGGTTCAATTCTTATATCCATAGGGACTGTAAAAACAATGTTTTCATGAACTGAGTGAGTCCGGCACTATACCTTTAATGGTGTCAAAGCTAAATTGACTTCGATTATTTGTGTTTATTTGGCAGTGGTAACTGTAGTTCCTACTTTCGCTATTGCTACGAAAACGTTGGTTTTACTTCCATGATACTTTCCTTTCATAATTCTTCGTGGTTTTACTGTACGTACATAGGTAGGTACTTGATTTTCAGATAGTCGAAAGGCAGGCCGTCAAGCTGAGCGCCACCATTCTAACACAGTACGTGTTTGTAATTAGGACCCTCTTTCTTGAGACGTTGCTTTCAGCTCACCTTCAGGTGAGGTGGTGTCAAATTGCCATGTTCTAAATAAAAAGAAATAAAAGCCAGAAAATTCAAGCGATGAAGAGTTGTTTTTAATGTATTCAAACGGTGATATGAACATATATAAACATAACCTAAACACACGCCTATATCCCCGAAGGGGTAGGCAGAGGTGCTAGCACTCACATTTCGCCAGTTTATGTTTAGGCCCCAATGTAATAGGTGGTGAGCATATTGCCATTAACCGGGCACTTATAAACCTGCGATAAATACACACATAACTTCGAAAAGCATCGAACAGTCATTGGTGTGTGCCATGGTGAAATCTGCGATCGAACCCGAGACCTCGTCTCAGCAGTTCAATACCCATACCACTAGGCTACCGCGGTGATATGAATCTGTTGAAATTCTACACACATGAAGAATAACTACAGCCGGGAATAGGACTCATACGGTTTTTTATATGCCACGTATACAGGTTGTACTAGAAACACTCTCGAGAAGCTACTACTGGTACCTACACTTCATTATGTATTGGTATAATACAATTTAACTATCGTGTGGTGTTGGTAGCGGTAGATTTGTTTTTTTAACGTTTATCTAGCGTTATTTTCTCTCCATCGTATTGGTAAAGCTAAATGAAACAAACATTCAAGAAAAAGCATAGACTCACATTATGGCGCCATTTGTATTTTTGCAATGACGTTTTATGAAGTTTTAGTTTCATTTACTGATTTTATGATGGAGAGTAAATAAAGCGAATGAAAAAAATAAAAAGAAAATGCCGAATCATATATTTTATGCCAATATGTAGTGTACCCGGAGCACTACCAGGGGTCTTCGGTTTGAGAAGTGTTTCCATCACACCATGTATTATTACGCTTTCTGTGTGCGTCTGTACTTCGGCCTTTATGCTAATCTGTCCTTCTACTAATCTGGGATTTTGCTATTCCGGGGTTTTTCGAATCTGTACTTCTGCTACAGAGGCTTTCCGTGAGTCGTGGGAAGACGAACTCATGATTGGTTTGAAGTCGTATAAGTATAAAAATGTTATCTAGTATTTTTTTTTACTAAAGTAATAATTCAGCTTAGAACTAGTTTCTAATTAAGTAATTAAGTTCTAATAGAGATGTATGTATGTGCGACTAAGAATTCGCATGTCTTAAGTAGGTAGGTAAGTAGATATATTAATTACAACAATTTTATTGATAGGTAGGTACTTAATTGCAGAGCGGAAGTTTTATCATAAAAACAATAAATAGTTCGTAATAAAAAAACTCCTTTCAAAAGAAACGTAATAAACGTTTCTTTTGCAACGAATTTTCTTCTTGAAACAACGAATTCTTTTGCAATTTATTTTTAATAAATATGGTATGAATGAATGTATTTTTAATTGTAATAGTACCTACTTGTATCCTTCAAATAACACTGCGTGTTTCTAATGGTGACTCTCTTTTCTGAGACTTTGCCTTTAGCTTACCATCAGGCGGGTTGAAGTCAAATTGACGTATCTCAAATTTAAAAAACGCCAACATACCTTAAAAATCGCCTCATCTGATAAACTCGGACCCCTTAAATATATACTTAGGCATAAATTAAAAGTTCTAGTACTGCTTTCCCTACAAGGAGGGACTCCTTCATTCACTCAAAGGAAAAGTTCCAAGGTGGTCCAAACTCCACGAGCGTGATATTACTAATGATCACCCTATATCGATCACACAAACGGATGCAATTACTCTCCTCTATAGTCTATTCTATAGAGTTGTTTACACACTATGCATTTTGTCTTTGGAACATTATCGTAATGTGCAAGGAAGTAGGCGGCAATAGGAAGCGATGTAAAATTGTTTTCTAACACCTTATGGTGGCAGGACGTCCTGTTATTTCATAAATCATAGTATTTTTTCCTATGTGTTAAATGTGTAATCTTTTATTAATGTAGAGAATAATACTACCGCGGTAATCAATGTCATCAAACTCCGAGCCTTTTTTCTAAGTTGAGATCGGTTTTTAGTTTAACTGCACTTCGATATTTTCCTTGATGTGACCGCAATAATAATTGCACTGGCAATATCGAAGTCCTTAGTTAGGTACCCGAAATAAGCTGTCTAATTTAATGTCTTCAACTATGAACAATGCAGAAATGATTGTAACTTTCACGACAGCTGACCTTTTATTACTTCTCATCTTACGTCTCATCGCTAAAATGATGATGATAAATCATCATTTTAGCGATGAGACGTTCACTGCTGAACATAGGCCTCCCCCATCGACCTCCAATCCGACCAACCGTATGGTAATGGATACCCGCGACTTTTACTATGTCGTCAGTCCACTTTTCGTCTACCTTTTACTTTTTAGGAACGATAAAACAAGAATATGAGTAAGTAATGTGTAACACTCGTTACACACCTATAAACCTTAATTAAATGAATAATGAGCCTTGTGAGTGTTAAAATATAAATATATCTGTACCTATGTTACCGACTCAACGTTTCGCTTAATCGCATTTGCTACAGTTACCATAGAGCCAATAAAAAGTCAAGTTAAAACCATAAACAATAGTAGTAAGACAGAACTCCGCTTAGATAATTAGCCTTTTAGTACGGGCTTGTACAAAATATCTGGCATAGTCTGCCATTAGCAATGTTCGACTTAATAGTACCTACATAAATGTTTTAATAGATAATAACTACTGGGTGCCGACTATGTCATTCAAACTCACTTTAGTTTTTAGGATAAGTCTAGACATATCTACCTCTATTGGCTAGGGAGATTTTCCTAAGTTATAGGTACCTTCTTATTTTGTCGTATCGACGGCATTTTTGAGTTGCCATCGTGGTGCAGTAATTAGTTTCACGGCAGCGCCTCTACTTACGGAAAGGGGTCCGAGCATAGGTTTCACTTTTCGGTAAGGCTTACTACGTCCCCTCCAAAGTATACCTGGGTGGTGACTGATAAAGAATATCACCACCCTCACTCATCACAAGGGTGTCGTGATTGCGCGGTAGGCGAAAAACGGAAAAATACGCAGACGATATCATTGCGAGAGAAGGAAATCTTGGAATAGATCCCTGTGCCAACCCGTGGCCGTGGCCAATGTAAATGAGAAGAGTATATGTAGTCCAAAGCCTTCGAACATTGGGAGATGCCTATATCCAGCAGTAAATGCGATAAGCTAATTGATTGATTGATACCCGTGTCACAGGTAACAGACGAATGTGAATAGAGTTTGAAATGAGTATATTATGAAACGAACGACTACCGGGTTATGGTTTAGACATTATTATGCGAAGAGATGAAAGTAATGTTGTAACTAACAAACTTCAAAGGAATTAATGTATGTAGGTATAGTAGTAGGTAGGTTCAAGAAATGGATAGAATGTGTAGCGATAAGGCAGGTAAACTAATTATTGTTTCGCTAAAATTAAACACAGACACATAAAATTCGTTTTTTTAAAACGTACGTAAAAAGTATTGATCTAGAACGTCAAACCAAAGATTAGATTTTTGCAATATCAGGAAAGATATGAGATCTTGATCCAAAGATTTGCTGGTAGAGAACTCATTGTGAGTTAAGCTCGCCTTTGTACATGATTCTTGCATTATATATATATGTATTATTTCTGTACTTTGTGTGTGCAATAAAGAATTAAGAATTAAGAAAGAAAATGCTTGGGTAAACCGGGAGAGTTAGAGAAAGAAGAAGGGTAATTTATTATCTGAGTCATTCAACACAGATTTTTGATACTAGTCTACTGCTTAGTTACTGCCTATTGAACTCTAGAATAGATTGAAACATCAGAATAGAGGCGCTTGCCTGTACCTACCTGCTGAAATGTCGTAACATAATTTTGATCAGGTTAATCGTTGCGACGCATTTTCTATAATAACTTTATAGCCTAACTATCTGTTACGATAATCTAATTCAACCGAAACCATAAATAATGGATAAAATAATAATGTCACGGTACGCAATAATAGGAATAACAGAAAAATATTATCAATAATTACTCGATGACTATGGCCGGCGGAAATTGGGCGCGAGTGGTCGTTGGCGCGCGCGGGAAAGCGCGCAACATGGCGCCGGTTCCGGTCCCGATTTATGGGAAATAACATTGGAACTAATGACATGGATTAAACTATTGAATTATTGGTTTTAATGTGACTTTATTGTAATTTGTTTCATTTCCTATAGGGTAAATTGCTAAAAGAGAAGAGAAGTTCTTTGTGACTTAATTATAATAAATTATAGTAAGGTGTGTGGTGTGACACAGAGTGTTACACTCTCATCATATATTTCTATCTAACTCTATTATTATTCTTCAAGCTCACTTTGAGTCTGGATGGCGCCGTGTAGTATGTCCTGCAATGGTTAAAAATAATATTTGAAGAAAAAAACTCTATGACTCCATGAAACCATAGAAATAGGTAGATAAATAAATTAATATTTAGGTTACTATTATAGAATTAAGTTGCCATCTAATGAGAAACATAAAAAATGTATAATTATGCCAAACTCTAACTACCAGTTCTGAATCTTGATTTACAGCTAGATTTAATGGCAGATTGAATTCCAATTCAATTCTAATATAATTTGCAAGAGTCTATTCACAATGAGGGTTTTTTTTTTATACTACGTAGATGGCAGACAAGCACACGGCCCACCTGATGGAAAGCGGCCACCGTGGCCTATGAACGTGTGCAACACTAAGGGTGTCATACACGCGCTGCCCACCCTGAAGGGAAAGGGGGAGAGCTGGGAAGAGGTGGGGAGGCTAGGAAGGGGAGGGGAAGGAGGGGTATAGTGAGCTCTGGCTACCCTACTTACCGGCGGGAACACAACACGATGGTTATTATGACCGCGGTCTATAGTTAGATTTTAATAATTCAAATCCCTTTTCACAGAAGTACACACAAGAGATTTCGTCTGTATATTTAAGAAGATCCTCAAATACGATTTAGCTCTTTGATAGTTCAGTGACATTTATACGTACATAATGTTTGTATGTTAAAGATTGTTTTTTCGACTCTCTAAGGACTTGATTTATTCATCAAATATTTGCTTCCCAGTTCCAACTCATCATGGCGAGATCCACTTTTTAGTGACTCTTTTTTATTAATTTATAAACATACAATTATCATAGGTGTATAGATCAAAATCAATTAAATCACAAGGGCAGAATAGAATAAAATCTTCAGACGACAAAATTAAGATCTTTCAATTTTGTTTGTTTGTTTATTCATCGTCATCCGTGCGTTAATCCCAGTTGCATGGGATGCTGTTACCCCGGAGCCCGGAGCAGTTATTTTTTCCAGTCCAATCCAGTTGCGGCTGAACATCCGTATTTTCTGTGAAGCGATTGCCATCTGATCTCCATAACCTGCAGTTACACCAGTTGTTGAACTTTTTAGGACTCCAAATACCCTGTCATAGATGTTTGTATGAGAACTGGGATCGGGGGCTTAACGTGCTCTCCGAGGCACGACCAGACCAGTACAAATATCCATATTCATTCATACAAATATACCTTCTGCGCAACAGTCGCGTTCCCAACCGCCACGCTACAGAGGTTGTCTTTTTTTGCTTTCAATTATTGTTTAATAGGTATTTTAGGTAAAAGTTAGTTGTAAGATAAGGTAACTTTGAAAATATTACGCTATTAATGGCTGTAGGTAGGTACTTGATACATGTATGCAAAATGTTACAACAGGCAGTAGGTACTTAGATTTAATGAAGTAGGTACTAGGTATGCCACCTCGCCCTCCGCAATGGCATGCGAGGAGTGTCTCAAGGCACGGCAGTTCAATTTATCTGTACCTACCTAATTAGCACTTGCAGAAAATGTTTGATTATTTAATCAATTATATAGGTCTAGCTACAGTCTTTGTAAATACTTGCGTGTAGGTAGGCCCCACACGAGTCTTCGGATTCTGAGCCTAGTTGCCTTAGCCGACCTCATCGGCACTTTTTGGAGGTGGGGGTCATACCACAGTTCCACCGAAAAGAAAAATTGTTGCCCGACTCTATTATGTATCCCATCATTCCCATCTGGTAAATCTACTCATTATAACTTTGTTATTAACATAATCCATAAAAACGTAAATTCAATAGGAAGACTACATAACTACTCAATAGAAAATAAAATTCCGTTATACATTCTTTCAAACCACTATTTACACATCATTGTTCTTAAAATAACAACTGCGTTATTTAATTACATGCCCCAACAACAAACACTGGCCACCCCACTTGACAGGCCGAACGAGTGTCAGTCAGCCGCCTCATAAAAACTAAACTCAATGTCAAATTAGATTACTTTTTCCACGCGGGTCCCCGCGCCACGGTGCGTGAACTTGTGCGGAAACTAAACGTCATACAAGATGGCCGACTTGCGGCAGTAGGTAGGTATATTTTATAATATTGAGATGTTTATTAGATTTTTATATCATTTAGATTTTTATTAATTTTATTCTACTCGTTGAACTACCTACTGTGGTGGGACTGGCTTTAGGTAGTTTTATGTTCATAATAAATATAATTAATAGGTATTCTTTTGAAATCAAAATAAGCATCGATACCTAATTAGGTAGCATAAGTGACTTGTAATATGATTTATTGGAATACGGATTAACATACATCGGATAGCCATCGCCATCTAGATGCAAACTTCTGGAATACGGATGAACAAGGATAGGTTGGTACTTAGAATATTTGTTAAAAATGTATAATATACATAGAAATATTCCGAAAAATGGATGTAGACAAATGTTCATACATATATCTTCTTCCATATACCTATACAGGTACATTAAACAAGTAGTTTGTAAAGAAACGAGGTATCTGTAGAATATACTTATTAACAGTACCTATAATATAAAAATCAACGGAATATATATCGTGCCTACTTGTTGATTTCAGAGTTTAACCTATATTTCGGCGCTTTAAGAAGCGCCATGCTCACGATGTCCCTACTGACGACCGCCGAGCTAGCTGTTATTGGGCCAACGGTATCGGTCTACCCTCTTTCTCAATCGTTTATTACGCTCGCTGCTATATTTATAAAAGAAATATAAATGACCATGTCAATCGAAAATCATACATTAGTATACTTTTTATCCTGTTACCGTACTTGTAAACCCTTCTAATACCAGTAAGCTGAGTTCTAATTACATGCATTTTCTATAGACACAAGGCGAATGGTGATGCTTTAGTGAGTTCTCTGGTAGAGTCTTCTTATATGCGCTGGATGAGATGACTCTACTGTCTCCACTGTATGTGCTAGTAGCGAGGGATTCCTTCCTATAAGTCGATTCATACCGGCTTGTTCTAGAAAAGAACACTTCGCTGTTAACTTTAGACCGATATTATATAGGTTCAGCTCAGACTCATCCTCAGATGCATGGCTCGAGTCAACAATAGTAACCGGAATACGTGTATTATAAAGAGAAAAGATTATTTTTCTGGGTTATTAATCTAAAACTATATATCATACCTAACGCTACCATCCAAGAGAGCGGAGCAATACTTAATTATAAATTTCAATAGATCCGGTAGATTTCTATACATTGCCGCTAATATTGATAACAATTTCCGTTTTTATGACAACAATTGGGTAGGGTGTAGGTACTATAGAGAGATACCTAAAACTCAAAATGACGGACGGAAAATGGGGACATAAGGGAAATTGGAAAATGGGAGATTAAGAAATGAAAAATAGGGAAAAATGGAAAGTAGAAAAGGGGAGAAGCAGTACCTAGGTATAGAAAGGTCACAAGAGAATCAAGTAAAGCCGTACAACCTGATAATGAACCATCCACGCGGGTAGAGCCGCGGTCAATAGCCAGTAATTCATAGAAGTGGTACGTATAGGTGCCTATCTATATATCTTTTATTATCTAGACAGCACTCCCAAGATCTAAAGTAAACATTAGATATATGTTTTCATGCACAAAAATATGTCTACTGAACAGGGCTCCAATAACCCACTACCGCCGATAGGACCTTCTCATAATTCTAAACCTTCGTTACTTATTGACGATGGGTTCATATTCAGTGGGAATCTTAACTTCCAATACGCATACATAACAACCTGAAGGTTATAACTCCAATTTATTAGTTCATAATTGGGAAGCCGACAGGAATCGGGTTATAGGGACCAACACAGCGACATTCGTACGAACAGAATTATTTATTGAGCCAGTTCGTCAAACCTATCTAACTTATGATACGAAAATATAATTTATTTTAGTGTCTACTCGATTAGATATGCATTTATATGTAGAGCTAAACATTTATGACTAGTTTTTAATAGCCAACCTGGCATTTATACATCAATACTAATTTCAAACTCAACTGCAGGACATTCAGAATATTAAATATCTACATAGACGGTAATTAACCCGCCTATTAACCCCCCTAATTATCACAAGACATGAAATTACTATACCTATAGCAAACTAAAATCAAAGAACTAATACAGAAGGAAAGTGGCAATTTCTACAGTGACAAACGCCGACCTTATCGACGCTAAATAATGGAGCGAGTAGTTAGACTTGCGTCTTCATCCCGGTAATTAACCGACGTCCTCCCCTCCCCCACCCCAGACTTCACTACACCCCGCACCCCACGCTCCGCACAGACGTCTCCCCCGCGCACACCTAAATTAATCACACCACGAATCTCGCCCCCAATCCGGGTTCGGATTAAAAAGTTTTATTGGAGAGCCGAGTGTGACACTCCGGCGCGCCTCTAACGATACCGCCGTCGAATCAGAACACGCCCGCAATAAAACCCCGCGCTCCAATTGGCTGCCTCCTAATCGGCCCCGCCTATCTTCACCGCCCGGACCAGGGCTGTCACCCGCCACGTCAGTTGACCGAGGCGCGTCGACCCGTCAGCCGTATCTCGCGTTGCCCGTTATTGTGAACCAAACGATTGAACTTCGATATTTTGTGACTGTTGTGTGATGGATTTGTGAAAAATGGAGGAGGAGTCGATGTCAGGACACAGCTGTTCGGAAGACGATATCAGTGTGGGGCGTCCTTCGCCAGCACCGTCGCGATCGCCGTCACCGCACGACTACTTCAGACCATTAAAGCGGTTAAAGATGGCATCAGAGCCTGGTGAAGAGCGTAGAGGTGAAGGGGTGAAGAGTTTTTCGATTTTGGACATTCTTAGTCATAGCCCTCGTACTCCGCCGCGTATAGTGCGTCCCTGGGATGCGTCAGGGTTGGAGCGGTTACAGCGGCTCCAGAGACTTGCCGGTGCGGCGTTGTTAGACGGGGAACGGTGGCGTTTGGCAGCTCTTGGTCTACTCCGGCCTCGGGACTTAGGCTCTGCCGAATGCTGTGACTCGGCAAGCGAGCGGTCGTCGTCGGCCTCTGACTGCTGCTCGGAACCAAGGCGAGCGCCGCAACAAGGTTCGGCGGCTCCTCACACACCGCTCGATGCTCTTTTCCACATGACAAGCAAGACCTTCGAAGCGAATAATCCTGACAACGGAGGTAAGTCATATTCTTACACAATTCTGGTCACTTTTGCACATAATACCTACGTTACAAATTGGAAAAACAGTTATTGGAAGATTGCCTTTCTTCAGCAAAATATTTAATATGGTGTTATTTTCCGGTCTATCGAACTGTCTAACTAATTATTGCTAACATAAACTGCTTAGTCTTATGTCGTAAAAGTTTAATTACTTAGATATCTGAAACATCTAATAAGAAAGATATTGCATCGGGGCGCGGAGAAAAGTCATTAGAACGCGTAGACAAGATAATGCCATCAAAAACAAAACTTCCTGCAACTCAGTTCGTCTGTTGTAAAAAGTTGTGAAGTACATGTAATGTCAAAAGTCCGTTAATATTTTCAGTCCCAACTTAAGGGACTTTCTGTCTTAAGTTACTACGTAATTAGTTAACCTGACTACTTACATCTTATATTGAGCATGTCAATAACAAATAATCTTTCATAAATCTTTTATATTGTAATTATACAATGCTCACTTGCTTATTGGAAATTCGGATTTCTAGTTTGATCACCAACAAAGTTATAGGCGGTTGAAAATTGCCTGAACTGCTTTGATGAAAGGATGGTACTCGTCTCTTCCGATAGATAAAATACAAACAACCCAAGTTTGTCCATTCATATCTCTAGGTATACATTTTCATGTTGTTGATAATAAATGTTTATCTTACGGTAATCTTATCTTATCTATCTTTAAACTCTTTTTGAGGTTTTTGCAAGGGCTTCGTCCCTCGGTGTTTTTCAGTTTTATTTGATATCCCGAGAGAGCTTAGATAATTTTTTTAACTGTCACTAACTATCTTCCTTTCTACACTAAACAGTTCAAACAAAACTGACCCAGTATTCAATTCAAAAATTGTTAGTTAGTATAGTAGGTACCTAATTAATTGTTTTGAAGTGTATTTTATTTTCACAATAATTTACTCTCTACCATCTTGCATATTTCTTTTTTTTCCTCTTGAAATAGATTTCTCCACAATAGACACAGTTCTATAATAAAATAATAGGATACTCAAAAACTAAGATCATTTATCAAATAAATCACATAAATATATATATTTATATTGTACCTACTTGCCTATTCTATTTTTTATTTTCCTATTTATTTCATACTCCCTGCAGTCTACTCGTAAATTAAGCTCTCTCCTAAACTAAATTCCTAGTAATAAACAATAAATACAAAACAGTTCTACTGGCACCCACGGCCATTACACGCCGAGCAAAAATAGACGGACCGTTGCGATTCTGATCTATTGTTTATTAGCCTAATTAATTGCACTAATTAGTGGCCGTTGGTGCCCAATAAGCCGAGACCAAATAGCCACTACCGCCTATTAAATACCTATATCTGTGTAGCCTCTATTTATAAGTACTTTAGTAACCCATACTATGTGTAACTGTTCTATGTAGGTAAGTAATTGTTCTCTCTATTTTAAAACTATGGATTTTATAATCTGTAGTATCGAATGTTATAAAAACACTAACGAACGAAACATGGACAAAACTCGATATACACGGACGGTTTTTTTGATATATTTCATAAACTATTTTACATTGTATTGAAATGTTGTACCTAACTTAAAATTAACTCAGTCTATGGGCCGTACAACAAAAATAAAAATCAAACTGAATTTTTTAAATAAATGATGATGACACACTCGGCAATAAAACTATTCTTTAATAAAACAACTGAACTATTTTGTACATTATAATAACAATGTTAATTTTATTAATACAACACGGTTCTATCAATATATTTTAAAATAAAATACTACGGATACTGTCAAAAGCATTGCTTTACATGTACCTAGTACAATTATTTGCCCTATTGCAGATACACCTCTACTGGAGATACATCTCTCCAAATGTTCTCCTAGTTTTCCGCCATCCTCTAACCCACTAATCTTTTCAAATTATCTGTCCATTTATCTAAGTTACATCAATATGCTCGATCACAATCAAGATATGGTTAATAAAGTAAAAGAACAAAGAACACAAGAAGGTTTATTGGACAAACAATGCGTAATAAAATATAGAATATAGGTAAACAACAATGGAGAAATAAATTAATAGAATGCTGTTAGTCACTATGGATCTCTTTAAGGAATATCAGTAACGTAAATTACTAATATATCTTCTAACTTATATAACTGAACGTTATACAATCAGCTTTCATGACTTCAAGTGTAATAACCTAAAAATATAACGGAGAGAAAATCTCTAAGGTCGATATAATGTCGCTAGCATCGAGTTTTGTGTCATTTTGCTGTTGGTCTGTCATTTTGTTTATTAGATGTAGTTTAGTATACGCTATTTTATGAGTTAATTAAGGAAGCTACATGGGAAAGTTCAAAATGTGAACCCTTCATTGTACGAGATTTGACAAATTGTGACATTTGACAAGCAATAGGCGATTTCGCGACATCTGGTGGGATAAAAATTCCTCCTTCTCATTGACTTCTACTTTTTACTTATCTATTGTAGTACGTTATCTGTCCGTGAGGGTGCCAGCGGCTACCTCGCCCTCAGTAACTGATAGTCCAAGAAGGCCATACGGTTTTGGTCGGTTCAATTTCGACATAACCACCCTTGCTGTTTTCGACAGATACGTGGAAATTATCACATGTGGAAATAAAAAGTACGTTTTCTGTATATAATAGGTAATGTAAGCTCGGTGTAGTAGAGCTTAACCTGATTTAACTAGCCTAGTAGGCCTATAAGTAAATAAAATATTCTTATATTTACCTCGTTACTTTTGGCGGAATATAAAATCAAATCAAATCATTTATTTGCATATCACAGCTTACAGAAATCTTGTATAAGATACATTTTCATTAAATGTACAGGTCCGTTGTATTACAACCTTTCCAAGGTGTGCAAATATTTACACATAATTTATTTTGTTTTTATAAATATCAAAAGCAGAAAATCGCGTTGCGAATAATTTTCAACATCTTCACAGCATCGTAAGGTACCTAATCGATATCGGGGCACTTGGTCGTGACAATTTTAGTATTGCTGTTTTAGGTATATACCAAGGTATAACTATAAATATAATAATGAAAACTGTATTGATCTTCGAGCCATGGTCAACAGTTAATAAACGAATCAAAAGTCGGGTTAAACTACGTTATATTTATTCGTTTTTGATTGAAACGACATTAGTAATGCGAAATATATATTGTACTCGTACGTAATACGTATTTGATGGTTGTGCACTTAACAAACAATGACGTAACTATGTGTATTTATTGCAAAACAAATGTGTACTTACATGTCAAATGTCATTTACTAATGCATGATAAAATAGGTAAACATATATATACCTATATAGTATCTAATGTCATGTTGATGATTCATTTAATCGCTTACAATAGAACTGTTATAATCTATAAACATACCTATGTATGTACATTTATATATATAAAAAACTATTATATATACATATTAAAACCGCGGTAGCCTAGTGGTATGGGTAATGGACTGCTGAGACGAGGTCTCGGGTTCGATCCCAGGTTACCATGGCACACACCAATGACTTCTCGATTCTTGTCGACGTTATGTGTGTATTTATCGCAGGTTTATAAGTGCCCGGTTAATGGCAATAGGCTCGCCACCCATTACATTGGGACCTTAACATAAATTGGCGAAATGTGGGCTTATGTTAGTTATACATAGAAACAGTATACTCACAACTTGCAAGCTAATGTCTATTCATATCCCAGTAGGCGACGGTAGACGGGATAGACGGGGACATCGTAGTCTCTACACCCGAAGGGGGTCATCAAGAGATGGCCCCCGGGTCTGCCGGTGTGTGAGGGATATTATGTTACTATCTTACCTCCGACAACTAAAGACACGGCTTTGAGGAAGGGGGCTACCTGGACACATCTCTTAATGCACATTTTTGTTTTCTTAATCTCTTCAATCCCTAAAGGAAAATTAGGCTTCACCTATGAATGCTAATGTTTTCTATTTCATATCTGCCCACGTTTCATTAAACAATGGACGCTAACTGATCACTAAATTAGTGACTTATTATGAAACTTTAACAATGGAATCTAAAATCTAATGTTTCAACAATTGAAACGTATTGTTTTAATTTTTCTAATTTGATGACGTAGGAAATATAATTGTACACTTGACGTTTACAACGAGCATAATGTATAATGTTCTTTTATTATAATGATATACCATAGATACCTATAGTGTAAGTAATTTTCTCCTAATAAGTAAGTATTTATATCTTACTATATTACTTTCAGCTTTGCTCTAAAGAAAACAATATGAAGTGCCAGCAAAGAGGTTTCACTATTTCACTTTTTTTTTTTAAATATTGAGAAATTACAATACTTATTATATTAATGTTTTAGTTTCAAAAGATTCGACGAAAAGTTTTGCCGTGTAACAATTGCGACCTCTACAATAATAGAGCGGAATGGATGTTTATGTCACTGACACACTATTGTTTTATTATTTTTAATCTATTGATTTTTAATGACTTGATTGGAAGAATAACATTTAAATTAAGTACACCTCTCAACAATCTAGTATGCAAATATACTTTTCGAATTTAGAATGTTCCAAAGATTGGAGTAATAGACTAGGAATGTTCTAACGCGGACTAGCATTTCCTTTTTTTTTAAATTTTAATTGTCCATGGTTTCTGTTATAGTTGCCGTTTTAATGTAATATCGATTAATGAACAGATTAAATCTATTCCAATTAGTTTTGTACAGATTTATTACAATCAATAATATTTTATTATTTCAATTTAAAAAACAATTCCACAAAAATATATAAAACACTTCTGGTGTGACTCAGAAATTAATAAAAATTTTCTTGGCATAAAAACAAAAACATGTTGCAATAGTTGTATGAAATCAACAATGCAATATCGATTTGTCGATCGTTATCGATGAAGATGTCGGCTATCGGTAAACATGGCGGGTGTTATGCCGAAATAGATGATTGTGTTATGATTACAGAGCGGTGTCTTGTAATTGAATGATCCCTGAACCGAGCGCGCCTCGCGCTCTGTCATTAGAATGTGTGTGTGCGTGCGTTTTGTTTTTTTTTAATTCGTCTTTAGTATTGATGAATCTGCGAAGGATGTAATAGCCGGTTGTGAAATATTTCAATAATGTAACTATGCATTGTTATTAGGTATTATTCAACGAATATGCCTACACTAACAATGTTAGAATGGATTTTTGAACCGAATTAGGTACCTACTCGAATATGTGATTAAGTATGAGTCGATTAATTTTCTAACTTACCATTAGGTGGGTATTAGAAATCTATAGAGGCCAGTCATACGGTCAAAATTATGACTCACATCTCGCAAAATATCGGGTGCACAGAAAGCTCTCACGCCCCTTTTAGGCAGTGTTCTTCCCTAAAATGCATTTTAAATTAACGCACATTCATTAATAATGAACGCTATTATATGAATTAACCACTTAATAAAGCAACAGAAGAACCAATGAGCTCTAAATACCCCAAAGTTACACACCGTCATTCACCCAAATTCAACCATTATGAAAAACTGCACTATGGGAGTAATTTACACGGACTTTGCAAAAAACCTTATTGTTAGGGCACAAAGGAAGACATCACGATTATAAGCGAAAAAAAAAACATTCGAAATACAAAATAAGAAAGGCGGGATTGTTTATGCTCCATATGTTATAAGATTAACATGTAACAAATGGTCATTTGCCAATGGCAGCACTGAGCGCTTGATTGAGGAAGTCATTTCTTCTCTATGAACGGAAATAATATTTTTTACAACCCTTGCGCCGCGGGACATTAGAAGAGTTGGGAAATGTCCGTATCGTTATTTGAGAGTTAATAATATGGGATATGAGTGTCATTTAATTTATAATAATATGATGAAATGAATGGTTTTTATTTCCAACCATGTTATGTCAAGTTCAACCATGTTTAATATTAGATACCTAAAAAAAATCAGTTAAGTTACAAACACAGACTTTTCACAACAGTAGAAAACTGGCCAAGACCGTTTTACCATGGGGTGCTGATGGAAGTCGGACAATAACCATTAAAAATTCTATAAATATATGCGTGTGGTGACAGAGAAAGAATATCACCACCCCATCTCATGCGAAGAATGTCGTAAGAGGCGTACTTTACAATGTAAATAATGTAATTACTCACCGGATTCAGTAATCATAATCATTGAATTTTTAAATTACGTTCAGTATAGTAAATACGTAACTATAAACCCAAGGCTAGAGGTAATATGTAGGATTGTAATTTAAATATAATATCGTAGATATAGCTACCTACTAGGTAGATAGGTAGGTACTAATGTTAGAAGGTACATATAAAAAAAAGTTGTCTACTAAACATTAATGTCTAGTATTTACCTAGAATAGAACAAAACTAGTATAAATGTGTTACAATTATAACAGATTCGTAGGATACCTAATCAATGTCGCCAAACTCACAAATTCTTACAATCTTTAATAATATATGTTGCATTTCTAGTAAATAATTCTTTTGATTGGTGTCACATATAATAATATACCTTTATTACCAAAGTAGCCTAAATCATGCGTAGTTCAAAACGAAAACACACCTTAGAAATGACTTTGCCAAACATAACAATTAATTGCCGACGTTTCTTACCTTTAATCGAAGAAACTTTTTCGTAACTTTCAGTTTTTACAAAAAAGTTTCAGATTGCTGAATTTTTGCACGTTTGCGTAAATACGATTAACATATAATATTAATAATAAATAATAAAAAAAAAAGTTATGTATGTACCCCGTCTACTTCACACTTTACCGCCAAACATTTTCAACATGATTCGCAACGATTTCGTAGGATAGCCAGAGCTCACTGGAGAGGATTTGTGTTGTCAGTGGGAAGACCCAGAAACCCATCTTTGTCTTCTGCACTGACAGCACATATACTCTCTTAACCTTCTCCCCTCCCCCTTCTCCCTTTTCTCTAAATGGTCGGTAGCACGGATGTGACGACCACGTGAAAACCACGCCACGTATATTTTTAGATTAAGGTCATGTTGAAATTATGAACAACTATCCAGAATACTTAACAATCACACTTTTATTTGGAGAGTTTGGCTATAGTAGTTCTTATACTAACATGTTTTAAGGACATTTCGTCTTGAAACTCTGTGTGAAAGTAACTGGTCTATACTACGAACACGATACATGTATCGTGTCTTTAATCGATCATGTCAATTTGTTACCAATCGACATATGAGATACTTGACACTTCATTAATTCGTCAAAAACTTCCGTAATCACAATACCAAACTCGTTTGTACATTAGAAATGTTGAAATCTCATCTTCCCATAGCCATCAAACACACTTCAAATTAAAACATAAATATAACTCGTTCTATAATCATTAGATAGACTACAAACAAAAAAGCCATCGAATCTGACTCCGTTGACACTTAGAGCGGGACCCCGCTCTTCAAAAAAGAATTATTATATTTTATTATCCCACAAATTATGCGGCGGCCTGTGGGGTCCGCAAAGGTGTCAGGCCCGACACGTTTATATTACCCCCATTATGAAAAAAATACATAAAAAAATAAAGCTCCAAAGGCACCCGGCGTTGAGGGCGAACACAGTAAGCTTTTACACGAATAATACAAGTTTCAAAACGAATTCGCTGACTAATTGATTGTGAATGGCCGGCTTTATTAAATTGGAATCGATGGGGTGTCTATGGTTGATTCGCCATATTGGGAAGTAATCGTTGATTGGTTTTAGCTAATAATCGGAAAAAATAATTATAATTCTAAGTCTATATAAGTGTAACATAATTCAATTAGAGTTACGAGAAAGGTTGAAATTAATTATTTATTTAATTTCTTCTAGGTTTATAGTTAGTTTCCCCGTATCAGACACTTTTCATGAAACGTAATTTCCGTGGTTACATTCTCTAGCATATGCCCGTAAAAGGATATATGGCATCACATGAAAGGAAAGATAATAATGGCGTAAGAGTACAAAGAACTAATTAGATGACGTCTTACTGTAAAATATATTGATTTGATATAATCTATGATTGATGGATTTGAGCTTCTCTACCGCCGTTGCATTGCACCCCGTGCTATTCACGAAAGACACCTAATGAATGGGTAAGTAATGCGCCATTTTGGGTACGTTTTAGGTCCAATTTAAATATGCCCCGAAGTATATCTACCTATTATGAATTTAGGACCTTCTTACATTAGACAACTCAAACCCTATATATTACTAAGTATACTCTTTGACTCAAACTGCTAAAGATTCGCGCTTACATTTGTATCGCGTCTCGTATCCTAGGCAACCGGAGTAACATGTTTCTGTGACTAGTTTGAAACTGAATAGTGAAACCAGATTTGCGAAACTGGAGTTGCCCGTAGGTCGCAATCAAAAACTATTACCGCGGATTGATTGAAATTCAATTTGAAAACTAGTCTCGTAATGTACCTACAAGATTTGTAAAGTCCAGTTGCATTAATAAATAAATAATAATAAACTAGCTATGATTAGGACAATCTACACAACGCCACCTAGACCCATGGTAAGCATAGCTTAACTAGCTTGTGTTACGGGTTCTTGAATGCGGATAAACATACTTAGATATTTATATATATAGATATTTTTGCAAATACATACATATTATACATAGAAACACCTAGAACCAATGCAGATACTCATATTCATGCACACAAATATTTGCACTAAGCGGGAATCGAACCCGTACCTCCTGCGTAGCAATCGCGTGCACTACCACCATGCTACCGAGGTCGTCATATTTTATGCATTTTATGGAAACATTTGACGAAACTGCAGAAACTTTTCCTAATAGTCCCACCACTTCCCCGGAATCCGCCATCATTCTGTTACCTATACTTGTTGTGAGTTGTCGATTAGTTGTAGAGCCACAAGAGACGCGGCAACTCTAGTTGACAAACCGAGTTTTGTTTGAGTTGCCTCGTGTAAGAAGGGACGAAGCCCTTAAATTAACAACGATTCCTAATTGAACATAGCTTTTACCTGTTACATAATATTATATGCTACAGCTACTCCCTCTTTCTTCGAACGTCACTATATATAGATTGGAATCTAATATCAACCCTTACATTACGATATCATTATCTTTAAACAGATGTGCCGACCAATGACAATCATCTTTTTTTTAAACAAAACCCACACATCTCGACATAATTACGATAAAATCGTTTAAAATGCCACCTAAGTATTAATTTTAACCCTCAAATTAAGCATCTAATTTTCAACGTTGCAAGGTGTGTATTTTCATCCTTGTCGCTCGCATGGATTCAGAGAAAGACCGCTGACCTGGGTATTAATTTAATTATATTAGCCGAGGTGTATCTTATGTCCATCTGTGATGGAGGCAGTCAAGTTTT
Organism: Pelosia muscerda; assembly: GCA_963691645.1. Taxonomy (NCBI): domain Eukaryota; kingdom Metazoa; phylum Arthropoda; class Insecta; order Lepidoptera; family Erebidae; genus Pelosia; species Pelosia muscerda. The sequence continues at coordinate 7,306,387 of OY829121.1, forward strand.
GTTTTATGCGAAGACGGTGGAACAGAATATTTTTAGCCTTGCCTAATAGAGTAATGGGTTTACTCAATAATACGCGATAAGATCAGACTTGTAACGATTGGAATAATGCAGTCCAGCTTCTTTAGATATTGGTTCGAAAACAACTGCTAAACGACTATTGAATTTAAAAAAGCGCTATTCAATTAAAGAGCGTTAGTCTGATAAAATTCTTAGAAATTGTATTGTTGAGTGTATAATGAATATTTAATCTGCGTAGTAAATGCCACCACATAATTATGTTTAGGTAGGGATGCCTATGACTTCCATAACGTACCTATACACTAGAGAAGCTGTTTAGAACAAAAAATATGTCACTGTTCCTGGGTGACACAGGAATACATACACAGGAATTTAAATTTGAATATTGAAACTAGATTCGTTCGCAATATTGAAAGCTGTAAAGAAAAAAATATCAGTGTTGCTAGTCTATTAATGATTCGCGATACCAAAGTGTTTGTTCCATGTGAACGAGTATAGCAGTAGGTATTTCCATAGAAGTCAATGGTACGCGCATTGAATAATCAGCGGTATTAGTTATACCAATGCACACAAAACCACAATCCAATTCTCCAAACATTTCTGATTACCCAAAATCGACCCCCTAACATCATCGGCAGCGGGTCATTATGTAATAACCCTATATTTGCCGTAGTCCCGGACACCCCGGCTGCAGAATTATAGGCCTCTTTTTGTAAATAAACCGCCGGCTGTAGGCGATGTTATTTTAAATTAAATTGGCGGTCTTTGCGACCGACCTATCGCATTTTAGTGTTAGCAAAAATTTTGAGCGCCTTGTCATTATGTAGATGATTGCAATGACTTGATATTTTTAGATCTATTTGAACGTATTAGCAAGGTGTGAAGTGTCATAGCGAATTCAATTTAAAAAGTTTTAAAGGGGGTGCAAATTTATAGCTAGTAGCTGTTTAAAAATATTACATATCTTTTTTTCTTTTTTTGCTTGCAATTCTACAAATAAAAGACAGGTCGTAACTTCGAGTCCCGTTAGCACATGGCCTTTTTCCAATTATAAATCGAAAATAGTAAATATTATAGGTATAATTCGAGAAAACTTCTAACTGTCTGTACCTTTTTATTTTTAATTTTATTTAGGACACATCAATTTGACTTCACCCCGCCAAAGGCAAAATCTCAGGAAAGACGGTCACCATCACAGACTTGTAAAGTGTTACAATGGTGCCACTAACCTGACCTGTACTGGTCAAAATAATACATAGTAGGTATCGAGTAAGGCCGAACGCTAAAACACAAGCGAATGCGGACGCGGGTGCCCGCGTCGGACGTCCGCCGCGGGCAACGAGTCCGCGAGCGGGCACCCGTCGCGTGCGTCCGTCTCATTTAGCGCTGCCAGTATAATTTTGATCTCGAGCGTCTACAGTTGTGTCGAGTAGATTACCATGGATTATTTGCTTATTTATTATTTGGCAAAGAGACGTGTGCGCAAACAACGTCGACTACCTAACCTGTTCGTGACAAACAGGCTACTCAGCGGAAAATTCGTTCGACCGTCGCGTGCGTCCGCGCCGTGCGCCCGTCGCCCGCCGCGCATGTTATGATGTTACAATCCGTCGCCCGCGTCCGCGCTCCGTCGCACGCGCCTGCGCTGCTCTAACTATTTTTCATTGAGCGTCCGCCCGCGGGCGCCCGCTCAAGTTTTAGCGTTCGGCCTAAATCCCTATGGATTCCTATGGTGGGTCTATACCCACCATCAACCAAGCGCGATAATTTGTATTTATCATTGTTATACAGAATAGGTCTAAATTTACTAATTTAACTAGTCTCTGCATCCCATACACCTTCCTCCCTCCAACCTTACCCCCTTTTTCTGAAACAGCACGAGGCACCATTCATATTCGATTCGATCAATACCATTAAGTTTTGGAATTCTTCCTACAATCCCGGGTCTTTCAAGCCGGGCGTGAAAAGTCATCTGGTGAGGTCAGCTGAGCGCCATCATTGTAACACTGTACTTTTGTGTTTGTAACGGTGACTCTCTTTCCTGAACCTTTGTCTTCATCTTAACTCGAGGTGAAGTCAAATCATTGATGTGCCCTAAAAAACGTTCTGCATCAATACCCGTACCATTTAAAATTCCCTAATATCCCCTAATATGTATTCAATTTTATAGATATTGATTTAGATAAACTAATCGATTTCAAAATCAATCGAATTACTTTTTTTGTTCGTTTTTAACGGACTCTAAAATAATTATGTGTTTTCTAAAAAGGGCCAAGTTCTGTATGCTTTAGGGTCAGGTGGCTTTTTTAATTGGTACTAGTTATATAAAAGGTGTTTGACTTTTTTGCTATTGTGGACCTATGAAGGGTGGAGCCCTTTTTATTATATACGCTCCTAATTGTATTTATTAGTATATATATGTATAGCATGTACATATGGGGTTAAATAATTCTCAAGGGAAAGGCACAATAGTTTGTATGAAACTTATAAGGGTTTGAATTCACATGTTTGATTTATTGCAGTTTGATGGGCATTTACGGTAGTACAATTAAGGTTACAATTGATCTGAATTGCTTATTATAATAGTTTTCTATTAAACATGTAGTTCAAATTAAATTTTTTAACGATTTTAACTGAATTTTAGTATTGTTGTTAAAATATCGTTTTAGATTTTTGCCAGTGTTGGAAAAAAAGCCAAGGTTTGGTGGAGGTGGTATCCGTGGGGATTTAGCGCACGATAAAAAAAAAAAAAAGTGTTGGAAAAAAAGCAATGAAAACGTCAGACTATGTGTATTGTTATACAAAAGTTACGTAACATTCTAAAAAATGAGTACAGTAACTATTTATAATTCTGATAAGTCTATAATTTCCAAAAACTTCTAAGCGAGTAATATTGATTAGGTACCTATATAATATACTCTGCCAGAGCGTTGTCAAGATCTAAATACCTAAAGACGGCGTGCGTTCCAGTCGATTCGAGTCCGACATAAGGGGGGATCCGTAGAGATCTGGTCCCCTCTAACCCTCCATTTCCCCTCCTATTTAAAAGAACGTCAGAAGTTGGTTTGTTAATCAAGGAACACGTAACATAAGTTTGGTGGTTCGATTAAAAAATGCCCCTCTGAAACGGAACTGGCACTCCCACTAACATAGATATGGACAGACGAAAGTAAAATCGGCCACGTTATCGAAACAAAGTAACAAACATACTTATTATATCTTATTGTATAATCCATCATTGTACAGTTGTACTTTACAAGCGACACGTTACTCAGAAAACATTAATTTCCACATAAATATTATTGTCTACTAATTCCAGTAGCTATTCAACGGTAAGAAAATATAATATCTATTAGTTGCGACACTACAATACGACAGACACACTACGTACAATCGACGACATCACTAATATATATTAAAAAATATTATACCTATAATAATAATATGTTGCATACAAGTCGCAAGAAACATTTCAAGACGGTGGTGGTGTGGCAGAGGGAATACTGACCGAACCGCTTGGTTCTTGATGGAATATTCTGCACCGTATGCGGGTGACATCTAAGCCCGGCACGTGTAGTCCTGTGTAGGAAAGGAGTGGGTGAGCTTAATTGAGGAGCTCGTCAGAACATTCACCATGGTAGATACGGTAAAATACTGCCAGGGACGCAACATCTCTACGCATCTGCAAAGATTCGGGGGTATTTGTGACCCCAGGACTCCCAATAATGCGGATCGCGCGTCACTGCAACCTGTCGAGAGCATCTAATAAGTACTTTGCGTAGCCATCCCAGAGATGCGAGCAGTATTCCACACTGGAATAATTTTTAAGAATTTATAAGATATAATCTATGATTAGTGGATTTGAGGTTGTAGCACCGTAGTACCCCGTGCTATACTCAAAAGACTGCCCAAACGTATTCTGCGCAATTAGAAAGGGATACCACATTTCAATACATGGACTATTCATACATTAACAAATTGATGTACCTATAAATAGTTTTATTAGAGGACGAAGTAAAATATCTTTCATGTTTTGTTTATTATTAATAATAATATTCTAGGACTATCTATAAATCGCCACCTAGACCCCAGATAAGCTTAACTAGCTTGTGATATGGGTTCTGTAATAATAACATAGAGAGTAGATATATACGTATAATACGTTTATACACTATACTAATACACTACACTTATTAAATAAAACTATATTAATATACCTATGTAGTAGTGAGTAGTTTATTTCAATTTTATGAATCGTCTAAGAGATAAGATAATCAATAAATTTCAATTTGTTAAGTAACTTTTGTCGTTGACTGTATACCATAACCATAACTTTCAACTGTTCAAAGGATGAGTAAAAACAATAACAGAAAACAATGATCATCCGTTATATAATTTAAATGCAAGACTCATTAATATTAAATGAAATAAATAAACTTTACCACACAGTTATTCCACTTAGGTATATTAATTATTAAACAAACGCTAATATTCATCATCATCATGTAGGTAGGCTGACTTTTCCTGATTGCATCCGAGGCCAATGTGAACTTGAGTTTTTCTTTTCCTTCTCTACTTCGCACGATCCTTAGCTTCCATCATGGTAGTGAGACCATTAGCATGCATATCTTCCTCCATGACGTCAAGCCAGGACTTCTTGGGCATCCCCCTCCTGCAGGAACACGGCGCCATTGCCAGATATTTGTTATTCATTTAGTCTGGCAGTTTTGCAAAAACACACGCTAATATTAACTTTACTCCAATATATTGTATCTTACTAGCTGTTGTTCGAGGCTCAACCAGCGTGGAGTTTTGACCCTATGCCCGCTGCACCTTCTGTTAAGCTGACCCTGTTCATTTTTGCTCTTGAAATAGATATGTAATTCCAATTCCCGCTGCATCCAAGGGTTTCTTTAAATTGGATTATTATCCAAGGGAGCGGTGTAGTAATCTTCATTTATGCGTGTCACTGAAAAATAATATGGCTACCTATTTTTAAAAGAATTTTTCAAATCTATCTAGTAGTTTTAAAGACACAATCAAATATTTTCTCTAAATCAGAAAACGCACAAATTTAAATACACTCTTTTCATAAAACAAATGCACTTAAACCTAACTGTGTGTTCTATGACAGACCAGTCTTGTTGGAAGTAAATAATTGCAATAAAACATTGTTGCAACATTATTCAGTTCCAACAAGACTGACCAAGACCTTCCATTCTTAATTAATAAGTATAAAATATATGAATGTCCCGTTGCCGTGCTAAGTTGTTACCTTTGAAATACAGACAGCATTATTTTTGCTACAAGACTAGCCACGAGTGTTATTCCTCTGGTGTTACACTCGCCCATAGGCCACAGTAACCACTTACCATCAGGTGGGCCGCGTGCTTGTCTACGACATAAGTTGTATAAAAAAACCCAAGAGCTCAATATGCTTAATTAATATACATAAAATATGTGAATACGTTGTTCCCAAGATTTATAATATAGAGGCTTTCGTTCTAAGTCGTTGACTTTCAGATATAAGAGGGATATTTTGGTAAATAAACGTGGGTAGGTATATAAGATACGGTTAATTAGTAAGAGTGCGCCGCCATTGTTTTAGAGAGAGGGAGAGTTATATATATATCGTTTATGATGTTGTTTTATGTCTGTACTGTTATTTGTGTTAGTATAAAGAAAATAGACGTTAATGTCAGCTGGTAAGTTGGTCATACATATATTAGGTATATATTACGCTGATAAATCCGTAAAGGGGTATGCAGTATTAAAACCCACATTTAGCCAATTAGGTATGTTGGAAGAAGAGATGGGGTCGCCCTATTCTACTCCACCGGGAACCAACACAGTGGTAAGTCATGAAATGTGAAAATAAATATTTAGGTAATTTCGTTTAAAATCAACTAGAAACAAAATTTGAAGTTTTCTACAAGATCGGCAGTACGAGTGTGACGCCTCTGGTATTGCAAACGCCCATAGGCCCCGGTGATCACTTTTCATCAGGTGGGCCGTGTGTTTGCCTGCCATATGAGTGTTGTTAAAAAATACTGAATTCCGTTTGAAATAGTAGGTAAATAACACATTTAGTGTATAACGTGACATAAACATAATTAATAAGTATGTATTTACTTATACCTACTTATAGTTAGATAGGTAAACAACATTAAATAAAAAAGTACCTATACAAATAAATATACCTATAATAATAAAAGTGCAATCGCATCCTCATTGTTGACTCTACATCTTTTAACATATTTCACAATAAAAGAAAACAAATGAACACGATCACTTTTCGCCACTGTCAATGAACTGTGCCTATTCATACTCAAAAGTTTCTCTTTTCACGAACAAATGATAAAATGGATAAAACTAAATAATCAGATATTGCAACACATGGTAAATGCAATTGTTCTTTGAATTCACGAAATTCACGTGAAACTTTTCACCAAATAATTACGTATAAATTACACTTGATAATACATATCCTTGTATTAAAAGATCAAGAGAATTGCTACATACTAATTAAGAAAAGATCATTATTGAAATCTTCACTTTCCAAAGGATCTATAGCATATTTTTCACAGCGTGGTCACGACTCACCACCACCAAACACCATTAATAAACACGCAACCACATTATTCGTTCATGAAATACAAAATAAAATTCTCCCCTCAAAAGGGTTTCACGGTAGCAGTTTAAAATATTGATTAAAGGCTTCATCGAACAAAAGATGAATCAATTGTGAGAATATCGACACAGTTTTTGTTTTCTTTCTTCAATTTATAAATGTTAAAGTCGCGATATTTTATAATTATATAAATATGTATTTAAGTGTGAAAAGCGCCATGCAGAAGAAACAATTATTCACTAGAGTAAATTGAGTTTTGTATGTGAGTGTTTTATTATGGCAGTTGCATTGTACCCGTAAATATTGCAATAAGATTTTATTGAAGGACATTTATGGTGAGCCCACCCAAGAATACTAGCTATTCTTGAAATTAATTGTGCAATATAGCTTCATAAAAGCACCTCATAAGGAATTTAGAGTGGATCTAAGAGACTGTCTCTACCACGGTGGACAGCTGAATATATATGAGTCTCTACCCTGACTAAAATAAACTAAACGTCAAAAGCTGTGGAGCTCTACATAAAGTGATATTCTATTGGCCAAAACGCCAGTGGAGTCGCCTAGTAAAGTACTTAGACAATATGACTACAAACATTTAATGAAATTTGAATCTTTATGACCCAGACCATCACGAAAATTATAACATTAATTTGCTAAATAATATTTCAACTTCACAGTTCCTGTGGTCACAACGACCACAACTACTGAGCTTGCATATTGTACGCATTATACAATACCGACATAAAATACTTCCTAATACATAACCTATAATGAAACTAGGTTTAATATTAATTAAAAACATGCAAACACCATTAATTCTATCCACTGCTGTGTTAGTTTACACTGTGCTACCGTTACGGTACTGATAAAAGCAATCTATTAGGTACAATTTTTCACACACGATAACAGGCGATAACGCGTGCGCAATCCACTTAATTGAATTATGTTTACATGAGTGACGTCACAATGGAACGTGGTTCCGACGCTGTGATTGGCTCGTTCGTATTAAGAACAATGGCTGACATGTGACGGTTATATGTAGTAAAGTTGTTAATTAGAACATGGCTACTGATAAGGTGTAGTGCCTATAGCCAATAGATTTATCGGTATTAATTAAAAATAAACCACCTGCGTAGCGTGGTGGTATCGGTAGCGTGTTCGATTACTTCATCCAGGTTCAATTCCAATATAAACAAATATTTTGTATCAATGATTTTGGTGCGTTTTTATCTTCTTATGCTTCGGAATAACACTGAAGCATTTGTTTGTATGATCGTGTTCAATAATCTCGAAAACTTCACATGTGACTTGAATAATATCATAGCTATAAACCCAGTGTATTGAAAAGATTACACGCTAATTATATTATCATAACGATGTAGGAGTCTAACTTTAAGAAAATCAAATCGCAAAGACGCCAGTGGCCGATATAATAAATTCAAACTGACACCGTGAAGACTTCAAATTCTGAGGTGAAACCTCTAATGCAACCGAGACTAAGAGAAGGATGATGATGATGAAGGTGAGTGACATCATGGTATCGTACGAACACCAATTAGTCTCTATAAACATTTTACACAAGCAAATATCCTTTAAAGACGAATTCATAGGTACTTAATCAAAAACTTATCTCGGTTCACCATTATCTTGTAATACGATTATATAGCCGTATTAAAGCGCAATTCTGGATTAATTAACTAAGATCTAAGAGATGAAGCCATTACAAAATGAGCTAAAATCAAAACATCTCATCACACTTAAAGTCAGAACTTAATTAAGTTACAATCACATCAAGTTACGGCCTTTTCCGTACGCTATGCGATTTCGAATAATAGCGAAAATGGTTTTACGAAATCAAAGCTCTATCTAACCGTTTGTAACGCAAACACTGTGTTACACGGTGATGCAAAGGACTTAGTAATTTCAAACACAGTGCTAAGTAATTATGTGTAGTTGGAAGACTGTTGTAGGGCTATTTCATTTCTTAACGTAAACCGCATTCAATCTTACAGTAGGAAGCCGCGGCAATTTAAATATTTGACAGGCTATTAGTTTGTGAATTAGTTGAACATCTTACTTGGGTAAGATCTCATTAGTGATTTCGTTTGTGAACATTTTTTTTACTTTACACTACTATGGTAGCAAACGTCATTAATTGGGGTCATGGGCAACCTCACGTGCAGTTTGCAAAGCTGATTGGTTCTAAGGGAATCTAAAATTTTGGGGTTAGTCAAACGGCAATCACTTACGTAATAGTCAAAATAAACTAAATAATAGAAAAGTGGAGGGAGAGCGCGGGCTCCCTCCAGGCTCCACAGCACGAGCTTTGGATGCAACCAATTAACGGCAGGTTGATAAATTAAGCTAAAGTAGTTAGCACTGGCTATGATAGCTTGCTATATTAGGTAGTGCTAGGTACTTACCTACCTTCTGTAGAGAGTAAATTAAAAAAAAATAGAAAAATTCAACAGATTTTCTGTTTTAAAAAGACATGCACTGTTCCTTCCGATGTACTAAATCAAATACTGGGTACGTACTGGGTGTATGTATCTATTTCTCATTATAGAAATTCCTTTTTTAAAGAAATTATGCTAACTTTTTATAGAATTTATTTTTGCGTATATTATATCGATTTGAAAGCCTAAACCCGTTATTAAAACCCTTATACCATACACACAACACAATAATTCCTAAAACACACACACACACACAAACATGACTCCAAAACACAAACACACACACATAATAAGTAAACAGTCGCACAAATCACAATAAACAGTCGATTTGCTTGATACAATAACGCCGCAACATTCCAACTATAAATACACCATTGTTGTTCTAATCCCGAGTTGACTAATCGAACGGCCGCACTCCGCGCCTGCGCTTGCGGGTAATCAGCGGTAATAATAGTCAGGGTTTTAAACTTTAATTAAACATGGTGCTACCGACCGTTGCGTCCAGTGTGCGATGGTATTAATAGGTAGAGTCGGTAACAAGCTAGTGCGTGTGTATGGCGAGCTTGGGACTAAGGTTGCTGTGAAAAATGCAATATTTTATTTAGTGAAAACTTGTTTAGGCACCTTTTTATACGAAATTATTTAATTTCCTAGTAACTATTTAACAAATTGATACACATAACATCTTTTTTTGTTTTTTTTAAGCACTTCTCTTGTGAAAAGGTGTTTATTAATTTTTATACATATTGTTTCCACTTCTGTCACCATTTACGGAGACAATTTTTTTATTACTTATCATTATCCTACGTGAATAGAGCATAGACTCGGATACATCATCTCTTCCTTTTGGTTTATGCTATTATTGGAGCGACAGCCGTTTGTCCTTCAAACCCCTGTGGAAAGCTTGCGTCTTATCCTCGTCTATCCATCAGTAGGCGTATCGTAAGTTTTTTTTATTATTTAGGACACGTCAATTTGACTTCACCCCGTCTGATGGTAAGGTCAAGGCAAAGTCTCAGGAATGAGGGTCACCATTACAAACACGTAAAGTGTGGCACTCAACTTGACGGCCTCATCAGATGTTCAATTATATACACTGTATGCTACTGTATTAGGTATTTCCATTGACGACTTTACTTGTAATAGATTAGGCCTACCTGCTAACTAGCAAATGACGTAATAAACCAATAAAAATACAAGTAGTCTATGGCAAAAGTTAAGTCATGCACAGAGTCATTAATCATTAGGACTTAAGTGTAAGTTATTCTTCCTAATTGACACAAAAATCCATACAGCATTCATTTGAAAAGGATTCACTTATTGTACTGATACTAAAAGGATTTGATGGCGGGTCTTCGTAATTGGGAGTATTATATTGAAATGGATATTACAGAGACTCAAATAATTTATTTAACAAAAAAAACGGTTAACTGTTAAAGTAATTTTCTGAAAAACATTGTAGACGGTGTCACTGAGGATTATGTTAACATCTGGATAATAAAAGGAAAAATACTCTACTATAATTTAAATACTCTACAAAGGTAATTAACGGTCAGTTTTAAGTGCGATAGAGTTGGATTTTGAATCCTAGTTTCAAAATGCTAAGTCAATAAAAGCTGGTCCTTAATTTATATCCAAATTACAACATTGCAGCGTCTATATCCGAAGACGCGCGACCGACGATCGACGTCTCAAAGAAACTTATTCATAAAACGCCCCCATTTCGTTCGAAATTAGGATTTTGCCGAAAAACACGCGTGAGAAAAACTCTCTCATTTCATTTTTAGTAATTACGTATAATCACTTAGATAAAACTAGTCATCATTTGCAATAATTAATGAGGTGATCTTTTCTTGAAGCATTAAACTCGACAATAATGATACATCTCATAGATGTAAGTTTAGATATTACAATGTAAAAGAAGATAATAAGGGTAATGGAATGGCATACAATTAGTTCCGACACCGACCACCGGCAGCGCTACTTGTGAGGTGACCGGTTCGGAAGGTTTTAAACATGGAAGACCTACATTTACTTACAGACACGCGGCTAAAAAGAATTGGAATTTCATATTTCGAATAATTTGGAATAAAAGCTGGTCATTTGTCTATAGTATGTGTTTAGGCTGCGTCTTAAAGTCAGTTATATTACAGACATAACTAAAAATCTTTAAAGCATAATGTTGAATACCAACGTCAGATAACTTTCTAGCAAATGCTGAATATTTTCGTTTTTATTTCGTCGTCATTTTTAATTACGTATTTATTTTTATTTTGTAAGTAGGTATCTTAAGCGTTCAGAGTAAAAAAAATCTTCCTTTCTTTCCTAGGTGTTTATATCGGCTCAATTTTGGTAACTAAAATGTAAGAACTCAGTTTAATTGAACGGATTTTCATCGGTGACGACTTTAGACGTTGCAGTGGCCTTAACGAATTGACGGTCGCACAGCGGCAGTTTTGCTACACCCTAGCGTGTTATTTAGGTCGGCTAAAAATGTCTACAACTGGTTAACGGTATGGATAAGGTTGAAAGTCGTTCGAAATATTCCAAATCTTTGCCTATAAGTAGCAATAAATATCCAGTAACTAACAGTACCTACTTAGATTTTTATGTAAGATTCGTATCTATTTATAAAATCCCGCCATAATTTCTATTTATCCCATTAGGTTCCTTATACGCAATAAAAGTTCTGGCACAAAATAATTTATTTAGTTTATGTATGCGTTCCCATTTGAAATTCGAAATTCAAAATTCATTCCCGCCTAACTCAGCAACCGCGATATGTTTTTTTTTTCATACGGCTTCTCATGGACAAAGATGTCATTATTATAGAGCAGTTCATTAACCGGTTTGTTCGCCAACAATAAGTTAGGTTACTCATCTCAGTAGATTGAAAGTTAAAATTATTTGCCTGCATTTCTCTACCCTCCTTAAACCCATAATTAACCTAACGTTTGCAGATCTAGATAGGTAAGTTGCCAAAGCCCATTAGCAACGGGAATAGAATCGATTTAGTACTCTGATATGAGAATATAATTGATTAAACCCGTATTCTGTACTGTTGGTGTATAGTTCCCGGCTCATATATATTGAACCCAAGCTGTATTATATTATCTGTGACCCAAGTTACGAGAGAAATGACTGCGAGAGAATTAACCGCATTAGTTTGTTATAAATCTATGTACATCAATAAAACACTATATATAAAGAGTACATTTAATGACGTCACTGGCGTTAAGATATATACCAGTAACTATATCAACTCGGTGATACAGTCTGGGAATAATAGATGGACCTATTCATCAAAGAAAGATATTTCGAAAATATAGGTATCTACTTTGCAGGATCGTAGTTGAAAGTGTGTTGTACACAACTATTGGCACGATATTGATTATATTTTAGTTTAGAAATATGGTAGATATTTTTACGCGGAGACTCATTGCTGTTTGATGGAAGAGATTCTGCTACAAGGTTTCCTCTTAATGTTAAGAAGTGAAATGATTCTCGGTCCCATGAAAGTTAATAAAGCAAATTACCTATATGGAAAGAATGTAGACCCCAGTCTACAATACAATTGGGATTGGCGCTCATAAATATGAAGAAAAGATAGAACATAGATGAAAAAGAAAGATTTCAATGAATTGACGCCTCCTTTTTGAGGGTGGTAAATATGTTCAATTTTCTTTAAACTAAGAATTTAAATTTGTACAAAACAGTAGCTGGTACATTGTAATAGAGTGTCTGTTTTTGCAAATCGATTATCGCTCTTCCACGGGCCTTAATCGATAAATGATCATATTCGATCAATCGCACAATCGATAGTGTTGTGGTAGATTGTAATCTGTCTCGGTTCATTAATATTAACATACCTAGCAAAAGTATTAATGAAATTACAATTAAATTTAATTGACATTTATGAATTTAAATGCCCGAGCGAACGTTATTTTTTTAATATAACGGAGACTTCGCAGTGTTTCGAGGGACCAATATCCACGAGGCCTAAGTCAACCTCAGCTGTTATTCGGTAAACATGTAAACATTGAATGAGGCTTTGACGCAGGATTTCCTCTCCGAGTTGGGAGGTCAGACGAAAGGGACTATCGACTAAACTGTAAACTTTGGAGACATTTCATAACGCTCTATAAGGACAAAATTTACGCGGAACTTTTTCTTCTCATAGGTGGTCATCTCCAGGTCAGGCGAGGTGCCAGGAATATGTCAATTACGAATGCATTTTAGCCGGTTCCAGTCTGACATAATCACTCTCACCGACTCCGGTGTGGGTGGACTATAACGTCGTTAAAAGTCCACGTATCGTTCCCTCTCCTCTTTCCTCTTCTCTTTCCTGAGACTTTGCCTTCAGTTTACCATCAGGCGAGGTGAAGTCAAATTGACGTGCCACAAATAAAATGAAATCTGCGTATTATACATATGTATAAAAGATGTATGTCCTTAAAATGTTAAATATGCTTCTTGGTTCACATTTTTATGAATCAATCTTGCACAGGTTAAATAAAAAAGACAAGTAGTCTAAAGACTCGGTGTAACAGATCGAGTGCTCCACTCCGATCCCTAGGGCCCCTCCGTTCTCCGCCCCATCTGCCTTGATCCCGATTGAGCCATTTCATCGCCGCCCGAGGTCCGATGTTATCAGAAACCTCTTGTTTCCTCACTTAGTCTGAACATAACCCCTCATTACTGATTAGCCCCGTACGAACATAAATTCCAATGTAATTGTGGCATTTTATGAGGTATTTCTTAATAGTTCTAAATGTTTAGCTGAAATAACCTATATATCTGCAAATAATGTCGACATTTTTTTAATTTAATATCACACAACAACACACTACACTTGACTTTTATCTAACTTATGTGAAGGAATCCAATCGAGTTAGATAAAAAGACAAGTGAGTGTACCTCTATGTATGTTTGTTTTCACAATCTAATTACTTCGTGAATATAGTTTAATGGATTCTATAAATGGCAAATTTCGCGTAGACGCTTGGACTCGCCTTTCAGTGTAACTACCATGAAACGGTCGAACTTGAAAATTTTCTATCGTCTGACCTTCAGAACTCACTGGTAGCACAGTTCTGTATTTACCAGGCCATACTATTATTTAGAGTTGGTATGGTAATCGGGATCGACGATCTCTCAGAGTTATCGAACGGTTTCAATGTGGTAGCAATGGTCACTCATCCTAAGACTGACCTGTCTATTATTTCGTAACCCTGTATTGTGCTAACCTGCTCATTTATCACTTAGTCATTAGCTTCCCTACTGTATTATTGCTATATTGAATGACCAAACCCTGACTTGCGCCAGAGCCAGCCTTCCAACACAACTTGAGTTCTAAAAGTAAGAAATAATTTTAGCAACACAGATACAGCAACTCATTTCAAATCATTAAGCAATGAATAATACATCTTCTTTATTATTTCGATTATAATACGAGCAAAAGAGTCCAAACGTTCCTGTTACTCCATAATATAAGTAGGTATCCAGACTGAATATGGACAGACATTTAATTAACTACCACACTCGGATACTACGTAGATTTCTTTGAAAAAAAAAACATCCGGTTCTACACTATGAGCTTTGTTACCGACACTCTAAGGTAAAAAAAGGAATAGATACTACACAAAAACTCTTTTGTGATGTAAATACATCTTTGATAAGCACGTCTTAAGAGTATTGATAGACTATTTCGTATCACACATTTGCAATCGTCGTATTTTCACACTGTTATTAAAAAAAAAATCTTATAACCCGGTCGTATGAAGGTACCCATACGTTCTACTATGAATGGATTTTGAAATGAGGTCGTACGAGTGTAGCCGCTTGTAGCGCCCCCTTTCGGGTCCACTAGTAACTGTGAGTTTATTATCTTCGACCAAACGTAATGAATTGGCGAAGTATTACCGCAATCAGATGAACAGTACGATAGTACATAAAAACAAACAAACATTAATTTATCTTTATAAATATTCCGGTATAAACTACATAGTGCTTAGACCCAACTGTCCAAACTAAGGATAACTTGTATCTAATATACATATATATAAACACCTATACCAATGAAGATATAGTCAGTAGACATAGTCACGAATACAAATAGTTACACTAAATGGGAATCAATCCACAACCTCCAGTGTAGCAGTCGAATGTTCTACGGTATGATACAAAGGTAAATTTTCTTCGCAATGTTAGATTATATTATATTTGCACAGTAGATTGTTAGCATTACAATGTAGTATCATTTGAGAGCTAAGATCGATCTACACGCTATCAACACAGCTATCATCCTGATTTACACTTTATATCGGCTCTCTCCAATCCCTTACCTTATCAAAAGCTCCGAAAGAAACCAAATAAAAATTTATTAAGACGGTTAGCACGCGAATTTCAACTTTAACACTTTATCTTAGGATCTTAGCGGAGTGTAAATTTATATTTGTGAAGGAGATGAGAGAAGCTGTGACGAATGAGTAGGAAATCGGACTTAGTGTCAACTGTTTACGGTGATTGTGGTGAAGTCGGCGAGGGCGGCATGCTTTGTTCTTTAGAACGAAGTTACACGCGTTACCATCGACAATATCGTACTTTCTTTGTGATGTTTGACACAGTTTTCGGGTGTCATAGACAAGGAAATTGTTTGTTTTAAGGTTGCGTTTGGTTAGCTGTGTGGTTTTGGGTATTATTGAACTAATGGTGATGAATAAAAAGACTATATTATGGTAAGTCTATTATCTTGTGAGATTTTATCGCCTCATAAACTTGTTTGATACGAGCTGAACTCAACAGATGTAAGAATTCATCGCGTCGCAGACTTGGCGTCTAGTGTGAAAAAGATAGAAATCAAAATATAGCCACAAAATGACAGAATGCAGACACTCAACCTCACAACTCAATTTATCTACCTATACCCGCTTTGTCCGAAGAATATGCTCTACAGAACCGAAATAAGCCGAAGTTATCCGACCGCCCATTCATCTTCCCGACGACGACGCACCCGTGTCCTACGAGTACAACCATCTCTGTTGACGTAACATTGTCATTCCAATACCTCTGCAGTCACACCTTAGAACATTCCAATAAGAATCTCAGATATTACATCCTATAAGTAAAAAAGCGTATCGCGAGTCGAACAAAGGTGTACTAATTGCCGCGCGATCTCGCGGTGTAGCGGTGAAATTAATCAATCGCCGCGCGGGTGTGTACCTGCCTAATATAAACGTCGCGGGCGGCGCGCTTTGAACTCGTGCGCTCTCCAATTAGCGATCGCCGCCGCCTTTGGCGCTCGCCGCCTGCTTTGTGCCGGCCGCTATCTTGCTTCTCGCTTGCACATCGCGCGTCTTGCTCCCACACCCCTCCCGTCAGCCGATGCCATTTGGTTCGTTTTACTTGTTTTATGAAGCCTTTAGATTTGCTACAGGTTTTAAAAATGCTTTTTTTACTCCGGCTGTGTTGGTTTCGGATAGATTAGGTTAAGTTTTCTTTTTATTGTGTAGTGCAATTAAATTGAAGTAATGATGTTAGTAATACTGTTACAATCGTTGTTGTTTTTTTTTTCCGGTAAATTCGAATTTTATCAAATAATCAGAATTGGGTTAGTTAGCCATTTTAAATGTTATAGTTGTTTTTTTTTATTAATTCTTGCTTTATTTAATTAAAGTGATTCCTATGAGTATCTCTTAACCCTGGCAACGAGAGATGGTTTCTTTGGTTGTAGGAACAACGTTGTCCCTCCTCATCTTGCACGCCAAAACATCTCTACATAAGCTCCTACTTAGATTCAAACTTGACAGAAATTAACTCCACTCTACCCATGCTATAGATTCCGGCAGATATTTTGGCCTCTGTCACATCATGTCGTATTACGTTTACCTGAGAACAGCACGGTGAACTACGGTGGCGGAAGCTCAAACCCACAAATCATAAATTAATTTCCCCTATTCCCAGTAGTACTACCGTATAGTCTTACCAGTAGTACTACTGGGAATATTCATCCTATTAGACTTACCGATAGTAAGACTTATTAGGTAAATCAATCTGCGCGCTAAAACCTCTTTTCTCTCGCGATTTGGCTTCAACATTATAAGCTGGTCACACACTGTAAAATTTAAAAAGAAAATTATTATCAAAACTCATGAATGGATCAGTTGCCTATATATTCCCTCGCCCTTTACGTCGTCGTCCGTCCGTTGTTTTACGCGCGCAACCACGACGAATCAGTAACGTGTGCCATTAGTCTCGGAGTCCTAATACCTGGTCCTCATACCGAACAGCCGTTAGAGCAATCTTTTAAAACTCATTTGTTCGTTAGTTTATTGTGAACTAAGTTCATACCGCGATGAGGACCACCCTTGTGGAATTTATTGTTTTTGGGTGATGTTATACTGTGAGTACATACTTTTTAGCACCGCAAACACAAAAAATGTTTCAATGATGACCCTCGCTTGACAAATTGTAAACAAACATAAAATTATTACAGAAACACAAATTAACATAAATACATATACAGGCCTAGCCTAGTGGTATGGGTAATGGGCTGCTGAGACGAGGTCTCGGGTTTTACCATGGCACACACTAATAACTTATGTGAATCGTAGTTTGATTTTTGAATTTATCAAAAATCGTTTATTCTATATAGACCATTAAACGCCACGTTTTTGTAAATAGACCACCGATTCTAAACGTGTCCCCGGTCTGAGAAGACTCCGGCAAGGTAATCAGCGGGCTTTTTTTGATGTATTTAATAAGTTTTTGAAGTATAGTGGTAGCTTAGTGGTTAAGATGTCGGCCTTTCGATCGAGAGGTCTCGGGTTCGAATCCACTCCTAACACAAGTTATTGAGCTTAGTTGGAGAGGTTAGAGGGAATATTAGTCGGTTGTTAATATTCTATAAAAAAAAAAAACAAAAAAAATATCTATATGTTGATGTTATACAGCTCTAATTCTTTCTTACATTAGTAGGTGCAATATATTCTATCATAAAATATTTCATCACTTACCTATACGTTCATCATTTTTGTAAATACTTTTCAGTCATTGTCAACAAAAAAAGGTCAGGCGCTGAGGATCATCGACAATCCCATACTCACAGGCGAGGCGGCCGGCGCGGCGTGCAACTTTCAACATTGGTTTGTTAGAAGCGGTTGCACTTTTGTACTGTAATGACCAGGATTCGAACCGTGTGATCAGCCCATCGTAACTTCGACGCATTTACCACTAAACTATCGATATGCCTTATAAACGATCATCCATGGCTACAGTAAACGATTATACAAACACAAATTTAATAATGTATATAACCACTCTTGTAATTCGTATTAGAAAACGACCTTCATGCAAATTTACCAAAATAAAATCGATAAGAATCCATAATCGTTTACGTTTCGTGCACCTTCAAAGGAAGATACAAAATAACAGTAAGTTATGAGAACGTTTTAAAAGTCATAGGTTCTTCAGTTTATGATGTAGGCGTCTTCCTTCCTTATATCCTTACGACTCTTTATTAGTTCACAGAACATGAGATAATATAATTCCTAGTATATCTTGACCCTGGCCAGAAAAACGAGGCTTTGATGCGCGCGGATTGGCGCGATATAATTTTTTTTATTTATGGCACGTCAATTTGACTTCACCTCGCCTGATGTTAAGCTGAAGGCGAAGTCTCATGAAAGAGGGTCACCATTGCAAACACGTTCAGTGCTACAATGGTGGCGCTCAGCTTGACGGTCTCAACAGATGCTTTTTCACGCCCCGCTTAAAGGACCCGAAACTGTAGGAAGAAGGAAACACGTGCGCCGGCAAGGAATTCCAGGACTTAATGGTGCGGCAGAGGAAAAGACTCACCGAACCGCTTGGTTCAATATATGATTAGTGGATTTGAGTTACTGTGCCTCTGTAGCACCCAGTGCTATCATTTGAGGATAGCACGGGGTGCTACAGCAGCGGACACTAGGCGTATTAAGCATAAAGAGTACCATTTATACGATCTGACTAGGGCCAAGATATTTGCTGGTAATACAGTTATAAGCATGTCTTACGGTACTAAAGATTAGAAACTACATACTTGAAGCTTCCCAAAATTCTAGAGAAAACCATTTTGTAGGAATAATTTCAAAGAGATTTCGTGTCAAGGCATGGAGCGTGCAAAACGCTTCGAACTGTTGGAAATTGGATATGACTAGTTAAGTACTCGTACTCTATGGAAATATTTGAAAGTATGGTCATGGTCACAGATTACCTATAAACTTGTAATGTAATTATGCAGTCATATGGTTTGTGTTTTTTCAAAACATGGTCAAAAGCAAATAAAAGTTTAGTAATGTTTTAGTAGCGGTTAGCCACTAAACTATTATAAAATAGTCATATAAATTTATTTAAGCTGTGTACATACCTACTACATCAAATAATTAGAAACACTAGATAGGTAGGTACTAAGTTGCCTACTGTGGCATAGAATTTCAGTATTACCTATCACAGGTATACCATTTTTTATTCCATCAAAAACTTCCGTCGGGCGTAGCGGCGGCGTCGGCAAATTATAGATTATGTAATAAATTACATGCATTTGTAAGTAGGTAACAGATAATAGGCATAAAGCCGTATATCCTTCAACGTCTGATTCTAATTGATTTCACGCATGTTTATTATCGAGATACAAATTTTAAAAAAACTAAAAGTAAAGACTTATTATTGTCTATAGGCATTACATAAAAGCATAAATGAAAACAAAATGTCTATACAGACGCGTTAAACGCTGCAAACAAATGACATTCCGATATAATATAAAGTAACTGGCGAACGGCCCACCCCGCGGCTTATAAATCTCTTGGGTATCACTTTTATTTTGCATAAATAAAACTAAATTATAACAGCCCTTTGCATCGACCGGTAGCCGCCAGATAATATTGTAACCAATAACAAAAATAAAAATCAGAAAAAGTGTTAATGTTAAAAGAAAAAAGGATGTATATCAAAGCAAAGCCGCGGTCACGTAGAGCCACGTTATGACGAACAGCGGGTGTTAGTGCCTCTGTCTGGCGAGAAATTAAAAAAAAATGCTCGATTATAATTCGAATGTAATCGAATAGATTTACGAGATTTAAATTTGATAAAAAGTAGAACGAATTCGCTAATCTTTGGCTGACGCGGACTGTTATGGCGGCATTTCTAAACTCCATTAATCCTTATAGCGTTAAGTAATTTATGAGTTGCGTGTCCCATTAACCTATTAACAATAAAAATTTATGAACAATGTAATAAATGTCATATAATTCATCGCTACTGGACTTGTGCGTTCTTTGATTGAACATCGTTAATCGTTCTCATAAAAAATCAAGATCGGACGGTTATAAGTCTAATTTATGACATAATTTGCTAATACGTCAATTCCTACCAACCTAATAACTATAAAAATAACTGTACATTGTTTTTGTGTTAATTAGAAGATTGTAACTTTCGATTTTATTATTATGTGTCGAACTCAACGCTTGTGTCGGAGTCTGATGGGCTCTGGCTTTAACACTCGAAGAGACTTGAATGCATCGATTCTATTATAGAGCCATTCACGGTATCAATTCATTAAAGACCAGTTTTCCAATGTCATCGACACACATTCCATATTTAAAAATAGAACATCTTAGCAAAAGGGCTGTCAGAGTTTAACGTCTTGTTGTTTTGCATTGGAACCTTTTTAGGTATTAAAACCTGTCTTTAGTAAACTTTACTATTGGTCGGTATACTATTCAAAATCATTATACTGCCCGAAAGAGTTAATGACTAAGTAAGTAGGTAATATGGGTACATATTCAAATTTATAAATTTTAAGACTTAATGAATCTTTTAAAAAGTAGTTGATTGTAGTTTACAGAATGAAGTATTCTCATTTATTATCCGTTTTAACCAACGAGATCTTTTGAAAGAAACATTGTCTGTCAATGTCCACCGTTCGATCGCGCGCGGTGGCCCCCATAACACCTTTGTGTCGGCTATTCAAGTACCCGCCCACTCACCTAAGCGATGTCCATTCATGCCGACACATGTATAAATCAGATTTTAAAAAATCAAGACTACGCCTAGAAAGCTAGAAGTTGTTGAAAGACATGAGGGAAAAAAAGGTAACTATAGTATGTATGTACTGTTTCAATATCAAAAAATTGTTTTTAATTTTTCTTACAGAAACATTACTATTTAAGTCTGACAAGATTCCACGAAAAGTTTTTATTATTCAAGATGAAATTTCATAATTTTCAGTTAAGTGAAATATTTTATAGAATCAAAAAAGTTACCCTCTCTCCTCATAATTAATTGAAATGATTCATAACCAAATTAATCCAGATTTCCATCTCCAAAATTATGACTAACCCTTCAAAAATTTCAAAAAAAGAACAAAGCCAGTATTAAGCAATTAGAACACTGAAGCATTCTTCCGTGGGTCCGTCCGACACGGGGCTGCAGTGGCGAAGCGCCCGTCCTTTGTAAAACGCCGCAGCTATTAAAGTGCGATTAACCAGGGCTCGGAGACTACGTGGCTCCCACTTTCGATTTTACAACTGTCTAAAATCGAACCTGACACTTGACTCGTAATCAACATGAATAAGGAAACGTTAAGTATTAAAATATTCGTGCTTCGGTGTTAAATGAGTAGAAGGTGAACCTCATTATAGTAGATTAGGTACAATAAAATTGAAGCGTCGGTTGTACGACCAAGAGGTTTCAGGTTCGAATTCTGGCCATTACACTACCGACGTGAACCCTTAACACAAGCCATTGAGCTTAGCTGGAGGTGTTAGAGAGAAAAAAGCAGTAATTTCGGTTGCTGATATTTTTTATAAAAAACTAGCTGACCCGCGGAACTTCGTCTGCGTCGACCCGTTTTTGCAACTTTTTATACTACTACTATCAATAAGTACCAGTTAATTGTAGCTGATGTTATATACCTACATATAAACCTTCCTCTATCACTCTATCTATTAAAAAACAGCATCAAAATCCGTTGTGTAGTTTTGAAGATTTAAGCATACAAAGGGATATAAGGACATAGGGATATAGGGACAGAGAACGCGACTTTGTTTTACAGTAGTGATAAAGAATATGGTAGATACCTACTGGTAGTAATTGTGTGCCGCTAATTCTCATATACTTATCACATAGGTGTTATTATAAGCAATTACATCACACAAAGCAGTACCTAATATGATTGATTGAATTAGTAACTTATCCATATCATTTTCAATTACAGGTTTAGAATATCTTTCTTTTTAATAGTTTCCATTGCAAGACGCATTTTATTTTTAAATTATGACTTAATTATGAAACTCTAGCATAACCAAATTACAAATAATTCGTGTTTATTGTGTAATTATATTATTATTGTTAAAAACCTGATGGGAGATAATTCAGAAGGGACTCTTTCGATTTCAGTAGGATAAATATTTTTTCTACCTGGAGATAACAATTATTACAAATACAAATAACTATTCAATTGATCTAAAACGACTTAATAATATTGAATTCGATAAATAAAAGACTTATAACGATATAATATTAGCCGTAGCCTCAAACCAATACTAATTCTTGTCTATGCGTATTCTTAAAACGAATCGTCACTAATGTTTCTCGGCTCCATATTATAACATAGCGTGCGCGTACGCAGGCAGCTAGTGTAACTAATGTACTAAAGAATATGATGAAATACCACAATTATCTACACGGAAGTCTCAATGATGTCAGACATGTAGAATGCGCATGGACAAGGCGCGGTTTTAAGTGCCAAAATGTGTCGTGAATTTTCTTCGTTAAATTCGTAAGGTGCTAAATTTTGTTTTAACACTTATAACCTTTTTCTCTTTCATATCTCTCTTAAATATAAAATGTCAACTAACTAGTGGTTGGCGTAGTTGATTGACAGTTTACATTTACACCTTTTTAACTTCTTGAATAAACCGTTTCTACTACTCTGATCTTTATTAAAGGCAAGCTTACTTACTTTTGATATGGAAAAATTGACGTCATTTCAATATCTATCAGTCAAAATTGATAATGATTTATAAAATATTTCACGGCTTGTATATTTTGTCACTTTCTCACACATAGAATTTGTGTAAATATACGTATGTCACTCACACATTTTTATTTCTCAAAGGATTACTTTATGATAGGTATATCATCAATTTTAAATAACACCAAAATAATTACCTAGAATAATTTTGCTGTGATTCAAAATTGGTTCTGTTCAAATTAAAGTGCCCAATGTAAGCCCCCGTTTTGAAGTCAAAACTTTCCTAAATGTAATAGAATTTTAAGACTTAGTTATAAGTGCCGTCAATATAGTCCAAGCTTGTATACATCTGTCTTAAACCGTGCTGTCAATAATCCCAGCGTGTCAAATAAGATCTGAGCATTAATTTAATGAAATTAGCATTATTTAAAGAAACACGACGGTTTTGCAAGCCCAGTTCAAAGGAGCCGGCCTCATTATGTAATACTTTAATACGACTATTTATGTCGTATTCCGAATTTTATAGCTCATCGTAGCTACTTACTAAGATTATATTATTAAATAGAGTCCAACAGGCTTACCGGATGTCAGATTACGTACCTATAGATAATGATTTTGGTGACTGCATATGAATATATTTTGCACTGTAATAAAAATGGTAGATAATAATGTATTCTGTAAAATAACATTTTACTAGCTAGTTTTAAATATACAAAAAACGGATAATTTGAGCTAATTAAAACTACATGGAGCGTGAATATGTTTATGTGACCACATATAACCAGTATATTTTGTAACAGGGTAAAGACCCTAGCGCTAGTTTCTCAGAGTTATAAGATCAGATACTCTTAATAATCAAATTATCTATAACTAAACCAAAAATGAGCAAGCTATGAGTTTATCGGATTATTTATCTGTGTTGGCCCACCTGTCTCCTATTAACAAATATTTCGTCCAAACATTTTGGTCTCTCAACAAAGTGACATTCTACTGTTGGAATCGCGTCGAAGCAAGCCTTTTTTTTAATTTACTATCAATGAATTACTTAACACTGCCGTGATTTTAATAATAAAAATATGTGTAGCAAAATATTTCGAGTCACAAAGATTCAAATTTCATTAATTTTTTTGTAGTCATATTACAGATTTATGCTTTAGCGATTCAACTGGCATTTTTGACCGTAGAATGTCATCACTATGTCTAGAGACCCGGGACTCACAAAGCTAGAAAAGCAGATAACAGCCTATACCGACGACCATTATCAAAGTATTAACCACAATAATTGTACGGGTTCTCTGTGCAGCCCACCGGTCCCATTGCCAAATTTTTCCAAACATTTTGTTTAAAATCTCCCAGACTCTTTCGACAAAATTCCATCTAAAAGTGCTAATGTAGATAGATTCGATTGTCACAGACAGGAATGAGTCGCATAGATCTAGAAACTTTCACAACAACATCTTGCTAAACATCTCCTAGACTCTTTCGACAAAATTCCATCTAAAAGTGCTAATGTAGATAGATTCGATTGTCACAGACAGGAATGAGTCGCATAGATCTAGCAACTTTCACAACAACATCTTGCTAAACATCTCCTAGACTCTTTCGACAAAGTTCCATCTAAAAGTGCTAATCCATAGAAGTCATTGCTATCTACAAAAGCGATGGCGATGTCGAGATAACTATACTACTTGTAATTTATTTTTTAATGCTTAACTTGTTTTTTATGGCTATTATTATGCGTAATTAGTAGCCAGCAGTTTTCACCGTGGTAACTTTATCTCTTTTAATTAAGTCTTCTCTAACGATAACTGAGCGAATATTAACTTGACAGCCATCATTATAATATTTTTGGTATAAAAAGGTGTGTTTTTTTCCCGTATAAAAGTTAGCGGATGTTTCTTTGTTAAATTATGATCTTTAAAGCATAGATTTATTGTTGCTAGTTCAGAAAAACTACTCATAACTGTGTTCATCTTTGTCTATCAATTGTTGCACTTTATGAGCGATGACTGCAACTATCTCTTTCTATTAATTGGTATCAAGTGACTTCTTATTGATTCTATTCCATCCACACCAGTTCTATTCTATTCCTTAGTATGATCGATAGATATAGCCCACGAAAACGCTAAGCATTTTTTCTTCTTCTCCTGTCGTATCGACGGCATTTTGAGCTGCATGATCTGGCATGACACTCAGTGAGTTCATGGAAAAGTTGTTTTGGAACCCGAAACTAATTTTTATCCAAAGTAATTGGACAGCTTCTCAGTACTTTGACATCTTTATGTAGTCAATGAAACTAAAAGTGTAGTTTTAAAACTAAAACGATACAATGGATGAGTTACGGTTAGAGTTGTGGAATAATTTGGTCCAACCGGTCTTAAGGCTTCCCAAAATATTGTCGAGGGTCCCCCCAATTTTAAGATAAATTGAATTTATTTTGTCCCATTCCCAAATTACTATTATATAAACACGCTCTTAATCTTTGAATGTAGATATATTCTGTTGTCACAGACAGGGATGAGTCGCGTTGATCTAGCAAACTTTTATTAGATCTAGAATTAAATTTTCAGCGATTAACGAAATTATAAACGATTAATGTTTAACAGAGCTTGCTTTATTCTTTAAGGCATACATAATGAATCTCATCTCATAAACAGTTGCTAATTGTAACTGTATTTTATATGAATGTGTGTCATATTTGTATTTTAAATTGGTCTTAATCACCGGTGATCTATAGACTGGTTTATAATTTGAATGAAGATATGGCATTTATTATTATTTTTATATCAAAGATATAAACAAAAAAGGTTTTTAATCTTTTATTCTTGATGAAAATGGGTTTCTATTGATGGGATTAATGTAATTTATAATGAGTATTGGCGATAATTCAATACATTATAGCTCTTTCATGTTGCCTTTGATTAATATTTTATCTATTACATGTTTTCATGGAATTTATAGGTAATATTGCCTACCTAAAAATACTTACCCGTAATAGTCCATTTAAATACATCAAGCACTAATTTGTACATTTACATATAAACTACTATTCGTTTGACTGAAAGTTTTCTAAGATGACGTAATTTATACATTGCATAAAATATTTTTCTTTTCGCAGATAAGTATACAAATATTAAATTCAATTTTAACACTAGAATTATTACGGAACCAGACGGAACGCTACAAATCATACAATATCGCTCTCAAAGACGCCGCGCCGCTCAAAAATCATCACTATTAGTAATGTCGGACATGTTACACCATGTTGGTCATATTTAACATATTTAAAACACATTACTGCATGATTGGGGCTAGTTTAAAAACGATAATATGGTTATTAGCCCCGGGGATACCTCAAGAATGATTCTCTCAACGCGGCACGGGAAAAATTATAATATTAATGTATCAATAATGTTTGCAAAACACAGGACGGGTTAGGTAAAAATTATCTTTGGATACGGTAGAATTAATTTGAATGAGTAATTTTAAATATTTTATATCAATGAGGTTAACTATGGTTTTTTTCGTAAGCTCAAAAATCAAAATCAAAATCAAAAATCATTTATTCTGCATAGACCAGTAAACGGCACTTACAAAACGTCAATATCAACAATATTTTATCAAATGCAAATGGACCACCGGTTCGAAACGCGGCCCCGACCTGAGAAGACTCCGGCAAGAAACTCAGCGGGCTTTTCTTTTTTTTTTTGGTCTATTTACAATTGTTTACTTAGTCTAGATACAAAATTTAGCTGAGTAGCAAGTGGAGTGAACAGCTCATTTCCAGGCTTGTTTATCATCCAAATAATCCTGGATTTTATAATAAGCTTTTTGACATAACTTATTTTTTACTAAATTTTTAAAAATGAAATAAGTTATGTCGGACTCAAACCGACCAAAACAACCGCTGTCTTCGGGTCTTCGATTGCCGGAGGTGACTATGATGATATTATTATATAAATCATTAGTGTCTGGTAGTTTGAAATTAAATGATTGTACTACATAATACATCTAACTAAAAAACTACTTAGGTAATTATCAAACGTAATCAAAAAGACAAATTTCTGGTGTTTTGATTACAATGTGTTGGTATTAGATGCTTTCTTGAAAATATAACAATATTCTCAACCGCATAGAATGCTCCATTAATTTATAAAATAGTAGTTTCAAAAGTTAAATCTAAATCCAACACTTACATTAGTTGCGATCTAATGGCTTAGTCAGAATTTATGTATAATTACTTAATTTTACGGTTGTATAATCATAATCATTGCCGGTTTGAACTCTTAATCGATTATTATGAGTTATTTCGAAAGCAATTTTTGCAAATTGATCATACAAGCCGTATTTTATATTTTACTTTTTTTTAATTAGGCCTAACTGTCATTTAGTATTTGTAATGGATATTATTAAAATGTACAGGAGCCGGGTCAAGATATTAAGCTGTTTCTAATATTTCTTAAGTTATATAAATTTATAACAACTTATATTATATGGATACTGTGGTTCAGAAGTAAGTAGTAGTATTGGAAGTTAGAGATTCGGGCCCCAACGACATGAATCAACTTCTATGATACATACAGAAACTCACGCGTATATCCCTGAAGGAGTAGGCAGAGGTGCTAGCACCCACATTTCGCCAGTTTATGTTTAAGTCCCAATGTAATAGGTGGCGAGGCTATTGCCATTGACCGGGCACTTATAAACCTACCATAAATACACACATAACTTCGAAAAGCATCGAAAAGTCATTGTTGTGTGCCATGGTAAACCTGGGATTGAACCCGAGACCTCGTCTCAGCTTACCCATACCACTAGGCTATCGCGGTCTACAACTAAATTTTCTAATACAAATATGCAGCATTCAAAATAAGAAAGCTAGTTACGTGCCACGACATTTCAAAAAACATCTAATTTGGCCTGCATGTGTTGCACGACGACGTTTAAGCTAGTTTTTATGGGTTATCAATAATTGCAGTGTACACATCTCTGTGATTAGAAAGCGGACATGCTATGGTGTCGGTTTCACCACTAATGCGGTAATTATGGTGATTGCTCGAAGGCTTGTTTGGCGTTAGCATAATTGGCAACTAATAACTCAAGATTCGCGATCCTATTCAAAACATTACGTAATTAATGCTTTCACAGACTTATGAACATCATGTATGGGTTATTTTCCGTTTTACAATATGTGTGGTCTTAAATTGTTTTTTTTTTCATTAATACTGCCCACCATACACTAAAGTGCAGTAACCACAAAATAACGATTTCGAGTAAACGCCATTTAAAGTTAAGAATTTGATTTAAAAAATAAGCAGTTGTGTAAACAAAAAAAAAATTATCCAGAAATGTTCTATAGGCGTAGGTTCACATGTCTTAACAATAAAAAAAGAAATATCCTTATAAATGAATTTATAATGGCCATTTTACTATTTTGGCGCGAATTACTGCACCGCCTTTTTTATTAAAAAATACATTTAAACTGAGTAAAACGCAGTATAAAGTAGCATTACTACGCTTGGATTAGTTATTTGGTCAGTAAACCCAACTAACATGCAGTAAGGTGAAAAAAATACTGCATATTAGTTGGTTTTATAGAAAAAAAGTGTTCGCTTTATTAGTGCAGTAAGAGAAATAGCTAGGTAAATATTTTATAAAACGTTCATTTTTACACAATTAATAACAATAATTCAACGTAATGAAGTAAAAATCACATATAAAAAATAAAAAACTTTTTCTAATCTAAAAAAATGTGTCAGTTTTCTCATAATATGTATTATCACAAAGATATTAAATGTTTAATAATAAAATAACTCAATGTAGATGCGTATTAATATTAATAGTATTGTTTTTGGAAGCAATTTAGAGCAGGCCGAGATGTTATCGTTATATCAGGTGGTACGTTGTTTTCTTCTTTGCTTAGCAGTGAAATAATTCTTTTTGATCTAGCATTCATTTTGATGACCCTGCAAAATAAACAAAAATTTGGAAAGTACTCACTAATTTGGGAATTGGTTTTTGGTCAAACACTTCGATCAGTAATACAATAGATTCAGGCTCGCATACAAAAACCGCGGTAATAATGGCACTGGGACCATACGTCTTCGGACTAAAGAAGGTACATGGAGTCAATATATTTTATATAAATATTTTAATTTTATTTGACTGGAAAGCCGACCCCAACTGAGTTGGGAAGAAGGTTTAGGGAATGACTGATTTTAATTTTATTGGACATCAATGAAATGAATTTTAAATTATAAGTAATTTACAAAACATTTTATGTATTTATATTTTAATATGATTTGGATTCAGAATAATAGATTGTTACAAGGGGTTAGAAAACCATTATATGGGAGATTATTCATATTTTACACATAACAAGATAGAGATATGGTTTTATTTTAGGATTAAAAGGAAACCGAGGCATAATGGTTTTTTAGCGTTGTGTGTTACACTTTCTTTACTTCTCACTAAAATTACGAGAAAATAAAATAAACCAAAGTAATTTATGCAATAGTTTATTTTATCAAACACAAAGTAAGTAATGTCCCAATGATTGAAATATTATACTCTGTCTAATTTAGGATGATAATTTTGACAGTTCACGTCTATGAAGTAACGTATTTTTATAAACAAATTAATACCTCAAAAATTATTGTAATTCATAGACAAGTACCGCCCACTTATCGTAGAGTAGTGCCTTGCAAGAATAAAGCATAATTGACTGTAGACAAACGAATCGAATAAATCGAACATAATCTATTAATTTATGAAAATAATTTTGTGTTTAAGTACTTATCTACTACAATTTTGGTAATATTGGTAATTTGGTAGTATAATATAAAACATAAATATTATACTATAAATGGCAGTAACAGTAGCAATTGTCAATCTATATTTGCAGTAAAGTGCGATTAGGTAATGCCGCGCCGCACTAATGAAGTGTCACCTTAAGTAAACAAATATTTATAAAATTATAATACCCTAAGTACATAAAATAATAAGAAATAAATGTTTTACTATTTATGTAACATCGATACCATATTCTACGGGAACGATAATCGAATATCGAATGGATTCATTTACGATTGTACTGTATGGGGTACCCTACTTAGACCTGTCAAAATTATCATCCTATATTTGACAAAGTATAGGTCGTTTTGAAACAAGTGTAATTAACCCTAAACTTGCCAGCTTGTCTTTCCTCTGTGACTTTGGATATCCATTTCGCATAAAACAAATAGATCAGTAGGAAATCTACAAAATCAAAGCAAAATAACATTTATGTACCGATGTTAGCGAAAATAACATTTATGTACCAATGTAGTGATGTTGGTGTTAGCTCAAGAAATCGAAATAGCGCCAACTTTTAAAGTTTGGCGCTATTTGCTCGGCCGTTTTATGTGTCCTGATCGGTTATCTAGTTATATTATTAATCGAAGGTCAAACATTAGTAAATCATAGAAAATAATTCACTTACCCGCCAAATCCTGTCGCCAAAAAAATGTAAGCAGCAACCTCGGCACGCTTCACTGGGGCGACTGATCAATCATACACAATCGAGCAGTATCCTTTCGGAAGCTCTCTTTCGCGCTGCATAAACATTTTAAAGCAACCAAATAAAATGCAGTAATTGCTACTGTTGCTACATGAAGCTAGTTTACGAATAAACGTTTATCTATTCAAAACCGATTAAAATGCAGTAACAACGCTTGATACTGCGTTATAATTGGTTTGATCTTCTATCATTTGTCAAACTTGATCCCAATTTAAAACGCAGTATATAAAACATTACTGCACTTTATTTGGGAATAACCATATGTGTGTCACTATATTATCCAAACTAATCAGCAGTAATGCTAATTTTACTGCATTTTAGTCAGTTTATAATAATGAAAGAATGTTAAGTATTCACAACTAAAATGCGGCTAGCTTTGATGTTACTGCATTTTAGTTGGGAATTCGTGACAATTAATAAGAAAAAAACTAATTGTAGTAAAAATAGTTTGTATGGAGGGAAATTTTACTGCATATTAATTAGTTTTTTTGTTTTCTTTACAAATGTATAAAACTATCTAAGGGACCGTTAAGTTTGATTGCTTACTGCATTTTAGATAGGAAACCTTGAAAGTTTCGTCTGCACTATGATATATACTGCATTTTAGTTGGGAAACCACGATAAATTGTTAATATTATTGTTTTTGCAGTAAGAGTAAAACTGTTGAATAAAGAACATCTGATTGTCCTAGAAAAAAAATTGTTGATTCAGCAAAAACCTTATGAAACCCGCTTTCAGAATCACAAATAAAACGGAAAATCATCAAAGGGCTATTACTGCACTTTAGTGTCTGGTGGGCAGAATAGTCCGACGAAGCAGTTTTAATTTCCTGTGGATTAAAATGATTTAATTAATATTCTCTAAAATTTAATTATAATTTAATGTACACTAAATCGCACCACTCTGCAGTTTAATCATTTTGTAAGTGTACAGGATGATTTTGAATCGATGTATTTTTTATAATATGTACATATGTAGGTACCAGGTAAAATGTATCTATAAAAGACGTTTTTGAAAAATAAAAAGTGTTGTAATATATTAAATATATATTAATCTAGTTACATATATCTACTCTCAAGCAATAATCCTATTTAATCTGATCATAGACATTTTTGGTAGACTACCTGTAGATACTTATTAATAATGTAATTTTTATTTTTATACATATAATATAATTAGTAGAAGTATGTTTATATTATGTTTATACTCGTAGTTGTATATTTTGTATATAGTTACATAAAAGTCAATCTGCAGTAAGTACAAATACAATGTAACTTATTATAACTAATTATTTTGTTATTACATTAGTTACTAATGTGGGTGCTTGCACCTCTGCCTACTCCTTCTGGGATATAGGCGTGAGCTTATGTTATGCTTATTAGTTACGATATAGTTAATAAAATTCAAAATAATATGCAATTGACTTGTTGTTTTTTTAAACGTTTAGTTTTAAATTTTTGGCTAAGCGTTCTGTAATTACATTTCACTTTTTTATCTCTTTATGGTAATAAAAAGTTCGCTAGGAATTGCTTTGAAACAGGTTTTATATTTACCTGATCAAACTAGACAACATTTAAAGATAAAAACCGGTCAGATATAACTCAGATTTGCATTCTAAAGGTTCTGTATTTACGTAGATATTAACCGATTGGTTTTAAAAAACTATTGCAACAAAAAATTAAGGCTGTATTTTACGGAGACTCAATCATCTCGTTTCATTATGTAGTCGTGTTATCAAAGTAGATAGAAGTCTTATCAATTCTATACAAATGTTGAGTAGGTTATTATAGGTATTACCGCGGTAGCCTAGTGGTATGGGTAATGGACTGCTGAAACGAGGTCTCGGGTTCGATCCCAGGTTTTACCATGGCACACACCAATAACTTTTCGATGCTTTTCGAAGTTATATGTGTATTTATCGCAGGTTTATAAGTGCCCGGTTAATGGCAATAGGCTCACCACCTATTACATTTGAACCTAAACATAAACTGGCGAAATGTGCTAGCACCTCTGCCTACCCCTCCAGGGATACAGGCGTGAGTTTATGTTATGTTATGTTATGTTGAGTAGGTGTTTCGCTCCTTATGCCACATAACATGACAGGTCGTATAATTTAGTACAAGTCAGTTCAATCACATCAAGCCATGGGCGACTCGACGTTGTGCAGCGACATTGTACCGCTTAGCGTGACTCCGGTGCACGTTGTTAATGATACGGTTAAAGTGTGAAATAGTATCTTTAGATCTAATTCTGAAATTCCTAGGTAATTATCGTAGTAAGTAGGGTAGATACCGTAGCATGTCAATCCCAGCAGGCTGTACTGATATCAGCTTTTGCTACAATTTATTTCATTTCATTTCATTTATTCATAATTTGCTTTAATTCAACTATTCTTTCCTCGAAGAGTATTTTTTATGTCAGTTCATTACTTGAATGGAATCTTGGTGATATACTGGAATCTTTGCCTTTTTGAATTGTGTAATCTAACCTAACTAACTTTTACAATTACAAATATTAGAAAGAAATAGAATTATGTATGTATTTAATAGTTAACATATTTTTTTAAGAACTATCAAACAGACACACTTCAAAGTCTATAAATAAATGACACGCATTTGAAACCCTTCAAACAAAGGTGCGTCAGAAAACGACTACAGCAATAACAACCTTTAACAAAATTTAATGTAACCGTTTGTGTTCAACTTAGTCCAACTCATTTGAAACTAACACTAGCTTATTATCCTACATACGGTGTTATTGCAGTCACTAGAAGTGAGGCTTGCGTGATTGCACGGCTTAAATATCATTATGTCGCTGTCCAATTGGGAAATGGACAGTGTTCGAAATTACTGGTATCTTGTTAGTGTGGTAATGTGACACAATTTTGTATCTGGAATTATGTTAACTGGCATATAAATATTTATTATTAAATGATATTAAATGAAGTTATGTATAAATTTTGTGGATACCCTTTGTTGAAAAAGAAATCAAGGAAGGTAAAGCTACCAAGATCTCAGCTCGAGTAGTACACCAAGAACAGGTCTGCAATCCAATTTTAGCCAGACTTCACTTCTACGATGCGACGTGCTAAACGCAAAATTGGATACTTACTATACATGTAAATACTCCCAGGCACAGTTACGTAGCTCATGCTTACTCTATCGATCTAACATGACTGCACTCAAAGTGCAAACGGCCAGACATTTCCGTGGTTATCCAAATTAGTAATATAACTGTAACAACAACTGCGGCAATTACATCGTTAGTTCACTTTAATAAGGAGGCCTGAGGGGTCGATCATGATCTCCTGCGCACTAGATCACTTAATGCCGATGATCACGACATCTATTTCAATCTAGTACTAACTAAAACTATTGTTATTTACCTCAAAGTGAAATCTGATGTAGGTAGTATTTTTAGAATTGTTATTCACCTCTCAAGTGTGATGTAGGTAGTATTTTTAGAGATGCGGACAATTATTTTTGCAGAAAAAAATTAAGATTAATAAATTTTGATTTACTTTTAAGTTATTTTTGACTTTAAAAATCACTTAGTGAAACTACAGCAATTGTACTACGTTCATTTACCAATAAGTTTATAGCAGTCCACTGCTGGACATAAGCCAATCCCAATGATGGGAGCCTTTGGCCTACTGTTTCCACACTGACAAGACTGGTATTATTTCGAGTTTTCTTTTCTCTCTCTATTTTCTCGTAGTGATATCGTCTGGTTTTTTTTAATATTTTGTCGCCTCTTCAGATGGAATGGGGGGAATGGGGTGGTAATGTTATTTCTCCGTCACCACCCATACTTGTCCGTCCTATTTGTTGAATATGGCTATGCTTAAATCTATCATTAATCATAATAATCATTCTATTTTTAGCGCTGAGAACTTGCGTGGAGACCATTGAGAACCAACTGGATTACCAGTATTAAAAGTCTAGTAAAATTCATGATTGACGTATAAAAGTAGGTAGTAATTTTTTTTTCGAATTTATAGTTAAGACCACGATGACCATATTGAATAAAATTTCTCAAAAGAAAAAAATATTAATCTATGTTATAGGTACCACAGATTAATAAATATTTACTACGTGTTATACCTACTTAAAAAGTATCAAAAGTCTCGATTTTCACTATACAACTCTATTACTTGGTCGAAGGCTCTTGGAGATGTTTTATTTTTAAGTAGCAACAACTATGGCCGGTGTTACCAGTGCAGTTTTACTATGATTATTAAAATATTGAAACATGTCAAGAAGAGATGTCAATGTCTCAATAATAAGTCATAAGTAACGTGGTTATGATTATGAAGGAGTCTATGAGTCAGTAACGCGGTAATCAAGGAGTCTGTGGGTAGGCCAGTAATAGGTATTAATGTCTATGAGATAAACAATCCACATGCGTCAGGCCCTCCTTTCTCTCGCAACTTGGGGTCAAGATATACTGGAAACTATACTATAGGTACAAAAACTATATAGTAGCGTGTATACTAGCCTAACAGGGCAGGTAAAATGTCCTCAAGCCATTACCCATTATCGTTCACGCCCTAAAATACGCCATAGACTAGCTATAGCTAACACAAAGTCGCGTGCTTACGTCACATAACTTGACAGTAAAGATGGCGTCCACACGCGGCGATAAACCTTGATCGTTTCGCATAAACTATACTCTCTTTAATACCTATAATTTTTCACAAAAACAATGAAAGAACAATGCCATTTTATAGCTGTTAAATGTCGCTGTTTTTATTGAAACTTGTTAACGAAGGCAACGACAGGCGATGAAAAAAAATAACTGGAATTTAATTAATTTTATGAGAATTTTTTGTTAGGAAAAACGGTGATCGCGTTTTTTTTGTTTTAATACGTTCATTACGTATTAAAACCAAAAAAAATGCGATCAACCCACTTGTTATGAGAATTTATTCAATTTATGATAAATTTTTCATTATTAACTAGGACCTTGTTCAAGTTTTCACTAGTGTGTTTCTGAAGCGCGATTCCTTCATTGTGCGAGTGCGGGACGCACGCGGGTCTTTGTGCCATCCATTGCCGTTTTCTCAATATATGTAGTATTTTTTTACTTTATTCTGTAAACGGCGATGGATGACTAAATAACCTGCGCCCGACCCGCACCCGTGCTATGTAGGAATCACGCTTCAAGGTGTAATATACCTACGGTCTAATAATGCAAAGAAGATAATTTTTCATCAAGATACAATTAAGAAGAATCTAAAAATATCAAGCGGTATATATACCTTCACACCTCTTTACGTCATAATTCTGAATAAGTAGCTCTAAGTTGCCAATTTTTAACAGACATAGTTCGTAACTGAGATGAAAAATTACTAAAGCTACTATTCATTTTATTAATCCTATTACTTCCAAAACCACCCTATTGATATCCGTTGCCCTTGTGAGTAAGTTCTAAGGTTTCATTTCTTACCTGTACAAAATACAAAATATATTGTAGTGTTGTGTTTTATTAACAAAAGCAATTATTAACCCCAATAGGATAGTCGTTAGCTAGATGTGGGATAACGGTGCCCCCCGTTTGTAAAGGTTATCCTAGTTTTGCATAAATTATCATGTGTGTAGTGTACAATTAATGGAAGATGAGCGATTTGGGTATTGACGTTCATATTTGTGGCTTGAAATTTATCTCTCAATATATAACTGATTAATGGGTACACTGTCTACGTAAAAAAGCTACTTAAGTTTTTATTCTTTTATTTTTGTTTTTTTTTTCAAGTTGTTCAGGTTGCCACATGAAAATAAAAGAATAATCACATCTGCTACAACTACAATAACTTATATTATATTTTTAATAATCTTATATATACATTTTTCTTTTTGCTAACCGCACTTCTGCCATCTTTTCCATTGTTTTGAATTACCACAGTCATAGATAAACAACTTTAAAGTTATCGCTAAGTACGAAAACTTTTTTAAATGTTGCTGATAATATTTACGCAATCTAAGCTCGATGTCAGTATTAGTAAGTTGCATTGTTTTTGGCAATATGGTAATATGAATAATTTTTTTCAATGATTTCTAGGTTTTTAAAACAGATATAAGTATCTAATCATAATTACACACTTCAGTACATAGTATAAAATAAAGTCGCGTTCTCTGTCCCTATGTCCCTTTGTATGCTTAAATCTTTTATACTACGCAATGGATTTTGATGTGGTTTCTTTTAATAGATAGAACAGTTAAAGAGGAAGGTTTATATGTATATAACATCATGCTACGACCAACAGGTGCGGAGCAAGAATGAAAAATCGCAGACGAAGTTGCGCGGTAGAGGATGGGAGATTTTTATTTCCAACTAGGAAATAAAAATCTCCCATCCTCTACCGCTATTCTCTTAAATCTTACACCAAGCCCGAGGGTTTCGTACAACCGCGAAGTATCAAGTTGTATCTCATTACTTCAAGTTCTGCCTTCATTACTCGTAATACACATGCCTCTAATTGATCCCAAGAGTTTTCTTACACGACGACGTTCCGTTCACCTACTGCGCCGGTTAAACGTGATACTAATGTGTAAACGTATTACGATACGATACTTTATATTGTTTGGGAAAATAAAGGAGTTATGGCGGGAATATCTGTGCCTCATTAGATTTGGTCTTTTTTATCTGCGCTGTTTTTAGTGGTCCTGTTTATCTTTTTTTAAACAATCGTACGGAGAAAACCTTTACATTTTTCGTTCGGAAATCCAACGTAGAATATTGTTCTTTTTCTTTTCTTGGATGGCAAGTTGTCAACCTGTTTTAAGAGACATTTTTGCTCATGTACAAACCGTTATATCTAAAACCACCACACTGAATTTATAAAATGAAATACTGCTACATTCATGTGTCGCTCAAAGCGATTTTAATTCATTTATTCATTTATTTTTTTTAATTGAATTACATAATTCTAAACTTATTCTTTAGACAAGTGATATTTTATGTTTGAACAATACCTTGCCAACAAAAAAAAAAGTTAAGAAACCAAATTCTTTCAGTAGTCACACATACCTACATCAAACATTGTTTTTCTTAACGTAGGTAATTCATCACTGCGAAATACGAATATAGGTACTTCCTACAGATAAATTAAAATATGTACCTACCTACTTTATCGCGTTATTTTTCATATTCATATAACACACAATTCAAACAGCTAATATCTAATCCACATTTAAATTTAGAACACTCTTAGTGCTCTCTCCGACGTGCCCACACACGGGTCGCGGGGTCGGGTTACCAATTTACCGGTAGAACAAGATGTTCCATCATTAAACGCAAATATCTCTTTATTACTGTGCACTTGGGGCTCCATTCAGCTCCCCGTGTGGGCTAAAAGATTTTATGTGTGCTCAATTTTGTTATCGTTTTCTTCTTCATTAAGTTTACGAGTTAAATTTGATGTTGTCTGAGTTTTGCGGGGAAATAATACTTATAAAGGCTTGTAGTTACGAAAAATGTAAGAATCTATGCATTGATAAAAATACATTGTCATAAGATATTATGATATCTAAAAGAAAATAAATGGATGATACGTAATATTGGTCTTAAGTATGCACAATCGATATGGGTACATCTCGTTGGGATCTGTTACCGGTTTTTTAGTGCTAACTTAAATCAGTTGGAATTGAACCTTCATAAATGTATGGACTTGGCAAAGTAAAAATTTTATGTTTCTCAAACAGTGGTCTACAGCTATCAGTTGTCTGTGGTCCAACCATAGCTATAATGTATGGTTTCGTTTCACTTAGGTACGTAATACTTATAAACTCATGTGTTCTTAACTCGTTGTTCTTAACTTCATAATCATTATTAACTTCCCTACTACCTAAACATATTTAAGATGATATTAAATTTCAAGATAATAAAGCTATTATAAATGTTTATAAGCATAACTAGCATGTTTAAATATAAACATCAAAAGAGTAGGTGAGTACTTCGTGCTCAAAACAAATCTTCAAAACTTCTCAATTGTTAAAAGAGGAACGTCACGGAGATTACCGATTTATTTAATTCACCATGCATTTATTAGTCACAGCGTATTACAAAAATGACGAAAATTATGCAAAAAAATCAGTGACCAAATTTTTTTGCGGCAAAAACATGTTGTACAATATTTGAACTTCTGAGTATTTGGTCGCTTACGTGTGGTCGTGACTCGTGACCCTTGGGCTTTATTTTTGTTTTAAAGTAAACATAGTTACGCAATTGTCGTGACATTAGAATATATTGTTTCCGGATTTTTTTGTCCCATTGATGCAGTGGGTGGCGGCCCGAATAGGTCAAATAAAATGTTGAAATAAATTGTGTTGTTTTCGCACGTTTTTTTTTTGTGAAAGCAATAAATTATATGGTTATCATTTCTGAGAAGCTTGGTTAAATAATGATGATAATTTTTGTAACCTTATTCAATAATTATTAAAGTTCAAATGCATAACAGTAGTAAGTAGGCATTGTGAGGACTTATTCTACTCTATCTGAGCGACAATCCCAATAGCATAGAAAGCTTTAGATCTATTCTGACGACCGGAGTGCTCTATTCTTGCATAAAACTGGATTCAGATGAGTTTTGCTGATACGCTAATGTTTCAGTTTTGAGTAGAAATCCTACGCCAGAGCCTCATTCGTCAGTCAGCAAGTTTATCACCTTGCATGTGAAGTTGACTTGGACCTTATAGAACTTGCACCTAATGCAATTTTCCAG
This sequence comes from Pelosia muscerda, assembly GCA_963691645.1. Classification (NCBI taxonomy): domain Eukaryota; kingdom Metazoa; phylum Arthropoda; class Insecta; order Lepidoptera; family Erebidae; genus Pelosia; species Pelosia muscerda. The sequence continues at coordinate 7,345,783 of OY829121.1, forward strand.
CAATTAGTATGCTAACTGTTCCAATTAAAATTTTGAAAAACTGAATTTTTAAAAGGGCGAATTCACTTTTTCCGAGCCATGAAGCCACGTTTGAAGCATTCAAAATTCACCTATACAACTATCTTGGGGTGATGGTGGGATATCAACTATCTTAACCATTTACCGACAATTATACGAATTATCGTACTACTTGTAAGGGAAAGATCGCGGTTTCAAGTCACGTTGGAGAATTCAGTTTATCCGATCTAAATTTGACTTGAATATCATGACTTTACTTACTGGTTTACCTAATATTGTACTTAGCCTTTCTTACTGGCAGGAATTGAAAACATGGCGTCATATTAGCTACCTTATTCCAATTTCGTAATCAACCTCGACGCACACTCGTTTTCCCTAAATCTCTTTTGCTTATTATATTTCTATTATGCATAAACCTGTACAGATTTCTTATTTCAAAATCTAATTGCATTTTAAGTACGGCCATGTAACTTTATGTTTTACTTAATCTTCGCTTTAAGCCCATAAATCAAATTACATTACACAATAATACTCAAATAAATCAAATAATGGCCATTACGTAAAGATCAAGGGAGAACACACAGGCGGGCAGGCAAAAGGCCTCTTATCTGAACCACCACTTAGCAATGTTTCATAACATGGCAACATTGATGTCTGTTTAGTGTTGCCTCGTTGCACGTCTGTCAAAATATTGGCGCCATACTCGAGCAAAAAATGGAGGGAAAAAGTTATCAGCAATTTTTTGTGTCGTCAGATGAAGTAGGTACGAGTTTCAAAAAAAGGCCGTGCAAGTAGTAGGTACTTTTTTTTAATATTTTGGTTTAGAGGCAAGATAGCAAGCAATATAATATATTAAAAGATATACCTATTCCAATTATAAAAAGGTATATTCATGCATTACGAAATGGGTAAACATTATATAGTAAGGTAGGTATATAATCACCATTATGATCTTCTTCTTCTTCTTTTATTAAAATGGCTTCTGCAGCAGGATAGCCGCAATTTTGCCAGTCTCTAGTAAATGTAAACGTTTTATAAAATTAATGGCGAGACGCCAATGTCAAGTTTCAAGTTTTAAAAAAGTCTTCCAGAGCCACGTTAGCCACGCCAGTAAATTCGTATCCGTGTGTCCGCCCCCCACGAGATCAGGTAGACGATCAGGACACCATTATGATCACTGTAAAGCTTTTAGGGACAAAATTCTTGTTCCATATTTGAAAGAATTAAAACTAAAAGACTTACCTACAGTTAGGTAGGTACGTCAAATATAATTACACTTTATTAAACGCCAACATTAATACTAGATACTTATAAGTAGGTAGGTACATTAGTATGAATTGAAATTAGAAAATATAATGTTGGTAGTATACCTACTTAGAGTTAATTATGACTTCTCTTTTATCATTGTTAATCTAAAGACTAATTTAATTTATCTCCAATCGGACAAACCAACAGTGATGTTAAATTTTACAGAGTTGTAGCCATTCTAGGAAAGATTGTTTGATTGCATTCAATGTTCAATCTAAATTTTATGTTACGTTCACCGTTACGATTCGTGGTAGTTCATAACCCTAAGCCACCCGTTATAGCTGTCGTAAAAATACAAGTTCATCGATACATCTCCACTATTGAAGCTCATTTAACCCTTCACTAGATTTCCACAGATTTATTACACCATTAATTATCTTGGAAATGAACATACTAAGACTAACTGTGAGATAATTTCATTTTAACGGCCTCAATTTGCTAATAACCGCGGCTCACCAGCGAACGAAGCGTACAGTCATATTGTTTTGTTTTCTTTTCTGAAAATCATCGCCGGTATATCAGTTAGAAATTAGATTTTTTCCAAAAGTATTTAATGTCGAATCACGTTCGCGATTACTTTCGATATTTTTATATTGCCGGCGCCCTTGTTCTAGCTCGCTCGCTAATGAAGATTTCGTATGCGCCCGTCCTTTTTTGTCAGCCATATCTGTTTGTTTTGAGCTCACCATCAATTTATTTTGGAGTTTTAAATTAGCTGTGTGTACACCGGGCTAGGTGTGTCTCGCTCGTGTGCGCGGGCGCCGCGTATTCGTGTCTCAGTCGCTCACGTCGCGTTAGTTTGTTTTACGCGTGACGCGCCCCGCCCCCTCTCGGTCGCCGGCACGGGCGGCTGCTTTGACCGGTAGCGGTGCAACTCGTTATCTGTTTTTTCGTCGGGCGGTGTGTGTCCAGCCTAATATTTGAGTAGGACGTTGAAAAAGTCGTTTTGTGTACAGTGGGAGGTGTACAATGTGTTGTTGTTCCGTTTATTGCCGGCTATACCGAAGTGGAGCGTTAATCAGACAATATATGCAACGGTTCGTCCGCAATGACGCGCGGCGGCTCTCGGGTTTTATTTGACACATAAAATTTTAAAGCTTTGTCTATCTAATTTATTTAACACTACTGAAATAAAAAGATAATGTCGGGTTCTACTTTATTTAATTAAATACCTAGTAGGTGCTAGTACTGCTGGTTCCGCACACCATTCAAGTAACTCATATCTATACAGGAGGGTAATAGTTTTCACTACTACCACTACTACTACCTCTACTACTACCACTACTACTACTAGCTGACCTGTCCCGGCTTCATAGCAGCAAAATATCTTACGACCTGATTGCATTACCACCAACAGGGATTAAACAGTCTTTTGCTCAAATGTAACCAAATTCGACAGTTTAACATAATCATGAATAGTTAAAATGAACAATCGATTTCGCATTAAACATATACAAAACAAACATTGATTTTAAATACCTTATAAAAACGGTAAAAATCGAACACGAAGAAAACACAGCATGTTCCTAATTATAATAATAACAGATACACAGTGGGTAATTATTGTCCCGTATCAGTAATTTGTCGAAAAGATCCGCGCTCGCTTCATTCGGTCACTCAATGACTGAAATATACATCGTTAATGAGGGCTCGTTCGTAATTCCAGTGATTTGTCGCGCGGTGTCGTGCGGACGGGCGATCGCCGCGCGATAACGCGGTACGCGACACTCACACATACCCACAACCCGCTGTAATTGTGCGGCAGATTTTGATTATGCACGGAACTAATTCTTATTTAATTTTCAATTTAAGTTTGTTTATAGTATCTATATACAAGTAAAGACTTAAAGGTATAGGTACTCGTAGTCCTTTGTTAAGTAAACTGTACAGGTATGAGAAGAACGGGTTAGAAGTGGTTATCCTAAACATTTTTTGGTCCTAAGATATCTAATGTTTTATCATAAAACTTAAAATAAAATCAGAAGGATCCGTGACTAACTCGAAAGACGTTAAAATTATTGTTAAATCATGACTTCAATTTAGTTGGGAGAATTAACCAATTAACTTCACAATGCAATAATACGTCGATTGAAATATAACAAATGTATTTCTTTGCCATCTTCGCTACTATATAGGTATATAGTAGCAAAGATGGCAAAGAAATACATTCAATACATTCAAGTATAGAGGTCTATACCTTGACTCTATCTACACCCTAATTACAACCTACTCGAAAAATAGTTCGAAGAGGTAAGAAGAAAGGAAAAGGAAAAAAAATCCACCCCAGTTGAACCCTGGATGTAATTATACATTTCCCAACCTCGCTTTTTTGGCTATAGTTATTGTAATTATTTATTATTTCAATGTCCTCTCAAATCTTAGCGTTCGTTTACAAGAAATTATTGCACAAAAGCTTAATCAACTGCTTAGAATACTAATATAGGTACTTCAAAGGACATCAAGGTACACCGTAGCATGTAGTAATCAGATGTTTCGCTCACCTACTGCATCGTAAAAGTCTGAATTATGAACTTATAAAGGTTTATAGTTCTTTTAACTCAAATAATGGTTACCAGATTAACTTGCAAGCTAATAACACATTTCTGAAGTTACTAACACAGTTAAAGGAGTCTTTAATAATATAAGGTCTTATTTAGAAGGCTATAAAGACGCTGGCCTCTTGTGATGATGATTACTTTATTTATTACAATTTGTTAAAGGTTCTTGTACACTTCAGTGCGAGTAGACGCTAACTTGCGTTATAATGTCACTTGTAAAACATTATTGAACTAGCAATCTTTTATGTTTAGTTGTTGTCCTTTGTGTACATGTCCTTTCTCAGGCTCAAATCTATCTGTCTACCAAATTTCATCAGGTTATCAACAATAACAACGAACTTTCATCCATTATTAAACCCTTTTTTCGCGATATAAGATAAGTCTATATAATTCTCCTTTCTCAAGGTCTAGTCTACATCTGAAACTTATTCCATCAGGATCGATACGATTCAGTAGTTTAAGGTTTTGAGCGTGGAACGGTAGCAGACCTACAATAGACGAAAAAATCAGTACGATATGAAGTAAGGTGTAGTTATAAGGTTACGAAGAATCTTAACAGCGACGTTCAAAAAGTGACGTCACTTGCATATCGCCATCTACCGGTAACTCCGTCAACAAAGCTGAGTGTGACCATCATAACACTGTACGTGTTTGTAATGGTGACCTTCTTTCCTCAGACTTTACCTTCAGCTTACCATCGGACGAGATGAAGTCAAATTGGTGAAGACAAATTGACAAATTGAATTATATAACTGCTCGGATGTTACAAGCTAGATAGAAAATCTTATATATCAAGTAATACAATAATCCTCGAAGCGACATCAATAAAAAAAATTCACGGAAATACAACTTTGAAGATTATACCTATTATTATTTTTATTCCCAGTTCTACTATATGGCGATGAAAAATGCAGGGAAGTAGGTAAAAAAGAAGTACAAACAATATTTAATTAAGCGCTGAGATACCACTTTTAAAGATTCTTTACAAAATAAAACTGACACAAATCCTTATTATTTTATTGGCGAGAATTCTATTTCATGCATCAAAAGACACATTTTATTGTTTATTTCGAAATTTGACTGCACCCCATAGTATGTAGGGTGATGTCCATAAAGTAAGGGTCACCATCCCAATCTTCTTATTTAGCGAAATCATTAACACATTTACGAAGGTTTATGAGCTTTTCAACTCTAACGCTTGTGTCAACATTGAGATGAACCCTTCGCAATATAAAGGTTGTTGCAAGAATGCGTTTAGTTAAATTAAAGATAATATTGTGCCCCTAATCTGTTGGTAATGTTTCATTGTAAAGGGGTGATTCGGTCCGCTTCAACGCGATTGCGCATTTTGTGATTCTATTCGCGTCGGGGACCAGTTGTGACTTTTTGTTTGAAAATTGGATGCGTTTAATTACTTTGGGTTTTTTGTCAAACTAATGGAAAAGTTTACACATGACTATTTTGGTGAAATAATAAAATATACAGTGATAATGTTTTAAAGTAGAAGGGGGCCCTGTAATATAACATTACCTATAGGTATGTGATCGTTATAAAACTAGATGTGTTGAAAAATAAACAAATGAAAACCCCCTAATGTAAAGGAAAATTTGGAATGCTTAGGACAGGTCTAGCAGCTAAGGACCTAAAGACGGCGTGCGTTTTAAGTCGGTTCGAGCCAAACATAACCTCCAGCTCAGGTGTGATGCGTGGGGATTTTTCGCACTATAAAAAAAGGTGGCCCTAACCACCTTCCAATTTTAAAAAGTTACTCAAATTCGGCAAATATTGAAAGATACGTAGTGTATACGTTAGTGTATATAGACTAAAGAAAGACATAAGTAGTATGAGATTACACTGACGGACTCATAAACTGCATCAAAGTAATAGACGACTTTGAAATAAATATTTTAACCAAGTATGCATACTTTCTATACAGATTTAAATTGAAACCTCTAGATTGGTTCGTGAACTTTAAAACAGCGTAGGGTCATATCTTTAAGTTTAAGTTTATGTACTGGAAAGGACCTTAAGACTTTTTTTGAAGAAAGAACAGAAATTTAAGAAAAATTGTTTTAATAAAAAAATTGGTTTTAACAATAGACACAAACTTTATGCAAGGGTTTATTTGTGTTTTAATAAGGTGTATTACCCCCACGTGCCCTTATTACGGATTCTAATCGGTTCCGCATAGATTTTATAAGGGTTTTTAAAAGATCTTGCGGAATATTGTCCCATTCTACTGAAAGTGCTGTTCTTAGTGCTGCCACTGTCGTGGGCGAAGGGTTTCTCGCATATACAGCTCTTTTTAAATTGTCCCAAACATGCTCGATGGGATTAAGATCCGGGCTGCGTGCTGGCCAATTCATTGTACGTATCCCAACCTCTTCGCAATAATGTTGAACTTGTGCAGCTGCATGCGGCCGGGCATTATCCTGCATTAAAGTAAAATTTTCGCCTATGAATCCCATGTAAGGCACCACGTGATCTTCTAATATCTCTGTTATGTAGCGATGTGCTGTCAAACCCCCTCTATTACCGTTTTGACGGACCATGTCTATGAACACAAGTTCTGTTCGCCCGTTCATCGATATGCCACCCCAGAACATACATGAACCGCCTCCAAAAGGAACACGCTCCTCAATGCAACTTTGAGCATATCGCTCCCCACGTCGACGATAGACTCTTCTGCGACCATCTGCACCATATAAACATGTCCTACACTCGTCCGTGAACAATACAGAGGCCCACTGCTCTTCTGTCCAATTCAGGTGATGACGCGCAAATCTTAAGCGAGCTTGTCTGTGAGCTGTAGACAACTTTGGACCATTTGCTGGTCTAAAAGGGGTGATATCCGCTTCCTTTAAACTTCTTCTTATTGTTCGTGCACACACGTTTACTCCACGCACTTCATTAAGCTCGGTTTTGATGTTAACTGACGTGAGGAAACGATTTCGCAGGGAAGTTATAACAATAAATCGGTCATCACGACCTGTGGTTGCTCAAGTTCTGCCTGTACCACGTCTCCTCCTGTAAGAACCTGTCTCTACAAACCTTCTGTATATTCTAGAAACCGTAGACTGGTTTAAATTTAAATTTCTACCAATCGTTCGTTGATCCAAGCCCTCCCGCACCAATGCTACAATTTGTGCCGCTTGTTCGGACGAAGTATCCATATTATGGTTCAAAAACTCTTGATGTGTTAAAAAACTAACCCAAAAATTATGCTGGTAACAATAATTCAATTGACAAAACAAAAAAAATCAATGAGAATCAATTTAAAACTTTGCTATAAATAACACGCAAATCTGATATTACAAGTAAATTTTCTTTTCCCGGCTATATTCATTTGTTTACTGCAGTTCTATTTTTAAATTTAATTTTTTTTTAAGATTAAGAGCCAGTCTTTCCATATTTATATAATTTAATCTAAAAAGTTTGCATACTTATTATAAAAAATCCTTTTAGAGTAAACCTGAACTTTGATGCAGTTTATGAGTCCGTCAGTGTATTTTATTACTATTCAAATCGGCAGGCTATAGGTACTCATTAACATTATAATATATACATATAATAATACTTGCTATACCATTTTTTATCTAAATTATACTTACATACACTTAATTCACATCACTTATAAAATGGCGGTGGTTGTGTGCCTCTATCAATTAACGGCCATTGTGGACAAGATAATGGTTTTGCTTATCAGTTATTACATCTGAGCGTTGACTGTGTGCCGTTTGCATATGACTGTTGTGTTGACAAGTACCAACTGTCATTTCTGACAGCTTTTGTTGGTTAGTTTTTAGACTATAATTAGTAAATCATCTGTAATTGAACAGTGAAATATGAATGACTAAAATTTTATTTGTAGTAATTTTGACTTTTTTTACAAAACTAAATTTATCCTCACAATAATTGAAAGTCTAACAAAAAAAAGTTTTTATATATTCGCTTCAATATTAAGCTTTAGATTCCATTTTATAACTTCGACAAAAAATGCCCCTAACTCACTCAAAGACCACAAAATCAATGGTTTATTTAAAAGAAAAAAGCTCCGCAACTACTAAAACAAACATAAAACTATTACACTCTAACAAAAGCCAGAAAAGAAAGGACAAAATGTATATCAGTAAGCGCCAGAGAAAAAAGCAACACTGTGCCACTGTATATAAAGTTGAAAATATTATAACCGCTAAAGGAATCACAGTAGTGATTGCGGATTGCGGATAAACCCGTCAATATGGTGTAGTGGTTTGGAAAATGACGGAATAACACAGGGTGTTCACAATAGCGTGGATGTTCGCACGCGGTCACGCGGTATAATGCGCTCTGTGTGCTACACGCTTTATTTTCAGCCAGGAATTCTGTGCCGAAAGAACTTTGTCAATGGGAAATTTATTAACCTCATAAATTGCTTGAATGATCTTTTTCTACGGCGAATTTCTTCTCGTATTTCGTTTGCGGTGGGTAAATAAATAGTGCCGCAAATGTGTGTTTCGATTTGATTTATAAAATGTCATAGATAACCAATTTCGATTCCAATAAAGTAATATGACTCTTTTGAACATCGAATTTAGTTGTTTAAATGTGTCTTTTAGCATATTTTGGATAGATATGACCAGAACCACACAAGCGAACTGTTATGGCTCCATGTAAATAAATCCCAGTTGAATGCAATAGAAATACTATTATTAAGTATTAGTAAGTATGTATTACCTACATTACGCCTACTGTAGGTACAAGGGATAAGCATAAACCAAGAAAATTGTATATAGTAATTTCACCAACTATTGTTGGTTTACATATAATAGAGGGCGAGCCTGTTCCCGTCACCCGATTGCTTTTTACAAACTTCGACCTTTTAACTCAATAATTTACAGGAAAACTGCCTAACACTTTTAGCACTATATGTAATGTCTAATATCGACCTCAAAGTCGGGACTTGCTGCCTGCCTAATACAGTCACTTGCTACCACTGCACTACCGAGGCAAATCAATAATACTTACTATATTATTCGCACCATATATTCTCATCATGGATGCTGTCAAGTCGATGACCGACGATAAAAATCAGTTTTCATCTGATTTACTCTGCATAAGTACACGAGTCACTGTCTCGTAAAACATTCTATTGGCCACACTCACGTGCCGAGGGGACAAACTTTACGAGGGCGAACAATCTCTTCATGGTCTTTTTATTGCACCATCAATGAAGAAAATATGCTTTTTAGATAAATAGCTGTACAAATTCGTTACGACTTTTAAGTCTGGCCACTTGTACAAGCGACGCCAATTTACGGAAGAAAAAAAAAGTTGTTTGTTTACGAAATTCAAATTCGACGAACAAAAACATAAATGGTATTGGACGGATTCGAAATTTAAATTTTTAACTTGTAACCTATTCTGTAATTTTTTTTTAGAATTTGATGCAGTTTTAGAAAAGTTATCTCAATTGTCTACGATATACTCGAAGAACGATTCTCCTTGAAAAAAAAACTACGTACGTACTGCACACAAGATTAGATAAAGAAAGTAGAAAAGTCTTTGTTCAAAAGAAGGTATAACTGTGATTATAATGATATCTGTAATGAACATTTTGTTACTAGTACATTCACATGTTACATTCGACGTGAATCCAAAAATAAGCCAGCTTACAGATTGTTCGTTACAAATCTCACGTCTGAATCTCTCTATCCGTGTTATCTTGGTGAAATGATCTCGACAGCTTTACTCGTCGATTAGGGTTGTCACATACTTGTCATACAATTATCTGATTGTATATTTAACAGTCACTATATTGAACTAGATGTACAGTGAGGTTTATAATACTTTGACAACCAGTATTATTTAATTACTATAATCTTAACACTCGGCATCATTTCGTACAATTTAAGTTTCAAACTGTCCAGGCACTGGCATCGAGTTCTATGTAGGATACTACCTACTATAATAGTTGTACGGAACAAAATTACGGAACCAAACTATCGAAAGAATTCCCTGATGTGACGTCCACAAGCCACGGTAACGGTAACGCTTTCCATCAGAATGGGCCTTGCTATGAACTTATTTGCCACATAAGTGGTACATAAAAATAAATTGGATCACAATCTGACCACAATTTTTTGTAATGATCGGCCTTACTTACACTACTACTATTGATACTATTATTTATTCTGTGCTGATACACACATACACTCCTGTAAATTATGATTATGATTATGATCATCGTTACTTACTGATTACTAATACACTATAGATATTTGTTGGCGTTACTTCAAAAATTGTATTCTAATTATTTCTAATACCGTATTGTTTTATCAACTTGCAAATCCGGTGAAGACATCCTTAGCGGTAGATATCTACATCCTTTCAAAATAATCTTATCCATCTCAGTGGCAGCCCTATGATCTTTGGAACTCTGGCGCATATCCAGGCACAAACTGGCCTGTTTAATTAGCGTCCATTTGCGCTCTTTTACATGGCTGCAATTTATTAACGTGTACCGACTGTGGAGTGACGTCACGGCTATTAAGAACTGCTGGATACGTCGAAGCTAACTCACGAGTTTGATCTTGAGCCGGTAAAAATTTAACCATGTAATAATTACTTCTATTATATCTCTGTTTAAGGGGAATATGGGGAATCGTGGACGCTAATTCCAAATTATTTGCAATGTTAATTAAGTTTCTAATTTGTATTGCTTTTCCTTGCAAGAAAAACTATATGAGTAAGATTAAAAAAAATTACGGATATTGGTTGTTGAACTAAAAATTGGTCACTCACATCCTCTTTATATAAATGTGTTATCATTTTCCAGACGTGTGAAATTAATTGATTGACTGATGTGCGGAAAATAACCTAATAAACATTATATTACGAACAATATTAATATACTATTCCTGTATTACGAACAATATTAATATACTATTCCTGTATTACGAACAATATAAACATACAAAGAACAGCCATACTCTGTAAAAGCATTGTTTTATAGATTGATGAAGTACGACATATGTTTCCGTACAAACTAATCTTCATTTCCCAACAGAATTAAACCAAATTAATCAACAATACAGCAGTTGGAACAAAAAAACAGTGATAAAATACATCCTGTGATTAACCTTGGATACAATAACGACACTTTAAACATGAAAGAACACCTTTTCCGCTAAACCTTTTGATATGACATTTTTCTTGACATTTGCACCATACGTCACACAAATGGTGCGTGCATAAACGACACTTAACTAGCTGTCACTTGCTTCAGTTGTAACGTATGTCGAAGTCGGCGACATTTTTCAGCGATGAACTGAAATATACTGAAGTGAATGTGTAGTGACTTACGAGTGAAACACATTGAGTTAATTTTAATTAGAAGCTTGCGTTTTACAGTTTACAATATGAAAGTATAATGATGTTAATATGAACAATTATATAATGTTATTTGTATGTAATTGCCTTTCCAGAAACCGATTTGGCATTTTTTATAAAAATATAGTAGACACGAAACTCTAAAAATAGTGTAGATGAGTGCATTGTTTGTAATTACACGGTTTAATTTGGAAAATATACTCACGAGTACGAGTTTAAACACTGAAAGGTTTATCAAAAAGTATACCTATTGTAAATATAGATTAAAACGTTAGTATCCTGACTACACCATTAGGCAAAAAAAATACATAACAAAATATAGATATAACTACTAACTAGTACCACATTGCCCCAATGCACTTTAAGTTAAAAAGTACATAACACAGGCCAGTCGTTATATAAATCTCGGAATCCTAATACCAGTAAAACAGAGCGTCACAAATCGGAAGAAAATGTCGAATGATATTGCCGCGCCGTCATTTTGTCGCACCTGTGCGTCACGGCAGCAGCACACCCGCGGCTTCGATCAGTCGCACAATGACGCATATCATGGGACAACGCGATTGACTATGGAATGTGGTTTTACATAAAACGCGGAACGGAACGCACCTGTTTGTAGAATCTTTGATGTAAACTTCTCAATAGATAGTAGACCTATTACTGGAAGAACTGGCATTAATAAAACACTCTTACTTTTACTCCATGGATAAAGTTCCCAATATGTATAATCGACCTAGTACCGTGTGCTGACGAAGAAAGAGTATTAACGCACCATCATGGGCATGCAAAAAAAAAGAATGAAGAATAACGAAAGGTAGTACTTATACACTAAAATGGTAGGTATAACAAGTAGATACTTATGTAATATTGTAATTTCTTGCCATCAAATAATACTTCATACTTTTCTAACCGCTCTGTACTTTCCCTAAAGGGTTTAAAAATTGCAAAAGGCTGTAAATTTTATTTGCCATTTACTTGACTTAATTGCAGTTTGTAAGCAAGTTTCATTAATCATTAAGTTTCTATCATTAACTTTTCGTTATACGAAATAATGATTCTTAAACAATACCCTACGTGTATCGGTAGAATATACCGCTGTCTCCTCAGCGGACCCATAATGGCGTTCTCAATGCTTAAAGATTTTACTGCAGAGAAACACCTGAAGGCAAATTGTTTAAAAATATCGTAAAGCTGAGACTTCTTCAGACATTTAGTTAATTGGTATTATACTCGTATATTACCTATATCTTGAATCAAAACAAATCACAAAATTTAGGTACTCTTTATGCGCAGTACACGTTTGGTGTCTTTTAAGGATAGCACAATGGATTTATAGAACCTCGGGATCCGCGCGTCATAGCCTTTGGATCGAAATATATGCCGGGAAGTATACCTGGTACAGGCACGCGCACAGTGAGTAATAATCCCGCTCAGGTGGACAAAAAAGTTACTTTTTATCACAACCGGTTGCATCGCAAGGTGTCTTGTCACTTGTCACGAATGACTAACAATTGTTGAAGACACAAGAAAATTGTAACGATATCACGTGATAGTATGAAATACCACGACTTCAACTCGATGATGGAATGTATTATTAGAAATACTTGGTTTGTTACAAAGAAAGAATAAATAGTCAAGAGATTGTACGAATAGGTACGTTTTAATATTTCGTATAAAATTACAATGAAATAGGAGAAATCGTTATTAGATTCCCATCAGGTGGGCCGTGTGCTTGTCTGCCACCTACCTGTAATTTGTAAAAATATCAAAACCATTTGAAATCGTATGACAAATACGAACTTGTTTACCAAATTATTTAGTATTATACATTGCGAACGACTTTCAACCATGTTCTAAATACAATTAGGTATCATAATTTAACATAGTTTCTAATTGCCTTGCTTTTAATCATTAGTTGCAGTCAAAGAAACAAATTAGACTTATGAACGACACCTTCAACTCAAAATAAACGGCCACTTTAATATGACTTGTGAATAAAAATTTACATTTTTCTTTCCTATAAATAATTACACACAATTAGATAGCCAGTTTTTTCACGTTGTAAAAAATGCTTATTGGTAACAATTAAAAGCTGAAAGAATGATTGTGAGGGGAACTAATTCTACGTTGTTTTGGTTCACAACGAAAATAGTACTTAATTGTGCTTTCTATTTATGTTTATTTATTGTTCTATTAATCTTCAGTACATACAAAGAAAATTGGTAAGTTAGTAGTCGTTAGTAAGTACACAGTAAAGTTTAGAAGATTTATTTATAATCTATTAGAAGAATCAGCAAAACTGATTGTTTTCTAAGAATGTTTTTAATCTTGTTGTATTTTGTCTCTATATTTTATATCATTAATTTATCTCCATTATATAGCAGTAACCTTTTCGTATAAATTTTGGTCTGACACCAAACAAAACTTGAATAAATTTTGTAATTTCTTGTGGTATGTAATGACAATACCTCACTTATTGTACATACAAAACGCAATCAGACCAACAATCATTTAGTTTACATAAGCATTAATCCCACCAGAGTTAATTGAAGGAGTGACTAACACGACAAGCACAAGGGGCTAAATCGAATCAATTTGTTAGCGAATCTTTGGAAACGGAAGGAAAATCGTCCCTTTAGTAGAAGTGACATTTATGACGTAGCAGGGCGTGTCTGCGACTGCGCCCTCTCTTCATTTGTCGAGCCATTTGCTCGCCGGAATGCCGTGTCATCAGCAGCGAACGGAGCGTGAAATGGAAAACGCCCCTGTAGTGACAACCTCCCTACTACCCCCTCTATTGCTAACGCGCGCTAACGAAATTTCACTTTGTCGAGTGAATTTGGTCCGCTTAACTGTGATGTTGGACCACTGTGTGTTTAAATAAACTGTTGCCTGCTTGATTGATCGGTGGGTCCTAATATATTACGTAATTTTTCATTCCTTTTGAACCATAGACAGTCTTTTTACATCACTTAGGTGGCAAAGACACGGCCCATCTGATAGTAACGGCGGCCTACGGACGTTTACAACAGCAAGGGTGTCACACTCTTGCCGCCGATTCTATGAGCCTAGATAGAAACCTTCAAATGGCCTTCTTGCAGAAGTGGAGTGAGGTGAAGGTTAAGAGATCTTCTGTGTCGTCATTGTATTAATGTGTTGAAAATGCGCTCTTTGCCCAGTACGCGATTTGGACCTGGACCGTTTATCGAGGATCACACGGGGTTCAACAGTGGTGGACGAGCTTAAATCTAATCATAGATCATATCTAATTTTATTACGACTGAGGTCCAAGATCCGTGCCGATAGGAATATTGAAATTAAACATATTAAAGTTTTTGAAGATGATTGTTTCTCAATGGAGTAACTTCTATTCCTTAACAGCGTGCATGAGTGCTTTTATTCCTTATCGGGTCTGATAAGGAATAAACTACTGAAACGCATAAATCCGTTAAAATTGGATGTAATTTAAATTACTTAGCGGTACCCAGCAATACACATACCTACTTTGAGAAAACCCCAATATATTAAATGTAAGTTTTAAAACAATCTCAATTTAAAATACTGCGTTAATAATAATAAAAAACAAAACAATTCGATTCCACAATCATTTACCCGGGAAGTAATTGTTACAAATAGCGGGACAGCTCTCGAATCGTAGTCCCGCGTTATCCGCTCAAATTGTCACCCTAATCCCGGGATCGGCACTATTTGTTTGCTAAAGGGGTCCCGGGGCTACGTGACTTACATGTAATAGTTTGTTAAAATATTGTCACTTAGATAAAAGTCACTGTTTGATTTACTTAAAATTTGCAAATAGAACCAGAAGATCTTTTAGACGAGTAGGTACCTTGTAGGTTGGAGAAGATGAATTACTCTTCATCTAGGTATTATTCCTGACGTATATTAACAACCTCTATGATATGGAATACCTAATGCATTATTAGGTTTCCAGAAGCAGGGTATATAAATCACTGTAACATTAATTTATTCAGGGCACAAGCCGACGTTGTCTCATAACAGTCGAGCAGTCATAACTGATAGATATCATACACCTGAGTCCAACGACAAAAATTCAGCCAAACTTTATACCTTCAGAACTTCAAAGATAATTAAATGAGTAGGTTTTACACAATTTAACACAATCAAATAGCCTAAAACCATGAAGATATTATACCGTAAACAGAGTAATTAGTCTCCTCATTATCGCGTTATACAGCTCGCTAATTCATAATATGAATTTAATTTAAATCTGCACTTTCTGTGACATTCGGCTATATCTTACAAGTTGATAGGTTTATAAAAAAACGTTTTTCGTTTCATATACTCAGTCACTTTTTCACACCATGTGTAAATATATTCTCAGATTTTGTGTAAATACCTATATGAATGTCACTCGCACAATTTGTTTCTCTAAGTATTACTAATAACGTTATGCCTAAAACACTCAATTCTTTTTTAGTCCCATACAAAGACAAAACGTTTCCGAAAGTTAATTTCCATTCGCTCGCTCCCTTGGTCATGCGTTGCTAAGAGACAATCGACTATCAATTTATCAACAACCAGCCTCAAATCGATTCGTACGAGCGAATCCCATTACTGTACTGGACATCCCTAGTGATGGCGGAATAGTAGGTAATGTCCATAAAGATAATGATAGAGGTGATAAAATAGAGGCGGTAGGACACGACGGTATATCCGTCCCAATCGAGCAGTCTGACTGGGGAAGTACCTCCACCCTACAGAATATCGCCGTTTAATAACCGAGTGTTGTGTTTTCGGTGGTGAATAGGGTAGCCAGAGCTCACTAGAGAGATTTTGTGTTGTCCGTGGGAAAACCAAAGGCTTATCCTACATCTTTTGCGCTGACTACACAGAACGTCTCTGTTCTTACAGGGGTTGCGGCACGAGTGTTATTGCTCTGGTGTTACACTCGCCCATAGGCCTCGGTAACCACTTACCATCAGGTGGGCCGCGTGCTTGTCTGCGACCTAAGTACAACCTTATTCCAAATCCTCTTCAACTAAATTACAGGTACCTAAGTAATATGTAGCACCTTCAAGCGGCCCTCCCTAGCCCTAGCCCAATCGCACATTTTTCTTTTAAATCAAAGTTTACCAGAAAACCGAGTACACCCGACAGATCCCGACGGCTCCCGAAGCAATAAATCGTTGGAGGGAATAAATCTAATTCGGCGCCGACGTTTAAATTGTCACCGATTGTGGGCGCCTAATAGTAGCTATTTGTTCTCGCTCGCGTTATTTACGAGATTATTTTGCAGCGGAATTCGCGAAAATTGAAATTCATCGGGATTTAAATAAGAGTTGTTTATTAAACTGGGAATGCTAAGATTAAAGGTTGCGACTTTTAGAATTTGGATACGAATGGTACATTTATTGAATGTTTTACTTGTTTAACTTTATTTTTCGCCTAAACCGTCCCGTACTGATTGATGAATGAGACCCAAGCTCAAGCTTCCCACCAGGGGTTGGGTAATCAGATGACAGGCACTCCAGTAAAAGTCAGGATAAGTTGTGACTTGTGAACCCTAAAAAGAGCACATCTGAGGTGAAACCCTCTAAAACACAAATGAACAGCGCTTATTAGCTAGCGTAATATAAAAATAGATTAGGTAATTTAATACCTAGACGAAAAGACTTTGAAATTAAATGAACCAAAATATCTACTTAAGATCTGCTCTATTCGTTTCTTAGTCTATATCCTGTAATTTATCTGGCGACACAAAAAACAAAACGTATGTTAGACTATAATGTTTACAAAGTGACCCGGCGTTGTTTAATGTGGCGGGACAATGCCACACGTTGCAATGTGTCTCAATTAGATACGCACAGTGCGACAAATGCGCCTGCGAGGGGACAAAATCGTTTAATGAAAAACATGCGACTTTACTTTCATACGTAGGTATTTAATATTAGGTATACTAATCATAACATTCAAAGAACTATAAAAAGAACAATAAAAATAATTTAAATTCTTTATATGCAAAAATCGTAACTATAAACCTAACCTAAAAAAGAGAAAAGATTAACACGCAAATTTTTTTTTTTTAATTTGACAGATCTGTGCCAAAGACCACCCATTTATGAATGCCAAGCCGATATCAATAACAACTCATATCAGAAACTCGACATAAGTCATCCATCTCATACAAGAGTTCCTCAACATCTGTTTAGTCTATTTCAGTATTTTTATCTCATTCAAATCACAAAATGTCCCTTTTTCGTAAAAAATAGGATTTCCATAAATATGTCAAACGGACATATTAAAGTAGATATTTTGAGTACTAACCGACGAAATATCCAATTTCTGCCTATTGAATGTACAGTTGTGAATTAAGGTGTAAGAGTGAAAACAGAAGTGTGTTTTATTTCTGTGGGATAAAGTCCAATGTTGTGTGGTGGATGGTTTTGATGTGAAGCGGTTGTGTGGTTTGTGTGTGAATGCAATGCCGCTAATATATCTGTCAGTGTGGCGCTTTGTTGTAGTTTTAATGTCGCACACTGTCACACACATGGCAGTGATTTGTTTGGACCGCACACATATACATCTCATTATTGTTATTGGCCGTCGAAATGTTTGTATGTTTGTTATACATTTTAAAAGTATCACTCCATTTGAGTGTCGTAAAACTATTAGGAGCGCATTTCATTGTCAACGAACATGTGTCGTTAGGACATACATTGTGGACGGAGAGATTATGCGCTATTTTTTATATTAGGTATTGATCTATAAACACAAGAATATAATTGAGTAATAAATTTCTTCTTGTTTCTTTTTTGTAGGTTTTAATCATATTGATGAATTAAAACATATAAATTAATAGTTAGAAACAAAAAGATGGCGCTTAAAAGATTTTTGATTAGAGAACTTCATTTTTGTAAACTAGTAAGTATATCGCGTATTTCTTATACTCGTATTGTGCAATCATTTGTATAGCACATACTTACCTAGAAAACCCGTAACAAATCTACAGCCCAATAATTCTAAACGCACCATTTATCACTCAAACTCACCCTTATACATTATTACCGAACAGTACCGAATCAAACTATTAAAAGATCATCTCTCACAGCAGCCAGCCTCACAGTCTATAAATATCCGTGTAGAATGATCCCTTATCCCACACCAATATGTCTTTATTCCGTCTAATAACAATTTAGGCAATTATGTGACAAAAGGAAGTGTTTTCGTCGGTGCATTTCTCTCGCAGGGCGAGGCTCCCTGGGGCATCAAGCCCACATTTATTGCCTCAGCAGTGATTTATAAGCAACGCTACCGGGCCTTGCTTCTTTTTTTTCTCGTTACCAGTTTTCGATATCAAATTTGCGTATTAGTACTCAGTTATGTTTATCTCACTTATAGAATGATCTCGCTGTGAAAAAACGTTAAACTTAGGCAGGAGAACGTAATTATTCCAATGGATTGTTTAAATAGTATTTATTTAGAGTTATTATTAATTTTACAAATTCATCAAAAAGAAACTATAATTAGATAAATCATTTAGAAACAAATATCACGTTGTATTCTCTCATTCAGTAATTATGTATAATGAACTCAATTTACTAACCAGTCAAATAGTCAAAATATTGTCACGTGAACACTTGACAGCCGCACAGTGGTTAGAAGCGATCGTCAAGAGGAACAAAAAAAGTAACAAATAGAAAATAAAAACTATGGAGGTAATAAACTCAAGTGGCGTCTTGAATGATCTCCAAACAGTTTGTTTTGACTATCCCGCGTTGAAGAGATATTAAAAAAACTATATCAGTTTTGTAAATCTTAAGAGTGTTTCGGCTGAGGTGCGGTACTCCCATCTACTTAAATTTTAAATTAATAAATATCTAAATGTTTTTATTGTTCCAATTTATTTCAAATTAGTGACACATTTATTTACCAAATTGTCGAATCAGGTAAGTTTAGTAGATACTATCTGTACTTCACGAAAAACAAATCAATTATGCACCATATAAACAATTCCCGGAGTTGCCAACTTACATTTTTTCCACACATTGTTTACCACAATTTACAGAGAAAAGAAGAGAAATTTTTAAATAATAATTTAAGTACATATAAATAATAGTCTAAAGTACAAAGACAAAGTACGGTGAACCCAGGACCGTGAAGATATGCATCTTAATGGTGTACATAAACCTCAATGTATGCATTTAGTACAGCGTATATATTTATATCGTTATAATGAGAACTGCGTGGCCTCAACGCCCCCACTCACATTAAATGTTAAAGGATTTATATGTACTGTCAATCATTAGGTATTAATAAATTCGGGGTCAAAGTTCTTTTTTCGCATTAACTATATAGAGACCCACCTTTATGTATCTTATATAAAAGATAGGTACTTAAATAAATTATTATTAAAAATATTCTTCGTTTTAGTAAGTATTATAACACCCGCCATTCATTTTAGTATTTAAGGATAATGTCAAACGGGTTAGCACAGGGTGTCATTTCAAGTTTTCCTTCTCTCGTAGTGATATCGTCTGCGTATTTTTTGCAATACCCTTTCGGGTGAGATGGAATGGTGATATAATTTTTCGGTCCCTACACGGCCTATATGAATTACCTTATTATAAATTTTTTCATCATCGTCAGCATAAAGACGTATTTTCCCGATTGCATCCAACGACTGTACCTTGGAGTCCCGAGTCCACCTTCCCGCTTTTCCAATTTTCAATGGCGGTGTAACCATAATCACACATCAAGCCTACGTTTCTTCGACTAAAACCTAAATATTGTACTGAGGGTTCTAAAATGTAGACAACCATACTTGGACGCCCTTTGCATATGACACAGAAATACCCACATTTCTGCACATCTTTTTACTTAGCATTCATCTTTAAATAAGTGAGTGGTCTAAAATTATGTCCATAAAAATACGGAGTTTAAATCAAGTCAATTTAGCTGTGGCAGCATTTAAGCAAGTCAAATATCTTGACTTAAGACGCTGATGTTACGATTAAGATCGGTCATTATGCAGTCACGGGCGATGCACTAACTGCCAGAGTACACGACGCGTGCAACGTTTTTGTCCAACGTGCCGCCTTTTTGTACCACTGTGTTTTCAAAATTCTAAATTTGAATATACACGTAATACGCACAATTAGTAAGCGCCCATGATTTATGCATTCGAAAAAGTTTCATAGATAATTGATTTGGTATCTGTGTTGACATTTTGGCGCCAATCGCCATCTTTGATGTCTCCCGCTAATGATGCCGCTGATTTCGAGAGGAATATTTTTAGACCATGGTTACAGTAATTAGAGTTCGTCTCCGCCTCTCCGCTTTTTGTAGCAAATTTGATTTAACAATCACTTTAAAAATATATTTAGATAGGTATTCAGACATTTTAGATAAGTAGATACAGCATTTGAATGTTGTTGTCTGAAACTAATTGAATAATGACCAGATTCATGGAAGGTTCTGAATTCATTTCACATTTAGGTATAGGTACATTAATTCTTATTTAGAAATTCCTGAATCAAAACATATTTATGTTAAAGTACCTATTACTTATTCTTTTCAAATTTATTTCGGGCAGTCTCTATAGGTAGTTAGATGTTCAGATCGGGTAGGTATAGGTATATACACCTAAAATATTTGTATCGATTAGCCATTAAACAGACAACTCAACTCTATCTTATAGATTAACACATCAAATATTACATCATGAAATGATTTATCTCAATGAATTATCTTGGATCATAGACAATAACAGAACGCCAACGCGACAAAGACAATTTCAAATAATTTATGCCATACTAATTGCTACTAATGAGACGTTGGCATTCTGGCGTGGGCTCAAACAGCCTTTGTACTGCATAGTTTGTCAAATGATGATAAATATGTACAATATTACATAATGTACCTAATGACATCTTCGTAACCAGGTACCTAAGTAAAGAATGATGTCTATTAATAATGGAGCAAATAATAACTACTTACACCTATAAATACATAATTTATTTCAAGGAATTCTGTGGCACTCATACCAGGTGACCATAGCATCAATTGCAGTGGTAAAATTTTAGATAACGTACCACAAACAATGTTAAAGTTGTTATAAAAATACAACACCCAATTTATTTCAAACTAAAGTACCTATCATTACGAAGTCTTGCGATTGGAATTATTCAAATAAAACCGTCAACCAATTTCTAATTTAAAAAACCGTTACGATAATAAAAAAGAAACAGTGGGTACTCATTCAGAAGTGACAGACCAATAAGTTCTATTGAGTATTTCTCAGCCATTCATAAAAAAAAGTATTTCTCAGCGGTTTACCAACTAACCGATATCGTACAAAATAACAACTGCAAATAGAGATATAATTCGAATTTCGAACTGTGATTTTTTCCTCAATCTGGTGGCCAACGGGCCGTGTAACCAAAAGATCCTACGTGCACCACCCAAATGTCCATTCGTGTGAACAGCAGAACAATGAACAGTGCCCGTGAGAATGTGGTTAAAAACTAAGATTGTTTTATTAGATTAGTCTTCAGAGCGAGCTATGGTTGATCTTCTTTTTTTTTTTTTATTATATTATTAAGGAGGCATAAGCACATACACCGCCTACTTTTAAACGGATACTGCGGAGATAAAATGGCGAGGAAAGGAGTCACAAGAACGTTTGAAGGAGAATGACATGTTGCAACTACTGGAAATGATGTAATTGGGACAACAGCTAGATGACGAGGCACCAGGGATCGTGTCCAATCAGTATGTTAGAAATGTATGCAGCTAAGGTAAGGGAAGGGGAGTAGAAGGAGGGGAAATGGAGGGGGAGGAGGGAAGGTTAAGAGATTTTCTGTGTTATCAGTATACATAGTATACAAGTAGGGTTTCATACCATCACATAGTAATGACTACCTAAACCCTCGGTCTTCTCACTGGTAATACAAATCCTTTTCAGTGAGCTCCGGTTACCCTACTCACTGCCAGGCACGCAATTCTCATACTATCACAATATTAATTTATTGCAAGATTCTAAAATTAAATTATTGCAAGGATCTATCACTAGCTTTATTACTAATATCACAGAATAATAAATACTACGTATTAGGTAGGTAATACTCATAACATAATTCATGTCGGGCGTGATAGCAGTGAATTATGAGTTCCACGAAGGTACTGGTGGTAAACTAACACATTTAACAAATAATAGTTCAAATCTTAACGGCTGCACACAGAATCATTAAAATGATGAATCTTACTATAAACTTCGAGTTTATTGCATCAATTCGCGTATCGATATCGTAATGTATAATCATAGAAATTGTGCTAGACTTGTATTGCTGTAGATAACTTGATACTATTACCTAATGTTATAACTAAGGATAAATATTATAACTACATAATGTCTGTCTACCTGTAACCTGAAATTTCAATATGGAACCGCTAAACAAATTTTGACATAAAATATGGCAAAGAGATAAGTTAATAAATAAAAAAGTTGTCACCACCTTAAATTCAGTTTCTCTATCCACGCACGATTTCTTCAATAGTTGACCTTTTCCCATCTTCTTAGTCACCATACCATGGCTTCTTTCATACATTTCATCCATCTTTTCTTGAACCCTGAACTTAAGAGTTTCGTAACATCATCCTCAAGAGATGAGAATCATTCATCACCGATCCACTCGTTACTCAATTTTTCCTTCATTGGCGCCAATTTCAAACTGTCTTCCTACAGTGTGTTTAGCGACTGAAACCACTTGACTCGCTTAGTTATTTTCATAAACAAACACTGTCCTAATCTTAGTTCAGAAAAAAAACGTCTTTAACCGGATACTTATCCTTAATTAAGAAGCAAAAACATCGTTATATGTCACGCACCATTTTACCGCGGCACCATAGACTGTCTGTCAGTACATCGGTGAAGTATACACGAGGCGCGGGCGGCAAGTCAGAGAGCCAGTCGAAATAGTCCGTGGTAAGAACCCAACCGTTCATACGGAACGCCTTTGTGCCCTGTTTTGATAATGGCGGGAGTATTTTGACGTTTTTGATGTTGTATCTAAGATGTGTCAGTATTATTTCAATGGTTTATTATATTAACTGTTAGGCTTAGTTGCTCCAACTACTGGTTAAAGTTAAGGTTTCCGTGAAATTTAACAGTAAATATAACATTGATTCTAATGGTTTGGCTACATGTGTTGCACCGGAGTATTTATTGTGTATTTTTGATAGAATTTCACATTTGAGCGTGGTCAGTTACAGTTAGCGTCAAGTTATGACGTCATTTTAACAAAATTGTTAAATGGTGCAACCTGTTTTATACCTGACCGGTACTTTAACTGCACTGTTAATGTTAAAGTAAGATCGCACAACCCAGGCTTGGACTCTATTATTATTGAGTGACACAAACAAAGATAGGGCTGTTATCCGAAAAGTTAGTCGGAAAGAAGTCCAATGATTTTACTCAATATTCTCTGCCGATATCTTTCTATCAGTATGTCTGAGCTAATCGTTCTGATTGCTACTTTCTGATGCTATTTTCAATACACCACTTCCTCATACACTTCCAAAACAACTCATATTCACTCGTAACCAGTTAAAAATATTTCACTCTTGATCTCCCGTTACTCGGGTCGGGTGTACCGACAATGAGTCGAGATATACTTCTATAAATCTCTGGTGAATCGTCAAAAAGGACACAACTCAAAAATAGTACCTAAGTCATTATTACAGCAAAATGTTTTTTGTTTGAAATCACGTCATTTTTTGCACAATTCACGGCTAAGGTTTCAGGTGAAATTGAAATGTGCTTTCCACATTGCTTCATCAAGAATGCAATATATTGAATTGCAATTCCCCTCTGTATAGTAGAATTGAAATAGTGGAGGGTATATCAACCCACAAATAAATACTGTGAATTTCTAATACTGTTTATTTTTTTTGTCACACGACTTTATGACCTTCAAAACATAAATTAAACATGATATCTCTAACCTGATTAAAATCTAAATACATTTAATTATATTAGATCGATTGATCATTTCAATCGTAGTGTTAATAATGGGTGGCAAATATTAGTAACAGAATTAAAACCTTGGTTACTAATTACCTATATCTTAAAATGTAGAAAGGCTTAATTAAAGACTGTGCTGTAAATAAGTGGAAAGTTTTGGTATTATAATGGTTTTTTTGGTAAGATTAAGAACCGTCTGCCAACTATGACGTAACTGTTGTAAGTGATAGTGTTGTGAACCGTGGTCCAAAGGGTAGTGGATGAAGCTAAATCATGAAGTTATTATTAATAGCGTAAATAGAGGATACAAATTATAAAATCACTTCATTACCGCGTTACCGAAATTAAAAGGTCAGTGGCAATTTAGTGATGAGACATTGACATCACTGCAATATCTGTTTCTGTCAAAGTTGATAATTATTAAAAAAAAAGTTTGACAGTTCACAGGTCATTTTCCTATGCGTAGGTTTTGTGTAAATATACTCTATACTTTGTAAAATGTAGCTTGGGTCCTATGACAGCTGTCAGTGAAATCCCGCACATGAAGTCTTGAATTTTCTAATAATGAATGTAGTAGCTGTCAATGTCATACTTTATGGGCATACCGAGCTAATTAGTGATGGGCGATGAATCATCGTGACCACATACTATAAACTATCCATATTTTGAATAAAGCTTAATTTAGAATTGAAATTAATATAAGAAAAAAATAATTAGAATTTAATCTTATTGCTTAGGTATTTTAATATCATAATAATATTTATATTTCAATAAACTTCATCCTAAATAATATTGAGTAAATAAAATCCTGCATGCAATCCATCAAAGCCCTGAACCTGTTTTTGGATTTTGTAAGAAGACACGCCGCGTTTGGCTCTTGGGCCATGATATAGGCATAAGATACACGCGCCAACATCTTGTTTGATATGAACTTCCACTGATCCACTCCACTCATTCTCATCAGTACGAGTGCCGACGCTTTGTATGCTACGTATATTCCGTTCTCATTACAATTAAATACATACATACAATTAAATTAAACCTAATTATATGTAACATGCATCAATAATAGCTGGTAGTATCGATATTTTCATCGAATTTCGGACTTCCCTATGAACCTCATTTTGACACCTGTCATAGGACCCAAGCTATATTTTACAAAGTATAGTCACTCGCACACTTCATTCCTCCAAGGAAAATTTTATAATGTTGCTACGTACATACGTACGTATGTTTTATACCCATATTTCGCAAATTTTGAATAACTAAATAAATAACTAATAAAATTGTGTAGAATCGGATCGAAGAATATTGTTCACCTCTAGTAAAGATACGTAAAAGTCAATTATACTGATACTTAAGCATGAACCAACTAGTAGAACCAAAAATTACATTTCTCAAAACGTTAATCGTTCACAAGTCACAGCATTTTCGAATTAACATGATTATTCAGTACAAAAACTAGGGTACAAGAATAGTTTTTATAAAACAATATGAAATAACAGTCATTATAGTAAGCTCATTCGTATTCATGTAATCAAAAAACGTAGATCGCGTTACGTTTTGTTTTCTTATTTATATTTTTGTTTGATACCCAGTTATTATGCATAGTATTCGTAATTGCGTTTTCAAATGCGTTTAGCATACTAATCGTGGTAAAAGGATATTGTTGGTAATAGCTTTAGGCTAATTGCACATACTCAATAACATTGACGTACATGCCAACTACGATACGAGTATGTATGTAGTAGAGTAGGTATATATAGTACGTACTATGATAATTACATTTCAAAAATAAGCTGCATGTAAAGTACATGTAAGTATAATGTACTAGCTTAAATTAGCCATACAGTCCAAAACGATAACTCATTTGTCCAATTTTAATAAGCATTTGAGGAGCTATGAGCAAACAGAAGAACCTACATACATGCATACATACATACATACATACATACATACATACATACATACATACATACATACATACATACATACATACATACAGTCTTACCTCTGCCGCATCATTAAGGCTTGGAAACCCTTACCGGCGCACGTATTTCCTTCTTCCTACAGTCCTGGGTCCTTTAGGCGGGGCCTGAAAAAGCATCTGATGAGGCCGTCAAGCTGAGCGCCACCATTGTAGCACTATACGTGTTTGCAATGGTGACCCTCTTTCATGAAACTTTGCTTTCTGCTTAAGAGGAAACACTAGGGCTGATTTCCCATACAAACGTAGTCCCCTGTTTTCTCCCTGGATAATACTAGTAGAGCAATATTTTATTTTTCTAAAAATCTATGGCCACTATTATCATGTTCCTATGTTTTCATTTTTTTCATAAATTATTTATTAAAAGAGTTATGAACCTTCAAATACCTAAAAAATTGGCCAGATTTTCCGCTGTGTTCAAACATTCAGTAAACAAATTTAAATAGATTTTATAAAAAAAGGAAAACATAGGAACACGCCCAAAGCCTTCCTTTAATTTTTAATGATAGAAACAGCTGAATCGGTTAAGTTTTGGAGAAGAAATCAGGGGAGTACGAAACGTTGATTTCACGCACTTTTAATAGGTATTTTCGGTCCAAGCTGCAGTTGTCTCTATCGCACTCTGCGGAGGAAGGGTTGAGGTTGGGGACGCGCGGACTAATACATATACAAACACTCTTGTGACGTGAAGCTTAGTCGATAATTTTATCGATATCTTAGTGTTGTTCATCGATATCGATATTTTGCGTGAAGTGCATTTATCAGATTATTGTGCTGTTCTATTGTTGAAAGGTAATAAGTAACTGATGAACTTTTTCTAGATAATTTTTTATCAATATTTCAAAATTGTTACATAGTGTGTAAATCACTACATAGTATAAAATAATGTCGCGTTCTCTGTCCCTATTTTTCTTGTCCCTTTGTATGTTTAAATCTTCAAAACTATGCGACGGATTCTGATGCGGTATGTTTTAATAGATAGAATGGTTAAAGAGGAAGGTTTATATATGTATATAACATCATGCTACGACCAACAGGTGCGGAGCAGGAATGAAAAATGTTGCAAAAACGGGGTGACGCAGACGAAGTTGCGCGGGTCAGTAGTAAATAAATAAATAAAAAAAAAAAGATCGAAATCAGACTCTGAAGATGTGCTTGCATTTTCTTCAAATAATTTTCGATTTTTCTTGGAAGCTTTTTTTTATACCACTTAGGTGGCAGGCAAGCACACGGCCCACCTGATGGGAAGAGGTCACCGTGGCCTATGGACGTTTGCAACACCAGTGGCGTCACACACGTGCTGCCTACCCATATTGTAGTCGCTTGGGAAAACCACGGCAGGGAGCTCATTCCACAGCTTGAGCGTGCGCGGGATGAAACTCCTTTCATACCGCACAGTGCGCACCATTTCCGGTTGTAGTGTGTGAGGATGAACTCCCTTTCTATGGCGAGCGGTGCGATGATAAAAAGTTGGTGTGGGCATCATGTCAAACAATTCTTCTGAACACAGGCCATTATACAGGCGGTAGAACACACACAGTGAGGCGAAGTCCCTTCTGATGTTCAAAGGTTCCACACCACCTGAGAGTATGGGATTGTCGACGATCCTCAGCGCCCGCCGTTGTACCGAGTCAAATGGGTCAAGCTGGCATGCAGGCGCCCCGGCAAAGAGGTGACAGCAGTACTCCATGTGGGGCCGAATCTGTGCCTTATAAAGAAGGAGTCTTTGCTCCGCAGTGAAGTACTCCTAGTTTCATTGATGTCAGCCTAACCTTGTCCTCCAAGTGACTGCGGAATTGGACATCGCTGGAGATATCGACACCAAGGATCCCGATACTCGAGGAGATGGTGAGCGGTGTGTTCAGGAATTAGGGCGCCACAATAAATGGGGTTTTCTTAGCGGTGAATGCACATACTTGTGTCTTAGTGGGGTTGAATTGGACCAGGTTTAGTCGTCCCCAGTCGGATACTCTGGTGAGAGTAGTCTCGATTTCAGACACAAGTTGTTCGTGACTTTCCTCCAGCTCAGAGCGAGGGATGTTTGCACGGCCCGGCTTTACTCAAGAAATTGTGCTCGAGTTTGTAGCCAGGGTACATTAGATATCCCGTATCGGCAGGGCATGATATTTGAGTCTCCGTCAGAAAGAGCAACGTCGGTCTAGATGGTGGTGGACCTCGTGTAGGTTAGAGTGTAGACCCCTGATGTTGCAAAAGTCCACTTGCATAGTGGAGTTAATAGCTGGAGGAACGTTTCTCTTTATTGATTTGACCATTTATGTGAAGGAGTGGGAGTGGGGGGGGGGGTTGGTGAAGGTTAAGGGAGCCTCTGTGCTGGCAGCGCAGGAGACAAAGGCAAGGCTTCGCGCCACCGCTGACATATTAGGGTTATGTGACTGGCTGGCGCGGCGGGCGGAAGGGCCCCCGGTCCCCTCCCGGGTACTGCAGCCGGGTCCACTCCGGTCTACAGCACCGGGAACTTTACACAGGCTGCTGGTTCAGCCTCCTGGGGCGGAGATTAAGTAATCCCCAGGTTCGGGAACCATACAGCCTGCGGGCGGCCAGCGGTTAACCGTTTCACCGGGTCTCCCTGACCACCACGTCAACATTTCACGCTCGCACAAGTCAGCCTTTGGTCTTCCCGCTGACAACACAAAACCTCCCCAGTGAGCTCTGGCTACCCTACTTACCGCCGGAAACAACACAAAGTTATTATTAGCCGCGGTTTTCTGCAGGGCGGAGGTACTTCCCCAGTCGGACTGCTCAATTAGGGCGGGAGATACCGTCATGTCCTACCTCCATTAGCACTTCACGCATTTGCGATAAAATACTTGAATTATCTTTGTTTTCTTATTTATTATTTTATTAAAAACACTGGGCTTAGCATACTTAGATACTAGTGAGACTATAATAGCTAGACTACTTATTATTATGCAAAATGGACGTAAAGAGTGAATAAATTTCACAATGCAATTTTTATCATTGAAATTTAAGTATTGATAAAAAACGACCTGTCTCACACCTAGCTCTGATGGAATTCGAACCCACGATCGTTTACTTTTGTTCACTGTTCAAATAAATTGTGAATGCAAAAAAGTAAAAGTAATAGGATAAATAGCAATCATGTCATCTTCATCGATTGTCAAAGATCTGGGAAGACATTGCATTGCGTGTGAGGGTGGTAATGTCTTCACATTAGCTATACAGCGCGTAAGAGGTAGGTATTGGATAAATTCGACGCTTCTTGTAACGATTCCTTGGCTGAGTGATTAGAGCATTCGTCCGGACGCACAGTGGCAGATTCCCATAGAAGCATGGTGGACAAAATTATTTAGGACTTGGGATTATGTGTAAACGATGCCTTGACTTATGTTTTATCATAATTAGTGAAAAAAACTAAAAAAAATAGTTAACCCTTGTATAAACAAACCACCAATGTAACTTGAACTCTCTGTACGTAGATTTACTATGACCATTGGGGTCAGCTTAGACTGGTAGGATACATAATTCATTTTATTGATTTTAATAACAGTAGAATGGTTATTTTCACATTCTTTTTAATTATGTGCATGGCTGAGGTAATTTACACAAGCCGATAAAATAATAACACAATATTGATCGAAATTAAATAGTAGGTATATTTCGGTTACTTAATCAGATTCTTCGAAACTAGGTAAACTGACATTTGCCAAAGACTCTTCACCACGAACTTTCCTAAGAAAATCCAACACTTTAGAACAAGTTACCGTACGTAATGTTCTGGTACTAAATCCATCTCCAATGCAATGAGTTTTGCATATTCCTGGATTCTTGGGTCCCGAGGAGCAACAGCACCAAAGTCAACATTTGGTATAATATTTGTATTTGCGCGCACATCAGTTAGGTCCCACCGATTTCTTTTGAAGATCGTGGAATCTAAAATGTCTTGCTCGGTTACCTGCGTTGCCTTATCAGAGGAATTTGACTCAAGTACGAGTGCAGGTTGTTTACAGCAAAGAGACGATGAAGAAGACTTTCTTTTCTTAAGCACAGCTTCATGGCTTCACTGTTCAACCAGTCAATACCTACGGAAGTCAAAAAACGTTCGTAACACTTTCCACTTTGCAACCATTTTTCATTTAACTTGGTGGAATTTCGTGCTATCACCATCTTTAAATGCCTGATCGACTCCTCAGTAGCATCTTTTAAATTAAATTTTCTTATCATATATTCAAATAACTGTGAATTCTTGTCATTTTTAGGGTGTTTCATCCATTCATCAAAAAAATCTTTTTTCGATAGGTAAATTGTGTTCTGAAAAAAAAATTAAAAAAGTATGATGTACACCAGTGTGCTGTTTGTAATTATTATTTTTATAAATACCACGAATGTGGCTATAATATATAAAAAATACAGCCCGGGTACAAGAGGGTACATGTAAGTTTCGGACTAAGAAACATAGAAGATGTAGAAAAATTTGAGTATCTCACGAGTTCCACTGTACATATCTCAATAACAGAACATGTTATAACACTTGTAATTTATAAATAAAATACTACGTACCAATCACTTCACGATTCATGTCAGATATTTTCAATTTTTTTATAAACGAACCTCCGAGATGTTGATGAACACGCAAAACGAAATCGACAATTTATTGCGATTTCCACCCACTTTCTGACTTTCAAACAAATATGTTGAAAAATGTGAGGGTACTTGAATAAAAATTTTACCTGGTCATGACTAGCTATGGTGTTGGCTATCATTATAGCTAGTGCAATGGCAGAAATTCGATAACCCTTTTTGGGAAGCATGATCGGGTCCAATCTGTCACTGTGGGACGGTGAAAGAAAGACTTGGTGGCGAGCGCAGTGCGCACAGGCACAGGAGGGCGCGGGACGTGGGGGCGGCGTACCACGCACACATTGACAGTCCCACTCACACATTGATAGCTCGGTTGTTCGGGCACTGCGCGACAGCAATAGATTTTACAAATACCTATTTTTCAATTCTCTCGCCCTTAGTGTTTCCTCTTAACATCAGGCAAGGTGAACTCAAATTGACGTGCCATAAATTAAAAAAAATAGCCTGTCAAAATCACAACCCTCCTTTGACTTCGCCGTAGTCGGGTAAAAAATGGCAACGTGCAACTAACGCAATTCTGTTATTTAATCAAACAGCTAGGCAACTGTTATTACAGAATCTGTTGTTTTGTTAAACCCTTCGAACCCCGGGTAATATTTTGTTAGGAGGTTTTTACAGGGTCCGAGCACGAGTATGACTGTTATGACAATGATGAATTATGTTTATTCAATTTATTTTACGTAATTAGATAGGTATCCTACCTACCTACCTACATCTTTTTGCAAAAAAGGAAGATCTCATTCTTTTTAATAACATTATAATTTAACTTTAAATATCAGAGCTGTGGCTACCAGACAGAAGCAACTTAAATAACTAATTTACATTTAAATTACAAATAAGTATATGAACATTTTATTTTAATCTATAGTATCACAAAAAATACTCGTAACAAGATTAAAACATCGCTTGGTTCTCTAGGTTCATCTCAATCTACATAGGTTGCTATACTTAGGTAGGTACTTATACTATAGTATTTACGGTTTAAGAAGTAAGTTAATCTATTTTTAACCGATTTCTAAAAAGAGGAGGTTTTCAATTCGATTGTTGTTTTTTTTATACGTTGAATCATTTTAAGGACCTAACTTTCGGAAAACCCCTGTGTAGTTGCCTTCAGATTTAATCTTGGGTGAGAGCAGATAGTCAAGGAGGAAGTTGTATATTTTTTAATAACATATTTTTTTTTAAACGTTAATTATTTTAAGGACCTAACTTTTGGGTAACCCCCGTGTAGTTGCCATCAGATTTAGTCTTTGGTGAGAGGAGATAGTCAAGGAGGAAGTTGTATATTTTTTAATAACATAACATAAACTTACGCCTTTCTCCCTGAAGGGGTAGGCAGAGGTGCTAGCACCCACATTTCGCCTGTTTATGTTTAGGTCCCAATGTCATAGGTGGCGAGCCTATAGCCATTAACCGGGCACTTATAAGCCTGCGATAAATACACACTAAAAAAACACACACACATATTTTTTAATATTATTGTGGACAATATTAAAAAATATCTGAATATATATCTGAAACTTCTGTATTTTTAACGTTTTTGTGTACTTTCTACGTATGCCTTCTGGACTACTATATTGAATTTGCAACAAAATAAAAGTAAAGATTAAGTCATGTAGATAGTGCAGTTAGGCAATGCCATACCCAACAGGGTTTCATGTTGGAACTTAAAACATTTGTATTAGCTGTACAACACATGGATGCAAATAAAGACTTTGACTTTGACTTAATTAGGGTAGAATACTACTACAATGCATTTAAAGAAGACATACAACTTATTTCACGGTGCTAGCACCTCTGCCTACGCCTTCGGGGATATAGGCGTGAGTTTATGTTTTTGTTTTTGTTATAAAACTTATTACGCTCAAATTTTGACCTGATTCAAATATTATTTCTAAATCTGATCCTCTTACTTTTTAAAATATGTGAATCAATCAATACATTAACAACACCTTCTACCCTAATCAATCAAGGTACAAAAATCAATGGACGCCACGTACAATCCTACTTAGATACGCTTTTTTCGCACACAAGTACAAACGGGATAGTATCTAAGAAAAAGAAGGTGTCCCTTTGTGCCCGGGGTTCCACATAACAAGCTGTCCAATAAAAAAGGTAACGCAGGACATTCAATTTGTGATCGTTAAAGATCTGTCCAGGACTATTGTTCAAACATCACGATTGGAGAATTGTGAAGCATGTTGTTTTGTGCGAGCGAATTATCCAACTTACTTAAAATGCTCGTGTTCTAAGAAAGAAGAGAGTTCTTCCTGATAGAATGTGCTAATTTCTGATACCGTTCCCGTAACCTATTCCAAAGGGATATGTCATATGTGTGCTTTGATATGATATTCCAGACTATTCCCTGGAACTGCACTGCAGTCGTATGAGCATGATTGAGTAACGAACGTCTAAACTACATGTTTGCCAGGGCTCCAAAAGTTCCTGGACACCTTAAGATCTATAATACTTTGGTAGTCTAAATGCAATTCAACCAATAGTAACCGATAGCCTTAATAATCGATGTCTTGTTCCTTTATAAGAAAACGAATTAACTCTTGTAAGCTAGCCTTAAGCTAAATTACCTTAATAAGTAGATCTGTTATTCAGTAGTTTCTAAGACTAATAATTGTGTAGTGGCACCACTTTCATACAATTTTAATTTCAAATTGTCCAAGAACTTTTGAAGCCCAGTGTACCCAAACTTTCACATTTTTAGTATTACATAGTACTTAAGATTATTATGGATGGAGATACTCATAGATCTTACACGATCACTATCTAATAACTGTAAACAACAGAACAATAGACAAAGTCATATTTAAAGCGTAATCAGATGTTCACGGCAACTGAATAAATGGCATAAAATTTTTGATTTTGTTTGAAACGACTGGACGCCTCCGCCTCGCCGTCTCGTTACGCGCGCTACCGTAATATACTTAACCCTAGTTCGCTACAAAACAAAACCGACCTTTAAACGCACCATTACGTGCGTATCGATCCGTTCGCCACTCGCAACTCCATTGATTACAACTCCAATATACATAACGACAGCTAACGATACACCCGATTAAATGATATCGATTGCGCGCTCACCCAAAAACTTTTGTTGACTCATTGACTTTAAAAGATCGATGGATCTCAAAACAATGTGGCTGTTACATCTAACTTTTTTTTTCGGAAACGGTCAGTATGATGCCCCTCACACATAAGCCTCTACGTGATGTTATTGAAGAATTAATTAAGTGCCTAAAGAAACAGGCATGACAGAATAAAACGTTGAAGGAAGTTTCGATTCTCTACAGCTTTTGATGCAGCATCAGAATTAAGAATCGGATTAAATCTGATAAATGATGCGGTTGGTGTAATTATTGTGCATCGACCTTTGCAATTCTGTTGAACATTGTTTGGGTTTTTATTGATGCCTTTTAAAAAAATCAATTAGTTTGCTACAGAATTAGTTTAAATGCAATATACTGAATTTAGTTTTATTTAATAATTACTTGTTTAGCAACCTATTGAAATGATAGAGCAGACTAGAACACATTTTAAGTGCTCGTGTATTCGGTGCAACCTTTCGTAAACAGTAGACTGACAAGATACTCGTTGGGTTTCTTTTTTAAATTACTGCAGTAATTGGATTCTTTCTAGTATCTATAGTATATACAAAACTTCTCATTTCATTATATTATTGAGTGGAGGCGAGGGCTTGAACTGAGCATTTGATACAAATTTGGTGGTCAATTGGTACATTTTTCTAGGTTTAGAACATAAAGTTATCCGTAGAGAAGCAAATTTGCGAGTGACATACATATCTTGAACCTAAATCGTAAACAAACTTAAATCACATGTAACTCTGTTCTACGCATAGTTAGGTTGATTTATTTAATATACAATGGCATATAAAACTTAAATCATACGTTTCACAAGGTGAACAGAACAACGACGCCGTGACTGATTCCATCTTTTTGTGTGCGCATAACGATGTCTTTTGAATCGGCGCTTTTTTCGCGTTAGCCCTGTTTTGGACACACGTAATTGAGGTCCGAATTCGCTAAGGATGCGATTAGTCGATGATTAATAAAGATGGTATAAAGACTATTTGGGTAAATTGGAATGTTATCGGCCGACTATTTAGCTACAATTTTAAGTTGTATTGCTTTATCATGTTTAATTTAGTTTTTTTTTCTGTTTGATTTCGCTTTAAACGCTTTACTAGTGCGCTTTCCAGCTTGCATATCTTGGCAAAATATTAAAAGTACTGTAAAGAGCCAAAGACGGTATGCGTTTTAGTCGGTTTGAGTCCGACATAACCTCCCCAACCGACTCTGCCTAGGGGGGGTATCCGTCGGAATTTTTCGCAGGATGAAAAAAAAGTAAGAGTAGGTAACCCTTATTCTAAGATATCATTTATTTTCATCGTTTTAGAATCTGTAAATACTTTAAGATGAGTCAAAAGACAACGATGTTTGAAATTATGTCCCGTAGGTACCTTAGCTTATCCAAAAAAAATGGTTGTGGCATTGCGACAGTACCAAAAACATAGATGAAAAATAACTCTTTGTACAGAAATACTGGCCACATAGTAACTCATAGTTCCAAAAAATGAAGTCTTTATAAATAATTTCGTCTAAATAAAGTCTTTATAAATAATTTCGCGTTTCTTAATTCGTTGTGACGGTGACCGAAAGGTTCGTCAGTAACAAATTCAAAGGGATTTATCAAATTAACTACTTCAAGCCGAATTTGTGCTAATTGATTCCTTTGATCTTAGCAACCATTCTGTTTTAAATAAATTAGCTGACTTATTTTCGGTATCAATAAAAAAATCTTATGATATAATGCGCCATAATAAGGGATCGCTATTTGATAAATCGAATTTGATTGTTCTGTTGTCATTTGATTGTTGTGTTGTGTGCGAATCATCACTTTCATAAATTCTTTAATCTTACTATAATTCTTCTTCGAGGTGAGTAGGTTCTCCAGAACCCTAGAAGAAACCATTGTAGGTACTTTTAACAGGAGAAGTCTAGTACCTAATCGGTAAGCGGGCCGAGTAAGACTCAGATGAGAATTACTTAGACAGACAAACGTCAAGAAAAGTAATATGAAATATACTTAGTAATCAAATCTCCAAAAGAGAATACGTAAATAAAATAATTTCACAAGTATTGTAATAAAAAATAATAAAATCGTTTCATACTGAATCATGGTTGTGATAATGTGACTCACTTCAACTGCTTAAATTGTTGAGCACAGTTTATATGACGAATTCTTTTCGTCCAAACATACATTAATATTGCTGAGAAATAATAAAGCAAGCCCTTTTTAGCATGTGGTTAGTATAATTTGTGCAATAACTTCAATGTTGTGAATTCCAATAATCCGACAATACATAGGCAGTTATGTTTAACGACGACCATTTTTATTAAATATCTGTGGTGAACCACATAAATTCCCCCGTAAAATCTCCGCGGAGGTCGCATCTTTTAATGACCCTCATCTAACATGTTATTGAACAAAAATAATTTAAACGTTTAAAGGAAAGACTATTAAAATTTTCTTTGTATTTATCTGGCAAATGTCTACTGATATTATCAGACAGTCATTCGAAAATTATGCCTAAAAACAATAAAAATCGATACAAACAATATACATTAACAAGTTAATTTTGAAAAAAATAATTACACGCGTGCAATTTGAAAGTAGATAATACAAAAAATGTGCCGGATGCAGAGATAGCGCCATTGTTGTCATTTCCTTTGCGTTTATTGCCTCAGCAATAAATGGTAAATGGAGTTTTAACAGGCATGGAAAATATTTATGAAAACTGTCTGTAACTTTTATTTGGTGTGTAACTGTGACAACTCTGCAGCTAGTTTATCATAACTACAAAACAATTGTTATTGACTTTATGAAACTGTAAATTATAAAATAATTCAATTACGAAAGACCTAGACTTAGATTTTACATTTTGTGTACATAACAATAATCTGAACCTTCTTTAAAATTACAGATAATATACGAATATGTACTTATGAGTAATTACTCGTAGTTTACCATGTCTTACCTCCCTCTTCAGTCGTATGTTAACCATAAATACAGTCTCCATTTTTTGTAACATGTCTATGGGACTCTTAATTTCTCTCAGTGATTGTGTGTCGTAAAATTTATTAGACTGATACCCATTAGGTAGCTAAAATTAAGCAATTTATCATTAAACACATCGTTTTCATGAGTCCATCGTCTTATTAGATTATGCTACTAAAATGTAGGCGTTGATACGCACATTTTATTCGTTACTTTGTAGGATTGATTGTATTTTCATCATTATAAAATTCTTTTATGTAAGGCCCGTATATAAATGATTGTCTGCTCGTTAAATTGTAACGATACCTGGGTGTGTTTTATAGTAGTTTTTACGAGAGAGTAACATTTTAGCGCTGCGGGCTCTTTATTGCAGTGTCATAGACACTGATGTTTTAGTGCCTGATAACGATGGGGTTTATCTCTATGCTATAATACCCCGACTTTTTACTTCTAATCTTT
Source organism: Pelosia muscerda (assembly GCA_963691645.1). Lineage (NCBI taxonomy): Eukaryota > Metazoa > Arthropoda > Insecta > Lepidoptera > Erebidae > Pelosia > Pelosia muscerda. Next base: position 7,383,197 of record OY829121.1, read on the forward strand.
TCATTTGAAACCTTATTTCTATAACACCTCTGCAGCCAGTTCTTATCGGTTTAGAGCTGCTTCCATTGCCTCGTTTTTCACTTTTATTAATCTGTTTCAAAAAGTTAGGATTCTTATTTATAGCTGTTAGTTTATGGTGTAACATTTTTAACTTTCGATTGTCTGGCTTCTGATTTGAGACTAGAAAGTACTTGGTCAGAATTCTTAAATTTAAACGATTCTGTGAACGTATAAGTTGATTTTCATGTAGGTATTTTGTAAGAGCAAATACATGTTTTCTGTCATTTAACACTGCGTCTCGGTTATAGAAGAAGACTATTACGTTGACCTTAGAGAAAGGCAAACTTCGTTAGCAACAAAAAAAACATGAAAATTCGTTTAATCAATAAACGAGTTTGTTTCAATCTTTTAACGCAACGTTTTTCCTTTTAATACCTTGTCAATTGGCCACTTACTAAATTCTTTTTTACACATAGTTAATAACTTAATAACCGTAACTAATCCGTTGATTTTTTGTTACAGATGGTCAGTCAAATCACCTAAACCTCTTCAACTCAAGGCCACAACCAAAAAAGAAACGGAAATCCAGAACTGCTTTCACGAACCACCAAATCTTCGAGCTGGAGAAACGGTTTTTGTACCAAAAGTACTTATCACCAGCAGACAGAGACGAAATAGCAAGTTCGTTAGGTCTCTCCAACGCTCAAGTCATCACGTGGTTCCAAAACAGGCGAGCAAAGCTGAAGCGCGATATGGAAGAGTTGAAGAAAGATGTGGAAAGTGCAAAAGTATTATCAGCCCACAAAAGTTTTTTAGAAAATGTTACTGATTTGGGTATTCTCAAGAAGAAGGCTATGAGCATAGGCGCAAGTGAGGAGGCAGCGACGAATCTTGTTGTGAACGCGTCCAAATGAAACGAGGCAACGCGCACGATCGTGAGTGATGTCAACTACGATCGGCGCGTACTCGACTATTAATCGAGTAATCGAATAATCTATTCGACTAAAGTGACTCTTGCGTTACGCGATTGAAATTTCAAAATGAACGTTTTAGTGACGTTAGATGTTTTATCTTCACTATTAAAGTATTTAGTACATCGCTATTTAATATGTCTGTAAATAGTATTAATTGAATGTAGTGTATCGTTGTACAAAACTTATAAAGCTTCGTTCGAAATAAATGTGATAGTTGATTTTATTATTTAAGTACTTAATATTTTATAGAGATATTCCTAAATTATTTATTTGATTGGACTGTTAACTGGCTTGTTGGGCAGAAATAATTTTATTAAACGATGAAACTTGTCAGTAAGCCCTTGAAATAATGTAGATACTGGGCCATAATTTTCGAATTAATATGTGCAATAATTATAATAAAGTATTACACATCCAACGAGCCAGTTACGATATCCAATATATGTTACGATTGTAAATATAAATGTAAAGTTAGTTGGTTTAGAATAACGTCTTAAATCGTAGTTTTATAATCTTATTGAAAGTGCGAGATAATGAAATGTATAGTATTCTGATCTAATTTTTAATTAGTAAAGTAATTACTAATTTGAAATTAGTACAAATTGTGAATTTCTACTAATTAACTACCAACAATGTAGAGAACGAATATTAATGGTAATGACTAAGTAATTTCATGTCATTTTAACACTGTTACGTGCAAAATAATGAAGCCCGTCGTAAAAGTTACAATGAATTAAAGCGAAACCTTACAAATTACTTTCCAGTTTTACAATTTTGTTTGCTTTGTGAAAATTAGTCATTAAAAGCGAGTTGTATCAATCATTTTTTATATGGTCCAATATTTCATAACGTTTGAAAATCTCTAAATGTTGTCCAAAATAAATTTTCAATTATTAAAACATTAATGTAAAATATAGAAAGAAATGCAAATATTAATAGGATCTGTAGATATCGATCTCTTACTTGAAATCATCTTACAGTTTTACGTCTGTAGTCATTGAAAAGCTTCATGAATTTAATCTTGTTAATAATTATTATACCTCCAGAATTTGTACAGTTTAAAATAAATGTACCACATGTTCTATATTTAAATCAAATATATTTCTTTAGTTATTTGTTATTTACTTAATAACGTGATCATAAATTCAAGTTAAGACACTTTATAAATATTGAAAACTAATATTTTCATGACATTTCCTTTCTTAATTGCTTAGTCGAGTAGTCTCTGCTGTCGTATGATCGTATAAAAATCGACTATGCATTCAAATTTAAATTACAATCATCGTTCCGGACCTATTTTTTATTTAGACAACTGTATTACTTGAAAATAGTTAAAATGATCACAAAAAATGACTTCTCGTTCCTACTATGATTACATACAACTTAATGTAACGATTTTACAATAGCGGCACATAAATTGTGCTTAATAAACTATGTGAATATTACTTAGTGTAAATAAAACATTATGTGTTCTAACATACTTGTATCCTTGACCTTTTCACTCGCTTCCTAATAGCCTATAAGTCTGGAAAAAAACGATTTAAACTTACATCAGTAGCACTAGCATGAACTCCTATCGAATTCGTCATGTAAAGGTTTCGAGAATGAAATGCTCCGTGCATTGTGATTGGCAGTCTGCCTCTTGTGGACCTGTGTGCGTGTGGTAGCCCACCAATCGCAATGCTCCGTTCTGTCGATACCTTTACATTACGAATTCGATAGGAGTTCATGCTAAGGCTACAGCTGTTATCACCTGCACGTATTGTTGGGTCGTCTGACTCTAACACAATCTCACCTATAAGTACTCCTGCGGATTGACAGATGATGCTCTGATGCAGACTTTCGTCTTGAGTTTGTAAGATAACAGTCGCACCACATTGAAAGGTATTCGGACTCCGAGGTAAATCGTTATCATCTCTGAGGTAAAGTCATGTTATTATCTCTGATGTAAAGTGATACATGTGATGATCTACATACTAATAACGACTGTGAAAAGTTAATAAATACAATTATGCAGATACAGATTTGGTAACTTCAAGGAAAATATAGGAATACAATCGTATCGCGGTTACACTGGAAAGCCGAGCTCATCAGAGTTGAGAAAAGGCATATGGAATGGTGGCGATGCACACACGATTTTTTTATTAAAAACATCTTATTATAAGTTAAGAAATTTGGTCAGAGGTCAGATCGCAGTTTCTCCTGAAAAAGCTGACATACCAATAAAAAAACAGTACGTTCACTAAAATGTAAACTTTATATACAACTGCATTATGAGGATTACGATTATGATTACCAATATTAGATAGTATTAGGACGCTTTCTAATTAGCAATTTGTGTAGGCCTGCTGCAGTCCGACTACCGGACTGACGGATGTCTATGATTTTGACATGCAAAAGTACACGACACCAGATCGTACAACAACGCGGGCGTCTGCGACTGCTATCACACGGTCTGGTGTCGTGTACTTTCACATGATATATCGGGTTCGATTCCCGGTTTATTTTAGGAAATTTACAGTACTACATTTGCAAATGAAAATGAAATTAAGGGGTCTTCTGCCTACCGCTAACTCATCTGGTGGAAAGTTAATGGTAAAATTACCTCATAGAAATACTGCCACAAGCCGCAATGGTGGCCTTCAGCTTAATGGTTTCATCAGATAGTTTTTCAGGTAAAAAGAAGGAAACTGCCATAGGCCACGACAGCCACTTTCCATCAGGTGGGTCATGTGTTTATCTGTCACATAAATGATATGAAAAGACAAATGCTGAATCACTTACTCCTGGATGAAGATGTTTGTGCCTGGCTATACTTCAGCTTCGTATTGGGTTGTTGATTGGTTGCTTGTTGTGACTTTCTGAGTACAAAAAAAGAACTTGGTACTAATTGGAATAGCTCATAAAAACATTCATCACAGAAAAGGCATTCCTTCTTTGGTTTGGCATTTAGATATACCACTTAAATGCTGCCAAATGTCTGTATGGCAAGGCTTAATGTTATTGGTGACCTCACGATGCATACTAATAATGCAAACGCACGTCGTTGAAGATTCTCCAAAGTATTTGAGAGAGTACTTTATGTGTAAGGTATATACCTAAAATACGTATTAAAAATATTTCTATATACTGAACTGATACATAAAGGTTTTGTGCATATTGTGCTTACGGAAAATTAAAAGGAAATTAGTACATTTTTTGTTTGTGGCACCTCAATTCATTTCTGTTCATTTTCAAAATTAGAATGTTTCGAAGAAGAAAATAGAGTCATGAGTTATGGTGTTGCATTTTGCCACATAAACTTCTGTATGTTTGGATTGCATTTACGTAGGTAGAAGATTGTTTTTTCAGTTTAAGTTGTAGCAGACCATGAGTATTTAGTATTAGCGTACACCTCGGAACAGGGTTTAATCAATCCTTTCATCACATCACAAACAAATGCATTCATTCTATTCCTTTTCCTAATCCATCGACCACATATCTGCATATTACGTATAACAATCGTCACTTACATGCTGCAATGAATTCTTATATATTATATTTAATCCTCTTATATAATTAGTCAACACTGAGAAAAACAAAAAGAGCGCGATCGTATTTTTTTATACCACTTAGGCGGCAGACAAGCACATTTTTTTTCGAGACAGTTAACTATACCATAGATAACAGATGTAATAGATAATATTGAAGAGTAGGTATTTATGTAGCCTCGTTTAATAGTGCTGCTAACCGACTCAATACAAGCTAACATTTAGTATGAATTTCATTTCAACTTGATATTTCCACGCAGGCCGGAATAAAAAATCTTGTCACACAGAAAGCGATTGTAGACTAGAAGAGTTATATTTTAACTCTCTTCAACCCTAAAATCCCAAAAAAAAAGTTTCGATACTACGTTGATCGAATATCAATAAAAAGGTGTGCCTGAATAAGTTTTCCTTGAGTCGCTAGTGTTAAGGTACCTATTGTTTAAATGTACCAGACGTAAATTGCGATTTGCAATTTCATGTCTCATTTCATTGATTACGGTTTACTTTAAGAATATTTATCTGCCTCAGGTTATCTTCGCCTCTCCTTTCGGCCTTAATGAATAAGAACTTGGTGGAAATTTAGGCCAGTTTAAACTAGCTATCGCAAACTATCTAGGACTCAGACTAAGTTTAATTCAAGACGGACGAATACGAATTGAGGTTAGTAATTAAACTTATACGTTATACCTTCCTACGCCACACACGGTACTCAAACGTGAAGACTTCATCAATACCATAAGCTTACCTATAGCTATAAAACTAATTTCTCGAAAACAAAACAGGAAATCCCAATTGCTCATCAATTTCTTATAATTTGGCGTTTTTAATATTTGTATAACCAAAAAGAACATTTTGAAATACCGGAACTGGCGTAAAACAAACAATTAGTACTATTACCTAATCAAAAATGTGCCGTGGAAGACAACGTTCAACACAAACACGTATTCACGAGTCTCGATGTAAGAAATCAATTCGGCACACATAGTGCTTTGTCTAACGTGCGTGCACCTCACTAGAGATACGCTTTTTAACTATTCCGTTTTATGGCACATGTCCGCCAGTGAATGGGCAATATAATCATCGTTCAGAAAAATTATGATTAGAAATGTGTAAACCAGGAAATATAATAGTACAAAACAGGAAATAGGGTAGGCAGCACGTGTGTGACGCCTCTGGTGTTGCAAACGTCCATAGGCCACGGTGACCGCTTCCCATCACGTGGGCCGTGTGCTTGTCTGCCACCTAAATGGTATAAAAAAAAATAAAAAAAAATATCGATCTAGAATTGCACCTGGTGCGTAGATTAAGTATATGACTGTGAAGTCGATACATAGTAAGCTAAGTTCTTCCAGGTCCAAGATAAGTTCACCTAACACAGGCTTTTCAAAAAGGTAATAGTAAAACCTCAAGTAAAAGCTAACAAAGACAAAATTGTGGAAAAAAGAGGAAGAAATGCTGATCCAGGAGTCCAGAGGAGATACAAAGTGAGTGAGGAGGAGTACAAAGGCATTGAGTGTAACAGCCATAGGCACTCGGATATTAAGCGACATATAATAATTTATGAGAAAATCTCTTCGAATCATTTTCCATTGAAGCTTTCAATCAACCTTCTGTTATTTTTCACAAAATGTTATTGAAGATAACGTAATTTCACGCATATCCTCATTTTTTTAATTTGAAAGCTTTTCATAGATACGTATATCTTCGTAAGTATATCTGTAAGTGGACCACGGGTCTATAATATTGAGCTTTGTTTGAGTTTGTGAGTTTTTGATGTACGCGTCGCGTGCCGAACGAGGCAAGACGGTGCTACAATGTAGGATTACTGTCGATGACATTCTCTTAGCACTAGCTATAGGCTCACCGCATAAAGCTATACTTATAAGTGCGAAGTCGAAAGGTTACAAACAACACATGAAACTAATGAAGTTTACAGTGAGAACAATATTTGGTAAGCAGATACCTAATTATATTACGTGGTCCGCGGTAGCCTAGTGGTATGGGTGATGGACTGCTGAGACGAGGTCTCGGGTTCGATCCTAGGTTTTACCATGGCACACACCAATGACTTTCCGATGTTTTTCGAAGTTATGTGTGTATTTATCGCAGGTTTATAAGTGCCTGGTTAATGGCAATAGGCTCGCCACCTATTACATTGGGACCTAAACATAAACTGGCAAAATGTGGGTGCTAAATAGCACCTCTGCCTCCCCCTTCGGGGATATAGGTGTGAGTTTATGTTGTTATATAATTATATTCAAAAGCTGGCAAGTTTGTACGGAGAAACCGATAAAAAGGACTGATATCGGACGTACGGAGATGTAGAAAGAATATCACCACCTCAACTCATCCGAAGTGTGTCGTAAGAAACGGAAAATTACTCAGACGATATCACTGCGAGAGAGAGAAAACTGGAAAGAAATCCCTATCCAAATCCAACCCGTCTAGCAAAAGGCGTGGAAATAATGTCTCATAGCATCCCAATATTAGGTGAGGCCTATGTCCAGCTGTGGACTGCAATAGGATAATTGATTGACAACAAATGACATGAGCTTTTAAGAATTTTATTATTCTCCCAACTCAGTTGGAGCCGGCTTGCCAGTATAACTGTGATGCGGCTAATATTACTCATGTTTTCCGTAAAGCGGATGCCAATTGGCGATATCAAAGTTCTGTAATTAGAGTGGAGTTCTGGAATTAGGGGCTCGTTGATTCTACGGGTAATATGTTTTAGACTTGATTGGATACAGTTTCCTGTAACAACTGCTATAGTATGGCATCCAGGACCAAAGGTTTGAAACGTTCTCTCTGAGGCACGGAAACTCCCAGACCAATGCAAATAAACATATATGCATGTATACAAATATTTTCCCCGAACAGTAAACGAACTCGCTTCCGGGGTAGCAATATCGCGTTCTCTACTGCTAGCTACGCTACGCCACCGACACTGTCAACGCTAGGCGTTCCTTTTAACTTTTTTATATTCTCTGTGATTTTTGTAGGTACTCGAATATATATAAATGAGGACAGGATTTGGTTTATTTCAGTTGATCAGGATAACGAATTTAAAAAAAAAACAAAATGTACACCAAGCCTAACACAACCGTTGTCAAATTACACCGACGTTCGAAACTCAAATTGTTAAAACTGTACGAGAATTTGTTACGGACAAAAGTTTGTTAAACGTTAATTGGTCGCCCACTAGCTGTAATCACCAGAATAACAAGGCCTGCCTTTGTTTGACATCATTAACGTGTCCTAGGCTTTCTTAAGCTGGCCTGTATGTTAGCACGCACGAAGGTTTCGGTCACATTTTAAATATTAATTCGTGGTTGTTAATACGTTAACTATGGTCACTATTCTTGCACAAGCGTGATATGATGAACCGTAAACAATAAATAATTGCTTAAATACCTTCTAAGACCCACACCAAACGTTTTATAACTACAGACAATTTCCTTCGCTGTAAAGGTTCCGTTTGCCAAACATATTTTTTTTATTGAATTTTACCTGTTTTTAACCGCATTGCGGTCGATACAACTCATCATAAAACTAAATAAAGCATTACAAAATTGAGCAAACCTAACAATTATTACAAAAATATACTTTTGTGAAGTAAAACCAATAATAACACAGCCATGGGCTGTTAATTTGTGTTACCTATTGTAGCGTAATTAATACTGGCTCGACTCTTTATTGATTTTGCAAGCCATTCTCAAAACATGCAACTTTCGGCCTCTTTGTTCAAAATTTAATACCATAATTTTTGAGGTCAACGCGCGTGATGCCAGGGTGTAATATTCTTTTGTACAATGGGACCAATTTAAATACACCCTCCCGCCAGCGTCGTCGCTCCTCCTACTGAGTCGTCATTTCAATGACCGAAGTAAAGACAGCAAAGTTCTCCATACACTGGTAGTATTATAACAGTTGTTGATTTCGAATTCAACAGTTCGAAATTCAATATAATTACTACATACAATCATAGGATGTTATTACTCTGCATTTGTTTTTGAAATTGTAATGAGTATTCGGAGTTTGGTTTTAATAATATGTTACTCGCATGTTTATTGAAAGTAGCTTTATTTTTAAATAAATGATTAAATATAATTACATGCTATTGATATTTTGTAACTACAGCAGCAATTTAAATTTTTTTACTGGCAGTTGAAAATTTTCAAATTTGGAACTTACCAGAAAGACGACGTTTATTAAATAATTTCTTTCTTTTTAGCAGAAACAGTTAGCTGTTAGTAACAGTGGTACGTAATTTATAAATAATAGTTTCTATAATGAAAACGTCACCTTAATTATAATTAAAGCGTCATTATAATTAATTTGAACGGCACGCGCCGCCTCAGGCGTTGACAGTTGTGAGTTTTTAACAGAACAACTTCCCACCCACCGTCATTATGATGTTTTTTGTGTTACAGATTACTTCACTACTAGGTACCTACTACAGAGTCAATTTAGAATTAAATATATCACAGGGTGTTAATTAAGGGTAGGTACTTATAAAAGTATATGACCGCACAAAAAGACAAGACGACGGTACCAAGAAGTGGAAAAAGTGCGCACTGTGCGGTATGAAAGGAGTTTCATCCCGCGCACGCTCAAGCTGTGGAATGAGCTCCCTGCCGTGGTTTTCCCAGGCGACTACAATATGGGGTTCTTCAAGAAGGGCATTAGAAGGTTTCTACAGGGTAGGCAGCACGTGTGTTACGCCTCTGGTGTTGCAAACGTCCATAAGCCACGGTGACCGCTTTCCATCAGGTGGGCCGTGCGCTTGTCTGCCACCTAAGTGGTATAAAAAAATAAAAAAAAAGAAGCCAAACTCATCTGGAAGCCGGTACACCTGTACCAGCCACCTGTACAAATATACGAATGAGAGTTAGTGCCCTCAGTACGAATCGCTATCGAATTCGTAATGTAAAGGTATCAAGAGAGCAGAGCATAACGATAGGTAGTTAGCCTGTCTAACTGTAAACCTGTGTGTGTGTGTGTGTAGTCTGTCAATCGTAATACTTAGTTCTCACGATACTTTCCTTACGAATTCGATACACTCGGGGTTGCATCTGTTAGTAGTCACTCTCTTTTACTAAAATAAACTTAATCTCCATAGAAGGTGTAAGAGAGCAGATTTCTGACGTAAGTCATCCAGATTGCAAGCTTTGGATGCTACAGAGATTCACACTAAGATACAGAAGATTGGGTAAAACAATCTCTTTGAGTATTCCATAGAATATTTAATGGATGGAACGGATTTATCATCCTACAGATGGCAATTCCGTTAGGTATGTATTATGTTATCACCAATGTAGTAGATATTTGTTTTTAATTCTTAGGTATATCGGTTGCGTATTATTAGCAGTTGTTGGATTTGATGGATAGGTTAAAAATTATATAAAGAATAATCAACCTAGGTAAGAGAACACATATAACATTCCACCTTATATGTCTTATTGTTTAATCATAAGTATGTATAGTAGTTTTAAGCACCATTGTACATTCAGATCAGACATTGTAAAAAATTGTTAATGAATAAATGAAATGAAAAATGAAAATGAAAGGAGTAAGATGCAATAAATTATCTTTACAACTATGTATTGTACAGTACATAATAATTTTCAATGTAATGACATGTTATAAATCATTGGTAGCTTTTTGGACAGAAATCGGCCCATTTAAGTGTTACCCAATTAAAGTTTTCGTAAAATTTTGGAAATAGATTGATCTAGTTAATACTTTTTAGAAAGAAATGGAAAACAACAGCTATATTGTTAATTTATTGTGCTACACCATATTGCAAAGTAATAAACAATATTCAGTATAATTCATCACATTAAAACCCCTATATGGCTATAATCAAGTTTTTTCACATGGCACTCCCCGAGGCAAAAGAATTGACCCAAAAATCCAGCATTCACTGTGTCGAATCAACGAGAGAATTCACTTGAATGATAAATTGATTCGCACATTCGCTTCCCTATTATCTATCAAACTGCTTACTGACTGCCAGTATCCTGAGCACAGCAACACAGCCTGACGTACAACTGTCAAAAACCAACACTCTATTTTAGTCTCTATGTCATTAACGTAAAGATAAAATTAGAATTAGCTATGTTGAAAGTGCAGTCTTTAAAAACATGTGTAAAGGAGACTGAAATGATTTCATACAATCTTGGGCCCAGGGTGTAAGAAGATGAAAGTGGTGTCAATTAATAGCTTATATATATTATCAACCTTTTACTGAATATTCTGCGGATTTTGTCAGTCTGAGAACAGAGATATAAGAGTTTATGTAAAAGTGACATTATGTTACAATCTTTAACCAACAGCTGATTCCTGAAGTGCAAAATGTGTTCTTTTGCACTCATAATTATTATATTTACTAGAAAATGTTTGAAAAATCATATGAACTTCAAGCTATAAGCAGGTAACAGGTGAAAAGATAGGGAAAGGATGTCCAAAATAAAATAAAAAATCATTTAATATAGTGTTTTATTCGCCTTATATTATAATTAAAATGTCGTCTAGAATATGAGCCCAGCAGCCTATAGGTCGTTTCCCTACAATACAATTCAGTACCAGTAACGCATTACTATAGCCTCCCTTCTTCTACGAGAGCCGTCGACAAAAATATTAATAAAATAAGTTTTATTAATCTTCAGCTACATTAAACAATACATAATTAACTGTTCCGTATTAGGGTAATAAAACATTGTTTGATAAATAAATAATTCTTTGCCATAACTGTAAACAATCTCCATAGGCCTTCTAAATATATATGTATGTATTTTACACCTGCCAGGATGGTAGCTGGTTAGATGAGGTTATATTTACTCACAGACTGAGGTGCAAGCTATTGCCGGATCACTGACAGAATTGTTTCCTCGTGTAAGGGTGGTCTACCCAGTGTATTGCAATGAGCAGTGGATATCCCACAATTCACACAGAAATCCATAGTTTCAATAATATCCAATTCACAAGCCGGCGGTAAAATCCAAAATAATAATCAAAATTAAATCAAGTCAAACGTGTGAGCGATCTTCGGTGTCCAACGTAGTATAAGGTAGGCAGGGTCAGAATCCGTAAAATACAAAGCAGTGGTCGTAAAAAATTACAAATAATCGGGAAAGCAATCAAAACGCATTGGAAAATACGAAACTAGAGATGAAGTGAATATATTAACATTAGTTAAAAGATTACTTTCAAGATTCAGGTATTAGTAATCCGACCGACTATGATATGGTAATATTGCTGATATCAGTAATATTTCAGATCTTGTTTACTATCTGACATGGTCGTGTAATATCATTCTGTTTTCGATTGGTGAATATTAGTCTATGGAATGGATTAGTGTGTGATGTATTCGCTCGGATCGTATTAACTTCGTTGCTGATTGGTTGCTGACTGAGAATAAATATTCATTACTTGGTACCATTTTTATAAACAATAATTTGAAACTTGCCATCGCAAACCATGTTGGTTAGACTATTCTTATACACAGACATAACTGGTATTCTAAGTATCAAGCAAGTCTTATATTGGAAGCCGAGGGCAACAGCTACTAGAAACTAATTTACTTACTTACAAAAAGAAACACAACTGGTCCTAACTTACCTATATCTGTATTTAAAATATAAGAAAAATGTGCCACCGACTTCAAGTAGGTACTGTAACTATGTTTGTTATTATTATTATTCCAGTCCTCAATCACGATGTGTTAAAGTATGCTGTACCTACTATCATACATAAATCAAAATCATTATTAAAAATATATCAATCTTTCATATCTTCAGCGATAATAATAGGTACCTACCTAATCAGTCTATTCAGCGCAAGAAGATTGACCTATATTTATTAGTGCAATAATATGTCAATATTAATACGATCATAGATCACCGCGGTATTTGACGATTGGTTGTCGGTAAAATATTACTAATATTCAAATATTAGTTAAGATATTATAATATCATGAAACTAATATATTAAGATTAGCTAATACCAACGAATATCGGTACTAACCCATCTCTACACGACTGTCAGTGTCAATGCTATTATTATATTTTTATTTTTTTACTGTCATGCCAGTGACAGCCTAAAAATATATAAGAGAGATTGGAATCGATATTAAATCGATAATCTTTAATATTGGTTTTTCAGTAACTAATTGATATTTGGTTTAATAATATGACTGTAATTATATGCACTATATTGCATGTAAGTATATATAGTGCATTTAATTACTTTGAGTTAATTATTTACTGCAAATGTGTAATCGATTACTTAATCGATAATCTACCGAAAACTATTTTCTCATATTTCTCCGCTTCCAGACTGAGAATTGAGGTGATTTTTCATATTCTAAGACACAAAAATATGACTGATTTTTTAGATCATATCTCAACTTATTCCATTTTGGGCCCATCGATTTCCGTCTCCTTTAAAAATGGAACACGAACATGCGACTTGGAACTTTATTGTGTCGTGAAAAAATAAAAATGATCGGTAAAAGTTGTGCGAAGTACACAATGGAGTTTTAGAGTGGAGTGAAATCGCGACAATAGACTATAATGAAGTGGTTTTGTCATGTTTTTAGGCGTTTCGCCGCGTGTGGGTAAATTAAAATACAATTATGTTATAAATGGACGTTTATTGGACGATTAGCGCCGACGACGGATCGAGGAGGCGTACGCTGTTGTGAAATAACGTTTTGAAATCGAGGTTTCCGAACTGTGTATTGTTAAAAGCATTGAGGTCTTTTATAGTACTTGTGACACCTGGGTGACACGTGTAATAAAAAATATGTTAAATACATTTGATTTGAATAACAGTACAATAGATACTTAATAAGCAGTGGCTTCTATTCATTGTTTGTTAATAAGTGATACGATACTTTTGGAAAATTTAGACATTAAAGAAGGGCCTTACCCCTTCTTACATTAGGCAACTGGACCTAAACTCGAGACGAAACCAAACAGAATTCTCAATAATGCATATGCAGGAAGATGATGAGACGACCTCTGTGGCGTAGCGGTAGTGAACACGACTGCTACGCAGGCGATGCAAGTTCCCCGACGGGGGTCATCTCGAAGAGAAGGCCCCGGGTCTGCCGGGGTGCGAGGGATATGTTGGCTACAACCTCACCTCCGGCAAATGAAGATCCAAAGACGGCGTGCGTTTTAGTCGGTTCGAGTCCGACATAACCTTCCCAACCGGCTCCGGTGGGGGGGTATCCGTGGGGATTTTTCGCACGATAAAAAAAAAAAAGATTCCCGCTCAATGCACACATTTGTATGCATGTAGATATACCTACTATACTATGCGTAGTAACGTGTGGTATCTATCTACCCCACTGGGAAAGAGGCGTGGTTATTTTCGAAACTGTATGGAGACAGAGTGGCTCTTTTTTATCAAGCACATTCATGCTACGAAATCAATAACTCCGCGATCAACATAAAAAATCATTTCTATACTTTGTAAAATGTAGCTTGGGTCCTATGACAGCTGTCAGTGAAATCCCGCACATGAAGTCTTGAATTTTCTATTATTGAATGTAGTAGCTGTCAATGTCATACTTTATGGGCATACCGAGCTGATTAATGATGGGCGATGAATCATCGTGACCACATAATATGAACTATCCATATTTTGAATAAAGCTTAATTTAAAATTGAAATTAATATAAGAAAAAAATAATTAGAATTTAATCTTATTGCTTAGGTATTTTAATATCATAATAATGTTTATATTTCAATATACTTGATCCTAAATAATATTGAGTAAATTTATAAAATCCTACATTCAATCCATCAACGCCCTGAACCTGTTTTTGGATTTTTTAAGAAGACACGCCGCGTTTGGTTCTTGGGCCATGATATAGGCATAAGATACACGCGCCAAAATCTTGTTTGATATGAACTTCCATTGATCCACTCCACTCATTCTCATCAGTACGAGTGAAGACGCCTTGTATGCTAAGTATATTCCGTTCTCATTACAATTAAATACATACATACAATTAAACTAAACGTAATTATATGTAACATGCATCAATAATAGCTGGTAGTATAGATATTTTCATCGAATTTCGGACATCCCTATGAACCTCATTTTGACATCTGTCATAGGACCCATGCTATATTTTACAAAGTATAATGATTCATTTGACACCGACATTAACTACCACTATTTACTGTCACATTCTCATACGTAATTCACTGTAAATGTCAAGATGACACTTACAAAGAACAACGACATGTCATTATGCAATATTATGTAATTATCACTGTGTGTACTGAGTACAGTCCATTGTGTATAGTCCCCGGCATATATCTTGATACTAAGGCGCGAGAGAAACAAGGCCCTGGTATATTGTTTCGATATTCACAAAACAGATGATCAAAATATACTACAATTAATGTGAAATAAGCTTAAATCTGTGTACTACAAACAAAAACACACCTTTTTTGGTAACTATATTTACAAGCATTTAGGTACTTAGTCTAGATACAATAGTTTGCATGAGTGAGAAGCCATCTAAAAAATTGTATTGCGCATAAAATTACTATTTGTGACATAACTGTGTTAAACATATATGTCGCTAACTATAGACGCCATTGTATCTAGATAATTATCATGAACAAAGCACTAGATGACATCTTAAATGATTTCGTGCGGTAACTGACAGATTGTTGACATTTCATTTTTTTTTCTTGTTATTTTAATTACGTTGTTATGTTGGTAATTTGTGTTACAATGTTGCAGTTACTTGTTTTAAAATATGACTAATTATTTTGAATTAGGCAATGAGCTTACTTTGTAACGACTTAATATTAAGTTTGAATAACGTAGAGATATCCTTTTTCTTTTCCCACGGACACCACCCCTGCCATAGCCGGTGGAATTGGTTATTTCGGACGTGAACCGACTAAAACGCATGCCGTTTTTGGCTGACTGATTGACTTTAGAGGTTCTTCTTTTTTTCCCTGCGCAAAGTCCTTACGGATACCGCCTCGAACGTCAGCTGTCGAGTCAGTGGAGGTGATTATGTCGGACTCGAACCGACTAAAATAAGACAATATAAGACGGGAGATAAAACAAGATATATCTCTGGCACCCCGGCAGACCCGGGGATATCTCTTTGAAATGACCACCTTCCCCTAATGTGGGAACCACGATTTCCCCATCTAGGGTGCTAGGGTGCTTCATGTTAGGGTGACAGGCGGTGACTGGTACAGGCTTTCTTTCCGAGATAGCGCACCATAGGCCGGAACCGGAATTAATGTTTAAATGATGCTGATACATTCGGATCCATACAATTTTTATATTTATAATTATCATGTAGTTAGTAAGAAATAAAATTAGGTGTAGGTATATGGGGCCGCACGACTCTTCGGGGCGCTGGTCAAGCTCATTTTTAGGCCAACATGAAGCAGAGGCTCGGTCTCTCCTCTTATGATTGAAGATCAAAAATGATAATCGTTTCTGTAGAAGTCAAAATAAATAAATACTCGCAACGTGGTAACGTGTTTCCTGTTTCCTGCAATCCCGGTTCCTTTAAACGGGGCGTGAAAAAACATCTGAGGAGACCTGAGCGTCACCATTGTAACATTGTTTTGTAATGGTGACCCTCTTTCATGAGACTTTACCTACAGCTTACCACCAGGCGAGGTGAAAACAAATTGACGTATCATGGATAAAAAAACCAGGAATAAAATTGTAATAGTGAGTCCTCATTGTCTTCAATGACAATTAATTATAATGGTAGGTATATCCAACATCAAGTTTTGGTACCAACGACCTGTCACTTCGTCGACTAAGCCTGTCCAATGATAATCTGTTTAACATTGGTCCTAACGTCGAGTGTAAGACAACTCTAACAAGGCGTACAGATCAAAGACACCGGCGTATTGTTGTCATGTGCTTAATCTCTCGTGTGAGGGACCCAGTGGTTTGAGATTGGGGCGGGGTATCAGTGAGAGCGGGCGATAGCGCTTGGTTTATAATCTTTACACGTGTGAAATCTGAAAACTTTTGTGATAATAACTATTGTCATTTACAGATCCTAGGACTTAGATGGCGATGAAGGCGATTGAGTTTTAGAAAAAGCGAACAGAGTCGATGCAAAACAAGACGAGCTCCCGACATGGGAGGAGTAATTAAGTCGACAAGACACTTAAAATATTTAAAAACTGGTGTAACAAGATTTGATAACACATTCAACTAAAACTTGATTTGATATAACTAGCATTCAAGATTTATTCTAGAAAACGTATAAACATACTTACATACATATTTAGTACACAAACATATTAAACAGGAAAGGCCCTGTTTACTGCTGTAATTTTCATAAAGAAACATAGATAAATCATACTCTTTGATAACGTACAGCCGTCCTATATAAAGGGACTTTCACATAGAAAGATGATTCCTATGATTATTAAAACCACACTAAAACTAACTTCTATACAACTCGCCGCCACTGCCTCCACACCCATAGGATTGATCAACGTGCTCATAAATAGTATCGATATCAATTGATTCGTGCTATAAGTACTAATGAGCCATGGTTCCTTTGAAACGGCCATGTTGCAGCGACACATTTGAATTAAACAATTCTGTCCCCAACCCAAGGAATACCACCCTTATGCTTTTGTTTCTAAGGTTCAATTTCCTTTAAGCTTCCGGTTAGCAAGTTTGTAACGTTATAAGTCGTCTTTGATTTGAGGATTATAACAGATTTAATAACGTCGGTTCGTATGATGGCAACACCGGCGTACTTTAAAACGTGTGTTGCCATGTTACGATAGTGTGTAATATATTTGATTAGGGTGTATGACACGTTTTATAATTACTTAATTGATGTCAAATTCTGCTTGGTAACCTCTGTGGCATGACGGAAGTGAATGCTACTTTTTATTTTTACCATACAATATTCATACCATAACATACAAAAAAAGTCCAACAAGTGATCTAACGGTAGTTCTTCTATATCGTCAATAGGCTAGATGGCAGTCGCTTCACAGAAATCGAAGTTCAGCAGCGACGCAAGTCGAAAACTATGATGGGAAAAGAAAATCCATACTGCGCGGAGAAGCTTCAGATGCGACTGGGATTACCTAACGCAAGTATGATGATGATGATAATTTGTTAAGTTATGTAAGGAGCACTATCTAGACTGTAGACAGCGCTCTGTAAAATCTCCTAGGCTATTTATTTAGACTATAAAAATATTAGGAGGTTAAATATGAAATTGCCGCTTTGTTTAAAGAAATTGGAGGAAACCCAATTTTCAGTAGTAGTAAGTAGTAAGTAGTAGTCATTTTTACATTTTCTTTAGGCATGAAAAATCTTTAGAAATGATTTTTTTATATGTATGAATGAGACAACATTAAGCAAACAGCACCTTTTATTACATTTTGGAAAGTGACAGCTAAAAGAAGTAATACGAAATTAATAAAAACAAAATTTAATACAGATTTGTAAAATCTTGAAATTACCTTTCAAACAAAATCTAAATAATGGAAATAGCTATCAAATTACAGGCATAATGAATTTATGAATCTGTAAGAAAATTTTGCCAATTTCATATGTAAAGAGCTATAGACCTACTTTATTATATAGGTACAAAGAAACCATTTCTGAAGTAGAACAAACTTTTTCTGTCTGAGTGGGAGCTCGAAGTAAATTGTGAGGCTTTACATAGATCTAATGAAATGTGTTTTCTATTTATATAAATGTATGCCATTTGCTATTATTTGTTTTCATTACAATAGTACGTGAGTTAATTTTGTGGTACCTATAACATGACTATAAATGTACAAAACGAACTACGGAGCTGGATGTTTTTAGGGTAACGCCAAGATCTTTGGGCATAAGCCTCAAACTGGTACACATATACATACAATATACTCTTATGGGATGCTAATGCCAATGACTATATTATACCCGTTTGAAAATCATAGTTGTCAAAATGTAAGTAGGATACACCTCTGCCTACGACTAAGGGGATTTACAGCCATGGATATTATGTATTTATTTATTTATAGGTATTACAAAATACTTCGATATTTTTTTTATACCACTTAGGTGGCAGACAAGCACACGGCCCACCTGATGGGAAGCGGTCACCGTGGCCTATGAACGTTTGCAATAATCAATCGTTTGTCTCTCCACAATCTATGCAACGTAAATTTATTAACATTAATACCATATTAAACTCATAAAAGGATGTTTAAACTACAATCAAAGTTCCGACATCGCTCATAAAACTGTTTCAAACGTACCTGTGTTATTTCACAGTCATTTTTGATGTAATTATGTGTTTATCAAATGTAACAAACACTACCATCAAAGTAGAACCAACTGAGATTATGATATTCCTTTGAAATTATGCTCCGTTCCTTTGATACGATAAATAAGATATAAATCTTCATCTTTTATGCTACCCTAGTAAATCTGAACAGGTAGCTTTCAGGTTCTGCGAATGCTGAGATTGTAAAAGTTGGTAAGTATTTGAAAAAATGATATCTTAATTAGAAAGAAAGAAAGAAAATTATTTTTTATTACGGATCACACATGCACATATGAAAAAAAACAACCTCATTCACTCTCGATCGTGAGGTTTTTTATGAAATTTTCGTTTCATTTAGCTTTACTACGATGGAGAGTAAACAATGCGAAAAAAAAAAAAAAAAAAAAAAAACAAAAAAAAATGCTGCATTGCCGTCATTTTTTTTTCATACCAATATGTGATACCATGAGTATATTACTCTATATATATATGTAGGTATAATATATAAAGTTTAAATTAAACTATGTTATTCATTGTGTATCAGGTCCCACCAATATTTTCGGGATCCAAGTAAACCTTACCTATAAGGTGATGCTCCAGCTGATTAATAGGCGAAGCGCAGGCGTAGGCTTTCCTCTTAGGATTAAAGAGATAGAGGAGGAACTTCCCCAAAACCTATTGCTAGTTATGGTCAGCAATGAGATTGAGTTAAATATGCACCTTGTTTTGCGAGCCCCTTCCAGCTTCCTCACACAGGCAGCAATGAACAATTTTGATTCCTTTATGATACTATACTAGTTTGAGTTCTTTTGTAGGATGTGCGAGGGATATGTTGGTTACTATCTCACCTCCGGCAACCAAAGAAACAAAGATGGTATGTGTTTTATTCGGTTTTCAGTCCGACATAACCTCCCCAAGCGGCTCCAGCGGGGGGTATTCGTGGGGATTTTACACACGATAAAATAACACTAGCTACCACACTTCCAGATGTCAGAAATTTAACAGACGACTTCTACAGCACCTACTGAATACACTCCAGTCCGTCTTGAAGATGCCTCGTGTAGAGGTGAAACACGTGTTGAGGTTTGTTCTTCGCAGTTGCAGAATACCTAGGGCTTGAATGTGTACTGTACACATTCAAGCCCTATCTCCTCGGGTAAGAAGGTTTGTTACATGATCTAGCGATGCACTTGTCATTCCTTGCTATTGCAATTACTAATTAGGTACTATTAGAATTCGGTTCGGCGACTCTATTCTATGTCACACCATTAAGTCCTGGAATGCTCTGCCAGCACAGGTGTTTCCTTCATCCTACAGTCTAGGGTCCTTCAAGTGGGGCGTGAAAGAACAACTGTTGAGGCCGTCAGTGTGGAGACCGCCGCGTGCAGACAGCCAGCACCTGTAACGGCAACCACCAAGTTCTGAACCGCGCCTCTGCTTACCATCAGGCGCGGTGCAGTCAATTTGACAACCTAAGCATAAAAATAAAAAATGTTTTACTATTACTATCGTTGGGTTGTTAAAGCGTGGGCTTGGTACATAATATATTGTCCAATATTTTCTTATTTGCCTATCTTCTTTCTACAGGCATCAATGCACCCGTACCATTACAATCTGATATTGCAACAAGCGTCCATTGCCACTCTAACCACTTGCGGTTAGACAAACAGTGCACGTGTTTATTACCTTACTTGTGTAAGTACAAAATATAATTACTACCGACTAATGTAGGTAAGTATAATAGTACAATAGATATATGTACCAATAGCCCTGTCAACAAAAAAAAAAGAAATAGAACTTAACGCCAGTGATTGTACAATCAAATCTCAAGCAATGCAAATGTTGAGAGTTAATTAATTTAAGAATAAAGAGGAAATCAAGTTACATGAGGTAATCAACGCAACCACGGGAGTTCCACCGTTGAACACAAACCTCTCGGAAGCTAATACTCATAAATAAATTATTTGGACAACAAACCGTTCGAAATTAAAGTACATTTACGTATTTTTGTACTGTAGTACAGCAATTATCAAATCAAATTAATCAACGTACTTTGTAAGTCAGTTTGTAAATTCGACACTTAGCCTGGGTTGCACGATCTTACTTTAACATTAACAGTGCAGTTAAAGTACTGGTCAGATATAAAACAGGTTGTACCATTTGATAAATTGTTAAAATGACGTCATAACTTGACGCTAACTGTAACCAGCCACGCTCTAACGTCAAATTCTATCAAAAAGATAACTAACCGAACTACTAAATACTCTGGTGCAACAAGTTCAGTCAAACCATTAGAATCAATGTTACTGTTACTGGTGACGGAAACCTTAACTTTAACAAGTAGGTGGTGCAACTGAGTCTTACTTTCGTTGAACTGGCTAAAGCTGCATCCGCACGCGTGTTTTTCTCCTTCCCGCGTGAAAAATTATCTGTCAAGGTCGTTAAGGTCGGCATCACAATTTTGTGACTGTTAGCAGCTGGAGGATTCGCGCTTACACTTCGCACAGTCCAGCAGGGATCAGTATTTAGTTTTAATCGGTTCGAGTCCGACATAACCTCTCTCATCGTCTCCGATGGGATTGGTATCCGTGGGGATTTCGCGCACAGAAAAAAATTGGTTGCCTGTAAAGTCGGTATACGGGCGAAAGTTTTACGTGACAACGACTTTGAGTGGTAAAATAATTTTAATGTGAATATTCATTCGTATAGTAGGAAGAAGGATGAAATAATAGTAACAATTTAAAACATTTATTTATACAAAGAATTATATTTAAAACATTAATTTATTTGACTGGCAACGTGTAAACTTGTATGCAGGAGCCTAAGCGAAATAGAAGCGTAAGACATGAACCGGTGTGTATGCCTATCTCTCTCACTCTCTCTCTCTCGCTCTGTCTCTCTCGCTCTTAGGCGGGCTAACTGTGCTCGAGTGGAAGGGACGCGTGCCTTTCACTTTTTATGTCTGTCTCTCTCGCTCTTAGGCGGGCTAACCATGCCCGAGTGGAAGGGACGCGTGCCTCTCACTCGCTCTCATTGTGAGCGCATAACGTGAGCGGAGCGTAACGCAGTTTCTTGAAGTGTCACCCGGCAAGCCAATTTATAAGACGTTGTCACGTCAAAAATGGGTGCAGTATCAATTGACGGACTGAATATAACAAGAATCTACAAACATAGCATCACCAAACATTCGTACCGAATTAGGTACGCGTGGAAAACAAAAAATAAGTTTTATATTTTCTGTGGAATTATCGGTCAACCTAGTCGAAGTAGACTGCGTTGGTGGTAGGTACATGGCTTGCCTGCTCATTCCCGGGGGCTAGATGGGAACACCGTAGTCCCCACACCCGAAGGGGGCGGCCCCGAGTCTGCCGGAGTGCGAGAGATATGTTGGCTCCTATACCACCTCGACCATCAAAGACACAAAGATGGCGTGCGTTTTACTCGGTTCGAGAGTCACATATCCTCCTCAACCGGCTCCAGAGGAAAGGGGAGGTATTATCCATAGGAATTTATTGCATAATAAATAAAAAAATCATTTGTACCTCGTGGTTAAGTGAGTTTTATAACGGAAAGGCCTCGATTTCTCGTTCTAATGCAATCACAAGTTGGTTTTTTCCATTTTTGAAATAAGGAAATAAGGAAATTCCATTTTACTGAATTGTCTGATTTGTCAGACTCGAATCTAGATTTCTCTGATAAATAAATGAGGTTATTAAAGTCAATCATCAATTCATTGATTGACTTATTCTAAGGTTTCACAAGTCATGTTCTGTAAATCATATTTATCATTAAAACGAAACACTGCAGAGAATAAGATAAATCTATCTTATGATATGACCAACTTTTGCCTGTATGGCGAGTGATAAATTTAATTCTGTGAAGTTTATCTAATTATCTATATTATTAAATACAATTTGAATGAAAATGTCATTAGTGTGCCTTCTACTGATATTACAGATTTTGTACAACGAAAACTCCGTGGCGTGGCTGTAGTGCACGTGACTGCTACGCACGGGGCGCGGATTCGATCCCCGCTCAGTGCAAGAAGTTGTATGCATGAATATGGCTACTTGCACTTGTCTGGTCGTACCTCGGAGAGCACGTTAAGCCGACGGTCCCGGTTGCTATAGAAACATCTATGGCAGTTCGTTACGGGTAGTTGGAGCCCTCAAAAGTCCAACCTGTCTAACTTGGAATTTCGATATCGCCATTGGTCATTAGACAGTCAGTTGCTTCACGCAAAATATCGGAGTTTGGCCGCATCACAGTTAGACTGGAAAGCCGACCCCAACTGAGTTGGGAAAAAGGTTCAGAGAATGATGATGAAAACTGCAAACAGATTTCAAATACCTATTCATTTTTTTCATTAAAAGTTCATGGGAAGAGTTATACGGTTTTGTTCTCATCCGTAAACCACACTAAACATAGACAATCATGCCTAATAGAGCTGAACCCACAACTTGGATTTCTCACTTTTTCTTATGCCGATCAGATTATCTCAAGCATATCTTACAAAAAAAAATTAGAGCGAAGTACAAAATTCACATTCAGTTTTGTAATAATATTATGGTTAAGAAATACATCGGTCATCTTGGTCCCAGGCTTTCAACTGTTGTGCTTTTTTTTTATAAACTCACGCCTGTATCCCCGAAGGGGTAGGCAGAGGTGCTAGCACCCACATTTCGCCAGTTTATATTTAGGTCCCAATGTAATAGGTGGCGAGCCTATTGCCATTAACCGGGCACTTATAAACCTGCGATAAATACACGCATAACTTCGAAAAGTATCGAGTCATTGGTGTGTGCCATGGTAAAACCTGGGATCGAACCCGAGACCTCGTCTCAGCAGTCCATTACCCATACCACTAGGCTACCGTGGTTTCATATTTTAATAGTCCCTTTTGTAAACAGAACACGTCAATATGACTTCATCTCGCCTAATGTCAAGCTGTTTAGCAAAGTCTCATGAAATAGGGTTTCCATTAGAAAAGCTGACAATGTAACTATAACATCAGCTTGGCGCTCTCATTAGATGCTTATTAGCGTCCCACTTTCAGGACCTTTCCCCACGTATACAGACCCGCGGCTATGTATTTCGAGATGACCACCTTCGGGTCTAGGGATCTCGGTGTCACAGTCTAGCTTCTAAGTATGGGGAGGGAGACTCCGTTACATAACTATATTATTTATTTTGGTTTTTTATTGGGAAACTTTTCACGTCCCACTTTCAGGTCCTTTCCCCATAGATACAGACCCGGGGCCATGTATATCGAGATGACCACCTTCGGGTGTAGGGACCTCGGTGTCACGGTCTAGCTCCTGGGTATGGGGAGGGGGACCCCATTACATATATTATTTATTTTGTTTTTTTATATGGAAAGTATCGTCTTATCCCCAACCCCGAAAGTAAAGCCTGCGGTAGAGCCTCGCCTATAAATCAACACGTCTTCTTGCTTGTAGGTAAGTTGTCTTTGGTCCCTAAGACCTTATTAGGACCCTACACCTCAAAATTCAAAATTGAATTAACGAATAGAACTGTCTATAACTAAGGCGTCCATTAAATAAATTAAGCCAAACCAGCGACCATCTTACAAAAGCAACACATAATAATTGCCACCCAGTACGAAATCAGCGCTCCACGACTGTATTGAATAGATTTTTTTTACCTATACTTCCATTAACTATAGTTAAAATTACATAGAAAGTATTACCCAGTAATGGCTATAATAAATTGTCCAATAAGTAACTTATTACAGTTTTTATTGGTCGCTTTCTATGTCGTTTTTGCCGCTCTTGTCATTCGTAATTGATCATAGCTATTTTTATAG
Organism: Pelosia muscerda; assembly: GCA_963691645.1. Taxonomy (NCBI): domain Eukaryota; kingdom Metazoa; phylum Arthropoda; class Insecta; order Lepidoptera; family Erebidae; genus Pelosia; species Pelosia muscerda. The sequence continues at coordinate 7,407,827 of OY829121.1, forward strand.
TGGTTTTTAACTTTTTTTTTTACACTTCCCATACATTTTTCTGTTCACCTGTACATTATTGCCATACATAAAGTAATTTTTTTTCATTCAAAATTAAAACTTCCAGTCGATTTTGCTACCGAAACTGTGTGTGAAACAAAATATTCTTTTTCCAAAACCACTATAAAATCACCGTGTATATATATCATACATAGCATATATAGGTTTGATATTATAAAAAAAAGAATACATAGCATATATATATTCTTATTCATGTACACAAATATTTGCTTTGAGCGGGAACCGAACCCGCGTAGCAGTCGCCTGCACTACCGCCACGCTACGGTCTATGTATAATATGTGTGTATTTACAAAAAAAAATATCCAAATATGTTTATCTGCATTCTAGAACCCGTAACACAAGCTAGTTAAGCTATGCTTACCATGGGACTAGGTGGCGTTATGTAGATTGTCCGAGAATATTTATTTATTTATTTTGATTTACATAAGTTTATCTGACAACTTAGTAAACTATAATCTTTTTCTGCTTCAAAATAGTAGATCGACCCCCTGGTGTTACACACGTCCATAGGCCACGGTAAATACTTATGAGCAGGTGAGCCTAGGGTTCGTCTGTCACCCAAGTGACGTAAAAAATTTGGGGCCCACTGCCGTTAACTGGGTATACCTCACCTACTCTCCCCTACTCACAGTAGTAAGAAAACACTAACCGAGTAGTGTAATTTAGCTGCGGTTTCCTTCATCGTGGAGGGACTTCCGCACTCTGGCGGCTCCTAATTCAAACGGGAACTCCCGTTATGCCCTCCGTCCTCTAGTTCGGATTAAATTACTCATTAAAATAAATGCGTCGTTGGTACCGCGGCTTCAGTTTATATGCGGTCGTGAGGTCTGGTGTTTGATTCCTTTGACGACCAACGCAGAAAATTCCACCAACGATTTACCCGACAACTCGAAGTTCACAGAAGCTCTATCACCTTGAGACGTATTATTGGATACTTAATATTTGGTGATAATGTACAGGTGAACAGAAAAACGTGTGAGACGTTTAATTTTTTTTTTCGTGATATGAATATTTCCAGAGGATTTTACTATCGAATCTATGCAATCTTTATTCCCATACGACCATAACATCACCTGGTATATTGATAGCGTGATTCTATCGTTGTACTTCGTATAGTAAATTTCAAAACCAATGAACAGTTTTGTCTGATACCGGAATCAAATCCTTAACATCGTACATAGTAGTTACAGTCGCTACCTCAACGCCTCGAGGCAGGCACTCTACCAGAGATCAATCAATAGCCGAACATTAGCAAAAACCACCCACCCCGTCTAAATTGAATTAAGCTAATCGATACTCCAATACGAACCTCATACCCTTTCTATTAATATTAACACACACATAAAACATAAACAATTATATAACTCAGGCCGTTTTAGGAGTGAATTGATCCTAATTATGTCGAAATAGGCGTTAATAGGCAACCTAATGGTCTCTTTTACGACTCCACCGCGCCGTCAAAGCCTCCCGTACTGTTTATTGCTCTTTTTTTCTGTCCCAATCTAAGTTTTTATGTAAACAGTTTCCGAACTGAGGATTCAATCCGTCAATTTGAACGTTCCTTTTTTGAAAACAATATTGGAGGTATTTTCATAATTGACGTATGGTTTATATATTTTTTGGTTATATCCTGGTGAAACATACAGAATTAGCCTTACTAGTCCTGTGCCCGATCCCAGATGACGGCAATCGATGACTCTATTATGATCCTGAACTTTCGGTATGGAATAAAAAATATTTGCATTTAAAATCAGCATCTATGCGCCAATTTTCGTTGCTGTCTGAATGACATTATAAAAAGACGCGCTCTGTAAATCCCGTTCCAAATTTCAAATTTCACCCATGACCTCATTACTGACACGATTGTACTCACACGATTTTATTCGCTAATTCAAAATGGCAATATAATTCTCCTCATAATAAGAATTCCTAAAATGGGGATGGTAATATATATGTCATATTCCTGTAACTGTACATACATATATAATTATTATATCTGTAAAGGAAAGAGGAATTACTTCTTTATCCCACCAGATGTCGCAAAGTTATTATTCGAGGCATGTCAGTTTGACTTCACCTCGCCCGATGGTAGGCTAAAGGCAAAGTCTCAGGAAATAGTTAGTGTCAGGGTTAGACTCTTCAAATGTCCATGTTTGTCATATCTCCTAAAAAGAAGAATGCACATTTTGAACTTTCCTGTTTAGACTTACAGGTGTGATTTGACTTAGGCCTCGAAGATCACACGACTGGCAGTCGTTTCCTTAAAAGCCTAAAACAAACTAAAGTAAGAGAAAGAGTAGATCCTAAGTACACGCAATGAACATCGACAGTCAGATCTTAAAGAAGGAAGTCACTTAACATATCTGCGGTAACTACTGTAAAACAATACTGTAACCACTTGTCATTAGACTCATATTTAAATAATACATTTGTTTGCCACTATCGTAAGCTATTTCCCGTAAGAATTTCATGTCAAATTTGATACTAAATACAAAGCTATCAAGCATAACAGTGCTGAACAGAAAGTTCTGTCATATCGTTTCGAAGGTATGGCCAAAAGAAGGTACTATTGCACCATAATTTATAGTGAAGACCAACCGAGCTATACGCTATAATAGCTTCTCAGACACCTTTGCATGCGGGAGCGGGACGGACGTATCTGTTAGAGGGGGACACAAGACCAGAAGCGCCGCTCCACGTCAAAATACGTGCTCCATTCGTTTTATTACCTTGCGTTAGCGTGGTTCGTGGAGGTTGGCATCGATATCGATAGTTTAATTATAATTTTTGGTACGGCATGTGATGTAACGTCGATTTTGGTTTAAAATATATGTAGATATGTATATAAAATTAAAAAACATATTTTGAAATCATCGGTGGAACGGAGTGGTAAAGTATTTGACTGCTATGCAAACAAAGATTCACAACATTCATGAAGTTGTGTTTATTTCTCGTTGTGTTTTATAATCACACAGTAATGTATCTTAATTTTAAATATTTCGGCGATAATATCTTTATTGGTTTTGATTGTTGACTTTATTTCATTTATCATTAGTTTAATTTCTAGGGATAACATATTTGACTTATATGTAAAACTACTTAATTATGAAATTAGTAAGATGTGTTATTGAAAAAGCACCTAATTGTGTAATAACATATCCAAATTGATTATAAAAAATTAATTAAAAATACTGCATTCATATTTTAGATAAATACAAATAACTCCTAAAATAAAAATAGTTAATCAAGTAATAATTACTGTTTTAGATTTAAAATGAATTACAGATTTAGATTCAAATAAAATTTAACAAAATATTGAAATTTCAAAACATCGACATCAACAAATCAACTCTCCCACCGTCACGTCCCTAAAACCGGCGCGGCGGCAACATCAAAGGAGGCCACCTCTTTGATGTGGCCGATGGCGCGCGCCGCCAAACGCCGTAAGCGACAAATCCATACGTCATCCTGCTGTCATTATAACGCCTCACAATCGGCCTCGGGAATGTGGAATTACTTACAAGACAATATAAAATTGACAAGTCAGTTTAATACTGAGTTCGCTTTTGAACGTCCACTTTAGTGTCGTTCTTGACGGTTGTAACGTCGATTGGCGGTTGTCAGGCGATTAATGGATGATTTCAATTAGTGAAATTGATGGCTGATAATTTTAGCGTGTGTTTTTATAAGAGAAAGTGAGAAATTAATGGTTTTAGGACGCAATCATGTTTAGAATACAGATGTGAAACTCATGAACGAAATTTTATTAATTAAGTGCTATCTAATTTTACACTAGAGAATTTTCTAATTTACGTCTATAGACGTTTCTATATAATTATATTATACAAATAAATATACGTCTCTTTCAGTAACTAACGAATAATGTTATGTTACGCAGATTACGTACTTATTAGAATTTGGTTTTCACAATATATTGTTTTCAATTGATTTTTAATTTTATATGTAAATGATTTTTGAACACGAAATACCGAATTTAATTATTTCATACTCAATCTGTAAAATATTGTATCCTTTAATCACTCATAAATCAGCAAACCTCTGTTACAACATTGAACAACAACAATCATTACGCCTTACTATAATATTGGTATCAGCAGTAATATACAAAGCTCACATGCGATACAATCGTCTTTAAGCGTATAGTAGGTCCATGGGAACTCATGGGTGGTCTAAATTCGAACGAAGCCGCGGTACTCATCTCAACCATTCGTCATATACTTACGATATACCAATGATTGCCCGCGGCTGCGCTTACATACTATACTTACAGAATGTACTAGAATATAATAGAGTGAAATATGACAAGTTCCATAAGGAAAACGTTCAATAAACGTCCATTTATTTGAGCAGGACAACAAATGTGTTTGAATATCTCGCAATGAATGCATAATCTATACTTATAGTTGCGGCACTCTATAATGGCTACATTGACATGACTGGTTTTGCTCGTTTTTTAATTTTTTGGTGTGTGAAGTTTATTTTCTTATGTGCCAGTCTCTCTTTTTCTTTAGTTATTCGTCTAACAGTTCGTTGTACAATATCAAGCACACCAAAAAGGAGAAAACGAGTAAAACCAGTCGTATCAATACGGCCATCATAGAGTGTCGTAACTATAGTCATACAACCAAACTCATAAATGTCTAAGAAACGTCAGGAACAACATTCTTCTTCATCGGAACGTTAATATCAGTCGCATCCAAAGCTCGCAATTTGAAGCCTAGCAGAATAAATAATAGTACCACGCCTTTATGCGATAGTAAACGTAACTGATACACAGGAGTTGTGGGTTCGAATCTCGCTCTGTGCAAATATTTGTATGTCATAATTATGGTTATTTTTCCAGTGTGGTGATATCATGTAGAGAGCATGGCTTTTGGTCCCGTTTGCGATAAGAACATCTATAGCAGTTGTTACAGTCGCTTCACGGAAAATATCGAAGTTTAGACACTTAGACTAGAGATCCGACTTTAACTAAGTTGAGCAAATGTTCAGAGAATGATGGATAGGTACCTAATACAGAAGCCATAATCAACCAATAAAAGGAATTAATAAAAGGCAACCGACTGCCGCCAGTTTAATCATCTAACTTAGAGCAAAATGCCTGCACTGACGCAGAAATAGCCTTTAATTCATTTGAGGAGGTTGAACTCCTTAGTTGTGTTTAATATATGAACAGGTACCTATCCAAATTCACCTCATCCTCCATCATTGAATAGGGGAAAAAGTAGTGAATAATCCCCAAGGAGATAAAATGTTATGTCGGACTCGGCCCGACTAAAACACACGCCGTCTTTGGGACCTTAGTTGCCGGAGGTGAGATTGTAACCAACATGTCCCTCGCACCCCGGCCGGTTGCAAGTACCAAGGCCATCTCTTTCAAGATCAACAAACCTTCGGGTGTAGGGACCACGGTGTCCCAGTCTAGCCACTCCACCCGTCACCACCAGGCCCGCGCTCATGGGGGACGGAGATCATTCTCCGAGGCACGAGTCGCCTCCGCTTATCGCGGGGCCATACACGCCGACTGAGATCACTTGGCTGTTGAAAATTCTGATTATAACTAAAAATTAATACGTTATATTTTTTACTTTTCTTTGCTCCTAATTCCTTACCAAGTTTCTTTACTAGTATACTTAGTTTTAATTACTCAATTTTATGAGCTATTTCACAATTTTTCACTTAAGTATTTTGATTTAACAAGTGAAAATTGAACATTTTTCTTTAGAAACTTTTCAATTGCCAGTATTTTTATTCCTTCAATATCAAATGCCTTCATTTCACCTCCACATGCGATAAGTCCGTAACACTCGTGCCTGACCCTTAAGTTCCTAATGTTATCAATGGCAGGCATCTTTTGTTATCTCAGTATAAAAAGATCCACAGCGAAGAGCATGTGGAAAAGGCAGCCATGTCCAAATTATCGTCCACAATGCCCCCTTATATATAACATATAATTTTCTTTTTGTGGCCTTTCAGAACGTCGGCCATTGTTCGTTGTGCAGTGTCGAAATGACTTAAGTGACAAATCACAGGCCAATGTTAAGTATAAATCGTGATGTTATTTTTTTAATTTTATAGGATATGATTACACATCGTGATCCTATTCGTATATTGACCACCCGGATATTTCCATTCTATTTTAAATTGCAACTTATTAAGAAATAAACCGCGGTTATAAGACACCCTCTGTGGCGTGGAGATAGCAAACGCGACTGCTACACAAGAGGCGCGGGTTCGATCCCTGTTTAGTGCAAAAAATTCTGTTTATAAATATGGTATTGGTTTAGTCGTACCTTGAAGAACACGTTAATGTATCGGTCCCGGTTGTCATACGAACTTCTATGGCAGTCGTTACGGGTAGTTGGAGTCTAAAGAAGTCCAACAACTGGTCTAACTGCAGTGGCAGTCGTTTCATGGCAAATATGAGGTGAGGGTGACAGCTTCAGATATTAACGTTAGGATGATGATGATGATGCAGCTCAAATTAGTTAGATCTGGGTAACTGATCTCACAGGTACTGTCTGGGCTGCGGTATAGTCTCGAGAACTAATTTCCAAAACTTAAAGATTCTTCTTCGTCCGTGAACCAATCACGGGACCGTATCTCTATCTCGTATCTCGTATCGTATCCTTTCTCTTCATTATTTGGTTTATTTTGGGTTTTACGGTAGCGAATGCTATCTGACCCACCCCTGAAAGGAAGCTTTCACCAGAACATAGTATAGGTATACACGCAGCTGCATATTGTTCTCATTCCGATGATTTTGGTGGAACCCATAACATTAGCACCCATAGAAACTCACCAACAGATCATACCTAACCCAATTAATGTCACTAAAAGGACAGTAAAACCCGACATACATCATAATATTTTAGCTAACAAGGAATATTAATAAGACGAATACACAAAAGGCTCGTATCCAACTCATCAATCAGATAAACTCATGGGCTACGGGCCGAGCGTATTATTAAATAAATTTTAACAGATTACCGTGAATAATTATGTAACAAAGGCACATTTTCCATCCGTCAACCTTTATCAAGGAGAAAAATCGTCTAATTCACACCTTCGACCGAACCCACATTTGGTGCAAGAAGGACTTATTTTTATTGGTGTTGCCAGGTATAAATATTTTGTACTATTTTTGGGTAATTTAATTTTATATGAGAAACCGGGATCATTAATGCGCTGTGTAGTGTACGAATGAAGTCTAAGAATATTCAATATTGTCTTGATTACAAAATTACTTTTTTTACAGGAGTCAATTTACTTCACCCTCTCTCTTCGGTTTGGGGAATCTTAGCTTTTATAGAAGCAATTACGTAAATCTCTCAACCCAGAAACAAACTTGCCGTATATCAGCAGGTTTACCAGCTAACGAATTTGGTTCCAGCAGGTTGTCTTTCATAGCAGTAGTTTCCGTTTCATACATTAGGTAAGTATTTATTTCGGTAGGTATTTTTATTTTGTTATATATTTAATTTATTCAATTCAATATCACAATTCAATATTCATTTTATTTAATTTTCAAGGATCCGTGAGGGCACGGCGAAAGAATATTACCATCCCAACACATCCGAAGCAACCAACGGAACTTACTAACAGAGAAGGAAAACTAGAAATAAAATCCTGTATCTACTACCCCGTCTGGCCAGCGTAGAAACGGAAGCCGAAAGCCCGCCAACATTGGAAGAGGCGTGTGACAACAGTGGACCACGATAGGCTAATTGACGATACTGGACCTTAAGCTTTCACTACCAGTTAGCTACTGAATGGTGCAGAGCTAGAATGAGGCAGTTAAGTTCCAGTTCTATCAATATCAAAAATTACATTTTAATATATACACAAGCAAAACGCATTCATTTTATATACATATCAATATCTTAACAAAAATTATTAACTTAAAATTATTCCACAAGTTGAAACTCAAATAAAATTTTAAGTATGACAACACCGAATCCTGTGGTCAAATTAATCACACCGTGGGCTAGTGATGGCATATTTTAAAATGTTTTCGTTACAACGACACCATTTTGACAGAGGTGCTAAGATAAATGATCGCTAATTACCAAACAGTCCGGTAGGGGCGTGGTACGAATCCGCACTCGATCTACGAACCGCAACTGTTGTCTGAAACTAGTCGGACAGCCGACTCTACTTATGCTTGAAGGGAATTGTAATAATATTCTAATATTCTAGGTCTCTAGGCCTTACTCTGAGCGATGTCTAACCCAAAGCAATAGACTATACCTATATCTTGTAAGATGGGACCCAGAATGTGGATTTTATTTTCTTTTATAAATGCATCATCTTATGCCGCGTTGACATTCAGCCCATTAGCGCGACAATGAGCAGGTACACGGGGAATAACTTGGGAACAACGAGAATGTAAACAGGAACCTTTATAAGAGGAGTAATATTATTTCAATATTATGATGATGACTTCCCATTCATAGTGTTGTTTGAACTCGGGCCGTTGTCATTCGTCGATATTTCTAGGACAAAATTGTAAATCTGACAAATTATTATAAGAGATCAGCTGTTTGTCCCATTTTAACTATATAACACTCGAATCCTAAGTATCTTGACGGACGCTAACGGTCATCACACAATGAAAGTAAAGTAAAATTGAGCCAATATTCCCTTTAGGAGGTGGTGGTAAGGCCCCAGGTAATTTTCATTGTCATTGACTTCACCGTTCGCATTGCCCGGCTAACCCTCACACATTTCGCTGACGTTGCCACAAGCTGCAACTGCAATGGCTGAATATAAACCTGGTATAAGGCTTATGTCTCATAGTCCGAAGTCCACTTACCCCTTAGAGCGGCTACTGCTGACCTCCCAACCCTACCACGAGAGAAATACCTACATAAGAGTATCGTCCATTAATTAGCAGGTTGACTTGAACCCTGACCATATTGGATTGTCCTCGAAACACTACAATACAATATATAAGTAGTAGGTACTTCTAGTCTTAACGTAAGGATGGTGATATTTTCACGAAAGAAAGGTCAATCAATAAGCCTATTGCAGTCCACTGCAGGATATAGGCCTCTCCCAATTTTGAAACTCTTTAGCCTACTGCTTCCTCGCTGGCGAGACGGGTTAGTACAGGGTTTTATGTCAAATTTTTCTTCTCTCTCAGTTAAAATGTCTGCGTATTTTTCCGTACCTTTGAGATGGAGGGGTGATATTCTTTCACCATCACTCTAGGGATAGAAAGAAGGAATGAAGGGTAGATCAAAGTACTTTATCTACTACTTATTCATAATGATAAATTCTCATGTTGTTATAACACTAAAAGGTATCAAATGATTAATTATTTAAAGCAATTATTTAATTACAAGAGGCGTGACAAAGTGTCCTCGGCGCACCTCTATTTATTAATATTTAAATATTAACCTCTCATATTTCGTGGTAAACAAAACGTTATGTCATCATGGCAGTATTTTAATATTAATTTTTTATAAAACCATCAGTCAAAGGTCTTTTACTTGTCGATTGTAGATTAATATCTATCCTTCACGACACATAATATACTTTAGCAGTAAGTAATGCACCTGCATTTGACCTATAGGTATGTAGGTGCATTAGTTGTGTGCTTTCTGCTTTGGTGTGTGACCCTCCAAGCTTTCAACATAGTTTTGTTACCTCTTAGGGGGCAGACAAGTGCACAAGCCACCTCATAGTAGACGTTTGCAACACCAGGGGTGTCATACTAGTAGGTCATCATAAAAGAGAGGGCCCCGGGTCTGCCGCGGTACGAGGGATATATTCCCTACTTTCTCACCTCCGGCAACTAGATACCCAGAGAGGGCTTGCGTTTTGGAAGGTTCGAGTCCGACATAACCTCTCTCACCGGCTCCGGTGGAATTGATATCAGTGGGGATTTCGCGCACGGGAAGGGGTGTCATACTCTATAGAAACCTTTTAACCCTTCTTGAAGAGGTTATTACAAGTTTTATTTAGGTAACTGTCGTCACCCGTGTGTTTGAAGAGAGCCCATTCAAATTTCATCAACAGGTGTATCGCTTAGCAGGTGTGGTTTACTTTAACATAATAACCTCGATTTCGATTTTAATCATATTAATTATTACCTACCTACAATTTTGGTACTTACGTTGTAAATTTTGTCGTGTTAGTGAAGCAGAATAGGTCCACACTATCTCTCCTACTGGGTGTCCTAGAAGGCTCCTAAGGGATAGCATACAGCCGATGACAATGTGCCCGGAAGACGGCAATAGGCTCGCCTCCTATTGCGTAGGAATTATTCGAATATTAATATCCCTACTGCCTCTGTATTCTACCCATTCAGGGATTTACAGGCGTGAATATATAATATATTATGTGTGAAAGTAATCTCTTCTTAAGTCTAATTATTGTCGTATTTAATGCAAACCTAACAAGTTTCCGATTTTGTTTAAAATGATTTCATGTAAAATAATCTTCTATTTAAGGCTTAGGTCGGTAACTTATTTTTTCATATATTTACGTCATCAAATTGACTGCACCTCGCCTGATGGTAAGCAAAGGGGCAGTTCTAAACATGGTAGTCGCCGTTACGGGTAATTGAGTAAAACTTAGAATGTGTTACGCTAAATACCGATGGCGATTGACCTTACTTCTTCATCGTGGGATTCATTTCAGCTGATAAGCTAGTTCTGGACTTCACTCTAACGATGTAGCAGGGTGTAGTCAGCTGTCAGACTGTAAAAAAGACTACCAGTAACATTTCTCAACGTTTCATCACTATAGTATACACTACAGTATAGCCTCACCAAAAATACGACTTTTATGGAAGTGGCTACCGTCTGACCTCCTGTAGTAGAGTCAGTAGATTGTTGTTCGATGTAAGTAAGACATGACGGTATCAATCAATCAATCGATCAATCGCAGTCTACTGCTGGACATAGGCCACTCTTAGTGTGCGCCACTGCTCCCGATCCTCCGTCCTGATTGAGCAGTCCGACTGGGGAAGTACCTCCACCTTATATCATACCGCAGCTAATAATTTCCTTATTTTGTATTTCCTGCGGTGAGTATGGAAGCCAGAGCTCAATGGACAGATTTTGTCTTGTTAGAGGAAAGACTTAGGTAGACACTATTTGTGATAGTATGAAACCCTGGTCTACAGGAGGCTACTGATGTTTCAAACGTCCATAGGTCACAGTAACCACTTTCCTTCATGTGGGCCGTTTGTCTACCACCTAAGTGGTCTAAAAAAATCAGAGCCTAGTATAAATACGAACTCTTTTCAACAAGCGAACAGTTCCCATCCACAAAACAAACCACAAAGATCCCTAATTCAATAATTATTTACAGGTCGCATTAAACCGAATTATCTAAGACGACTATGACACGTTAACATCGGCCGAGAAAAGCTAACTACTCATTAGATGTAATACGACCAGCTTATATTGAACCCTGACTGCACTTTAGACTACCTTTCATCTGGGTATAATCCTCTTTGTAGGAGGGGCAGGGGAGATGAAGGTATGTTGGAGATTTGAGGAATAAAGAATGCTGAGTCATGGACTGTCGACGGCTCTTAAAATGGTAAGGCTCGTAATAGTTTCCCACGATCGCGAAATCGATAAGAGTATTGTTGAAATTGAAATATGAAATGTATCGGTAGGCCTTGGGACGTTTTTATTGTGAAGTGATTGTGCTATATTTTGGTGATTATTATATTGAGTAATTGAATAATTCGTAGCTTGAGTTAATGGTTTTTTAATTATAATGATATGTTGTCGTTCGTTTCTTTAATTATTATCAATTATTAACAGGTATTGTGATAATTGTAGGGGTTGGTTGACGTTTTTAATAATAACTGCCAGTATTATAGGTATAGGCACGAGTTGTGGACCAAAAATGTGCTTGAAACACGATCTATAAACGCAGTTCGCGATTAAGGGCTTTTGAGGTGTAATAAATGGCAATGGACGAACTCTGATCTACCAATCATAGATTATATCTAACTAGCTGACCCGCGCAACTACGTCTGCGTCACCCCGTTTTTGTAACATTTTTCATTCCTGCTCCGCACCTGTTTGTTGTAGCATGATGTTATATACATATAAACCTTTCTCTTTAACCATTCTATGTAATAAAACAAACCGCATCAAAATCCGTTGCATAGTTTTGAAGGTTTAAGCATGCAAAGGGACAAGAAAAATAGGGACAGAGAACGCGACTTTATTTTATACTATGTAGTGACGATGAAGAATCTGAGCGCGCCAGCACCTCATTTCTCTCGAGACTTAAATCCAAGATCCGTGCCGGTAGTTATACCAAGGCGAAACTTCGTCAATGAAATTCCACTGGACTGAGTTCTAACGTTTTTATAAATTAATTTCTTTAAGTAGGTTTTAATACTTCAGTTTTAATTGATTTCGGTTTTTATTATTGCTGAAATCACATCTAAAATTGCTTCTGTGTCGTAACGGCAAAACTTTCGACTGCTAAGTCAGAGGTTGCGAGTTGTCCAGTGCAAATACGTATAATATTTCCTTTGGTGGGTTTCTGAATTATTTCATAACATAACATAAACTTACGCCCCTATCCCCGAAGGGGTATATAGACAGAGGTCCTTGCACCCACATTTCGCTTTTTCATGTTTAGGTCTCAATGTAATAGGTGGCGAGCCTATTGCCATTAACCGGACACTTATAAACCTGCGATAAATACACACATAGCTTCGAAAAGCATCGAAAAGTCATTGGTGTATGCCATGGTAAAACCTGGGATCAAACCCGAGACCTCATCTCAGCAGTCCGTTACCCATACCACTAGGCTACCGCGACTCATAGCAATACTTAACCCTTTCAAAATGCAAGCCCACCGGTTTTGTATGTAAAGTCACCCAAACTTCAAAACAGTATTGCAAACTGAAATGGTATTTAGTTCGATCGATTAACATTGTCGGGTAGATATTTCGACCGATGCGGCGTCTGATTTATAAACAATACGTCAATGACGTAAGCTTCTTTAGCGGCACAGATTTATCGCTAGGGATGGGACATGGATGCTGTGGTAGTTCGCAGTTTATCGATATCGATGAAGTTTAATCAAAGTTGAAAGAAAGAAATTCCAATCACAAAAATACCAACTAAAAGTATCGTAAATTTGTATGTATTTATTTGCAAAAATAAATATAAATAAAAAAAATTAAACCCAAATTAGGTCAAATATACAATCCAGTTGCTAAATTGTCATTCGAATTTTCTTTGAACCTAATTGTAAGTTATAAGCTGACGAGGACACTCATATAATGTACTTATTTAAGAGAGGAAATTCTGGAGATAATAAATAGCATAGATCTACTTGGACCAGGTGGTTAAATAATTAACAGATGACAATTTTCACTAAATACATTTTATAGTATTTATCATTATTTTCTATTGAGCAGTTTTACAGGAATACCGCGGCTAATAACCTTGTGATGTGTTCCCGTCAGGGAGGAGGGTAGCCAGAGCTTAGGTAGACACTGCTTTGTAGTGGTATGAAGTCCTGCTTATTTGTTTTCTGCGCTGCCAGACGAAGCTTTCGAAATCCGCCTACTTCATATTCTTATGTTTTCGTGAAATTCACAACACAACAGTGAGAAAAATTGTGTAATAAGATTTGATTGAAATCAAACCTGTGACACTAGGAATGGAGCAATCAATCAGCCCACCGTACTCTACTCCTGGATTTAGGCCTTTCCCAATGTAGAAACCGTAGGCCAAAAGCCAAAGGGCGCAGTTGACTTAAAACTTTTTATTATTTTATCGACAGATACACATTAATGTACAACACTACAAACCATTCTCACAATCTTGAATCAACCCGTTCATAAGGATTACTACTACAAACACAATATTCTCCTTCTCATTCTTTCCCATACAAACACATCGCCGGGCTCACTCGCACGCAATAAGCATTCCCTTTTGCGGTATAGCGGCGGCTCCTTTGATGTTGGCAGGCCACGCCCCGCGACCCCGCCTGCCGCTCCCCCTTGCCGTAGTTAATTCGTCACAGAATAATTACAATGCTTTTAATTATAAACAGAAAAATATAATACAGAAATACTTAACAGATTACAGATACGTGTGAAGAGATTACAGAATAAACGTATTTAGTGTTTTTATGGGAATATTTGTTTTAACGAGTGGTGTGTTTAATGGTGATGGCGCCTAATGCTATATTCACGCCTGTTTATCTTCTAAGGGGTAGACAAAAGTTTATTACAAGCAATATTTTGCTAAGTGTTATTTGGGTTGGTTTTGAGAGGCAGGGCGTGGCGTAGCTATGGCGTAGCAGTAGAGCGTTCGACTGCTACGTCAGAGGAAACAAGTTTGATTCCCACTCTGTGTAAAATATTGTTGATATTGACGTTTTGTAAGTGGTCTTTAATGGTATCTACAGAATAAATGATTTTTTATTTTGATTTGTAAATATTTGTTTATAATGTGTAGAAAGGAATCTAAAATGTATAAAAGTTGACTCAATTTTATTCTATATATTTTGACTCGCATTGGGAAGTAAAAATAATGAGAACTCATAGTTTTCGTTTAGGTATGTAACTTTTATTTTACAATGTATATTTTTACAGCAAAAACTAACATATTGAAAGATTTTTATTTAATATTAGTTAAAAATATCACTCACATACCTATTACCTAAGCAGTGGGTATTGGGTAGTATTATAATATCTACTTATTATTATTTTATTAGATAATTATACTATTATCATTGTGACAGGGGCAGGGGGCCTAAACCAACTGCCCCTCTCAAACCGATCGATGCACGAGCTCCTACTAAACAACGAACGAAGCGCAGGTGGAAAACTAAGCGCCAGTGACTCCCGGAAAAACCAAGATTGCAATCAATAACAATAAGCAGACGACTTGCTCATGTAAAAGTACACTACTGATGAATTCATTGCTCATTTCATCTCAAGATGACAATCAGTGCTATGTTCAAAAGCATTTCACTGATAATGGCTACTTGGAAGTTCGTTATTTATATTAAGCTTCCTAAAAGTACACTACTGATGAATTCATTGCTCATTTCATCTCAAGATGACAATCAGTGCTATGTTCAAAAGCATTTCACTGATAATGGCGACTTGAAAGTTCGTTAATTACATATATTAAGTTTCCAGGGCCCTGTGTGCGTTTTGCTCGGTTTGAGTCCGACATAACCTCCCCAACCGTCTCCGGTGTGGGAAGTAAAGGGCCCTGATTCTAATAAATTGTTAATCCTTATCAAACCATTGAGATTACAAAACTGCCATTGAATTTTCAGCTTTAATAGACCTAATGTTCATAATTAAGTGAAAAAGAGTTCATTACATATTTCATTCACTTTACGCGATGCCATTTAATTTTAATATTTAACAGCTAGGAAACAATTAGTAGAATCCGGGTCTAGGACGGCTACTGTAGGACGAACCAGATGAAATGGGGTTTCCTCGATGCAGAGGGTGGGGGCTGTGACTGTGGTGCAACTCTACAAGCAATGGCTCGTCTCCTATCATGGTGGCTATGCCCCAATACTTGCATAACTGAGGATCGGAATAAGGTGACTGCGGAGGCCGTTAGTATCGCCAAATTTTGGGCTGGTCATATCTGTAAAAGTGGTCATCAACTAGAAGAAGAAGGCGATGACGATCAATCAATCATGATCCCTAGCGATCCCTATACAATCTCACTCTATAATTTTTTGCAGAAAATTCCAATATTTACCTGTAAGTCCATTTGTTTAGGTACTTAAATAAATGTAAACAATTTGGAGCCGTCTTTTTAATATGTTTTGTTTCTTTTCTGCTTAGAAATGCATTTAAAGGTAAAACAGGTATCGAACCACTAGTTAGTAGTTTGTTTAACGTGTATTTTTATAAAAAAGTTGCCACAAGATTGTTTACCTTTATTTAAGTACCTACCTAAACAAATAATATAAGTAACTATGGTTTACCCAACCTGGGATTCGAATCTACGCAGTAGCAATACTAGCAAGTGTGAATATAGTGTCTCCCCTACAATATATTTGCAGAGAGGCGCTGTCGTTTCTACAAATATATTTTAGCTCATTCCTATCCACTACTGAATATAGGTAGGCCTTCCCCATCAACCTCTGTCTGCATTCAACAAGTTCTGCAGTAGCTCGTGGTGACACTGGTATATTAAAATTTATATTATGCGTGAAATCCTTTCAATATCTGGTCTAATTTTGATTCATCATCCAGCACTGTCTAAGGAAATTTTTCGCTGCAATCAGCCTCTTAATAAGCTTCCAACTGTACCAGAAAGCGTTCAAGTACAGTCAAAAGCAAAGTATAAAAAAATCAATTACTTTTCATTGTGAATGTAAAGCCTAGGTGTCCTGTATTCATATCGAACTGAAGCCGCTCGGTCTTACGTAATTACTGCCGGCCGCTTCAAAGGAGCCGCTCGCGCTGGCGGTGTCTTTGTACTCTAATAAACGAGAACATTCACACAATAAAAAAGGAACTGTAATATCTGGAGTTATGAGTTATTTTTGTTTGGAGGTTAGAGGTTTTCTTAACACCTTAGCGTTATGAAGGGTCATATCTGTTAGGGGTTTTGCCACGGATATGTCAAAAAGAGGTTTTATAACCATTGTAAATGAGAGACCGCACGGGTTGCGTGGAATTAGGTCATTCGTAATGTTCGTATGTTAGTTGCTCGCCGTTTGATACAATGATTGATGTCCTTAACAAGGTATTACAGTATGTGATACCGTGGATACATGTAAAGGTCAATAACTCTTCGTTTTGTTGCAATTTTTGTATTAATTAGCTTCAACCAGAACAGACAAAAGAAATATAAAGTTCGGAATAAAAAGATTTAGTATACTACGGGTCCCGAACCTGAGGTGGACCTGGACTTCGAGGTAGGTACTGTCAGCTTATTATGTGTCTCAACAGTCACTTCTTCTGTCGAAATGACGGTAATTCGAGTTTCCATTGTTGTGTAGCAATTTGTTTCACGGCAGCGCCGCTACTCACGGAGAGGGTCCGATCATAGGTTTCGCTCTTCGGGAAGGCTTACTACGTCCCCTCTAAAGAGTTGCTAACCTTTCATTATACCTGAAGTAACACGACGTATATGGGGCCAAAACAAGGTAGGTAATCGCGGCCCGAGATGTCCTCACTCGCAAGGGGAGCCGCTGGGCCTTCCCTCAGTGTGACGCAACTTTTCCTATCGAGCTTGGGCGGTCAGAAGGTAGTCGCTCGCAATGGTAACATCAGGAGGAAAAAACGTGGAAGAGATGACCCCAAAGCTTCCAACCTTGCACGTTGGATTCTCTTCCAGCATAAAGTAAAGAAAAAGAGTTGGATAATAGTATTTCCGGTTTTCCATACCACTAAGGTGGCAGACAATTATACAGTCCACCTTGCCTTGCCGTGGCTATTGGCCAGTTTTGTCGTACTGATGAATTCTTTGCTGAAATGAGCAATCTCATGATGACAATCAGGACTATGTTCGAAAGCATTTCACTGATAATGGCGACTTGGAAGTTCGTTATTTATATTAAGTTTCCAGGTCCCTGCGTGCCGACCCTGTAGAAATCTTCTTATATCCTTCATGAAGAGCCCTATATTGTTTGTTCTGTTTAAATACAACAAAGATACTGCCGCAGTCACATAGAACCAAAATAGAATGTTATGAGCACGCATACTCTTACTCGTAATATATTAGGGCATCATTGCTTCCATTACTGAATTAATTGGGTACTTTATATTACTTAATGAAGTTTTACACACTTCTTGTTTATTTATAACACTTAGGTGCCCCGTGTCCTGATGGAAAGTGGACGTGTGGAACACCAAAGGCGTCACACTCGCACTGACGACCCAGTTATGTGTTTATCTTTGCGCGTACGTGTGTGTGTGTTTTGATAACTAATGCAAAAAACGATGGCTAAGATTAATCTGACTTATCCAATTCACCATCAAGAAATATTAATACACCGATTTTAATATATCATATTTCTGTAAGGTTAGATTAATTATTATTTTACTACGACCCGTCTGGCCTAGGTATAAGTAGAGCGTTTGACAGCTACGTAGGTTAGGTAACGAGTTTGATTACCGCTCAGTGCATTTGAAATAGTGTCCATTTGCAATGGTAGGGCGCTTCTATGTTTGGGTAAATATAAAAATAATATCGCAGTCAGTGTGATTTGATGATGGAGTGCGATATATTTTTTTAATAACAAAAAAATAGTAACAGTCATACTCATATTTCGTTGATATCCATCCGTCGGAGGTATAACCTCCGACCTCCATGAGCCCAAGCCTTAGTGTAGCGGGTGGAGCCGTCTCTCACCCTAGCAGAAGCAAACCGTGGCGGCGGTGGTCTCGCCTTCCTAATACCCGGGGGCTAGATGTGGCACCGTTTTCCCCACATTCGAAGGGAACCATATAAAAAAAGGCCTCGAGTCTGACAGGGTGTGAGCCATATATTATGTATTAGCTCTCCTCCGTCAATCAAAGACCCACAGATGTCGTGCATTTTAATCGGATCAAGTAAGACATAAATACCTCCACCGACTCTGGTGGGACCTTTGTGGCGTAACGGTAGTGAACGCGACTGCTTGACAGGAGAAGCGGGTTCGGTTTCTGCTCAGTGCAAATATTTGTGTGCATGAATATGAATATTTGCATTGGTCTGGGTGTTTCTATGTATCATGTTTATGTATTTATATATTTTAGTATGGTTATCCGTATTCCAGAACCCATAACAAGCTAGTTATATTATACTTAGTATGAGCTATGGCGTTGTGTAGATTGTCCTCGAATATTAATTATTTTTATTATTATAACACGATAAAAAGGGCGTATCTATGTGTTTCTCTACATGGCGTTCTCTCATTTCCTTCCTTTATATCCAAACCTATATAGAAACAGTACCTCAATTAATTTCACCTCAAAATTACTATATAAAAACGAAATGGACCGCATTTTCCTTGAAGGCGTGCCTTAAAAAAGCTATTTAACCATATGTTGTTTGTTTATAACAATAAGCTATCATATGGCGTTCGTTACGCGTTTAATTTGAGCTTCGATCGGCCAACGCACCGCACACGAAGCTCATTACCAGTAGAGGTGCACCATCATGATCGAATTACTCGATTAAGTTTAATCGAGTCCGAAAATAGAGGCTAACACCATCGATAATAAAAGGCTGATAATAACATTGCGTTTCTAAATTGATTATGCGAGGCCAGGCGAGATGCGCCCTTCTTACTAACGAGGGTACCTTGTAGAGCATTCGACTGGTACGACAGAGGTAGCGTGTTCGGTTCCAGGTGAGTTTAAATGTTTGTATGCAGGAATATTCTATTAGTAGTCCATGTATATTGATTTGAGTGGTTATATAGATTAAAGAATTATAAAGAGCGCTGTGATGAGAGTTTTCGTTTTTTTTCTTAAAATGGATTCTGCAACGGAATCGCCGCAATTTTGCCAGTCTCTAGTAAATATGGTAAACGCAATATAACATTAATGGCGAGACGCCAATGTGAAGTTTTAAGGAAGTCTACCAGAGCCACGTTAGCCACGCCAGTAAATTCGTTTCCGTGTGTCCGCCCCCATGAGATCAGGTAGTCGATCAGGATGTGGGGTTGGATTTTAGGGGGCAATTACCTACAAGTCAAATTATAAGGAAACCCTTGATTGCCGGAGATGAGATTATACAAGACATATCTCTCGAACCGTGGCAGACCCGGGTACATCTCTCTCGAGACGACCTTCTTCCCCTAAAGTGGGTACCATGGTGTCCCCATCTAGCTGGGTATGGGGTGGCACTTGGCGCCATCGCCGTGGCCTGCTTCTGCTAGGGTGTCAGGCGGCTCCACCCGTCACCCCCAATGACTTCGGTTCCCCTACGAATCTGTCGTCACACATTTCTACTAGCATTTTCTATTCTGTGGATGTTTATCGCAAGACGCAGTCAAAATAGTAAGCATAGTAAAAAAAAAAACATTTTTCGCTACCGTATATTTCACTATTAATCTCAACGGGTTGCCTGCGACGAATAAACTGTTTCGAATTGTAATTACAAAAAGAGGCTGTGTCGACTCAATTTCATACATTTATATTTCGATTTCTAAAATTCATTATGTTTTTTTTTGCAATGAGTTATTGCTGCTTTTTACTTGAAGCCACAGTTCAGTGAACATTTAAATTGATCCTCGGCCAAATCACTCAATTAAACACGTACAAATCTGCCAACCATATAATCAACTATTTTAGAAAGAACCGTAAATATTCCGCACTTGTAACTGCGAATCTGAATGTTATAGTCATTATTATCCTCATAGCGATTTCTCAATGGGGAAAGAAGCTGCTTTTTTATCCCACCAAATGTCGTATAGTTGACAGTGGTTTGTCAAATCTCGTATAAACAAAAGAAGAAGGCACATTTTGAACTTCTCGGTGTAGTTTCGTTTATGAGATCATAAAATAGCATAATTTAAACTATCTATATAAATGAAAATGAATCGCGAATCTGTTGATAAGCTCAAAACTCGACGGCGGCGGCTAGACCAATTCGAGTAATTCTTCTTTTTATTCATTCCTTGAAGTCTAAGGAAGCTTTTTATCGAACAGCAGGAACGGGATCAGAAGCGGGTAACAGCTAGTATTTAATAATCAAACTTACAACAAGATTAGCTTACTAGAGAAAATAATAATGATTTTTAAATGTAACTCAAAATGCAGCATGTAAGTCTGTGTGAAACGAAATTCACGAGTGAAAACCGCAACCCATAGACAGTGAATATTCTTTAGTCTCTCTTCTCCTCAGTCTCGAACAGCAAATTAACAATAATCTCAATGCTAGCGACATCTACCATTAATTACGAGCCAAATCATAAGGTAAATAGACCGCGGTAGCCTAGTGGTATGGGTAATGGATCCCAGGTTTTACCATGCCACACCAATGACTTTTCGATGCTTTTCGAAGTTATGTGTGTATTTATCGCAGGTTTTATAAGTGCCTGGTTAATGGCAATAGGCTCGCCACCTGTTACATTGGGACCTAAACATAAACTGGCAAAATGGGGCTGCTATCACTTCTGCCTATCCCTTCGGGCATATAGGCGTGAGCTTGTGTTATCATAAGGAAACCTCACCACTATCGAAACTGAATTGACGCATCGACGATATATCGTAAGCGTCCCTCTCTAAAAATACTCGGACCACTCAATTACCGAGATGAAATTATTAACATACCTACTTAAACTGGATTTTTAAAGAAACAACATGTCTTGACGACTTCACTCTCGGCTTTTTATCTTAAGTATTTTTCAAGTAACAATCATTTGCAATTTTTCATTTCATATGTAAATAAGGAGTTATTTATGTCACAACGCAACGAGTCCGACACGAGCTTCCAATGCACACTGTTTAAGCACGCCAGAAATAAGACGCCAAATATTTATATTGCACTAAAGAACTTCGGTAAGTACACAAGAGCGAATATAAGAAATTTTAAATACAATATATATAAATATATCTATGAAATAAAAGGTGATGAACCAATTCTGGCTTTAATATAAGTTTGTGCCTATGCATTTGATTTTATGATAAGAGTCAAAGCCTTTGCATTCCCTCTGAAAAACTCCTGTACAATACAATTAATAGTACCTAGTGATAACACTCAAGAAACCCCAGAAAACGTTAAACTATCTTCGTAAAAATGTAATGCGTAATAAATTGGATGAGTGAGAAAGTAAGCTGTACTGGGTCAGAAGAATGAACTCCCTGCTGTGATTTTTCCAAGCGACTATACAATATGGAGTTCTTCAAGAAGAACATTAGAAGGTTTCTACAATGTCAGCATCACGGGCGTGATGCCCTTGATGTTGCAAACGCCTATAAACCACGGTTTTCATTTCATCAGGTAGGTCGTGTGCTTGTCTATCACCTAATCAAGGTCACGTCAGTAGCATAGTGATTAAAGAGTCGGCCTTACGATCTAGAGGTTTCGGGTTCGAATCCTGGCCATTACACTACCAACGTGGACCCACTCCTATCACAAGCCATCGAGCTTAGTTGGAGGGGTTGGAGGGAAAAGGGGCACGTGTTAGCAATGGTGACCTTCTTTCATGAGACTTTGCCTTCAGCTTAATATCAGGCGAGGTGATGTCAAATTGACGTGCCATAAATAAAAAAAAAATAGTAATTTGGTTTGCTAATATTCTTTAAAAATATAGTGATAAGAAAAAAATCCACGCATTATTCCTATACCAGAGTATATTACTGAAGATGTACAATTGTACAGTAGGTAGAATCTTAGTGTCCTTTTTGATTACATGTAACGCTTTCACTGGCTACGCTTACTCCTTCGCCTCCTTTTGCACTATGATACTATAAAATTGGCAACCCAGAGCCTATAAACTTCATGTACTGATTAGGTAAGATTGGCTAGACTGTATACTGATAATTTCTATATAATAAAATTTATTAAAGTATTCTCCCATTTTTGCAAATAAATCGTTCACTATAAATAACCTCACCTTTTTCTCGGTTTTCAGATGTAAATGGTCGATAATAAGTCGGACCACCAAGCGACGGATACATGAAATGAAGTCAAAAAGTAAAACAGAATACCTACTTAGCTATTACTTGAAAGTAGAGACCACAGATTTAGAATAGACTAGATGTGTGAAAATTTACCGTGTAAGTATTTTTCTCTCTACCGACATGGCATTATACAAGTAATATTTTTGACCTTCCTGCTAATAAGAACTTTATAAAGTTTACGCGAATGTCACACATTGAAATGAATTATTATATATTATTATATTTGAAGATATTCTATCGCGATATATTTGGTATTATTTACTAGAAAAACATTGCAGTTTCATAAACTTAATTCCGCAATTCCATCGATCCCGAATCAACAAACAACAAACTAAATTATTCCGAGATTAGCGTACATAAACAGATAAACAGACAAAAACTCCAACAAACGTTGTTTTGGCTTTTATTACGTTAACAAAGTCCTCTAATAACACTGGTCTACAACCATTTTGGTGCCGGGGATTCTAGGCCGGATTATGACCTGAAGTAGGTAGGTATGTCTTACAAGAGTGATATCAAAAATGTTACCGGTTTTTTTTCTGTTGGCTCTAGTTGCCGAGATAAATAAAATACGCTTTTCACAAAAAAAGAAAAAAAATATTAGCATTAAACATCAAAAAATTGCCTTCCGAATGATTTTCTAGTACGAAACTGATTTTGGCAATATAGCATGATTCCCCAGCAATAGCGATAGTTTTGGATTGTTTTTGTCAGAAATTGGTTTACAATTTCATTATTTGTATATATAGATAAGTAAATAACCAGAGTTATTGCATATTTATAGCATATTGCAGACCTATTGTATTAGTTCGACCATCATCTTTGATTAAGTTCGCAGACGACAAACGTTCCGCCCCTTTATGAGATTTATGTTTGAAGAGATTTCTTTCCTCGTAATTACATCTTGTCAATTGACTGCATTCTACTACTATGTGGTAAAAAGCTGAGGTTCAGTTCAGAAAATTGAATCACCATATCAGATGGTAGACCTTCAAATGGTGAACGTCAACTTGACGACCTTTTTATGGAGGTAGGCAGGACGCGACGGTAACCCCCGTTCCAATTGAGCAGTCGCACTGGGGACGTACCTCCACCCTACAAAATACCGCGTCTAATAATAACCTTGTGTTATGTTTCCGGTGGTGAGTAAGGTTGGGTGATACCACATGTACCTAGCGCCATCTAGCGACAGCAAGAGTAACTACTACGACACTCCAGATCCAGCATCTCGAGAGCGAAGCTCTGTTCGCGCTGTTACAATATAAATACAACAACCCAACGACAACCGTTAGGCCACGGTCCACCAGGCGTGATCAACTTACCTTTTTTTTTTATCGTGCGCAAAATCCCCACGCATACCACCTCCACCAAAACCGATGGAGGTGATAATGTCGGACTCGAACCGACCAAAACGCACGCCGTCCATGGGTTCTTGATTGCCGGAGGTGAGATTATACAAGACATATCTTTCGCACCCCGGCAGACCCGGGGACATCTTGTCATGGCGTCCCCATCCAGCCCCCAGGTATGGGGTGGCACTTTGCGCCATCGCCGTGGCCGGCTTCTGCTAGGGTGACCGGCGGCTCCACCCGTCACCCCCAGGCCCGGCGTGATCACCTTACCTGGTCGAAGGATCCTCCCTTTGTGTTGAAGTGACATTACATCCCGTTCCTCCACAAGGTAGCCAGAAGTTTTTGTGTTTTCAGTGGGCATATCAAATTATCTCCTGCGCTGGTGTCTCAATCTTCACTCCCCCACAAGTCAAACTTATACCCAGCTACAAAAAATATATCGTAGTAACTCTTGACCTTCGGGAATAAAATAACCCATATCATCATTCTCTGAACCTTTTCCCAACTCAGTTGGGGTCGGCTTTCCAGTCTAACTGTGATGCGGCTGAACTTCGATATTTTACGTGAAGCGACCTCTGACCTCCACAACCAATGATCCAATGACCAATAGCGATATCGATATCTTTTGAGGGCTCCAACTACCCGTAACGACTGCCATAGATTTTTGTATGGCAACCGGGACCGACGGCTTAACGTGCTCTCCGAGGCACGACCAGACCAGTGCAAACAGTCATATTCATGCATACAACTTTTTGCACTGAGCGGGGATCGAACCCGCGCCCCATGCATAAAATAACCCATAAACCTGGCGAATATCGTATACTGTGGCATGCGCCAGCGGCACCGGCACCGGTGCGTATGCGCATACGTGCGAGCGAGGTACGCGCGCTGGGTGGCCTCGTGCGCGATAATGACGGCAAACAATGATCTATTATTGCACAGAACATGTGCAGCAATTGCTCATCTCACTGGACATTTGGCATACCCATCAGTAGCGAAGGGTAAAAAAATAAACGGTAAGACGGTGGAAAAATATTTACCTCGATCTACATTGTTAAGTACCGCGCAATTAGGAAGCCGGTAGGAATCTGATTATAGAGACCCTTTCCACTGATACCTATGGTAGTTTGCTTTTATAGTAGATATGTATTAAATAATATAGATATCAAACCAATATATGCCGCGGTACCCTAGTGGTAAAGGACTGCTGAGACGAGGTGTCGGGTTCGATCCCAGGTTTTACCATGGCACACACCAATGACTTTTCGATGCTTTTCGAAATTATGTGTAGGCTCAATGTAATGGGCTCGCCACCTATCACATTGGGACCTAAACATAAACTGGCGAAATGTGGATGCTAGCACCTCTGCCTACCCCTTCGGGGATATAGGCGTGAGTTTACGTTATGTTATGTTATCAAACAAATACATGTTAAAGCATAGATACCTACAAATTATTATTGGGGCAGAAGAAGGTATCTTACAGGGTCAGCAGCACCAGTGTGAGACCTCTGATATTGCAACCGTCCAAAGATCACGGTGACCACTTTCCATCAGGTGGGCCTTGAACTTGTATACCACCTTTTTTTTTTTTTTTTTTTTTTTTTTTTTTATCTATGGCACGTCAATTTGACTTCACCTCGCCTGATGTTAAGCTGAAGGCAAAGTCCCATGAAAGAGGGTCACCATTGCAAACACGTTCCGTGCTACAATGGTGGCGCTCAGCTTGACGGCCTCATCAGATGCTTTTTCACGCCCCGCTTAAAGGACCCGGGACTGTAGGAAGAAGGAAACACGTGCGCCGGCAAGGAATTCCAGGACTTAATGGTACGGCAGAGAAAAGACTCACCGAACCGCTTGGTTCTTGATGGAATATTCTGTACCGTATGCGAGTGACACCTAAGCCCTGCACGCGTTGTCCTGTGTAGGAAAGGGGAGGGTGGGATTAGTTGGAAGAGCTCATCAGAACATTCACCACCACCACCTTAGTGCTATAAAGAAAAATTGCAATGAGTGGAAATCGAATCCGCGGTGTCTGGCTTTGCTCTAACGCTGTGCCACAAAGGCACACATTATGCACAATTAATTAATACATGTAGATACATAAGACTACATAAAGTGCGTCATTCATTTATTCAAATTATAAGTAATATAATATTATTTTACCACCCATGATGATTGATGATACTACATAAACCCGGAACAAAGACAATAACAATACGTTTTACCCGTAAGTTCTGTACGTTTTCATGGCGCCACAGTGTTACCAACTCCTAAAAATATTTGTCCCAAATCAAACACTAAATGCAAGCTCCTAAAATCACCAAATTATTACTATATTGTATTGGAAACAACTTTTCTGACAAATAACAAAATACAAATATTCAAAATTTCCAACAACTATCTTATAGGTAACTTAGTGGTTAAGGAGTCGACCTATTTGGCCAATGGGTTGTGGAGGTCAGGTGGCAGACGCTGCACAGAAAACATCAAAATTCAGTCACGTAGCAGTCGGATTTGAAGAAGCTATCCTCGGACTCCGGGGGAAAAACTCAGATCCGATCAACTTTTAGCTAGTTAATAGAAGATAACCCATAAAATAAAAAGTCCTTCAAATCCTAACCCGTTTAACACCCTAAATTGTGGGAACATCCACTATAGTTGGTAACACTGTGGCGTCAACACTTCGGTAATGGTCGACCATCGTCGGCAATCTTCGACGCCGTCACCTTTCGCACGCCTCGTCGGTTGTCTGATCATTGGGGTCGATTCTTTTGTTTGATAAGTGTGTATAATGGTGGCAAAGTCACGATGGGATGGCTATCAATCATTTGGACATGTCTATAGTGTCTTGTCGTTCCTGGATAGTCTGAGCTTGTGCAAGATTGAAGAAGATATTAGGAATAGGACTTACGGAACCGGTCAAAAATGACCGGAATGAATGAATGAACGATACTATGAACTTAAATTTAGATAGGAAAATGTGAATGCTTCTTCATCACTACATAGTATAAAACAAAGTCGCTTTCTCTGTCCCTATATCCCTTTGTATGCTTAAAACTTTTAAACTACGCAACGGATTTTGATGCAGTTTTTTTAATAGATAGAATGGTTCAAGAGGTAGGTTTATATGTATATAATATTATGCTACGACCAACAGGTGCGGAGCAGGATTGAAAAATGCTGCAAAAACGGGGTGACGCAGACGAAATTGCGCTGGTTAGCTAGTCGAGTATACGATTCGAACCAGCGATCTTTCCCTTACTTCTCCTTCTTCTCTTTATTCAGCATACTAATTGCTTATCAAAATTTTCGAGTAGTCATTGGTAAAGACTATTTATTTGTATAACACCAAACTTTACAGAAGAAGGTTAAAACGTCGTAACTTTGTTATTTTAACGAATATTTCCACAGATATCCGTGAATATTTTTATAATTTTTGAACTGAAAACGTTGAATTATGTATTTTATGGGCTAATCCAATAGCTTTAATTTAATGTAATTGTTGTTAATTTAATTTTGTTCGTGTTTTAACCACTAAATCGTTAAAGTAGAAACTGACTCATTAAGATGCACGATATTAACAAAAGGAATCCTGCTTTATCTTCTACACTAACAGTACAGAAACCCTCTTAACCTTAATCCCAGTCCAAAACCTACTTGGGAAAGTAAGGGTTACTGTGCCTCGTAGTTGAGTAGGAGTCTTACCTGAAGACTAAAGACTGAGCAGGATTCCATGAAGGCAAAGTCAAAGTCTCAGGAAAGAGGCTCACTATTACAAACATGTAGAATGTTACAACGGTGGCGCTCAGCTTGACGGCCTCATCAGACGCTTTTTCACGCCCCGCTTAAAGGACCCGGGACTTTAGGAAGAAGAAACCACGTGAGCTGGTAATTCATTCCAAGACTTGATGGTGCGGCAGAGGAAAGACTCACCGAATTGTTTGGTTCTTGATGGAATATAATATGATTATATCGTAGCCGCGGTAGCCTAGTGGTATGGGTAATGGACTGCTGAGACGAGGTCTCGAGTTCGATCCCAGGTTTACCATGGCACACACCGATGACTTTTCGATGCTTTTCGAAGTTATGTGTGTATTTATCGCAGGTTTATAAGTGCCTCGGAGAGCACGTTAAGCCGTCGGTCCCGGTTGCCATACAATACAAACATCTATGGCAGTCGTTACGGGTAGTTGGATCCCTCAAAAGTTCAACCAGCCTAACTTGGAACTTCGATATCGCCATTGGTCATTAGACCATTGGTTGTGGAGGTCAGATGGCAGTCGCTTCACGGAAAATATCGAAGTTCAGCCGCATCACAGTTAGACTGGAAAGCCGACCCCAACTGAGTTGGGAAAAAGGTTCAGGGAATGATGATGATGATCGTAATAAATTATTACTTATAAAAATCGTTTATAAGCCACGACCACAACCACGACGCTGTATTGGTTGAATACGAATGCTACTTGCCTAAATAGTTCCCGTTAACATAAACCAAAACCGCGTTCCGCTATTTAAACATGAATTAAGAACCTTCAACATAACATAAGTAAAAGAAATGGTTTACTGCAAACAGAGCCGTTTCCAATTAGAAAAGTTAATTAAATTACGCCAAATACGAGTTAGTCTCAAGTAAACATACATTCCCGGTTTTATACTGCACTATAAGATAAGCATTGTTGGCACAGAACAAGCCCTACGTAAGAATGAGACAATGATATAATCTCTCTCTATCTCGGGCGGAGCCTGGTATGGTATGCCCACGTAGTTAGGGGACTCTATGTGAGGTCTCGAGCATAATTTATTAACTGGGCCCCACAGAATTAAACTCGAGAAATCGCGAGATGAATTATCATTAAACTTTTTTAAGATCTTACACGGTTTATAACGGTGTAAATTCATGCTAATTAAGATATTCGAATCTCCTATTATTCATGTTGATGAGTGATCTCATTTTTTTTTAATTTACACACGAATTTAAAGTTCGGCTTTCACCTATTATCTATGGCGGGTTATAATGGCGCGTTTTTGAATTTGTTTGTTTCGGCTACTAATTTTATTGCGTTTTCGTGATATTTTAATATTGTTCTGAAGCAATATTTGTGTGTGAAAGCGTTTGATGGGTGTTAGGCGTGTCAAAGTGCACTTGTAAAATATTTGGAGTTCACGGTACGTTCGGAAATATAGTCATTACTTTTACCTTGATGGTGGAATAGTATAGTAAAATAAATCATGATAATAAATATTAACATTACTCTCATGCTTTGAATTTAAGTATCTACGGGTGGTCGAACCTAATATTACAATGATAATACGTTATGTTTTTTAAGATATTGAACCTCTCTTACAACAAATTTCTATTTGTTAAATAAAGTATCTATCCAATAAAATAGTTGGAAGCAATTAGGACTCCATTTCTTAATTTTATTTTAGAGATATAAATTTAGTCACATCATTCTTGTTAGAGTACCTATATTAATAACTATATGTACTTAGATATATTTTGTTTTCTAAAATATACATAAGTATAATAAATAGAAACATCCAATCACATGGAAATAGAATATAAAGCTGAGTGGAAATCAAACCAGCGAAGGCGTAGCAGGCGAACGCCGTTGAGCCGCTACGCTACGCCACAAATTAATGTTAGACATTCAATTCCCACACGATTATAAAGCACCTAGGTCCTAGGTACATATTAGTGACAGAAAAATACCCCTATGCAAATATATACCATAGTTCCATTCTCGCTTACTGCAAATACGAGGGTGGATTGAAAAGGCTTGGTCAAAAAAGAAAAAATATAATTTGTGGAAAATTATTTTTGTTTTTTGACGTAGTCTACATCTAACTCGCTGCATATCTTTAAAAAAAATCCTCAAGCTCCTCAAAATATTATATTCGACCTCTTCATTTGATGAAACAGAAGCTTTCACCGAGGTGTTTTTTAGGCTTGGAAACAGGTTAAAGTACGAGGAGGCCAAATCAGGTGAATAAGCTGGGTAGGACAGCAATTAAAAACCACAATCGCGAATTTGAGCCATGGTTTCAAGAGACGTCTAAACGCGAGCATTATCCTGGTGCTCCTGAGCTGAGTTTCTTGCCGGGCTTTTCAGGTCGGGGCCGCGTTTCGAACCGGTGGTCCATTTGTTCACTAATTTATAAAATATTGTTGATATTGACGTTTTGTAAGTTCCGTTCAGTGCTCTATACAGAATAAATGATTTTTTATTTTGATTTTGATGAAACAACACTTTTTACGGAGTAATTCGAGGCGTTTTTCTTTAAATTCTTCAAAAAAAAAAGAAAAAGAAATATTTTGAATCACTCATAGAATAGAACACATTGATGGGATTGATTGGGATTGACCATGTATCCTTCCGCAAGCAATCCGCAAGCTCCCGGTAATATCGATATGTTCATCAAAAACAATACGCGGCCCAATACTTAAAATTGCAAATTTTAAACATAACTGCTACGATGCTTATTAACTATTCTGAATCTGCCTATGTTTATATTAACTACATATAATGATACACTCCCCATGATTTTAAATCAATCCCAGTAACTAACTAAATATATTACAAAACCTGTAGACCTCTTTATTTTGTTCCTACTAATCGAAAAGTGCGCCACAGTCTCACCACATTATAGTCTCATCAACCCTTTCAATTCGAGTGGGTTTAGGTCTATGAAGTCCAACCAAGATCTTCGAGGCCAAACACCCACAAGTGGAAAGCCTCTAAGAAGTGCTGTACAGGGTCGCTCCTCCGTTAGGTGACAGTGTCTCCCATGTGGGTAATAAGCACTGCTGCCTGCGTTGCCCAGAGTTTGCTACATCTAGGTTCCCCCCAATATGCTTTGGCATCTAGTAGGTATCTACCCGTCTCCACAGTGAGTGAAGTAAAAAGATCTTTCCTACAACATAGCGACATAGGACGATTGTCGCAATTGTAATATTGAATTTCGTCAACTATGGAGTAATATTAATGTACACTGACTATAAAAATTTGGTCACTATTTCCATCAATGTTACAGTCATAAATGAGTTTGCAAGAGTACTACTAGCGCAACCTATTATCAAATAGCAACATAATGAAATGAAATACTTTTTCCTTAACTGAGCGCTAGATGCCGTACTAATTATGTTTGTTTCTGAATATTTTATAAGAGGCAGCATCAAAAAAATATTTTTAGAACTTTGTGACACAGGACAGGACATTAGCATAAAATCCAGTCGAATTCAGGCAAACAGACAGCCTTTCTCTATTGACTAACTAAAGCTTTTTACTAATATACTTTCACATAGCTTCAAAGACCTGTATCCATAGCCCATAATATGAAGTAATGAACGAAAAAATGACGTTTTTATTTGTAATGTAAACAAGTGGGTATTATTTTTTATTATATTTTCTTTCTTTTCTATCCTTCTCTGTATGCAAAGAGAAATTTACCACGTTTATTTGTTGCTGTGACGCTGTGCTGTGCTGTAGACTAACCTGTAGTGCATAGAAGAAGTGATCAAAATAACTATTGGATTTCCTACTTGTGAATTTTAGCAACAACTACAATGACTACTAAACAGTTAATTGAGAAAATTATTACATCGAGCAACCTGCCGTGCCCAGAATTCACCTTTGAAAGTCCATTAATAGATAAAAAGGTGGCAACCGCAGTTTCGAAGAGTTTTGTGAAAATTTTTAAGTTATCACGGCAACCAAATCAAAACAAGAGAGTAAATTATCATTTACGGCTATCAATATTAGAAAATATACGACAAATGTGCCGCGTCGAGCCCGAGAACCACATGAAAGTTGATGAAAACGTAACTTCGTTATTGTCAGAAGCGTACGACCAGATGGAGACCGAAGGCACAAGCAAGATTCTTGATGAATTCTTGATACGAAATATGAAGGATTTGAACATTAGCAGTAATCACGACCTATCATTAAATACAGAATTATTACAAGCATTGATTAACTTAAATGAAAATGGAATACATTTAAAAGTTATATGTAAAGATATTATTCACTGGAATAATGACAATATACAAAATGTTCACATCTTTAAAGACTTCTTTGCTAAAGGAGCTTTTATAGATGAGGTTTGTGTCAAATTGAAGCCTGAACTAGAATTAATCCTCCTTACTGTATGCCTGAATGTATTGGAAGATAATACGATAAACATTGAAGATCTGTTTTCATCTAATGCTGATTTAATGAACATGGTGGCGAGAAGTGCCCAGTCTGCCAATTGCTTCCAGATGTGCAGTGGTATACTGAACACTATATTCATAATGACAAACTTTGCATCAAGAATACAAACTATTATTGAAAGGTTTGTCCATGATGTAAAAATTGCTTATAAAGACGTAACAATTGCCATGTTATACCCACCACATCTTAGAGTTGCAGCACTTTCCCTAGATTTTGATTTAGAAAAATTCCCTGAAATCAAAAATACAATTTACACACAAGAACTTATCAGAGACCTGTCTGAAGTGCAATCACAATCAAACGATGATCTTATAATGTTACTAAGTCATTATCCGCAGTGGTTTGATGTTTATGCCAATAAGGAGGAATAAAATAGTTGTATTTATTATTACCAGGAGCGTTAATAACTAACACCTTTTGTATATATCTTGGCTGTGATGAAAGTAACAAGTCAATCATATAAGTCGTATCACTTCACCAGATTCATTGCGGCTCTAGTGTTCTTCGTGTACATATTAGAATTTGCCGTTCACAGCTTCAGAGTACGCTAGATACAGCATCCCATCCAGCCCAGCGGGTCACCCAGTGTAGTGCAAGTTACTTTTCTCGCTATTCCGTTGACAGGATGGGTGATCAGCCCTTCTGTATGGGCCATGTCACCCACATCCCCTGTAACAACTAACATAGACGATCCTATGACAACCGAAACTGATGGCTTATGCTGTCCAAGGTATGATGAGACCAGTGCCAATATTCATATTGATGTATACAAATATTTACACTGAGAGATAATTGAACCCATGCCTCCTGCATAGCAGCCACATTCACTACCACCACTCTACAGAGGTTGTCATCATAAAATGCCACATTCATAAGAATAATTTCCATTCCATTCCATGCTGTTATTGAAGCGAGTATGTTTATAGTATACATTATAACTCGTTATAAATCCCCAGTTTTCATAAAATTTTATGCACACACTGTAATGCCTGCCTACTCTAAATCTGCGAAGGCATCAAACAATTGGCCATATTTTACTACAGATTGACCATTACTTTGTATTGTTTTACTAACATTGATAACTTTTATTGATAATTTACTTTTCTAAAATGTTTTTAAAATAATTATAATTTTGGTACAATGTGTCAATCCTACTTTTATTAATGTAAGTTTTATTGTATTATTTTTAGTAAGATAAGTTTTATTATAGTATTGACTTTGTGTTTCCATAGGAATATTTAATACAGTTAAGGAGTGTGCTGGTACAGCCACTATACTCCTCAACTGTTAGTAAATGGCTCAGTGCTATATCTAGAGTTAAGTAACTATTGTACAGTGGCATGCATAGACTTTTAAGTTTTGTCAGTAGAGAATGCCAGAGGGTACCTCATCTTCGGCAACTGATGAACTGTGATGGCCGTGCGGTTTTGATCGGTTCGACTCTGACTTATCCACCCACGCTGCTTTCGGCGAGGGGGGTATCTCTAAAAATTACCTCACGTGAAAAAATAGTAAGGGTATACGGCGAACACTATCGATTTAGGTTAGATGCAGTTATATTAATTGAATGAATTTAGAATTTAGAATATTCAATAAGCAAACATACATTTAACAGTGCAGTGTGCCAAGAGAATTTGTCCTCCACAGGGATTCTGTTTCTGTTTAGACATAGAACAAAAGGTAGGGTTCTTTTTTATCACAAATTCTAATAAAAATCAGATATTTAATAAAAATATTTATTCAAAAAATTACATTTTAGTACATTATTTAGCCAATTATAATAAACATTGAAAGACTGATTTTAGTATGTAATAAATTCCTATATCAATTTAAATTAGTTTTTTTTATATTAACAACAATTAATGAAACTAAACAATTTGGTTTTACAATTGTTCATGTGGTAAAACTTACAAAATGATCTGTAAAAAATTTATCTACCTCAATCTGACTATTATGGGTAGATTAGATGCGCCCCTGCATTAATGGGTACTAAGTACAAGAATCAGAATATCTTTCTCCTATTTCATGTTCTGATCTTCAGTCATATTTATTGAACTGACTATGACAAAGACTTAGTAGTTATAATAGTGTTAGTTGAATTTGTAGAGAAAATAATAATATATCTGTAGATTAAAATAACACTTAATAATATAAACTAAATGTTAAAGTGTTAAAAACTTAAAATAAGCATTGCTTACAGATAAATTATTTTTGGCTCTCAAATGAATACATAATAAGTAAAGCATGGAAAACAAAAACAAGTATTTTCTGTTCTGTGATAATAAATAGTAATAAAAGTATTTAAGTCTATATTAGTGATTGTTGTATAATTATAAGCAAATTATAATTAACCCATCGATATTATGTAGGTACCTATACAAATAAAGATCCGTCCCTCGGATCAGTCATTTACAATATTATAATACTTATGCATAATAAGAAATATAAATAAAATAAATTCAATTGAAGTAAAAACAAGATTTTTTTTTTAAATATAAAAAATACTTATTAAGTACTTGGTCTGTATTGTTGTTATTTTTTTTTATTCATGACACGTCAATTTGACTTCACCCCGCGTGATGGTAAGTTAATATTGTTAAGTAGGTAGTGTTATTTGTTCCTCTTACGTTATGTTGAATGATGAGTTCCATTCTGTTTACTTCAAAACACAATAATTAGTCTGTAGTAAAATGCAATTGAGCACAAATTGAAAAATAAAAAATAATTAAGACTGTAGTTATACTCTAGTTAAATAGGTAGGTACCTTATACAAAGTGTTTAGGTATCTATAGTCATTTCCACACAAGTTTAAATGAAGATAGTATTTAATGTAATTGTTGAAATATGCCGGTGTTTGCCACTGAGGTAATTATTATATAGGTACAATTTACTGCACGTCAGTGTTAAGACTGGCTTACTATGACAAAGGAAGGTTTTATTACCAATATAGTTACCACTCAGGTGCAATTTACCGTATCTACCTAGTTTAACATCGAAATAATACTAATGAAAACGGCTATAGGTATCTAATAAATATAAATCCATTCAGCTGCAGAGAAACCAAACACTCACCAAAGAATTAAGTTTTTTCAAATAACTGTAACTCAATTCACATGCACGAATCATTTCATAATTAGAAGTTATCAATAACGACGCTTTTTTCATCAATTTTCATTTAAATATGTTGAGTACCTAATTACTCCAAAAAAACTTAATGCTTAAATAGATCGGGTGAGGATTCTCGGCAGCTGACGGTGCTGATTAAGTCTGTGTTCCATTTTGGTCAACCTCACCTTTTTATACCTACTTACCATATTAGAAAGCATTTACTGAAAATGGCCGCTCAAGTAGGTTAGGTACCTACTTGAGCGGCCATTTTCAGTCCTGCCTACACCTACTATAAATCTTACTACCGTTTACCATGTCATAAAAAACTTTAAAAAAAAATCTTACTACGTTCACAATAAATAATCTACAGTGTAAAAACTAGTTGGAAACTAATTTCCTACTCATAATCCGTATTTACCATACATAATAAGTAGTTGTCATTATACCTACAGGTTCAATTATTTCGAAACCAACATTTTTCGTTTCATTTTCTTCTATTATAATTCTTTTATGAATAAAATATTTCAACAGTCACTTTCCTCTTTGGTCAATAGATAAAAAAATGAAAAATCATCCGGAATATTCCTAATATTTTTAAATAAACGGTAAAAAATTATTTTTACACATTCTTAAAGAAACGCAAGTATCGTGAATAGAGTTTTCAATTAGGTACTCCAATAAATATTTAACTTGTATTTAATTTGTCAAGTATGTACCTAACTAATTTAATAAATAAATATCTAGTTGTTTTTTTACATATCCGCTTTGATATTCATATAGAGAGGAACCACTTCAACTTTAACGGAAATAACAACAATATAGTATAAGCAACAATAATCTTGTCGTAAACTGCCCAAGTACTAAAACTAATCAAAAAAGCTATGCACCAATTCAATATACAGATTAACTTCATTTCCAGCACTCGCCTGTGCTAGGTCCAGTTCCCGCCAATATAATATCAGATCTAGTACCAATATATCTTTGAGCCTTATATATTTGTGCTCCTTAGCTTGTAGATGTCGCTCCAACGTGTTCGCAAACGGCAATGTAACATTACAAAAACCGCAGTGGAAGAGGTTTGGACGTATCTGGGAATTAAAAGAAAAAGTTTAAAATTTTTGAACACATAAAAGAGCACAATATTATCATCGACCTACGAGTTGATACCTAAAGCACTGACACACAGGTAGATGTACCTATAATTTAGTTTACCCAGCAATTTTTGTGTTAAGAGTCATACCCGCCTAGACAAGTGCAATTTCGTTGATAGGTCGTTTCGCACAAGTCACAACGGAATAGTAGAATAGAATAGATTGTTCAACATATGGGACATGTTTGTTCCACTGTTGTTCAACATTCGTTCTCGCCTGTCGTAAACGTCAAAAAAATCGCGTACATTGAACATTCCGTTCTAAAAATACAACTACCAACGAAGACGAACCACTTGTCTAGAGGGGCAGAACTCAGATTGCAAATGAAACTGGGTACCTAGACGTACTCTTACTTACTTAGTGGTAGAAGTAAAATAGTGAATGTATTGGTAAACTTATTGAAATTCTTACCTCTCTAATAAATTCTCCTCTTTTCGATATTACTTTAGTGGCCAAAAAATTGTCTTTGTGTCCGATTGTCATGCAATGTTCCCTTTCTGTTCCTTGCTTGATTAGTATATTACAGCAAAAACATTTAGTCTTCACCCAGTGCGGATTGTTTTTAATTGGGTGAAGAAAAAAGAAAGTATTAAAATCTATGAACATTTCGCCATTCACCAAAACTGATTTCTTTGCTGGTGCAAATTGCATACGAGTCATGAAAGACTTGAGACTCTGGAACATGTAATCTGTAGTGTTTCGGTTGTTTGGTTTCTTCAACCCGAATAGCTCTCTATGACCCGAATGAATCAATCCTTTACAATGCTGTCTGAATGTGGTTTTGCTTAGTGTTAAATATTTATCGCACATATAGCAGTAACCTTTACTACCGTTATGGTTAACTTTGATAAAGTGAGACCTCCCATAAGCTGCGCATTCAGCTCGCTTCTTGCCATGATCGACCGCAAATTTGGGTGGTTGATCCTCAGATGTCGATTCATCAGAACTACTGTCAGCTTTTTTAGTCCATTTGTTCAGAATGTGTACTTTCAGATGCTCTACCATGGTCTTAAATTTAAAATCAATTTTGAGTGAGCTATAACAGAATCTGCAGATGGAAACATTATTTTCATGGTCCATAAGATAATAGTCTTCGAATGTCTGAAAAATCTCTAATTCTGCTTTTGACTTGGCCGCTATTCGATCCATAACCTCCTTAATTTCCGTGGTACTTTTAGGTTCTTTAAACTTTTGGACCGTTATTTCATCTGTATTTATACAACTCTCCCAATGCTTTGCCAAATTAACGGCTGAAAAAACCGTCTTACAAGAGAAACAGTGATACACGTCTTCATGAATCTGAAATACGTTAATCGTTTAGAATTTCGATAATAATAGAATCGGAATATATTGGTAAGTAAACCATTTTTTGCGTGCGGATGTCCTCCTCTGGCCAGGCATGTCGGACTCGAACCTAATAAAACCCCAACGGTCTCGAATGCCTCACAAAGGTGACCCCACAGAACAGAAAAAACTAGTAGAAATTTGATACAAGCAGGCTCCGTAGCGGCACCAAAGTCGCCAAAGTCAAACATACATCCGTTAATAATAGGTTATTCAGACGTATGTCAGTGTATTCTTATTCTATGAAAGTTATTTAAAACTTTCAAGTTCTTACTTTGTTGAATGCGTGCACTTTTGAGTAAAGTCTCAAAGAATGACACGTGTATCTCGTCTACTCCACACTTCCACTTATTTTTTGTCTTCAATGGGTGGCCCAATATAATTTAACTGAGATGCCCACCGGTTAGCTATTTGAGATGACCGCCTTGTCTTTAGGCCAGTACCCGTACTAGGTACTATTGTAACAGTCGCTAGGATATTTACCATATTCTTCGATTGGTTCGAGTAGGTACATCATCCGTGATCATGGCGCTTTAACAGTGCGCGCGCGAAATATGAAATATGTAAGTAGGTACTTAAAACTATAATTTATTAGTTACAAAAATGACCATATATCAATCTCAAATCATATAAAAGGAATAAGGTTCGTAACAATGCATACCTTTCTATAATACTTATCGTCAGTATAATGCGTTTCAGTTTGAATTAGACCAATAATGTGCTCTTCTGAAGCTATGTGTTCGTCAAAATCTGTTACTACAACATTACAAAGAAGGCACTTATTATCAGAAATAGTATGCCACTCTGGCTTAACTAGCAATACTTTTTTGTCTATCACTATGTCACCACCAATGCACATTCCCACAGGTTTCTTAATCTCGGCGTCAGGGTTACTTCTTAGTAGGAGGTGCTTTTCAGTCTTGATGTGTTCTTTTACTGAAGTTACATGTGGTACAACCTTATTGCATACTTCACAATAAAATTTAGTACCGATCTGAAATAAAATGTTTGGTAAATTTCTTTTATATATTTTAGAAAGCGACTAAATTTTGCCCAAGACTGTCGCTACTAGCGATGAGGCCGCCCTTTATACATTGAATTATTTACGTGTAGTGTAGGTACCTTTAATGCTTTCTCTTTACTATAATTTTATTTTTTTGGTATACAACAAAGAGCTATCTATCTAATTGAGAGATAGGGCGGTTCGCTATCCGGCAGAAACTAGGTATACCTACCGTACGATTCGTGAGAAAACACCCACTTGACGGCAATAGGCTCAGGGGCGAGCTTATACGTGCTAAGAACGACGATTAACGGAAAAAAAACCAAATGTCAAATCATATAAGTAGGTACTTATTACATTTAAAACTTTCACTGCCAAACTCAATTTTTAATGTTGACGGTCTATGAGTCCATGGGGCGTTACTTTCGCAACGGGCTCTATATGCCAAGCAGTAAGCCAAGACCTTATAAAATGGGGAGAGAGCTATATTGATAGACCAGCCCATTTTACTCATAAATTTTCTGTTTAGACATTACCTTGTAAATAAAATCCTTTTGGAATTTTTTGAAATATGTCTGATTTTTTGAAAATCTTCTGTGTTGCTCCCATCGTACATGTTTTTCAATATCCGGTATACGCTGGAACGTTTCTTTGCACAACAGGCAATATTGATCAATGTCTCCACAAAGTATAAATTGTTTGAAATATCTGTTCATTTTGATTATTTACGCCCTTTAATTAAAATTATTTAGAAATTATTTAATAGTAATAGTAAAGTAACAGAAGTGTGCCAAGTCAAAGTGATATTGAAGATAGTGGGTAGTTTTTAATTTCAAAAAATTGTCTCACTTTCGTATGATCCGATTAGTGTCCACGTAACACTGAATTGATAATCGATTTAGATACGATGCATTTTGTCTAAGAAAGCTTGAATTTGTTTGAGTTTGAAATAAGAGTCAAAATTCATAATGACCGTTCTATTAGTAAATAGGTAGGTAAAGGCCGTAAACGTTACTCCTGATTTAATCGAGTTCGATAACGGCAAACCGACTACGGCAAAGCCAAAGGAGGTTTATGATTCTTTCCAGGCTATATAGGTATGTAGGTATGTATCGTATCGTATGATAGTATTGTAAACATGCAAGTGCAACAGAGGCATCTTGCTAGAGTCTGTGTCGATTATCTTGCTTCTTCAGTAATTTTTATTATTGTCTATAGATGGACATTCCTATTGCTTTCTTGGTCACTCCCATGCTCACTTCTTATCTGTTTCTTTTCCTCACTATTCTAATACCATCATTTATTGGCGTACCTAGTCATATTCATTTATATT
Source organism: Pelosia muscerda (assembly GCA_963691645.1). Taxonomy (NCBI): domain Eukaryota; kingdom Metazoa; phylum Arthropoda; class Insecta; order Lepidoptera; family Erebidae; genus Pelosia; species Pelosia muscerda. Next base: position 7,448,012 of record OY829121.1, read on the forward strand.
ACTTACTCTGTGGTCTATGCTGTGGCTGTGGCCATATTCGATAGTAATATAAAAGTAATAAATGTGAAGTGAAATCACTTCCAAATAGTGTTGTAAATGACACTGTAATGATAAATAGATAAATATTAGTTTAGTATCAGATAGTGTACAATCAATTTATAAATGATAGAATTTCAAATCAATCCAACGTTTGTAAATAGTTGTATCATTGTATTGGTTATTTTGAAAGAACTAAACGCCCTACCGATGAAATTCCTAAAGAACAGTTCATCTATTTTTATAATAAGTACTTAACTGTAACTATTTTGACGTGACAACGTCTTATAAATTGGCTTGCCGGGTGACACTTCAAGAAACTGCGTTACGCTCCGCTCACGTTATGCGCTCACAATGAGAGCGAGTGAGAGGCACGCGTCCCTTCCACTCGGGCATGGTTAGCCCGCCTAAGAGCGAGAGAGACAGACATACCACTCAAAGTCGTTGTCACGTAAAACTTTCGCCCGTATACCGACTTTACAGGCAACCAATTTTTATAATAAGTACTTAACTAACGAAGCCCGGTCAATGCAACCTCAAATTAATTTTAACTTAAATACCTAATTGATTGTACTTGTGGTCGCTCACCTAGTAAGAGTAGTAAGTAAGCACCACCATAAAACAACAGTAGGCACCTTATACTGTTGAATTACGTTACCGCCGCCGCTGGTCTCGCACTTGTGTGAAATTTATACTTTTCTCAGGTAGACTAGACTATGTACCATGATATAAATATACCTTTAAAAGAAATAGGTTAGTTTTTCAGTCATAAACCACTGTAAATTGAATCGATTTGATTTTAGATAATCGATTTGTATGTAACAAAGCTGTTTCACTTCACTGACTTGTCATATGCGTTTGGTTTGGCGTTTTCATACAACACAACATTTATTAGTTTTTAGAATACAGAAATAAAATATCTTCATAATTTAAAGTGTATAATCTGTTTATCTGTTTGATAGATATAGTTATCGTAAAAATAATGTAACAATACACCCGTTGATGACATTGAGGAGAATTTGTATCTTACGAATCATTTGACAACATGAGCAAGAGACGCCGTGCATCGTCGGCTGCCTCCCGTGGCGCCGATGGTGATGATAGCGATGATGGGACGGAGTTAAGCAACCCTGGGCCTCCACCATCGGCTCGCAAGCGAAAGAAGTTGGACCCAGTAAGTAATTTGCGTCTGTAAACTACCGGCTACATCGCCCTAACCGGCCTTTGAAACAATCAATTTTAACCAACTTTGGAAAGAACAGGGAGGTTTTCAATTCGTTTGTATTTTTTTTTTATGTATAATACTTAAATTGGCAACCATTAAGTTGCATGATTTTGTAAATTGCATACTTGTAAAACAAGAGAACACCAGAGTGGTGAACCCCATATCAACACCTACATTTCAGTAAATTTATGCTCTGTTTTCGCCATTTATTTTTTGTCGTTCTGTTTGTTTGTTATTAGATGTAGAAACAAATATATACATTTAATTTGATCTGATGTCTGTTTCTGTATGTATTCTGTATGTCAGGATTTTGATAAATCACACGGCATAATATGTATATAAGCAAGAGTCGTGGAGCCAAAATTTACTCTATATGTGTTTTTGAGCTGTCATTTGATGATTGCATTGGGCAACAGTGGTGGACGAGCTCAAATCTACCAGTAATATCTGGGCTCAATCTAGATAATATCAGAGCATCTATGGGCACAAGGGTCTTATTTGGCAGGCAACTGTCTGTGCCAATAGGTATACCATGATCTTTAAATTTAATAAAATATATTTTTGTATTACCTCCAGAGTGAAATCTGTCAACAACTATATGATACAATCAGATCATACAAGAAGGAAGATGGCACATTGCTCTGTGACTCATTCATCAGAGCTCCGAAAAGACGGCAAGAACCACAGTATTATGAAGTTGTTTCGCAACCTATTGATTTGTTGAGGGTAAGTACAGTGCAATTCTTATTATTGAAATGGGTTTCACTTATCCTATCAGGCAGGTCTCACATCCCACCTGGGGGGCTAATATTATTACCGTTATTGGGGATGTTGATAAGCTATGTGCTGTTACAGTAGCACATTTAACTGCAGTCTAAGTCTAGCAGAATAGAGGTTAGGGAAATCTTATTTCAACATTACCTCTAAGACAGTGTAGGAGAATTTTGAAATGTTCAATATGTGCAAGATGTTCATGTAGCACAGTTTTTCAGAGTCGCCGGTTCAAGCCCTGATTTAATTTTTCTTACAGGTCCAACAAAAGCTCAAAACGGATACATATGAAGACATAGAAGAGCTATCGGCAGATATAGAACTTCTCGTGAATAATGCTAAAGCATTCTATAAGCCTGATACCATAGAATACAGGGATGCTATTGATCTATGGAAACTGTACATGCAGACCAAACAGGCACTTGAAAATGGTTAGTTCACATTTTATAACCAAAGGTCTCGAACCATGGTCAGCTTGCTCAGTTCTACTAAAAAGGGAACAAGGGGTTGGCTAAGGCTTATTGAGGATCCCGGCCACACTGGCCAATGCCGTGGTATGGTGTGGCGGGCTGATTTCCGCAACTTCACATCATGGCATTTTCTTTATCTAGGATATCATTTGACTTCACCTCTCCTGATAGTAAGCAGTAGGCAAGTCTCTGGAAAGAGTGTCACCATCACCATTACATATATGAACAGTGTAGGTAGTGACTAAAAGGAACGGCAAACTAGATGATATGGATCCGTCTTTGTACACATATAGCTCTGTAAGCAAACTGACTTGAATAAGTTAGGTTAGAAGGCTAATGCCATCCCTTTAGCTACATTTTTTTTTCATTACATTTTTATTTGGAGATACCTCATGTGTAATCTGGTGTAGTATATTTTAGAGATGTTGATAACTATTCTTGACATTTACAGGTGACGACATGAAAATCCCTAAGTTGTCTCGTACGGGTTCGTCGAGCAGACGTTCAGATGTAGCCGAAGACTTATCAGAGACCTCCACTAATAATGAAGAGGACAACATCTTTGAAGAACTGTTTAGTGCTGTAAGTGTGATAATATCATCATTCAATATAGAACAGTGCAGGCCATGTACGATTCACCCCTGACATTTGCGGCATCTGCCCTCTTGTCAAGAGTGTTTATAACAGTCTTCACAGTGCCCCTTATAATCTTCTTAAAATCTCGTAATGTTTGATTGAGTCTGATGACATGTCATCTATCTTGTTGAATATTGAATAATATGTTATTCTGACAATGTGCCAGAGTCTCACCTGCTACTAACAACTACAGATGAGAGTCTGGGGCCGGCTTATGTGGGGCTGTAAGAGTGTGTATGGATTCGTGTGAATTTAGGAGCATGCAAAAAATAACCGCTCTATTTAAGCATGTTAAGCCTTCTTCTGTTAAGAATTAATCTACAATTCTTCTGTTAAGAAATAATCTGATGAAGAAGTCAGCTTTGAACCCTCCAAAAAACTGTTTCGGAGATGACAAGTATGCCACAAATATTTAGTTTTTATGTTCTGATTCATCTATAGGTAATGACAGCAAATAACGAGGGGCGTCCACTCTACACAGCCTTCCAATTCCTACCTTCTAAACGGCGCTATCCTGAGTACTTCGGGGTCATCGACGCACCTATAGATCTGAAGACTATTGCCCAGAAAATCCAGGGTGGGGAGTACACCACTCTGAATGAGCTGGAAAGAGATCTTTTGCTGATGGTTCGGAATGCCTGTCATTTCAATGAGCCAGGTAGCCAGATCTATAAGGATGCGAAAACTTTGAAAAAGGTAAGTTCGAGTTATTGTTATTGTATTTTTTTTACTGTTGGAACCACTCTTACATCAGAAAATCACTGCTCGTGCGACATAAATTTTTTCATAATAAATGTACTTTTTACATTAAAAACCAGCTTACCAATGAGGTCTCCAAAATCTTAATGAACATTGGTAGCTTAGTGTTAAGTGTTAAGTCTGCCTTACGATCGAGAGGTACCGGATTCGAATCCTGAACATTACACTACCGACGTGAACACACTTCTAACATAAGCCACTGAGCTTAACTAGAGGAGTCAAGAGGGTATATTAGTACTTTTTATTGCTAATATTCTTAAAAAAAATCAATGATTATATATAATTGTGTATTCTGTATTTTTGTCCCAGGTAATACAAATGCGCAAACAAGAAATAGACCAGCACGGCCGGTCGGGTCCCGCGAAGACTTCGGAACGTATTCGCAGCAAGCGCACGTCCCGTGTCGGTCCCGTGCCGTCGAGCAGAGCGCTGGCGATCATGGAGCCGCCTGGCTCCGACACGGAGATTGTTAAGGTAACATATCTTTTTATTATATTTAAGATGACAAGCACAGACTCAAATAAAGTCTACAAATTGGTGCTATGTTGCTGATGTACCACTTGCCGCGATCGTACTTCCGTATACGTTTGATCACTGGTCAATGTAGTTGTTAGAAGGTATTCTTTTTCCCTAAATTATTTGCTTGGATAAATGTTGATCATCTCAGGGCCAATAGCGAGTGTGATATCCTGGGTTTGTTTCTTGTAAAAAGAGACAGCCCGCCGTCAGCTTTCTGTCCTTAAACATTTGCCGAACTTCTTTAATCAAATTTAAAATTGTAAGTATGATCCCCACACCACAAGTGCCCAGAAATATATCACAATGCGTTTAACCATGCTATTTCTCGTCCCGTTATCTCGCGTAAAAAATTTCGGGGATTACGATCGTGAGCATAATATGTATGTACGTAGATCATATAAAAAATATTGAAAAAAGAAATTGTTTGATATGTATCCAAATGAAATAAATCATTAGATAATGTTACCAAATTAAATAATTTACTAGATAAATCTTGCCAAATAAAATAAATTACTATGTCTTTTCTGCAGCATTCAGAAGACAGTGCTGGTGATAGTGACGAGGAGAAGAACGAAAACGAAGATTCTCCGCAATGGAAACTCCTGGAGACTGTTAAAAATCACTTGGGACCTAATGGTAATCAATCTTAGTCAATGTCAAGAATAGTACCAGACTTGTATTCATATTGAATATCTACAGCTTCATATCTTCATAATGTAGTTGAAATGTGATGCCTAAATCACTGATCCAATTTTGATGAAATTTGGTACAGAGATAGATTATACTTTGGGAAAAGACAACCTATATTTGGTTCAGATAACAGTCATTCCCGGTACAGCTAGTATCTTAGAAACACAAAGGATTTTAAACACTATAAGGTTGGTTTGTTCAAATCAAATTTTAGATCGGAAATATTTCGAGTATAGGAGAATTACGAATGCTTAAAGGCTCTGTGGCTCAGCGGTTAAAAGATTCCTCCTGTAAGGAAAAGATCGTAGGTTCGAGCCCCGTTGTAGCAGTATTCACTTTTTCCGATCTAATATTTATATGAAAGAACAGTTAACACACTAATTGCTTTAAATTTTTATTACAAGGTCTGTTCAAAAAAGAGAGAATTCTCTTTCTAACATTCAATGTGTTTTGTAGGTACACCAATGGCTGATCCATTCGCGAAGCTTCCATCACGTCGCGAGTACCCCGACTACTACAAGGAGATTAAAAACCCCGTGTCATTGAATCAAATCAAAAACAAAATCCGACGCGGGAACTATGGCACTCTGTCAGAGGTAGCCGGCGATATGAACATCATGTTCGAAAATGCCAAACAGTACAATGTACCTTCCTCAAGATTGTATAAAGATGCAGTGAAGTTACAAAGGTATGTGGTAGTCAGAATCAATGTCGTCTGATCTGTGGAAGTCTGAATAGATAAATTATATATGCTTTTTTTTTATTCACTGTTAAATTATCATACAAAGAATACAAATTATGTCGGCATTCCATAAACCACAAAGGTTTGTTTTGTATGCGATACAAACATAGAAAATAGTTCGATAACAAAAGTTACAATGGCTATTGTCACGTGGCAGTAGTGCATTTGCTCGTACGCCGGGGGATGCGGGTTAAAATATGTAAGAAAAGTAGGTGCTCCGAGCTGCTATTCATTTTTATTTCTATAGATCCGTCCCTATTTAAACATCTATTTACCCCTTTTTGGCGATAAAAACACAAGTTAAGGCGTGAAAGTGTAACAGACATAGTTACTTTCGCATATATAATACTAGCTGACCCGCGCAACTTCGTCTGCGTCACTCCGTTTTTACAACATTTTTCACTTCTGCTCTGCACCAGTTGGTTGTAGCATGATGTTATATACATATAAACATTCCTCTTCAATCTCCTATCTATTAAAAAAACCACATCAAAATCCGTTGCATGGTTTTAAAGGTTTATGCATACATAGGGATAGGGAAAGAGAAAGCGACTTTGTTTTATACTATGTAGTGATTTGTATGTGTTATAAGGAAGAACTTATCATTGCTTGTTGCAGGTTGATGCAGCAGCGTGTCCAGGAACTATTAGATATCATACAAAGTTCTTCGAGCGACGATGAAAGCCTCTCATCTGTCAAGAGCCAAGCTCAAGTTCAGACGCCCAGGCCTAGAGGTAAGTTACTATTAAAACCACGCATTTATATCACGTACTTTTAAATAGGAAAAATCAAATTCAGGGCGGTACTTAAACCCACCTAATTTTAGTCCCTGACTGAACAATGATGTGAGTAATGGTTCAGATGGTTTCTGTGCTGTCAGTGCAGAAGACAAAAGAAAATTTCTCGGTCTTCCTACTGAAAATATAACACCTCCCACGTCAGCTCTGGCTATCCTTTTTTCATATTTAGCCTTTTAATATATTTTTTTATTTAAACTTTGCGCAAATACTAAATAATTGTACAAGGACGGACTTAATGCCCTGGTAATAAAAGAACCATCCAATAGAAACAGGCATCCCATCTCTTCCAGTGGGTGTCGTAGAAGGCTACTGAGGGATAGGGTTGTTCTCCATTCGACAGTAAACTTGCAGCTTATAATAAAATGTCCGCTTAAGAACAATAACCTAACCTAACTCCCTGTTATGTGAAATCAAAAATCATAGATGACGAAATGTAGGTGTTAACACATCATCTACCCGTTCGGGAATTTCAGGTGTGTTTTTAAATTGACATGATCATTTATATAACTATTTTTACGTATATTACATGGCTTGTAACAGCACTGTAATATTGGTTAATTAGCCACGCTTATTTCTTCCTTTTAAATCTATAATCAAATTGTTCTACAGGACGTCCACGATTGAATCCACCGCAAAATTCAGCACCATCTCCAATCAGTACTCCTACTGTCTCTAAGTCCAACCTGCCTCTAAAGAAGAAACTCCACTACATATCCAAACAGCTGTTGGAGTTCACCTGCTCAGATGGCCGCCAGCCTATGCTACTCTTCATGGAGAAGCCCAGCAAGAAACTCTACCCGGAGTATTATAACGTGATTGATAAACCTATTGATATGATCACGATTGAGGCTAATATCAAGGTAACTAAATCAATTATAATAGTCAATTTATGCTGTCGCTTCTGTGGCGTGGCGTTGGTGAACGTGGGTGGGATTCCCGCTCAGTGCAAATGTATGCATCAATATCGCTATTTGCATTAGTCTGGTCGTGCTTCGGAGAGCACGTTAAGCCGTCGGTCCCGGTTCGATTTTATTGACGATAGATCTACCAACATTAAGTGCATAAACATAGATATAATATATTTTTGACGGTAGAATATCAATTAGACTGTTGTAGTCGCCTCTTACGACACCCTTCGGATAAGATGTGGTGATAATATACTTACTCCGTGACCACACGGATACCGGGAATTTTCAGAGCAATTATCTTGATATCAAAATTCTCCATAATTTTATTGTAAAAAAAATTCCATTGCTTGCTCCATAGGCTGATAGATACAACTCCGTCGAAGAGATGGTAGCGGATTTCCGTTTGATGTTCTCCAACTGCCGTCAGTTCAACGAAGAAGGTTCTATGATATATGAGGATGCGAGTCTTCTAGAACGAGTGATGAATGAGAAGCTCAAAGAAGTGAACATCAACTTCGAGAGGAAGACTCCGCTAAAGACCTTCAAGTCAGCTAAGTCCAGACAGCTGTCGCCGTTTGAACAGAAGTTGAGAACTTTGTATGATGCTATACGAGATTATAGGGATCCTAAAGGTGTGTATTCTACTACGGGGCATTGACCTCTGTGGCGTGGCGGTACCTAACGCGACTGCTACGCAGAAGGCTCGAGTTTGATTCCCCCTCAGTGCAAATATTTGTGAGCATAGAAATGAGTATTTGCTTTCTATGTATAATATGTATGTATTTACAAAAAAAAAGGGTATTTAAGTATGTTTATCTGCATTCTAGAACCCATAATACAAACTAGTTATGCTATGTTTACCATGGGTCTAGGTGTCCTTGTGTAGATTATCCAAGAATATTTATTTATTTATTACTATTACTATTTAATTATTTTTATTTCATAATAGTTCATACAGAACCTAAAGTTTTTAACCCTAAAGTCATTGCCTATAATATCTAGCCCCCGCGAATTGTTTTGACATATTCTATGATTGGTCAACGAGTGTACGACGGTGGATTGAAAACACAGCCTAGCTAGCGTACTGTGTGCTTAAGGAGCGCATTTATTTTGCGTCCACAACTTGTACCTATACCTATACTTTTGTTGATAGGAACTCAAATTTATTAACAATCATGAGGCACCATTATCCCCCATACCTTAAATCTATATTTCTATTCCTTCTATAACCAGTCTAATACCACATGACTCAAGTCCTACTTCTTAATAATATAACAACTTATTGACATTCAAAACCTGCATACAACTCAACTAATGATATCTCTTTATAGTTAACCGCCAATACGCCCTAATCTTCATGAAGTTGCCGAGCAAAACTGAATACCCAGATTACTACGAACTGATAAAGAATCCTATAGACATGGAGAAAATCGCCCACAAACTGAAGAACAACGCCTACAGTTCTGTGAATGAACTAGCTTCAGACTTTATACTTATGTTTGACAACGCTTGCAAGTACAACGAACCTGATTCTCAGATATATAAGGACGCTTTGATTCTACATCGCGTGTGTTTACAGACTAAACAAATGTTGAGGTAAGAAGTTTTTAATTCTTAACCACTGTGGTAGGCAGAAATATCGTCGTTTCACTTGCTGCTATGTAGGCAATACCAGCCAGTAATCCTTTCAATTTGTTTGTTATATGTTCCGAATTCAAATCACTTAAGCGCCCAGTAAAAGCCTTTAACAAAAAAAAACTATTTTGTTCATGCTTATAGAGCGACACTTTTCGAATTTCGAAGGGTTGGAAAATAGTTTTCACTGTCTTCAGAAGGTTTTTAGTGCTATCTCAACTAGCATTTGTATGAGCTTTACAGACAGTAATCGTATAAATATTATTATTAAAATTTTATTTAGTTATTAGTGAATTATATGAAAAAGACTGAATGGATTCAGCTAAATCAATAACAAAATATTTTCATGTAATGTTTATATTTATTTCTTTTATATTCATGCACCTGATGGACAGCAAGCCATCGAGGAACACCAACTTAAGGTGCGTTTGTTATAGGGCAAAATGTATTGGTACAAAATTATTTGATAAAGGGCAAATGACACTGCATTAGTACATAATAGCTTGTAATAGGACAAATGACACTGCATCATTGGTACTAAATCAATCGGGTAAATGACTCTACATATTGGTACAAAATCATTTGATATAGGGCAAATGACACTACATAGGTACAAAATAGTGTTATAGGACAAATGACACTGCATCATTGGTATCAAATCAATAGCTCAATAGCGTAAGTGACACTACATTGGTACAAAATCATTTGATATAGGGCAAATGACATTGCATAGGTACGAAATAGTTAGGACAAATGACACTGCATTACTGTGTGTATAAGACTAATACCATTGCATTGGTACCAAATAAATTGGGCAAATGACACTGCATTGGTACAAAACCATTTGGGAACAGAATGGTTAATATTCATAAGCTCTAAATAGGTACAAGATATAGCTACATAAAATATGCGTGAATCGCATTAATCACGGGTCGATTTGCGATCCATTGCTGTTGTCATAATATAGTATTATTATGCGTTCCGATTGACGTCCGAAGTCCATTATGAGAGAGTACGTCACTTCCTTCACCTCGCTTGGTCGCTAAAAGTAGTTCACTTCCGTTTTCTTGCCGCGCTTTTAGCGCCACCTATCGTTTCCGCTAAACAACTAAGCTCCTTACCAAAGCAAGCCGCCATCTTAGTCATTGTTGCGTCGTTTTTCGAACCGAGCACATGGTCGCTACGAAAAAATTCAATATTTTAAAATTATTTAAATTTAATATTAATATTTGAATTAATTTTAAATTAACTTTCGAGATTTAAGTAGAAAGTAACTTCAAACAGTGTAGTTTGTCTTCCGTTACCTTTAAGTGTTAAAAAATGTAAAGAGGGTATCCCGCGTAGTGAAAAAACTTTTCCAAGTGATGATAGTTCCTCGGATTGTTCGTCGGATCAAGAGGAACCACCTAGGAAACGACAAAAGCGTTCCCGTTCGCGGGACCTGGATGAGAGGTTTGACTTATTGTCACAGCAATTGGTAAGTCAATTGTACAAATTTTTGGCTACCTCATTTTCAAATGTGCAAGTACCCGTATCTAATATCATGCTACATACATCAAAAATGTTGAATACTTCACCACCAGCCAGTGAACAATTTCTATATCCACCTAAATTAAATGCGGGTAGTATCGTAGATTTAAACGTTTCGATTAAAGAACCACCGTATCAAGCGTTACAGTCTTGTTGATTGGTTTGCCACGGCTGACATTTCAGTTAATGCATCAACTATTTTCTATTTTTACGAGAAGTTAAACCAGTTATTTGGTAAGGATTCTGAATACAAAACTGTGTCGCATGATATACTTCAGATAGTTTGCGGGAAACGAGCCGAAGTGTTAGAATTACGCCGTACACTAAAAAACTGAAAGATAAGTATATGAAAGACGATTTGGCTAAAATACCTCCTTCTTGCGAATACATGTTTGACCCCGGTCAGTTATCATTATATTTACAGAAAATTGGGGTGGGGGGGGTAGATAAATTACAAAAGTAGACCCAATCTTCTACTCGCACCCGCGCAAAATCGCCAGAACCCTCGACTTCTTCTGCTAACACTAAGCCATTTCAAAGCCGCCCCAATAGCTATAAGACAAAACAAGCCGAAAGCAAAGACTCCGAGCGAATCTTGTCGGCTAGAAATAAGGGGGGGGGAGAAAATATAAAACAGAGGGTAAAAGAGCGGGATATAAAAATAAATGAAATGAAAATGAAAATGAAAATAATTTATTGCCAAAAAACACGAAGGTTACATTCATTGCCGGTGACCCCACACTAGGCAAGCCTGTCCTGTGGGTGCCGAATACGTTGGTACATTATGGGTAATACAAAGTGTTCGGTATATTTATGTTGCCGACATTATTTACAGTAGGTGTTACAGTAATGTTACAGTTTTACATATTTATATATATTAGATTTAGATTGGTACGGTATGAACTTACTATTTTAAATTTATGTAACACAGGTAGGTAATAATTAGGAAAATCTAAGTCTAATGTAGTGTAAGTAGTGTTGAGTGGTGTGGTGGAGTGAAGAGAAGTGTAGTGGAGTGTAGTGTAGTGTTGATATTGTGTGATATGTTATCATAAATTTGTCCTGATATTGTTGTGTGATTTTTTTTTTTTTTACTGTAAATTATGTTCCCGAAGCTGAGTACATCGTTTTCAGACTAAGTGTACTATAAGGTCTTCTGTATCGTCGTACGTAAGAGTGAGCAGCCATTGTATGGTAGTTAATTTAGCCTCCCTAACGGAACACAACTTTATGTCGCACCGCTTTACTATTTTGTTGTAAATGTGTAGGTCCATGTAGGGGCTGAACCGTCTAGCAAAACTGGTTTTAATGGTTGGTAAGGGTAACTTGTAAACGCGACGCTCAAGCAGTTTACTGTGTTCCTCGGTGTTAATAATTGTGCGATGAACTCTCAGTGTTGCTTTGAGGAAACACAGTTGACGCACAGTTAATACCTTACTTTCTCTGTAAAGCTCAGTTGTTGGGTACATGAAGGGTCTTCTGAGCATGGTTTTCAAAACACATCGTTGTGCTATTTCTGCCCGCATTATGAGGGTTTTATGTGCACTACCCCAGCAGATTACGCAGTAAGATAGGAGTGATTGTGTCAGGGCAAAATAAACTTGTTTTAAAACTGCTGGTGATGCAGAAGACCGTAGGAGTTTCATAATGTTAGCAGTTTTCCTTACTCGAGTTGATATTGAGTTTATGTGTGTTTCAAAGCTAAGGCGTTCGTCAAGCAGGATTCCAAGATACCTAATGGTGTCAGTTTTAAGAAGCTCTTCACAGCTGCAGCATGCCAGGTTCAAACACGTGTGTAATTTTATTTTCGGGTTTTGTTTTGGGGCTGATGCCGTGGTTTTGTGAAAACATACGTACTTGGTTTTCTTAGCATTTAATGTTAATAAGTTATGCTGCAACCATGTTGAGATCTGTGCCATTCCAGTTTCAGCCTTTGAGAACGCTTCAGCCCAAGATGAGCCCTCATAGATAATAACTGTGTCGTCGGCATAACAAATGATTTCTGCGTTCGCTCTTTCGTGTATATCATTCATATACATGATAAAAAGGGTCGGGCCCAAAATACTACCCTGAGGAACACCGAAATTAACAGTGAGAAGTCCACTATTTTGGCCTCCAACTTTGACACATTGCTTTCTGTTGGTCAGATAGGTCTTAAACCAGTTTAGAGCCAATCCTCTCACCCCAAAGTGATTTTCGAGTTTACGCAACAGGATTGGCGTCGAGACAGTATCAAAGGCTTTGGCTAGATCCAGGAAGATGCCTATGCTAGCTTTCTTGCTGTCAAGATGAGACGCTACAGTGGAAGTAAGTAAATTTATTGCATCCTCCGTGGATCTCCCCTGCCTGAAGCCAAACTGTCTGTCGGACAGCAATTTATTCGATTCAATGTACCGTACAAGTCTGTTGTTTACTATTTTCTCTAGAAGTTTAGAGAATACAGTCAGAAGAGATATTGGTCGGTAGTTTGCAATACAGTCTCTAGGCCCATCCTTATGAATCGGTGTAATAGATGCTGTCTTCCAAGCTTCGGGGAAGACACCCGATTGTAAACTGTGGTTCATAATTGCTGTAAGTGGTTGTAAGACTGTCTGCCGTATCTCCTTCAGCATTGTGTTAGTGATACCGTCTGCACCGGGCGCCTTGCCATTTGCCAAGGATAGTATGAGGGACTCAACTTCATGTTCGTCTGTCGGCTGTAGAAAGAAAGAGTCTTTGATGAGTTTATTTTTAACTTTATGTGACAAATTCTCCTGACTTTGCTTAAGTCGACCTAAAATATCGGCAGCTAGCTTTTCTCCGATAGTTGAGAAATATTTATTACATATGTCAAGAGAAGCTCTGTGATTAGTACTACCCTTCAGTGTTAAGAGTTCTTGTGGTTCTTTCTTAGTTTTTGACATGTGACATATAGATCTAATAGTTTTCCAGAGAGTTTTAGTGTTTTTTGTACTGTTGGATAGTTCTTGATTTTCGTATTCACTTTTGAGCTTTCGGAGCAGGTTATTGCAGAAATTTCTGTACCGTGAGTAAATTAGGCGTAGGAGTTGGTCATCAGGAAACTTTCGGGTGCGAAGGTGAAGACGGTCGCGATGTTCCATGCAACGAATTAATCCCGGAGTAATCCATGGCTTAATATTATATTTGGAATGACTAATTTTTGCTGTTCTGGAGTTTGAATTCACAATATGAGTTAGTCGGCTGCAGAAGGAATTCACCGCCTGGTTTATGTCTACGGTGTCAAGTAGGACAGTCCAATCCTCATTTTCAAGCTCTGTTTTTATTGTTTCCATGTCGTGTTTAAGGATGGTTCTGCTGCAGTTTATTTTATTATTTTTAGTAGTAACCAGTCCTAGCATTACTATGTAATGGTCGGTTAAATTAGAGCGGCACACTACGCCTGTAACGTCCTGGCTGGTGTTTACAAAAATATGATCCAGGCATCTCTCCTCTCTTGTAGGAATTGTTATTGCAGGCAACAGTCCATGTTCTGAGGTAAGACATTGATACTCTAGTTCCTGAGCAGTTTTTGCCATGAGCAAGTTTATGTTGATATCGCCTATCAAGATCAGTCTGGTGTGCCTGTTTGACTTACCTTTCAAAATAGAATCCAGGGACCTAAAGAAGTTATTGAAATTTGGGAATGATGGTGGGCGGTATACACCGAGGATTGTGATTCCGTTATCTAGTATCAGTTGTAGACAATTTGCATCCTGACATTCGGGTTCCGAGACACTGACGCTGAGGGTATCTTTCACGTATGCTACAACACCAGTATTTTGATTGATTTGTTTGTTTGTAAAATATGAGGTGTACGATGGTAAGTGAGGGATTACAGTGTTCTCATCTAACCAGCATTCTGTGAGAACTATTACATCAAAGGAAGTTCTCATTCTGTGTAACGTCACCATAAAAGCGTTAAAATTTTTGTTTATACTCCGAATGTTGTATGAAATAATTTTAAAATTGACTACACAGGGCTACACAGCTTGAAATGACTACACAGGGTTTTCAGCTGGTTGTCTGAGACGCTTTCAAAACACTTGGGCTCTTTTCAATCCACCCAGATCAATTCGGAAATTAATAACAGGTCTCAGAATACCATTCAACAAGACTCCTCCATTGGTTCTACCGACTCTAGATATTTTAACAAAGTATCAGACCCCAATATCGCAATTAATGTCAACCGAAATTCAAAATCTAATTCAATTAAAAGTCTTGGAGCCAGCTCCCCTTACACCGTCTTTTATATCCCCTCTATTTATAATTCCAAAATCCAACGGAAAAAGTCGAACCATTTTCAATCTCAAGGCTCTAAATCAGTACGTGAAGCCGAAGCACTTTCATCTAGTCAATCATCATCAAGTGCCCAATTTTCTACAACGAGGAGATTGGATGGTGAAGTTAGACCTAAGCCAGACTTATTATCACCTGCCTGTAAGAAAGCAACACAGAAGGTTCCTCAGAATCAGCTATCAAGGTCAACTGCTTCAGATGACGTGTCTACCGTTCGGCCTAGCTGCAGCACCTCGAATATTCGCCTCTGTAACAAATTGGACGGCAGAAATACTTCGCAAGAAAGGCCTAAGGTTAGTAGTCTACTTGGACGATTATTTTATAGTACATCAGAAGCGAGATACACTAACAGCTCAAGTAGAAATTGCAATACAGTTTCTGACCAGCTTGGGTTTCTGTATCAATATGGAGAAATCGATAACTACACCAACGAGGTTTATCGAATTTCTAGGAGTGGCATGGGACACCAAATCCAACACGAAGTCCTTACCTTCCGACAAGATACAGCGAATGCAGCAGATGTTGCGAGTACGACTCGCGACCGGCAGTTGGAACCTAAAACAGGCGCAACGCCTTATAGGTCATCTCAACTTTGCAACCTTCATCACCCACCGGGGAAGGTTGCATTGCCGTTCTCTACAACGTCACAGCAACAAAAAATCTGTATCAAGATGGAGAAATCGATAACTACACGAACGAGGTTTATCGAATTTCTAGGAGTGGCATGGGACACCAAATCCAACACGAAGTCCTTACCTTCCGACAAGATACAGCGAATGCAGCAGATGTTGCGAGTACGACTCGCGACCGGCAGTTGGAACCTAAAACAGGCGCAACGCCTTATAGGTCATCTCAACTTTGCAACCTTCATCACCCACCGGGGAAGGTTGCATTGCCGTTCTCTACAACGTCACAGCAACAAACTCAATTGCAGATTCGGTATCCAGAAGAGGTACGGTCAGAACTGAACTGGTGGCTGGAAAATGTCAGTCAGAAATCGGCAATCCATCCCCAGAGAACGTCCACGAATCACGTCATCACAGACGCGTCGAACATTCAATGGGGGGCTTTGGTGAACAACGAAATGATAACGGGCCAATGGGAAGAACATCAGACCAAGTGGCATTGCAATCTAAAGGAGATGTTTGCTGTGATAGCCGTCATATCAGCAAAGCAGTGCAGCTCCAGAATTCGACAGTGATTCTTCAGAGCGACAACAAGACAGTCGTAGCTTACATAAAAAACGAAGGCGGAACGCGATCGCGTCTTCTGCTGAACTTGACCCGTCAGTTGCTGAGCCTGGCGGATCGTCTCAACATTGTGCTTTGCCCTCATCACCTACCAGGGCTTTTGAACACAGAAGCCGATCATCTATCAAGGAATCGTGCCGCCGCCGAGTGGCACCTAACAGACGTAGAAACATCGAGGCTGTTCAGTATGTGGGGCACACCAGACTTGGACCTGTTCGCATCACAGACAGCACATGTCGTAGCAAACTATGTTACGCTAGACTTGTCAGACTCGAACGCCTACTTTCACGACGCGTTCAGCAGATTCTGGCATTACAGACTTGCATGGCTATTCCCGCCACCCAGCCTAATGCCCAGGGTACTACATCATCTAAATTCAGCCTCCGGCCGGTACATCCTAATAGCACCCAAGTGGAGGAAGTTCTTTTGGAGGCCAGACCTGAAAAGTCGCGCTTTGAAGCGTCCTATGAAGTTCAGAGATCTGGACAAGAATTTGGTGGACACGGTAACAATGCTAGCACCCACGCAAGTCAGCAAGGTATGCCCCCATTTGAAGTAGATGGGTGAGGTTTTGCCAAGAGAAGAGTAGTATTCCGAATCCACCAGACGTAGCTAGATACCTCAGTTATTTATTTTTAACGGATCGTCTCTCTTACAGAACAATTCTCGTTCATAAATCGGTTATTGCCGCCATTTGCGAAACTATATCCGATATTAAAATTTCATCTAATCCTACTGTCAAACATATACTGAAAGCTATTTCCTTAGCAAAACCTGTACCGCCTAAATTACCGATTTGGGACGCCAGGATTTTGATTAATTTGTTTAAAAAGCAAGAGATAGATTTGAATAGTTTATATCAAGTGTCTAGACGCACTGCGGCTATTTTATTATTATCTTCGGGTCGTAGAGTACACGACCTTACTCTGTTGCACACTGATAGGCAACATTTTATAGATAACACTAATTCTATTACCTTGCATCCCGTTTTCGGGTCGAAAACTGACTCGTCCTCATATCAACAATCATTTATATCCGCCCCTGATAAAGGCATCGATGCAGTATATTGGTTACGCACTCTTGTAAATATGACACAGGCAACTCGAGGCAATATTACTAATTTGTTTTTAGTAACTAAAGGCCCTACGAGACCAGCTACTGCAGCGATCATCGGGGGTTGGATGAAGCGTATTCTGGCTTATGCCGGAATTCATGCATCAGCTTTAAGTTGTAGATCAGCTGTTTCATCCTTAAATTGGGTAGAAAATTATCATATAATTAATGATATTCTAGATAAAGCTAATTGGCAACATGAAAGTATCTTAAGAAAGGTTTACTTGAAAGAAATTAATAATGTAAACAGAGAAATAATGTTAGAAAAATCTCTTTCACAATATTTTCAACCCAATAATTAACGTTAGTTGTGTAATAAATTTATTGATACGCACTTTATTCAATGTACATTTAGGTTTATAATCATTCATAAATATTCAATCACATTGTTGCGTTTCAGTTGTACACTTACTATATTACCAAAAATACAAGCCACCAGGAGATAACAAACAGTCTCTCATAATGGACTTCGGACGTCAATCGGAACGCATAATATTAAAATTTTACCTTCAAATAAAATTTGTATTATGCTTCCATGGACGTCCGAAGTCCCAGTAATTTCTTCCTGGTGCTAAGCCATTATGAGCCGAACAATGACTAAGATGGCGGCTTGCTTTGGTAAGGAGCTTAGTTGTTTAGCGGAAACGATAGGTGGCGCTAAAAGCGCGGCAAGAAAACGGAAGTGAACTACTTTTAGCGACCAAGCGAGGTGAAGGAAGGAAGTGACGTACTCTCTCATAATGGACTTCGGACGTCCATGGAAGCATAATACAAATTTTATTTGAAGGTAAAATTTTAATATTTTCACTTTATTCTGTAAACTCCGGTGGATGGCAAACCTACCCGCGCCCGACCCACACCCTCGCTATGTGTGTATCCCGCTATGTGTGAATCCCGCTTTAACCTATGTGACTCCATTATGCAAGTCTATTATATGGCAGAATACAACGAATTAGTCAAATACATGATATTATTTGAACTTCAGCAGGGAAGACGATGACGCAGTGCCAGACGTGCCAGCGGCAGTTCAGGAGCTGCTGCTCAATCTGTTCACCAGCGTCTACAATCATCAAGACGAGGAGGGCAGGTAAGACTTAGCTTAATTAACCCTTTCGCGAGCTTTGGCAAAATATTTACAGAGAGCATTGATATACAAAAACCAGCCTAACCTCGAACAAAAGTAGAATTCGAATCTGTCCGCAATCATACATACGTAATATCACATATCACATATGTTTTTTACAAATTCAACCTTTTGAACATGTGCGTGTTTGAAATTATTATCTAAGTAGATTCTGACATTAAATAAACATTGAATTTTAGTTTAGACGAGTTAGAACATAGCCTATGAAGCAATTTATTAATTACAAATGTGTGGAGGTAATGCATGTAAAAATCTGGTAGGGAATAGAAATTTAATATTTGCACGCCACAAATGGCAGAATATGCTGTATATCCTAAATCACTCCAACACCTGTAACCAACCATATTCTAGGAAATAAAGATTCTTATTCTTATTCTTATTATTCTAAAAATGAACCTCAATATCGACTCATTTTATGTTTTGACACCCTGATTGTGCATCTTGGGTTTTTTTGTATATCAATTACAGAAAGGGATCCTTTCTAATTGAGATATCAAATTCAATTGCAATTTTTTTTACAAATGAATTGGAATTTGAAGTTGATCTTTCACATAATTCGATCAGTTATATTCAGCCATATTGGCATATATTAAGGAATTTTATATCAGCAATATATTGAGATGGAGATGCAACTGCTCGCAATGCGGGTGGGTATCCACAAGCGCGTTGTCAATGCGCGGCGCTTTGGGATGACTGTCGAACTTTAGCCTTGGGTGCGCCAAAGTTCACCTAAAATTTCAACTCCGAAAATTGGAACGCCGAAAATGTTCTTCCTAACATTTTTCATCCTAACAATCACAATTCCTAACTACTCTGTCTCTAATGTTTTAATTCCGAATCATTCAACTTCATAATGTCGGTAGCAATAAACATCTATTATACTATTATTTCTTTTCCTATATTTTGTCAACATAACCATCTTTTACACTATTATTGAAAGTCATACCTTTTTTGTTTAGATTTTTTTTTAATAATAATCAGTATTATTTACATTAATTTTGCGTAACTTTTACAGTTTTAGTTATTTACACGTACAATCTCGCTGCGGTCATTCCGCCAAGTTCCAGAAACGAATCGGTCATAAATTTATAGTTCTTGGTTTAGGTTAGGTTAGAATTGTGACCACACAACGCACGAGCCGAGCGAGCGAAGCGAGCGTGCCGCGGTAGCGGCCGGCGAAGTGCCAGAAACGAATCGAAAACGAAAAAGGTCATAAACATAACCGTAAATCAGTCGTGTTTTATGATTTTCATCCATTTAAGCCAAAAAATCAGTGAAACAACCTTTAATCATTCTAAACAGTTTTCTAATTAATAGTAATAAGTATGTAACAATAAATAACCAAAAAAAAAAAAACTTTAAATAAAATATAATTCTACCGACATATATTTTTATTATATTTGGTAGATAAATGTTTCTTTCTAAGCATGAGTGACAATATTATGGTAATTATGTTTAGGGATAAAAACGTTAGGATAAAAAACAGTAGTAGCTTTAATATTGTATGTTAACGATTTTATTGATAACAATTTTCGGAAACATGAGTGTTATGAACATCGACGGTAGCCCTACAAATAGTATGAATAAAAACTTTAGGATGAAATATTTTAGGAGGAGTGATCATTCGGATTACAAATCGTTAGGAAGAACAATTTCGGATAAAGAACTTTAGGTGAGTCAATATGGACCCTTTAGCCTTTTACATTCAGAAGCGACTCGCGCTTGGTACTATTTTTTTATTGATACCACACCGTCTTTGCGCGTCAAATTATATTTACTAGTTTATTTTTTTTTTTAAGTTTATATTTGCTAAACTTTCATACTTCTGAAATGTGGGTGCTAGCACCTCTGCCTAGCCCTTCGGGGATCTATATCCTACGCCTATGCGTGAGCTTATGTTGTTGTTGTTGTTGTTATACTTCCTAAACTGTTCACACAGCCCACCTGATGAAAAGTGGCCACGGTGGCCTATGGAAGTTTGCAAAACCAGGGGCATTGCAATCGTGCTACCTACCCAGTAATCATATTTATACCAAAATATACACTAAAACTTATTCGATTTCTTTTAGATGTTACTCGGATAGTATGGCGGAACTACCGGAACACGACGAGACAGCCAATGGTGAGAAAGTACGAGCGATATCTCTGGACCTGGTGAAGCGGCGACTGGACAAGGGCTTGTATAAGAGACTCGATCATTTCCAACAGGATATGTTCGCCATATTCGAGAGGTGAGATGTGGATTGATTATTATTATTACTGCTAGTAGGGGACGCCATTGACGGAACCTGTGATCAGCCCTTCTGTGCGAGTACTTCACCCATTTTCCTATAAATAAGTATTGCCATACACGTTCGCACGACCACCGGGGCTGATAGCTTAACCTGCTTGCCGAGGCACGGCACACCCAATGGTACAAATACTTACACTGAGCAGTAATAGAACTTGAACTTACTGCAATGCATTACTGCCATGTAGGCCACGTTGGATACCACGTAAAAATTTCAACTCATTGTGGCCCCATTAAGATCTTCAGAATCCAAGTTAACTTCCCCTATCAGCCGGTATACCTGCTGATTTACGATTCGCTAGTGTAGGCTTTCCTCTCGGGGTTGAGAGGTCAGGCGGCAGTCGCTCCTGCAAAAGTCAACAAAAAAGAGAAGGAGAGTGAAGGCTACAAAATTTAAGTAGCTAGGATAGAATAATTGCGTGAAATGGCCGATCGGGTGTTATGACGAACAATCATATTGTTATCGGAATCCAGAGGTCCGCTACTTTTGTCTACATAAAAAAAAAGGATTTGCCGAAATGTATGTTATCGCATAACTTGCGAAAAACTACACCAAAATGCATAATCCATTTTGTATTGTGCTTGTTATTGTCAGTACAAAGTTTGTTTAAAAGTAAAAAATTAAATAGAAGGTGCATCGAAAACTGGTTTAAAAATACACGTAGAAATTTATATAGGGGTACGAAGTTCACCCGCCCTAGTTATAAATCTATATAAATAATCTTGAAATATATTGCTGAGCGCAAAACTCGAACTGGCTGAACCAATTCGAGTAATTCTTTTCTTCTCTCTCCATTCTACTCCTTGAACAAGGAAGGTTTCTATGGAGCAGTGGGATCGGGATCAGTCAGCTGCCTACGCGAGCGGAGCCGAGCTAACAGCTAGTTAAATAATGACTTGTAATATTTCCATTTTTTTTTCACAGAGCTCGACGCCTATCTCGCACTGACAGTCAGATATTCGAAGATTCCCTGGAACTAATGTCGTATTACATAGACCAAAGGGATTACCTATGCCGTGGGACACTGCAGTCACCGGCTCTGGCCTTCACGAGGGATACTATGGTGACTAGCATAGAACTGGTCAAACAGTGCAAGATGCTGCAAGAGCACGAGGATGAAGATGAGACTAGGTATGTTAACAATAGGCAATAACATAAGATAACATAAACTTACACTTATATCTCCGAAGGGGTAGGCAGAGGTGCTAGCACCCACATTTCGCCAGTTTATGTTTAGGTTCCAATGTAATAGGTGGCGACCCTATTGCCATTATTCGGGCACTTATAAACCTGCGATAAATTCACACAACTTCGAAAAGCATTGAAAAGTCATTGGTGTGTGCCATGGTAACCTGGGATCGAACCCGAGACCTCGTCTCAGCAGTCCATTACCCATACCACTAGGCTACCGCGGTTTCTTCTGTATATAGTTTCTATGTGTATATAATTTCTATGTATAATATTATGTAAGTATTTACAAAAAAAATGTTTCTAAGAATGTGTATCCGCATTCTAGAACCTGTAACACAAGCTAGTTCTATGCCATATATATGCCACATAAGCCATGGGTCTAGGTGGCGTTGTGTAGAGTGTCCTAGAATATAATAGAATAGGCATAAATGATTTAAATATCGCTCAACTGTTTATAAT
Source organism: Pelosia muscerda (assembly GCA_963691645.1). Taxonomy (NCBI): domain Eukaryota; kingdom Metazoa; phylum Arthropoda; class Insecta; order Lepidoptera; family Erebidae; genus Pelosia; species Pelosia muscerda. Next base: position 7,470,477 of record OY829121.1, read on the forward strand.
TATGCATTGTATATTTATTTATATCAATTTTTTGACGGAGGACTTAGTCAAAGTCGTGGTTTCCTATTGGATGCAGACCGCCTCCAACCGGTCGGATTATAGGTCGTTAAGAGAGGCCTATGTTCAGCAGAGGACGTCCTATGACTGAAATGATGATCATGATGATGATGATCTCTTTTTTTATAAACATCGGAAATGCGTAAGTTGACAGGGAAAATAAAATGAATTGAAACCAGCCAATAGCGTTCGGACTAGGAGTGTATTCTGACGTCATAGCACATAATAAGAAATGTAAGCCCGTGTCTGCTATTTAATTAACCCCCTTCCTCTGGGTGAGATTCGACTTTGCGTTATAACACAACCCCATCTTTTGTCACCCCTGGGTCATGGCTACTGAGAAGCATCCGAAACACCGGGATCAGTGTAAATAATAAAATAACACTGTGTAAATCATAAATTTGTAATATTCGCCGATTCGCGTAAACTTCTTCCATTATCACGTAATACTTTGATTGACTTGTGAAATCTATCTACAGATAGTTTGAATGTTCTTCTTTTTCACAGGTCCAGTACAGACGACTCGAGTGGAGCTCCGTATCAGCAGACCGGGTACAAGAAAGGTGACTTCGTGTACATACAACCAGAAAAAGGCAACAAGGAGTACCCTATTGTGCAGGTTTGTTCTACAGTGTTTATTTTTTTTTTATTATTCTAATTAATTTTAAAAGTATGATGCTCCTGAAATGTCCTTTCCTTTTTTATTTATCTATTTTTTTTAATTATGTACATACAAAAATTAAATTATTAAAGACTGTTTGACTTACGACTTGTAGGTTGGAATAGGTCTCGTATACCTCAAATCGAAAATTATAAACAATTTATTGTAAAACCTTTCTCTGTGTATAGGTGGAGCGCATCTGGACTAACAAGGATGGAACGCCTATGATAACCTGCAATGTGTACTTCAGGTGAGTGAAAACAAATATTTTGAAAATAAATTTTACCGGCGGAGTTGCTTTCATGGTGCACCTTGGGCAACGGAGACTGCAACGCCTCCTTCGCGTAGTGGAGACACTGCCGCCTACGGCTAATTCCGAATGAGCGGAGGCTCTCCACGTATCTCTCTGAGTCCTCCCTAGCAGAGGAAATAGCTCAGACGTCGAAGGTCGTGAAGAATGACCTCCGTCCTCCATGAGCGCGGGCCTGGGGGTGACGGCTGCAGCCGTCTGTCACCCTAGCAGAAGTAGGCTGCGGCAGCGGCGCAAAATGCACCTCCCCATATCCTGGGGCTGGATGGGGACACCGTGGTTCCTACACCTGACGGGGGCATCTCGAAAGAAAGCGCCCCGAGTCTACTGGGGTGCGAGGGATATGTTGGTTACTATCTCATCTCCGGCAACTAAAGACCCAAAGACGGTTTTAGTCGGTTTGAGTCAGACATAACCTCTCCAACTCCTCCGGCTCCGGCTCCGGCGGGAAAGGGGGTATCCATGGGTATTTTTCGCACGATAAGAAAAAAACAAAAGCAGAGAGAATAGTGGAGAGCAGGCAAGGGACGGGCTAGTTCTCGATATGTAGGCTCGGGGCATTACCACCATCTCTTAAAAAATAATATTATTTTAATCTTACTTTACTTGCATAGTGACATTCGGACCGTCGGCGTCTGTCAGGGTACTCGGTAAACTAGTGTTGTATGGTTAAAATGGGTCAAAGATAACTATAGATATCTATTTTTATTCGCCCCATTTTCGGGAATAGCATGGTACTAAAATATGTCATTGCGTAAACGAAAGTAGTATTGTATTTTAGACTTCCTCATAACTGCCCGGCTAGCTCAGTCGGTAGAGCATGAGACTCTTAATCTCAGGGTCGTGGGTTCGAGCCCCACGTTGGGCGAATTCTTTTTGCTTGTTTTCTTATTATTTTTATGTTAAATAACACCAGTATTTTCTTTTTAAGTGTTTATTAACTCAATATTTTGTAATTATTATATTTTTTAGTTTATTTTTTATTGAAAAATATTCTTTCTCTATTAGGGGTCGATACCGCATATCTGTATTGTCAATTTTCGATCTCGATTTTGAAGTGTAATTTAAAAAAAAAACGGAAGAATAACGATAAAATATGTAGACTGTTATAACACACTTAAAACTGAATTTTACCAGTGAAAATCAGTTAAACTAAGTTCTTACTAAGTTTTGATCATATAAGATCGATTTCATCTCGGTTTCCTATAGTTGAAATCTGTTCTTCTATTTAGATTGAATAAAATGACTCAACTTTGAACAATCTAGAACCAGTCCAAGCAAGCAATGCAAGCAGTCCCTACAGGGGGAATGCTGTAACTGAAGTACATAAACTCCTTTAGAGCATTCGAAATTCTCCTAAACGTTTTAGAAGTGACGTTGGAGCCATCTACCGATACTCTTACGAACTTTTATTTACTTATTTATACATTTATTTATTTATTTATTTATTTATTTATTTATTTATTTATTTGTTTATTTATTTATTAATTCATTCATTTATTCATTCACTCATTCACTCATTCACTCATTCACTCATTCGCTCATTCATTTATTTATTTATTTATTGCACGTCAATATGACTTCACCTCGCCTGATGGTAATCTGAAGGCAAAGTCATAGTCATAGACATATAGAACACATGTGTATACCGAAAACTTTAATAGTAGTAACTTTTCTTTATCTATTCAACAGGCCACAAGACACTTTCCACGTGCGCACGCGCAAGTTCTTACAACAAGAGGTGTTCAAGACCGAGTTGCACCGCATTGTGCCCCTAGACCAGATCGTTGGGCCACTGTGCTATGTCATGAATGTCAAAGAGTATTTCAAATTTAGACCTATAAGTAAGTTTATTTAACGTTTTAAAAGTGTCACTTTAGTTGAATTCTAGAACCCATAATCGATACATTAGGTGAAGTCACGCGCTTGAGTACTGCAATGTATTGGGCACAAGAGAATTTATTCTTGGTCTGCGTTGCGTTGCTACACATGGACGTAATAAAACTAATTTTAAATTTAGTAAGGTATATAATATGTCATATATTTTGGCATAATTGTATTGTTTATATTTTTAGCAAATTTTGGGAACTTTAAACAATGAAACATAGTTTCAGTTTAGTCAATATATTAGTTTGCATATTTATGTAGTATGTGTAGTATGTAATGCATATTTTTTCAGTTATAACTCAAGATATTAATCAATATCGGGGAGAATCTAACGACCTTGTCAACATTCTTCTTCTTTAATTCCGAATTCTGCAATCTACACTATGTATGTTCGTAATGAATAAACTCAAAAACTGCTGTGCCGATTTCAAAAATTTGCCATTGGAAAGCTACATTCACCCTGAACATAGGGCTATATTACACTGCGTGATAATCGATATCCACGCAAACGGAGTCACGGGCAACAGCTAGTATTTAATAATTCTAGTGTTTAATTGATATTTATTAATTTCTATACTTTAGGCTTCGCAGACAAGCATGTCTACGTGTGTGAGAGCCGCTATAACACTAAACTGCGCAGTTTCAAAAAGATCAAAGTGTGGGAGGGAGCTGAGAAGGAGGCCACGCTTGTGCCAAGAGAGGTGAGTGGACCCACAACATAATTTCTCAGTTAAATTTTTTTTTTTAAATTTTTTTTATTCGTTAAGAGATTGTACACAGATACATTGTAATTCAAATGCCACATAAACTCATTAGAGTTTTGCCGTGCATTGATGTCATCAGTGGTTAACTATGAAACGAGTTAGCAAATATGTAAGAAACATACACTTGTCATCACATCAAATGACATGCTTACAATTATGCAACAGAAGGTAGGATAACAAAAGTGCTCGCTTCGTCGGCGGTCACACCGCCCGGTCCCGTGTGATGAATATTATAAGAATCTTGTAGTACCTCTGTAATCTATGAAAGATGAGAAACAAGGGACACTTAGTTGGACTAATAATGTAACTGAGCATGAAAAAGGATAGATTTCGTAATGTAAAGGTATGAAGACAGCGGAGCATTGCGTTAAGCAGCGAACCTGTGTGTGTGTTTGTGTGTGAAGCATGGCAATTGCAATACTCCCCTGTCTAATTACCCTTATGTTACGAATTCTATAACTTTTCGTGCTGGAAGTACTGTAGAGGCCTTCAAGCTAAGTGCCTATCTTAGCTTATGTTGTTGGGGTGCGTGCTCTGGAGCTCCCGCAGACATTTCGACCTTATTGGATCCTTTGTGTCGACCCCATCCTGGCTCCTAGGTTAGAAAGGGAATGCCCTCTCGTCAAGCTAAGTAGTATTTTGTCAATATTGGTCACCCTTACTTCAATTTATTAACAGGCTATGTAAAATCATATTCATATGTATTACATGAAAAAATAACCAAAATATATTGAGTACAAGGCGGTCGTTACAAACAGTTCTGTCTCTTTCAGATCCCTCTTGAGCCGAAACGTACAGTGTCAGTGTTCCGCGAACGTATCGAGAAGCACAAGGATGAGCTCGCTGAGCTGGAAGTATTGGAAAATGTCCACGAAAAGGAAAGACCTGTAAGTTTCTCTTTATTTGCTGTAGAGAATTTAATGTTAAAATTATGTCTTTAAAATGGTGACTGGAATAGGCTGAATGCAGAAAGTAGAAGATCGGGGGCAATAACGTACATTGGGAGAGGCCTATGTCCAGTAGTGGACTGCGATAGACTGACTAATTGACTATTATCTATATATATAAAAATGAAACCCGTTTTCCGTTGTCACGACATAACATGAAAACGGCTTGACCGATTTGGCTAATTTTGGTCTTGAATTATTTGTGGAAGTCCAGACAAGGTTTAAAAGGTGAACAAAGAGCAGCGGGAACGGGATCAGAAGTCCACGCGGGCGGAGCCGCGGGCAACAGCTAGTTATTAATAATAATAATTAATTGATTGATTGAGTGATCTCTTTCATAGTAGCTATGAAATACTAAGAAACTTGGGTTCTTTGGGAACTGGAAAACGACTGACGCCTCTTTTTTGGCTACGAAAGAATTCTACTTTTTCCTTCTCTCCGCTTACTAGTGACCAATGTATTCAGTCTTCCGTTCCCAAAGTAATAAAAAAAATTACCAAGTGTGAGTGCGACCCGAGCACGACGAGTTTCGTGCCATTACTGGACCCGATTCTACTAATTCTCATTCTCGAATCAATAAGATTATTGCAAAATGCCACTGAATTGTATGCTTTGCTGCTATACTTAAATAGAAAAGTGTAGAGTGAATGAAGCGATGCAATGAACTCTTTTTCATTTAATTTTTGTACTTTATTTCATGTTGATAAAGGCAAAATTTTAATGGCAGTTTTAGTAATCTCCGTAGTATTGCAATGTTATTTAGTAGAATCGAGATCCTGTCTTTCTGTTTCTATTAATAGTTGTTATAGCGACAAATGATTTAGTTAACACGGTTATCAACATACAGCCTGGTGATGAACAGACAGACTGTGGAGTCTTACTAATTTGGGTACGGAATCCATGGAACCCTAAAAGTTACACTTATCAAGACAGCGACTAAATAAAATCTTTCTCTAAACAGGACGTAGTGATGTACAACCCATTGGGAACAGACGACGAGAACACGTATTACGAGCAGTACAACACTGTGTGCTCTGGAGTGATCAAGACGGGAGACTATGTGTACGTGGTGACCGATGGGGGCAAGCAGATGATCGCGCAGGTCGACACCATATGGGAGACTGGCGAGTGAGTATCGACGATACCTTTATTTGAGGGGCTTAGTTAACCGTACTACTAGCCCTAACGAAAAAAGTTAGGTCAGACATTTTGACTGCTAAGTCAAAAGAAAAGGGTTCTGTTCCCGCTCAGTACACAGCTCGATAAAATTAGACCAAGTTTTATATTTCCTAGGGTCTTAGCTTAGCTAGGCTATCGCACACCCTGAAGACTACATGTGGCAAGACAGCATGCGGTTTTAGTCGGTTCGAGCTTAACTAGCATATGTTACGGGCACAAGAATGCTGAGAAACATACAAAGATTTTTATTTAAATATATATTATACATAGAAACATCCAGAGCAATGCAAATATTCATATATGTATATGCACACAAATATTTACACTGAGCGGGAATTGAACTCGTAACTCTTGCATAGCACTCGCAAGTACTACCACCACGCCACAAGGATCGTCAAAATTGTCAGCTGATCTACACAAAAATGCTGAATCGTTTTTTTTTCACTAATTTTTTTTTTAATGTATATGCTCCGTCTAATTTGCTAGATCAACAGTTTTAATATATATATTTTTCTTTCACAGTAACAAGTGCTACTTCCGGGGACCCTTCTTGATCTTCCCGTCGGAAGTGGCCAACATCATTAACAAGGTATAACAAATAAATTGTCGAAATAGGGGAACGGACAGTGATCAGAAATGTGCTTGGCTGGACCGGCCGACCGGCCGACGACGTCACGCGCTCTCAATGACGTAACGTGGCGTTTTAGAGAGATTTTTAAACTAACAAGTAACTAAGAAGCTATATAAATAGTAGTTTAATTTTTCGTGCAAATAAATTTTGAATTAATTCAAAACACTTTCTGAAAATTTGTCCAACCCCCTGTTATTAGAAAGCCCAAATCACACTGCCTGTTTAACATTTGCATCAAGATAACATTCTACAGAGACTGCCACTCTATTTGACCTCCTTAGAGCCTTATAATCAACTTTGCCTGATGGCAAAACGAAAGAAAAGTAGGATCTGGCTAAGATCCACTTGTTTTTCTTTTGTAGAATTTTCTGTTGTATACTGTATATTTTTACAGTAGTTAAAACCGAAATATTAGTTTTAATATTTTACAAACATAAATGGTTTTACTTACTCTATAAAGGTATTAAATTGTCAGTCTGTGGTGAGAGGAATTCTGCGAAACCGATGTTAGATTTAACCAGCATTTTTCAGCTTTTCCCACCACAGCCATTCGCCTGATTGGGGAAGTTATGTTGGAGTCGAACTGACTAAAACGCATGTCGTCTTTGGGTCTTTAGTTGCCGGAGGGGACATAGTAGCCAACATATACCTCGCACCCCTACAGACCCGGGACTATCCCTGTCGAGAGGTCACTTCAGGGGTAATACTTGACCACCCTTTCACCCTTCTTGCCGACATTGCTTCTGCGTAGATACGTCGTACTAACAAACATTTACACACACGCATATTACTAGGAGATTTTAAAAGTAACAAATTATTTACTTAACATGGTAACGGTGTGCTTTGGGCTTACTAAAAGTGGTGACGCCAAGGAATAATAATTTAAGTTCTAACACAGAGTATGTTTGATTTCCAGCCCTTCTACAAGCAAGAAGTGCTATTGACCACGATGCACGACACTAGCCCACTCGTGGGCATCGTCGGAAAATGCTCTGTGCTAGACTATGATGATTATCTTAAATGTAAGTACTTAAGAGTTTTGATATCCTATACTTTATAAGTAACTAGCTGACCCGCGCGACTTCGTCTGCGTCACCCCGTTTTTGCAACATTTTTCATTCCTGCTCTGCACCTGTTAGTCGTAGCATGATGTTATATACATATAAACCTTCCTTTTTAACCATTCTATTTATTGAAACAAACCGCATCAAAATCCGATGCGTAGTTCTAAAGATTTAAGCATACAAATGGACAAGAAAAATAGGGACAGAAAACGCGACTTTATTTTATACTATGTAGTGATATAAAATTGTATATTAGTGGCATCTGTATTACTATGTTTTAAGTATCAGTGTGGTAAATAATTATACCACCTGCCTAGTGTCAAATAAAACTAGAACAGTAGTAGCATATAGTAAAAATGTCCTCATTACAACGTTACGTAAAAGCCGCGGTAGTCTAGTGGTGTGGGTAATGGACTGCTGAGACGAGGTCTCAAGTTCGATCCCAGGTTTACCATGGCACACACCAATGACTTTTCGATGCTTTTCGAAGTTATGTGTGTACTTATCGCAGGTTTATAAGTGCCCGGTTAATGGCAATAGGCTCGCCCACCTATTACATTGGGACCTAAACATAAACTTCCGAAATGTAGCTGCTTGCACCTCTGCCTACCCCTTCGGGGATAAAGGCGTGAATTTATGTTATGTTATATTACAATGTTACGGTATTTAAAATGTCAGAGGCAGTGACATTACACTTGTAGTTAGAATCAAGTTTATTATTTTGAAAAGGTACTAATTAATATACACGTTTCTTTGACTCATAGGTCGTCCGACAGAGATAGCGGAGAACGATATTTTCGTGTGTGAATCTGTTTACGACGAGTCCAATCGAGTCGCACGCAAACTAAAGTCGGGGCTGCGCAAGTTTGAACACACCAAGGATGTCACTGTTGATGAGGTAATAACATACATACAATCAATGAAGTTAGCATTAGCATTAGCAATGAAGGCAGTGAAGCTACGCACGGGGCGCGAGTTCGATCCCCGCTCAGTGCAAAAAGTTGCATGAATATGGCTGTTTCCATTTGTCTGGTCGTACCTCGGAGAGCACGTTAAGCAGTCGGTCCCGGTTGCCATACGAACATCTATGGCAGTCGTTACGGGTACTTGGAGCCCTCAAAAGTCCAAATAGTCTAACTTGGAACTTCGATATCGCCATTGGTCATTGGACCATTGGTTGTGGTGGTCAGATGGCAGTCGCTTCACGGAAAATATCGAAGTTCAGCCGCATTACAGTTGGACTGGAAAGCCGACCCCAACTGAGTTGGGATAAGGTTCAGGGAATGATGATGACAATCAATGAAGTGGACTATCGTTGTCCACTGCTGGACATAAGCCTCTCTCAACATACACCATTGCTCCTGATTACACCTTTTTCAGGTCCTCAGTCATCAGGCTAAGAGGCGTCTACCTGCCGTAATTTTATATTTATTTTATGATTTACATGTATGATGATATTTCAGATTTACTTCTTCCCGAAACCCCTGGGTCCTCCGGCGCTGGCTACGGCCCAGGACGTGCAGTCCACGTCCAGTGCCTTCACGCAGAAGCCGTTCAACCCTAATGTCAATATCGACTCTATGGTAAGTGCTGTACTAGTCGAAAGTCATATGATTATACTTTAATATTAGAAAGAATATATTTGTACGATGGCATGTGGCAAGAGTATAAGGCCTCACCAAAATCTTCGGCTACAAACACCAGATGATTAACACACCCCGGGCGCAAGCTTTCCTCTGGGGATCAAAGAATCAAGAATCAAAGAATCAATTTCATTTATTCAGTTTAGGCACATAAAGAGCACTTATGAATGTCAAAGTTTTACAATAATTATGTACCTACATTTGTCAAAAATATTATGATTTATAATAAATAAAATACTTAGTAAATAAATCATTTGAAAATGATTCTTTCGTTGATTCGGTAGTTAAATCTCCTGAGAAGAGACCAGCAAGAAACTCAGGTAGATTATCGTTATTCTTCATTTTCTTTTTAATATTTAGTTCTATTTATCTATAATAACTGGGTTGGGGGTTAGACAGCTGTCACATCAATAGAAAGGGTTTCAGAACGTACACCGGGCTTAGAAGTGCACTTATTTGAATGTAACCCGAATTAACGCTGTGATACTGATGACTAGCAGAGAATAACTGTAGCCTCTCCTATCGGGCTACAGGGTAGGCCCCAAAAGGTCCATTTCAGTGGTCCGCGATCAACACCGAAATACTACTAAACTGTTTTAGTTTCATATCGACGAGATACAGCCTCCGTGGCGTGGCGGTAGTGGACGCGACTGCTACACACGGGGCGCGGCCGGGTTCGATCCCCGCTCAGTGCAAAAAGTTGTATGCATGAAAATGGCTGTTTACACTGGTCTGGTCGTGCCTCGGAGAGTATGTTAAGCCGTCATTCCCAGTTGCCATACAAACATCTATGGCAGTCGTTACGGGTAGTTGGAGCCCTCAAAAGTTCAACCAATCTAACTTGGAACTACGATATCGCCATTGGTCATTGGACCATTGGTTGTGGTGGTCAGATGGCAGTCGCTTCACGGAAAATATCGAAGTTCAGCCGCATCACAGTTAGACTGGAAAGCCGACCCCAACTGAGTTGGGAAAAGGTTCAGAGAATGATGATCGACGAGATACAGTTGCATTATTATGTTTTTGTTACAGGACAGCAAGCCGCAGTTCACGAATCTGATCAACACCACGATCGGGAGCCAGGACGTTGAGATGATACTGGAGAACTCGCTAGATGATTCATCTCTCGCTTCGCCGGCCACACCCTTATCAATAGGTATGACTTTAACCAATCTGTTGAACAAAAGTTTTAATTTGGATCTTTATATCAAATTAGTATTTTGACGACCTCCGTGGTGGCGTGGCGGTAGTGAACGCGACTGCTACGCAGGAGGCGCGGGTTCGATTCCCGCTCAGTATGAGTATTTGTGTGCATGAATATGAATATCTGCATTGGTCTGGGCGTTTATAATGTATAGTATCTTATAATGTTTATCTGCATTCTGGAACCCATAACACAGGCTAGTTATGCTAAGCTTACCATTGTCCTAAAAAAAGTATGTTAACTATTTCTATTGATTTAGATTATAAAAAGGGAATGTCTTTGACGAAACGTGAACTGAACTTTGCTTGAAACTGAATCTTGGGGCGATAGTGAAGCCATCTACGTATATTCTTGGACATTCGCTTTTTCTAATCTTCCTTCTGAGATGGGACGTAGAAAGAATACTCACCACCCCATCTCATTCGAATGGTATCGTAAGAGGCGACTAATGGAAAACGCAGACGATATCATTGCGAGAGAAGGAAAATTCCATATAAATTTCTGTACCAACCTGTCCGGTCAGCGTGGAATCAGTAGGCCAAAGCCTCCCATTGTTGGGAGAGGCCTACGTCCAGTAGTGGACTGCTATAGGCTAATAATTGATCAATATTGATATTATTTTCAGCTCTGTTTCTATCATAAGTAAAATTATATTTCAGTAAACAAATATCAAACTGATTCATATATTGTTCACGCAGGTGGCAACAGCAATCCATACAATCCCTCTATGACGGCGACGCCGACCCAGGAACGAACCACTACAGTAGCCCCAACTAGCACTAAGAAGAAGAAGGACTCTTCAAAACAGAAGATCGTCACCGGGTACATCCTGTACTCCAGCGAGGTGCGCCGAGCTATCGTGGCTAACAACCCAGAGTCGACGTTCGGTAAGATTGTTAAGCATTATAAGGGTTAAATGGATAGATAACATTGGCTAGGCGTCTCTGTTACCCGATTTCTGCCGGCTTGCTATGCAAAGGGACGCCGTAAAAGAGATGTTTTATATACACTAATAAATAATATAGTTAATGCATTATCTAAAATGATGTATCTGAAATTCTGTTTTTAAAAATCAGTTTCTGGAATTCAGTATCTTAAATTCAGTATCTGAAATTCAGAAACGGAAAATTCTGTATCTGAAAAGTAACTGAATTCAGCAGCTACCTGACATTTAATTCAATATCTGAAATTCTGAACTTGATAAATTCATTTCTTAAAATTAAACTGAATTCCTATATAAAATTCAGTATCTGAAATTCAGAAACGGAAAATTCTGTATCTGAAAAGTAACTGAATTCAGCAGCTACCTGACATTTAATTCAATATCTGAAATTCTGAACTTGATAAATTCATTTCTTAAAATTAAACTGAATTCCTATATAAAATTCAGTATCTGAAATTCAGAAATTGAAAATTCCATATCCGAAAAGTAACCGAATTCAGTACCGTCATGAAATAATATGTGAAGTCAAGTCGCTCATAAATCTTTACAAAATAGCTGATTATCATTCTATAAGAGGTAAGGTATGTTTCCCACTGTTCCCCTTTTGAAAATTTCGTCCTTCGTCCTTTGCTGGATGTCATTATTTTTCATTGTATATCAATATCAAAAGGTAAGGTTTCCATCACATCATGTCGATCTTCCGTATGGCTGTTAACTCTATCATTGTGTGTACATCTAAGCATGCACATGGATTACTTTTGTTCAATTCTACTTTTTAACTAAATATAGTCGATAAATATCACATATTCGAAATCGAAATTTCCAAACGATAAAAAGCATCTATAGCATTCATAGAGGGTACCTACGGTTGTACGAGGTGTTTTTGGGGCTACCTACTGATTGACGAACGAGAATCTGGACAGGACAGTTGTGCAGAAGTAAGCTGATATGTCATTAGTTAGATTTTTCTAAGTTTCATATTTTTCTACTATGGTACACATGTACATTATTTTGTGAATATTTCCTACTAAAATTTTAGTAAAAGCACGTTGATCCCCCTCTATTTTTCGCTGTCTAAAGTCAAAATGTGTAACCTTAACAGTGAAATGTTTTATGAATAAAATGTTGGTTAGAATAGTTCTAAAAAAAATTATGTTATAAAACTATAATATTAAAATTATTAAATTATGTTATAAGACTGGTGAAGCCAAAAAGAGGCTGGGTTCAGCTCTTGTGTATGTTCATCTATCATTTGAAACGCTAAATAAATTTGTTCTTGAACAAAACGGGGTTTTATCTGTCATTATTAAGATAATTTCATTATTTTCATCATATTTGTTTAAGATAGATAGTATGATCCATTCTTTTGCTACTAAAGGGTACGGCTTTTGAGTAAGATAAATAAAAATTAATAAACTATAATGTCATAAGCCCATATTTTGTAAACTAAAATCTGTTCCATCTCTTTCGCTGACTGTACTTTACACTACACACAACCTTTTTTCAAAAGTAGAATTGAATGAAATATAATTTATCTGTCTTCATCTTTCTGTGTTTACCACAGCTTATAAGTGTCCTATGTACATGATCCTAACGTCACCTGTGTGTAACTTTAGCTAGCAAGGACAAATCTCAGAGATTAGGTAGGTGTCTCCTCTATACGTAGTAGTTGGCTTTCTCATACTGTGCACGCTCTTGTCCTTACTGCGTCCTTCCACACCGTACACGGCGTGTGTTGTTGTGTGTAACCTCACAAGAGTATTTTGTATTTTTTATCATGTTACTGGACTCAGTATAATGTAATAATAGATTTGTTTATGGCAAAAGGGGATGTTTGAGTTAATGGTAATCACACACGTTACGATATGTTTGCGCAAATTTAGGCTTGCACAAATATATTTTGACTTGTGTTGGAAGATACTTGTTCAAGATTCATTAAATGGTATTTGCACAAGCCTAGGCTTGCTCAGTTATACTATATAGTACAGCTACCATAAGATATTCGTCTTCCGTAGTACAAATTATATGAATTTCAAAACTTCTTCATAAACAAGGTCGATTGTTATATGAAATCGAATAGGTACGAGTTGAACTAAATGGAACAGGGGTATATGTGATAGAGTTGAACTGTTATAAGTAAAATACATAGGCATATACTGGGTACTAGCACTAGCACGAAAAGTATATGATCATTTGAGACACGACACGACCTATTTTTAGAACACAGTCAATTTATGTAATTCGACAAAAAACCATAAACAAATAAACCTTTAACATTTTAAATTTTCTTTTGTCAAATATTCAAAGCACGAGTAAGTATTTCAATAAATTGCTAATATAAATAATACACAACAACGCACGTCGCCTTCTAAGCACCACGTTATCGTGACGAACTCTTATGTTTTCATTACGCAAACTGGAGCAGACACAAGAAAGACAATGTCCCGTAAGGTACGTATAATACGTATGTATACGTAGTGTGTGTTGCCAGGCGAGATATCGAGGATAGTGGGCAACGAATGGCGCTCGCTCCCGGCCTCCACCAAGCAGAGCTGGGAGGAGAGGGCGGCGAGGTGCAACGAGGAAACCGCCGCCAAGTTGGCCGAGGAGATGCGGGAACTGGCGCAGCACGTTAGTATATCTTAACTAGCATAATCTCAAATCTTGTTTCAATATACTTTTTTGACAAGCTACCTAATGAAATTAGGGATTTACCTTTAAATAAATTAAAAAAAAATAATATACGAAAATTGTGCCAAAAAGGCTTTATAAAATCCAAGATTATTTAGATGATGAATAGGCTTGGAATTGAGCTGGTCACTCAACTTGCTACTTAAGTAAATTATTGTATAGACTAAGTAAATGTTTGTAATTAGACAAAAAAAAAGAAAAGCCCGCTGAGTGTCTTGCCGGAGTCTGTTCAGGCCGGGCCGCGTTTCGAACCGATTTCCTAAAATAACTTTGGTGTTTTGCTACAGATATTGAATAAGCCACACAAGTGGCTTTTTCAATATCTCTAGCAAAACACCGAAAAGGAAAGGTACAAACTTTTCCCCACTAATTTACTGGATTCACTTCGCGGTATTCTCAAAGGCTGTCATAATTAGACTGAGAATACCGTGAGCCGAAATCGGTATCAGTTTGTTTGATATATTGATTGACCTAATTAATGAATGTATCGTGGCTTGTGAACCTTATATACATGAACTTTATATCAATTGTCAGATTTCATTTAAAATTGAAAGTTTATAAAATTTACGATATAATTGTCTGATACAATAATAAACAGTAGTCCAATCTGTTTGTCTCAAATCAATCGTTTTCTTGTAACGTTCATAAGCGTTACTATGTTAATTTAATATTTGTATTCTATCACAGACACCTATGGAAACGACTTATGAGTGTGCGTGGGACACTTGTGACTACCAATTTGAAGAGATATCCGATTGTATGGAGCACTGCATCGGTGATGGAGGAAATAGTATGTATTTATACCGGTTGATTTTATAGTGGTTTTGGAAAAAAAGATTTTGGACACTATTTCGATAGTAAAATCGAAAGGAAGTCCTAATTTGGCGAAAAAAAATTATTTTGTTACACTTCCCATACATTTTTCTGTTCACCTGCACATTATTGCCATACATAAAGTATTTTTTTTTTCAAAATTAAAATTTCCAGTCGATTTTACTACCAAAACTGTGTGTGAAACAAAATATTCTTTTTCCGATACCACTATAAAATCACCGTGTATAATAAAGCTTCATTTTAATTCTTTCTGTACTGTATTGATATTAATATCGTGTGTTTGTTTAACGCTGCCAGTGATCGGTACATTTATTGAGACTAAAAAACCGAAGCTTGAACGTAAGTAACGTATTTTTGACACGATTGTAATTTATTTTTCTTATCGGGCCTCAAAGACCCGATGAGTTCATAGATATTTTCACTTTGAAACTCAGGTGAACTGCGAAAGGGAGCAAGAAAGAGAGAAAGAGAAAGAAAAAGAGAGAATGAGATAAAGAGAGAGAGAGACGTGGGGAGAGAAAGGGTTCTCCTTTTCTCTCTCCGAGAGAAATGACTTTGATTGGCTGTCTTTGAACAACTAATTTTGGCACACTGCCCTGTGTGCCAAAATTAGTGTCTATGGAAACTTCTCTATGGATAAACAAGAATTCGGTCAATTTTCGCCAGTGTGTACAAAAGTCCCGACGGTGGTCATCTCGAAGAGAAGGCCCCGGGTCTGCCAGGGTATAAGGGATATGTTGGCTACTACCTCACCTCCGGCAACCAAAGACCCAAACATGGCGTGCGTTTTAGTTGGTTCGAGTCCGACATAACCTGCCCAACCGGCTTCGGTAGGGGTATCAGAGAAGATTTTCGCACGTTTAAAAAAAAAGTATGTAGTACAAAAGTATCCCTAGCTTTTACTCGTAAATCCACACTGCCCTGTGTGTGCCGCGTACCCGTACACCCCAGCCTAACGTGCCCGTCTTATTCCGTTACATGCGTGTCGGCAGCGGGTCACGTGCAGCAGCACTACCGCGGCTCGTTCGCGGAGTACCCGTGCGTGTGGCGCAACTGCGCGCGCGTGCGCAAGGGCCAGGCGCCCTTCCCCAACCTGCCGCGCCTGCTGCGGCACGTGCGCGACCTGCACGTCAACAAGGGCAACGGACGCCTCATGGCCGTGCACGAGCGCTCACGGTACTGCACCCTAGCTTTATTCTGTTTTTTTTTCTTAGATGGCAACATATCAACCCAATTTAGGGGACAATATTGCCAGTGTCGAGGTTGGATGATGATGATGATGATGATGATGACGATGACGATGACGCATGATAGTTGCCCCAGTAAAGTAGTGGAGACTTTTTAACACGAAAAATCACAATTCACTACAATATTCCACTTTCTTACACTTGTGTGCTTTGTCCAAGCCGTTGTCTAAAACTCCCCATTTTTACACATAAAAACTCGAATGCACACCAAATTTAGAAAATGAAACACTGAAGCGCTATAACACTTTTCGCGTTCCCGCCAAAACTCCCTTTTAATATATATTTTTGCCAACATGCAATCGGTCCCTGGACCATAAGCAGTTGCTATGAGTGAGTATTTGGCGTGCTAGGCTTTCCCTCCCATTGTCAGGTAGCCTTTACTATCTCTTTTTGTTTTTTAATTAAGGTTGTCCCATATGTGCAGCCTCTTAAGGCGTCTTATGACTCGTCTACCTTTATTTCTATAACATTTTTACCATGGCAACATGGTAAAACCTGGAATTTCACACACGATAAAAGTGCACTTTCTATTAAATACATAGATATCGTTTGATGTCTAGGGGTTTGCCGAAACTGTCGCCAATAACTCTCATTTATTTGTTAGAATCGTACTTCAGTTTACATAATATTTAACGTAAAAAATCGGTGACGACATTAATAATGACTATTATTTTTTAACAGGAACTTTGTACCGTCAACTAAGAAACCCCCGAAGCAAGCGTCCAATGTTCGCAGTGGGGTGATGTCACCCGGAGGTATGTATTTAACTGATAAGTCATGTTTAAACACCAGGGGGATACTACTATTCCAACTATATTATTTCACTCTTATTTTGTGACTTTCATAGTGTTTTACAACTGTTGTGTCATTAAAGATCTAGATCAAAGTGTCTATTATATGGACGGACATATTTATTTTGGTTTCTTTGTTAGGTTCACAGAACGTAAGTACATATACAAAAAATCGAGGGATGAGCAGAAGGGGTGCAGAATGGCCTACAATATTTATTTATTTCATTAAAAGTAAGCTTAAGAGGTGATACTCGAAATAGAGACCGTGGCGGGAGTATAACACAGATCGTATGAATATAATGACCAATATATATCAAGAAAATTTAGGGGGGGACCCATCACTCAGCCACAAGGAATATCAAAACTCAAAAATCATTTATTCTGTATAGATTATTAAACAGCACTGACAAAATGACAAAATGAATGTTATATTATAGGTCAGTTCAGTTTACTAGTAATAAATGGACCACCAGTTCCACACTGGCACACAAGAAACATAGCGAACTTTTCTTTTTTGTCCTTTCAAAACATTTAGGTACTTCGTTTAAATATAATGCAATACAATTTCCGCTATGTGTCGCCTACCTCAGCCCCTTACATGTGTGTGTGTGTCGCAGCGTCGCTGTCGGGCATGTCCCCGCTGGCGCGCAACACGCCGTCGCCGGGCGCGGGCGAGGGCGCGCCGGCGCCGGCCCCGGCCGTGGTGGCGCGCGCCGCGCTCGACCCCATCTTCGTGGCTGCGCCGCCGCGCGCGCAGCGCCTCACGCACTCCGAGGCCTACATCAGGTACGCTATCCCACAGCCAATTCCACAGCACCAGTAGCTCAAGTACTCACATCAGGTACGCCGTACTCCGCTCCCAATATCCCACAGGCGAAGAAGCATTCCAATGGCCTAGACATGCTGCAATAGTCGGAGCGTTCTCGCCACAGAACAGTAACTATTAGGTAGAAATATGACACGACAGATTCAGTAGCGGAATCGATGTTGCCAAACTTACACATACATACATTAACACATTTCTAGTAAATGAGTAACTCGCGTTGCATGTAAGAACCTGGGCGGACGAAGGGAGAGAGAAAGGAAGGGAAAACCAAACGTCCGAAAATTTGTCTAACTGGCCGACCAAATTATATGTGGCAATGAAATCATCTATGAATGGCTCGCTTTTACTATCACGTCCAGCACTTACCACCACGAAGACACGAGAAATACACGTTCCTCTAGCAAAACTATATTTCCAAGAAGTTTGCCGGTCATTAGACTAATTATCATCCTCCTTCGAACCTTTTCAGAACTCTATTGAGGTCTGCTTTCAGTCTACGAAACAAACGACTGATGACATTAGGATGTTGATTTAAAAAAAAATCTAATGCTAATATTTTAATAGCGCGATGCAGAATCAATAGTTTTCTATATAATTTAGCTTACTATCGCTAGATGGTGCTGGATACATATGGTATTGCCACACTCAAAGTTTTATACTACAAAAGAACACATCTAGTACTGAAAACTCCGCATACTAGTATAAATAATAGAATTGTTAACCAACTTGTCTGACATATCATCTTTTTTTCCACAGATACATCGAAGGCCTGCATTCTGAACAGAAATACATAACCCCATGGGAGAAATCTCTCACTCCCATGCCAGTAAATCCAGATCCGGCCCAACACAATATGCACAAGGTACCGGCGCACTGGATGACAGAGGAAGCCATCAATGGATATTTAGCACTAGACAAGAGTCTTTCAGAACCCGACATCCAGAAAATGGATCAGAATTCAAAGATTCTCAAAGGGTTGTGCGCGTTGAGAGATTTTATGATGAAGGATGCTGTGTCTGTAAATAAGGCATACAATATCTATTTTTAAGATTGAGTTTGAATATTTGTATTTTGGAAATGTGTTGACTGACTGCGGTTACGATTAGACTGTCAATACATATCGCGATTTCTTCAATATTTTATATTACAATGGAATTATGGTGTGGAACATTTTAAATTGGAATGAAATGTTAAAGGCAAAGTTTCGATATTTCTCTTTTTTTTTCAAATTAATACATCAAAACGATTTTATATGGAAACTGCCGAAATATTTCGTCCTGAATACAAAACTGTGACCCTTGTATTCGTGTCAATATTATTGACATTATTGATGTGTATTCAAAGGCAATTAGTCCATAACCATAATGTAAGTAGTAATTAGTAAATTAAGTGTGCAAGTGACATACAACCGGAGATAGTACCAACCTAGGCTTTTTAATTCATTTGACATTTATAATGAGGAGAAAGTTACTCTATTTATGCTTGTAAAAATAACTCTACGGTGTCTGCACCACGATATTGGATCGCGATAGTTATTGATTGTCTTATCGTACTCTACAGAGCTGGACAGTAAAATTGCAGCTTACCTACCTTTGGGGTAGGTATGAAAAAACATCTAATATGATATCATGAGTTATTAGAGAAATTTATTAGATTTGTATTCATTACATTGAGTTTATTTTAAAACTATTTGTTAATATTGTGCAGTAAAGCAGTGACGAGGGGTAGCTATAACACGATTCTTAACGGCTTTGAAATGGGTCAAATGGTGTACGACAAACTAAAGCAGGTAAAGTAGGTTCCCACAAAAGATAATAAAATGTCGCCTGACGTTCGTTTTTGTAATACTATAGAAACTGGCAGAAAATACGACGAGTCTTTATATGTTTCTAAAAGATGTTTTATGACAACACCATCCCACTTTGCCATCAATATTAAAATCATGTTGGATCAATCAACGTGACGTTATTGACGAAAAATAGTTTAAAATGTCTGTTTTATTCGTCTGTATACTTAAGTGAAATCTTACAAAGCACATTCACTAATTAATATTAGGTGAAAAAGTAAAAGGATATTTAGTTGTATAATGCTATCATGATTAAAAAAATTAAGTCTTATAAGCAACGATTGTCAGGACAAGTTGTATTCCTAAGTACTAATATAATAGATGACAAGATCTGTGACTACCGTCGAAATAAAATGATTCTTATAACCACCCTTTGCATTATATTCTAATTACCCTTTTAATGGCAGTACCGACGCAGATTTCATAGAGTCGCAAGTTTGAAAGGTACCGGTAAAAAAAATTGAGAAGTAAACAACTGTCGTGGCGTAGACATACTATGAGAAGAGATAATAGTTATGTTGTAAAAAAGGTCCAAAGTTCATACTTTAGACCTTTTAAACAACTCTTCTCCTAAACCCCCTACATTCATATGTAGAGGGCTTTAGGAGAAGAGTTGTTTTTACGTATGTAAACGTCATTTCATAACTTATCTAGGGATTTAAAAAAACCACCTTGAAACAGTCATTCAGAAGTGTACACACGCATGTACATTTGTTTCGGAGATAGATAACAATGAAACAGCAAAGTGAGTAAAGCTTAGTTTAATTAGTAATAATAAAAATATAAATATGTATACAGCGCGTGTATGGCATAAATATGAATGTCACAGTCATACAATCAAAGCAAGTTTAGATCGCCTCCACCTCCTCTTTGATGAGTCTCACTAGCGTGTTGAATTTACTGCCGTCGAATATAAGGACCTGCAACAAACGAATATTATAAACATTAATCATTACTACATAGTATAAAACAAAGTCGCGTTCTCTGTCCCTACCTGTCCTCATGTCCCTTTGTATGTTTAAATCTTTACGCAACGGATTTTGATGCGGTTGTTTTATTACATAGTGATTGAAGAGGAAGGTTTATTTGTATATAACATCACGCTACAACCAACTGGCGCGGAGCAGAAGTGAAAAATGTTGCGAAAAACGGGGTGACGTAGACGAAGTTGCGCGGGTAAGCTAGTAGGTATAAGTATAAATCTGACTACTGAAAAATCACGCTCAAGTATTAAACCTTTTTTAAATGAATGTAACATTCTCCCTGTAAGAGACTGGTTGCGGGTCCCGTCTAGAGTCTAGACATTCAATTTATCTAATTTCAAATCAAAGTATTAAACAAGAATTTTAAGAATTCAACATTATGAGAGTTCAACATTATGTGCCGGAAGGGAAAAAAAGGCCGTGGTCATATGCCACTTTCTCTAACATAATAATACATCCTAGTACCTTTCTACACGGGGTGAGAGCACACCCCTCGTCCCACTGCGACAGCTCCGCCTGCTCCGTGACGTCGACGTCGAAGCTCGCCCGCGCCACGTCCGCTAGCGGCTTCTCTTCTTGATTCGCGAATAGCACTTCTGAGGTTTCTTCTGCAATGAGGTCAAATATGTTATCGAAATGTGTTCACCGATAGATTGTTTCGTTTTGAGTTGATTCAAACTTAGAATGCAGTCATGTATATTGTCTTTGGTGTCATTACTAATATTGAAATTATTTTTGTTTTGAACACGTAAAGGTAGCCATTGACGATACATCCAATGATCTAAATTGAGTGGATATCTTCCAAACTCGTTTTGTGAATGTGTGATAAAATTATGCCAATGTAATGGACGGCTTCCAGCTTTGGATTACCAAGCATATCGAAATCCATGCATCCAATCCAAATGGACATATCATCAATGGTTTTTAGATCTTTAGATCTTCTCTTGAAATCATGCCTGACTTGAGTTAGACTATTTAATTGAGCTTATTTTTGAGATATCCTTTTCAAACTGGATTTTATATTCCATAGTTATAATAAGATAAAAACGTTCAAAAGGAGATGGAAAACGGTGGGCCAACACAATAAGAAAATATATTAAGGGTATAGAGGGGAACCCACTACTCACCCACAATTTAACAATCCCAACAGTAGCAATAGAGAAATATCACTAATTGTCATAGAAACCTCCCTCCCTAATATATTATCTTGTAATAGATTTCCATCATTCTACTACTTCAATATCTTATCTTGAATGGCAATAGCTTGTAGTTGTTTACAAGAAGAGAGTTCATCATCACACAACTGTTTAGACACGCACAATAAGTGTTTACAAAACAACATACCTCCAGTATTGTATGTCTTGCATATCCAGATGAGATAGCTGAATGTATATGGCATGTTCTTTTTCACAGCCTTCTCTAGTTCTGTCTGTAAGGATGAGAATAATGGCACGCTGATAGCTGCTGGAATGTTTAGGATTCTGGAAATGTAATTTTAATAAATTAGTGTGTGTGTAGTACTATTTAACATACATTAACATTAACATAAACTTATTCCTATATCGCCAAAGGGGTAGGCAGAGGTCTTATCACCCACATTTCGCCAGTTTATGTTTAGGTCCCAATGTAATAGGTGGCGAGCCTATTGCTATTAACTGGGCACTTACCTGCGATAAATACGCACATAAATTCAGCAGTTCATTACCCATACCACTAGGCTACCGCGGTTTACTATTTAGTATTTGAGTCATGTCAATTAGCTCATCTGCCAAAAGTGGTATAAAAAAATTAAAATAAAAAAAACTATGCATTTGGTATAACTGGGGTAGTAGAAGATGTATTTTCTTTGACTAGTATAGAGTTGGATTGAATGACGATGTATCACTCGTTATTCAAATTCAAGCTTATTATTAATTGTATTAGGTGTTGCAAAGGTCTTCCCCAGTAGCCTCCAGCTCTCCCTGGTTCTCACCAGCCTCTGCCACAGAAGACCAGTGGTCTTTGGTAGATTATCTGGTAGTATAGGGTTGGATTGAACAAGAATATATCACTCATACTCTCTCTTTGTTCTAAATAATGTTGCCAAATACTATCATTGTAATATAAATTAACAAGCTGCACTCCCAGACTTTACCCCGGTGCAATAAACAGCATTATCATCACATAACGATAAAGAATTTTACAATTTGGTCAAACATTAGCAGTCATAGCATCAATTATTTAAAAAAAGAACTTACCTTTCATTAATAACAAGTCCTACATGTTCCGAATCATTTGCCAATATCTTTTTAATGAATGCTTTTGTTCTATCATCTGCATTTTCCTCTGCTAGAGTAGTTAGTAAGGTCCTAATCTGTTGTATGCAGGGATCATCCTAAAACAATATTTGCACAGTATAGAATAATCACATATTTAACCCTGGAATAAAAAAAAATATCCCTATTATAGGGGTTGCTTCCTAGTTCCCAGTTAGTTAGATATTTTATAATGCAGGAAACATGTGTTGTTGAATAATGTTGTGAAATATATGTTTGTTATTAGGTCTATTCGCTTTCATAGAAAATTACTTTCAAAATCAAAGACAGACGTGTTTCATCATCATAAGTAAATACAGTTTACAGGGTGAAGTGGTTGCAAAGCGACAAATCTCTTTAATAAAAAGAATAATAATGCAGTTTACAAAAATGTGTACTAATTATGCGTCTGAAAAAATTATGTTTCATGGATTTAAACTTACCTTTCTTTTGGTGATATTAATAACTGTGGTTATACCAAACACTCCATCACTACCGTCATCTTCATCATCATCCTCGTCCTGGGCATCATCCAAGCATTGCTTCACTACACTGCCTACATAGTTTTGTGCTGAAATGTAAGATTTTACAAACTGATCACGAAGTTATTTTATGTGTGAATTATATAGCTATTTTCATCACATTTAGATTACTAAAAGATTTTAGATTACTTTTAGTAGGCTAAAAGAAGCCTACTAAAAAGGTATTTTTCTAATAGTCAACTGGCTGATGGCACGTGGAAATAGAAAAGAGAAAAAAAAGGAAATCATATAAATTAAATAAGTAATTGACATTGGGATTGCAATGGTAAACATCATCTAATCTATGCCTCTGCAATAGCTCTCTATATTTAATGATATATAAATTATAAACCTTATAGGCCTATTTCATAAGCATGGTATATTAGGCCAAAACCTTCTAACATTGGGAGAGGTTAAAACCTCCTAACATTGGGAGAGGCTCATGTCCAGCAGTGGACTGCAATAGGTTAATTCATAAAAATTTATGTATCTAGAATATTCTCTGGCTTTGATCTCTAGCCAGAGCTTCAGATGAAACCAGGAACATTACCGAGATGATGATAACTATAATTTTTAGAAATTTAAATAGCATTGCATTTATAATATTATGGCATAACATAATTAAACATACTCAAATAAGAGGTGAAGATACAAATAATGCAAATAACTTACAAATAATAATCTGTGCAAGTCCACCCAATTCAACATTGGATTTCAGGAACAGTTGTCGCAGCAGCTGCTTGATGCCATGGGCGTCACAATCCTCAGGGTTTCGACCTTCGAAATCAGCTTGCAATTCCTATTACAAATAGTTTTTATTGGATTATTTTGAATCATTGTATCTTTATTTCATAATGTTTTGAAATAACATATAAAATATATAGCATGAAAATATATAGCAAAATCAATAATTTCACATTTTTACAACAATATTTATAACTCTGAACAAATATATTTACAACATTCATTTTAATAACAGCGGCATGCCATGTGTTTTATAGGTTATGTTATGGTATACCTTGTCACCGACATAGTTGCCATCGGAATCCAAGTCGGAGTCTTGTTCGCTGCCTGAGTCCTGTTCCTCTTCACTTTCACTGCTGTGGATTTCTTTATTCTTTTTGTTAGACATTTTATTCGCAATAATAACCACGTAAATGAGCAACAACAATCTTCTCAGTCACGTAATAAATACCAGCCAGACCAAATACTAATAGCGTTGCGGTATGCTTTGACAGTCTGACACTAATGGCAGTAATGACAAGCCAAATGGTTATTTGACTTTAGTTCATTTTTAATGGGATTTTATAACAGGGTAACCAGGACCTTTAGGATGGTATCCGTATCACTTAATTGCGCATAGTGTATTAGGGGGTGCACTCTAGGCAATGGAAGCAGCAACTCCTTCCACATTTTAGAGAAGGAGTTGCTGCTTCTACTCGTTATATTGCAGAGGTCAGAACGACCTAAGAGAAGGAAAATTCGAGAGGAAACACTTTAAACGACATGATGACCCGAAAACAGCGTACGTGCGTTTCAGTCGATGCGAGTCCGACATAACCACTCTCACCGGCTCTGGAGAGATCGGTATCCCTGGGGATACTACGCACGTAAAAACACGATGGCGCACATTGGTAGGGTTCTGTGATATAATAAAACAACGGTTTGCATTTTCTGTTCACACACACATGAATGATAACAGTCAATACACATTTATTAGCTAGCACAGAATACTTTATACATATTGATATAGTGTCTGGGTTTGGTTTGAAAACCTAAACAATAGCGTGACTCCGCTCATATTAGATGACTGTCTGTCTGTCATGTGACCATTTAATTTTTGTAAATATTCAGCAGCAGAGTGAAGTATGACCATGAAGTTTTGATGATCTGAAAAGATAAATTACTTTTTGTTCAGCTTCTACTCAAACAAGTGTGGTGGTTTCAATGATCCATAAAATGAGCAGGTAGGTACGTACCGTGGTATAACTTGCTAATGAAATTACTGAAAATCCGTATGTAGTTACATAAATATTTTTTTGAGATCTGTAAAAAGGAATAGGTATGTAAAATTAATGCTACTCACTAATTCCAATGAATAAAATATGTGGCTTTTAATAGCTTACTAGTGTTCGTCTAGTGTTCGAAATGTACTCATGATGCATTTGGAGCACACATACTATTTTTATGCCTAGCAGTAAAACATAAATCAATAATACACTCAACAAAAAAAGCTTTTGGTAGAGTCAAGTGTCCTCCACCAGTAAAATTTACAAAAGTTGTATATGCTCCATGGCTGAGGTAACCCTCTCACAATTTATGGTATAGGACATTAGGTAGGCACTAAAGCTAAGAACTATAGGTTATGTACCTATGCAACATGATGAATATAGAGCTCTTAATACTCTGAGAAGCCTTGTACCATCCACATTCATACAGGGCATCTGCTACTCGCGCACTCTGTGAACAGATAAGGGTAATAAAGGTAGGTAGGTAGGTACTATAAAAATATGCTAATATTTTTTATACTACTAAGGTGGCAAGTTTTAAGGCTGTCTTTTGTGGACAGCACGAGGTGCAAAGGTTGTGGAAGAACTCAAGTCTAATTATAGATTACAGATTATCAATATAATACTCGTTTATATTACATTTTAGGTTCAAGATCCGTGCCGATAATTATAGGTACT
The DNA here is from genome assembly GCA_963691645.1 of Pelosia muscerda. Lineage (NCBI taxonomy): Eukaryota > Metazoa > Arthropoda > Insecta > Lepidoptera > Erebidae > Pelosia > Pelosia muscerda. The sequence continues at coordinate 7,496,487 of OY829121.1, forward strand.
TACCTAGGTAAGTACCCGTAGTAGGTAAACTAACTTACTATGTACCTACCTAGGTTCATAGTAAGTCAGTTTGATACCTTCATAGAATAGTTAAAATCGTTTATATTATACTAGCTGACCCGCGCAACTTCGTCTGCGTCACCCCGTTTTTGCAACATTTTTCATTCCTGCTCCGCACCTGTTTGTTGTAGCATAATGTTATATACATATAAACCTTCCTCTTTAACCATTCTATCTATTAAAACAACAACCCGCATCAAAATCCGTTGCATAGTTTTGAAGATTCTAGTATACAAAGGGACAAGAAAAATAGGGACAGAGAACGAGACTTTATTTTATACTATGTAGTGATAGTGATGATAAAATATGAGAACTTATAGGTTCGATTTTAGCTGCCCTGTGAAAATATATCAAGCTGTAGACATGCAATGCGATAGGGATAGAGATAACACACTACAAAACCCAAAACCGAAGCAAGCCGTTTTGCGACGCGTCGAGGCAAATAAAAACTCGATACTGTAGTGTTAAATATTGTTCAAAGATGTGGAATAGGTACAGTAAGCTTCAGAGAAAAGGAACCCCCCTTCTTGTCTATAATCATAAGAAGGGGGTTCCTTTTCTCTGAAGCTTATACTGTACATAATGTGTTATTTACTCACAGACTCCAACAATCTCTGTCCGTACCAGCACAGAAGCCATGTTTGCGACAACGCAGTTGTTAGAAAGGACTTGTAAACCAATTCGTTCCATTTCTCAACTATCTGAAAAATAACATAATAGTTTTTATGCATGCACGTAGAGTGGGTCCACCACTTTACTGGAATACTCACGACACAACAGAAGCCACAGAAGCAGATGATGATGGAACTGTTGAAGAAGTTCACGAGGAGAGCGAAGCCGAACATGTTTTCTACGTCCCCTGCAAGTCTGGGAAGTTACAAAACACTCAATAGGTAAAGTGTTTATCAAAACTATCAGGTAAGTACCTACTCATTTACAAACGTATTGACAATAAGAAAGACAAAAGGTAAAAAAAATAGTTACCTTAAAGAAGTAGTTAATTTCATGATTTATTTTTTATAATTAAGTCAAGGAAGAAGCCTTAGGAACTCGAGAAATGTCAGCGTGAAATCATCTTACCTTCCAAGCTCAACTCATTAAATGCTATCACTATTTCATCCATTTATCGCACAATAACCACCATTGTGCCACAGGTGTCAGGCTGAATCGGTCCAGGCAATTTGTACCTACCTACACTCGCTTATTGTAGTTAATATGCAAATTATTATAGAAATGGCGGTTTTTGAACGATTTACCCTCATTATAAAGAGGAAAACAATTGTACTTTAGTGTGTTGTGTTTGTGATGAATAAACTCAAAAACTACTGTGCCAATTTGCAAAATTCTTTCACAAGATCTGGGTTCAATTTTTTATGCACAAAACCCTTTCCCTGTTATGCCCTCTAAAAAAACTGTGCTGTAGTGAAATACTGTTCAAATCGTTCTAGCCACTTTAGAGAAGAGTCCGGAACAAACCGCTAGACTCACCATAATTAAAAAGTTTATACAAGTTTACCTAATCAATGCCCTGTGCCTTAGAATAATTTCTTTGAGCTCCTGCCGCTGAGAGGTCTCCCAATCGTTTTCGTTAAAGGAGTCTACTATATTCGTGTGTTTGTTCGCGTACTGTTTACAGTATTCTCCTGGAACAAAATAATGCAATAAGAGCAACGCTACTAAGATTTTTGTAGACAAAGTTAACCTCACCAGTAAGACATTACAACTTCTCATTGCAGTGCAGACTTTACATGCGGAATTGACAGTTATTCCAAATTCAAATCCTTTTTCGAGTTTTGGCGGGAACGCGAAAAGTGTCACAGCGCTGCAGTATTTCATTTTCTAAATTTGGTGTGCATTCGAGTTTTTATGTGTAAAAATGGTGGAGTTTTAGACATAACGGCTTGGACAAAGAACACAAATGTAGGAGAGTGGAATATAGTAGTGAATTGTGATTTTTCGTGTTGGTGTCAAAATCTCCCTAAGAAAAGCTTCTAGTAAAGCCTCCACTACTTTACTAAGGCAACTATCATCCGTCATCGTCATCATCATTATCATCATCATCATCATCATCATCATCATCATCATCATCATCATCATCATCATCATCATCATCATCATCATCATCAACAATCATTTCAACTATACTTATCACAAAATAAAAGGAAATTCACAACTCGACACTAGCAAAATTGTTCCCTGAATTGGGTTGGTATGTTGCCTTCTAAGAAAAAAAGAAGAAGAAGAAGAAATCCTTTTTCTTTTACTTATTATTACAGTTACAACGATATCCTTACCCAGTGGATACGCATCAACGAGTTGGGTATCGACAGGAACGTACACCAGCCTTCGGATCCTGACTGACAGCAGGTCGAACTGCGTCGTGATGTGACTCAGGAATATGCAGAACAGCAGGTCGCCAGACAACATGAACCATATCGTTATTAAACCTGCAGAGAAGAATCAAATTCCATGGACAGGTAACTCAATAAATGAAGACACTCAAAAGGAAAAGTTATGTTTTTCCTTTTGTCTGAATGCGAGTTCTAATTTTCTAGGAATGTAAAGCATCTATTTACAAAACAAAATATATACACTGACGGACTCATAAACTGCATCAAAGTTCAGGTTTACTCTAAAAGGATTTTTTATAATAAGTATGCAAACTTTTTAGATTAAATTATATAAATATGGAAAGACTGGCTCTTAATCTTAAAAAAAAATTAAATTTAAAAATAGAACTGCAGTAAAACAAATGAATATAGCCGGGAAAAGAAAATTTACTTGTAGTATCAGATTTGCGTGTTATTTATAGCAAAGTTTTAAATTGATTCTCATTGATTTTTTTTGTTTTGTCAGTTGAATTATTGTTACCAGCATAATTGTTGGGTTAGTTTTTTAACACATCGAGAGTTTTTGAACCATAATATGGATACTTCGTCCGAACAAGCGGCACAAATTGTAGCATTGGTGCGGGAGGGCTTGGATCAACGAACGATTGGTAGAAATTTAAATTTAAACCAGTCTACGGTTTCTAGAATATACAGAAGGTTTGTAGAGACAGGTTCTTACAGGAGGAGACGTGGTATAGGCAGAACTCGAGCAACCACAGGTCGTGATGACCGATTTATTGTTATAACTTCCCTGCGAAATCGTTTCCTCACGTCAGTTAACATCAAAACCGAGCTTAATGAAGTGCGTGGAGTAAACGTGTGTGCACGAACAATAAGAAGAAGGTTAAAGGAAGCGGATATCACCCCTTTTAGACCAGCAAATGGTCCAAAGTTGTCTACAGCTCACAGACAAGCTCGCTTAAGATTTGCGCGTCATCACCTGAATTGGACAGAAGAGCAGTGGGCCTCTGTATTGTTCACGGACGAGTGTAGGACATGTTTATATGGTGCAGATGGTCGCAGAAGAGTCTATCGTCGACGTGGGGAGCGATATGCTCAAAGTTGCATTGAGGAGCGTGTTCCTTTTGGAGGCGGTTCATGTATGGTCTGGGGTGGCATATCGATGAACGGGCGAACAGAACTTGTGTTCATAGACATGGTCCGTCAAAACGGTAATAGAGGGGGTTTGACAGCACATCGCTACATAACAGAGATATTAGAAGATCACGTGGTGCCTTACATGATTCATAGGCGAAAATTTTACTTTAATGCAGGATAATGCCCGGCCGCATGCAGCTGCACAAGTTCAACATTATTGCGAAGAGGTTGGGATACGTACAATGAATTGGCCAGCACGCAGCCCGGATCTTAATCCCATAGAGCATGTTTGGGACAATTTAAAAAGAGCTGTATATGCGAGAAACCCTTCGCCCACGACAGTGGCAGCACTAAGAACAGCACTTTCAGAAGAATGGGACAATATTCCGCAAGATCTTTTAAAAACCCTTATAAAATCTATGCGGAACCGATTAGAATCCGTAATAAGGGCACGTGGGGGTAATACACCTTATTAAAACACAAATAAACCCTTGCATAAAGTTTGTGTCTATTGTTAAAACCAATTTTTTAATTAAACCAATTTTTCTTAAATTTCTGTTTTTTCTTCAAAAAAAGTCTTAAGGTCCTTTCCAGTACATAAACTTAAACTTAAAGATATGACCCTACGCTGTTTTAAAGTTCACGAACCAATCTAGAGGTTTCAATTTAAATCTGAATAGAAAGTATGCATACTTGGTTAAAATATTTATTTCAAAGTCGTCTATTACTTTGATGCAGTTTATGAGTCCGTCAGTGTATTAAGTTTTCACACTTAATTAGGACAGAACGCGACTTATTGCTTTAAGATTTCACCATCGTGCAGCAAAAGTGCATCACAGGTTTTTTGTTTTCATCACATCACAGGTTGTTTGCATCACATTTTAAAGGAGGTAGGACATGACGGCATATCCGTCCCAATCGAGCAGTCCGACTGGGGAAGTACCTCCACCCTACAGAATATCACCGTTTCATAGCCTTGTGTTGTTTTTTCAGTGGTGAGTAGGGTAGCCAGAGCTCACTAGAGAGGTTTTGTGTTGTCAGTGGGAAACCAAAGGCTTATCCTACATCTTTTGCGCTGACGACACAGAATATCTCTGTTCTTACAGAGGTTGCGGCACGAGTGTTGTTCCTCTGGTGTCACACTCGCCCATAGGCCACGGTAACCACTTACCATCAGATGGGCCGCGTGCTTGTCTGCGACCTAAGTTGTATAAAAAAAAACAGTGCCAGCTATAGTGCTATATAAATAAAAGTTAATTCTCTGTAAATAGCTTTGTTTGGAACTGTGGCGTTAATTAATAACTTTTGTTCGGTTTGTTGAAATAGTTCGGTGTGTTCAAAGGATCATTATAGTTCCATGGCGGGGTGCTGTTGTTTACGAACGCGCCTGTGGATCAAGACTTCATCATAATTATCCTAGTTTCGTGGTGATTGTGTTTTTCTAACCTTATTTTTTTTACCCAGGACATGTCAATTTGACTTCACCTCGCCTGATGGTAAGCTGAAGGCAGTCTCAGGAAAGAGGGTCACCATTACAACAAGTAAGTGTTGAACAGTTCCCTATTCAAGTGAAAATAGATAAATAGTTAGATATACTTTATTTATAAATGCACCATTTATTGTTTAAAATAATGAATGAAACAGTGCGGCAAGACCAGTAATAAGTAGTATTAGATTAAAAACAAAGTGGTTTGAAGTACTTAGTTCAAAAAACAATCTCAAGCTAAACTAGGAATAGTGAATATCCTTGAACATACCTACTTAAGGTATTTTTGTTTTTTTTATGACACGTCAATGTGTGTTCACCTTATAAGCTGGAGCATTAAAGAAAGGTTTTATAAATGGCGGCTTGTACTTGCGTTGGCAGATAGTACAGCTAGCATATAAAATTTCAAATATTTTTTTTTCATATGAAAAATAATAAAAACAAGACCGGGTCGTAATAATTTCTAATTAGCTGCGGCCGGCGTGTAACGACACGTGACGCATCTATTTTTGTTTTCATCGGAAACAGTACCTACTTTTACACATAGGGTCCTTTTAAACGCACATTGAGTCACATTCTATAAGGAGGATCATGGAAGATCATGATGTTGGTTGAAATAAAGAACCAACATTATTATGAACAACGGTCTTGTTTATATTTTTTTTAAACTGAAAAAAAATAATAAAATTTGTATGCTAGGTGTACTATCTGTCAACGCAAGTACAAGCCGACATTTAAGAATCCTTTCTTTTATGCATCGCGTCAAGAGCACACAGTGTGGAAGAAAGTAAAGATCAATATTTTTTTTGTGTTGACGGTACGCGCGTGAGTGAGTATAGACAGTACTAGTGTGCGAGCGAGAGGAAGTGATAACGTCCGCCATTTATAAAACCTTTCTTTATTGAACCAAGTTATACCTGATGTTAAGCTGAAACGAAGGTGTATAAATATATGTGGCAAAACTAGACAGAGACGTCATATTGTAACCGTACTCTGTAGTAGCTACTAGCTCTATTGTATTACTTTACTATACGTTGATTAAATTAGTTAACCGCACATTAGTCTCCTTTTCAATAATTCTGTGAACCTCAAGAAATTACAGTCCACGCATCCTCAGAAGGTCTCAGGAAAACAATTACAGACACTAACAATGTTACAATGGTGGTCCTCAACCTGATGGCCTCATCAGATGGTTTTTCACGCTCTGCTTTGTATGATGTAGGAATCCCCGAACATTTATCTGCATTCTAATGCCAGAAGTGTAAGGTACATTACTATAAGGAATATTATTAGTGCGTAAGTAATCTAGTATATTTAGGTAATTACCATGCCAAGTCTGTGCCACGAGAATGACTACATAGCCATGTTCAATTGGATCAAAGGGGAACCAGTAGAAAAACGGTAGGATATAGTTGCCTTCATACCCCAGAGCCACCTTGACGATAATCACGAATGGAGGGCTCAGGAATATCACCAGGAGAGCGTTGTTGCACCAGTAATAACCTGAAAAAAAAAACAATCAAACAATCAACAATATGCCACGTCTACATTTACGTAACATTTTTCCGTGACCGTGTCAGAATTGCGTGTCCGTTGCGTATCCAGGATAGCTGAGCTTAAATTAAACCATTGATCGAGTGGTGGCCGTGTCAGCACAACTTTACTTTGGGTGCCCATGTGCCACACTTCGTCATGTCTTGATGTCACGCTGTGCAATCCGCTGTTCATGTCACAAATCTGGGCGCACCTATATTTGTGCTGAAGGATAATAAATTTTATTAGAGATCAGCTGTTGCCAGCGGCTCCGCCCGCGTGGAGTTCTGATCCCGTTCCCGCTGCTCCATAAAAACATTCCGTGGTGTTCAAGGAACAAATAAAAAAAGAATTACTCGAATTGGTCCAGCCGTCTTCGAGTTATGCGCTTACCAACATATTTCGCGATTCATTTATATATAACTAGCGACCCGCCCCGGCTTCGCACGGGTGCAATGCTGATACTAAATACACTACAAGCTGTGAACGTTGGGTTGATATAAATTATAGTTTGCAAAACTAAAAAAACGCTTTTAAAATTGATTTACTTAATTAAAAATACTAAAAATAAAACTGGAGTAAGTAGTCAATTCAAAAAATAAAGTTTATTCAAAGTGCTATAAGGAGAACCGCGGACCGCGGCCTCCGACGCGTTATACAGTCAGAAATAAAATACGGACAGAGATCGCAACTTTGTTTTATACTATGTAGTGATAGAATAATAATTAGAACTTGGAGAATATCTAGCGACAGGGCAATATCGTTACCATTTATATTTATTAACGTATGTAATGAAATGCTCGTTATTCGAGTACCTATGTACAATATCCATGATGGCTAATAGCAAACAATTCCCATAACTATTCTGAGAATAAGGTTATCGATAAGGAAAATAATTAGGCAGGAACATTTACGTAGTTACGCAACTATAGTCTCCATAATCCATAGCTATTAAATACGTTTATTCATCGAAATCATCTCTCAAATTCATAAGTTAATTCCGTCATATGCTCCTGACAAAAAAACTATAGGTATACATTATCTGTTCATATAATAAGGTTACGATTATAACTATCTTACTGCGACATAAACATACCTAGCTAAATACATTCATAATAACTTAATGTTCATGCTTTTCCCTTCGGGGTTAGTAAAGACAACAGCGCGCAACAAGTTTCCATCCTTACATACTTCACGAGCTCCCTTTATTGTCATAATACCGATCATAATAATTATTACGTCATATATAATAAATAATAATAATAATTATGTCTTTATTGTACACCAAGGATGAAATTATACAACACAGAGAGATGTTTGCACATGGTAAATACAATTGGCGGCCTTATCGCTCTGCGGCAATCTCTTACAGGCAACCTTAGGGTGAAGTGAAAAACTAGAAGAAAAGTGTTTCTGAGCAGTTTGGTGTACGACAATATTATAATATGAACAGATAATAAATTCATATACTTATATATAATAAACAGAGAATATATTCACGCCAGTAATCCCCTAAGCTGTAGACAGAGATATCAATTTCGCCAATTATGATTTTTGGTACCCTGTAACGGAGGCATAGCCGCGGCATAACCGCGGTACCCTAGTGGTATGGGTAATGGACTGCTGAGACGAGGTCTCGAGTTCGATCCCAGGTTTACCACGGCACACACCAATGACTTTTCGATGCTTTTTGAAGTTATGTGTGTATTTATGGCAGGTTTATAAGTGCCCGGTTAATGGCAATAGGCTCGCCACCTATTACATTGGGACCTAAACATAAGCTGGCGAAATGTGGGTGCTAGCACCTCTGCCTACCCCTTCGGGGATAAAGGCGTGAGTTTATGAGTTTATGTAACGGGCGCAAGGTCATAGGGAACGAACCTACTGACATCAAGCAGGCACTTTGCTATGGGCTGCATGTTTCTACGATGCTCTTGGAGTAGCCCTATTATCTTACCTTGTATGACGTAATTGAGTTGCCGCAGTGCCGTGCTTATGACGTCATGTTCCTCGTCAGACACCTCGGCCCTGGGCCACATGTCTCGGAGCTCACTCACCAGGTTCTCGTACACGGGGCGGTGGACCTCGATCATGTATGACTTAGACATCGCTGCGAAAGTAAGTTGAAATAATTTTTGTTACTACCCACATTTCGTTAAGCATGATGATGAAGTTAGGGCGCCCCCTAGCCAGATGGACTGATGGCCTGAAACAGGCGGCTAGGACAGATTGGAAGCCGAGGGTGGAGGATAAGGAGCAGTGTCGCACATTGGGAGAGGCCTATGTCCAGCAGTGGACTGCGATAGGCTGATTGATTGATTGATGATGAACTATTTCCTACGTTAACAAGGACATTCAATGTCTTCTTCTGCGAGTAAGTAAGTACCTTATGCGCGAGAAGGATACCGCGGAGCGGGTCGGGAGAAGACTCCGTACTAGAATTCGCCTCCTGAGAAGACTCACACGACAAAAACAAGTCTTGTTTTTGTTGTGTGTGAAGATTTTTTTTTTGTCATTGTTATATACTCAGTCTATTACCCTACCAGGGTCAGCCGGGGCGTAAGGGATATGACAGAGGCTACCTCACCCTCAGTAACTGGTTCGCCGAAGACGGCCTTGGGGTTTTGGTCGGTATTAGTGGAGATTTTCGCACGGGAACAAAAATAGTCTATTATTCTACTATATTAATATTAATTTTCACGTCCTCTGTATGTATGTGTGATCCGCAATAAAAGCAGATTTTCTGACGATGACTAGAGTATTTTAGAAACTGTTAAGTAATAACAAAATGTCGCTAGTCCAAACCGATTAAGTCAAAACGATAACATCGAAATGTCCTACCGCGTGGTGCGAAACGACGACGTACAAAAAGGGGCCTTGTGCGATTCACACCGTGGTCCGAACAGCTTGTGGTGTGAATCGACGAAGTACCCAAATGTTTTAAACATTTACATTTTGAAATGTAACAAAGTAGAAGTGAGTGCCATTCAAAAATAACACTCTGTCTCTCGCAAAGCAGAACAAGATAAAGAAAATACGTGCTTTGCATATCTTTGAGTTAATCACAACAGTGGTTCCGAAATTTCTACACCAAAGCGTTGGGAATTTTTAGAACGTCTTCTTAGATGGGAAATAACTGTTGAACTAGCGACTCGGTTATATTCCCATGTTTTCCTTTTGCCATAAAGTTATCCTTAGAAGAACAAAATGTGCGAGTGATATACATATATTTACAAAACCCAAGCGAGAGAAAGTGTTGCGGCGCAAAGTGTGCCTCCCCATACCCGTGGGCTAGACGGGGACACCGTGGTCCCTACACCTGACGGGGGTCATCTCGGAGAGAAGGCCCCTGGTCTGCCGGGGTGCGAGTGATATTTTGGCTACTACCTCACCTCCGGCAACGATGGTCCCAAAGATGACGTGCGTTTTCGTACGTGGGTTTGAGTCCGACATAACCTACCCAATCGGCTCCCGTAGGGAGATGGGGATTTTTCGTACGATTAACAAAAAAAGGCGAGAGAAAGTGATTCGTGAAAAGGTTTTTTATAAACCATTATCATTATTATCAGAAATAGATATTGCAAAAATCACAAGTCACTGGCACTGAAATTTTAAATTCGGTAACGCGGTAATGAAGGTCCGTGAATGTCTATGATATCTGCATACAAGTAACTAGTTATATACCGGTAAACCGGGGTGAATAGAAATAAAATAGTCAACTAAATTCTGTGGTTATTTTCTTTAAGCGAAACTTTGAACTAGTTCATTGTAATAACAGAATCGTTCAATATTTGGTAAGTTTTTTGTAAAAGCAATTATTTAAAACATTCCATTCACTATTTTATCTCTATTCACCCCGTTTTCCGGTATTATTATTGGCAAAGTTTACACTTTTCACATTCAGGTAGATATTTTTTAAATATAATCCCTTGCAAGGTACAGACTGTACACTTGATATAAATTATACAAGCTCAATTATTTTCCCCGTTTTCATAAGAAGCTTAGATACTACCTAAGCGATTAAGGGCACTTCAAAAGATACCAAGTACCTAATAAGTACATACTCTCGTCATAATTGACGTCTGTTTATTCAGCGTGATCGACTTTAAAATTATTTCTTACGCATTCGTTCTTTTTTTTATAAGTTCCAATTGCGACGAATCTTTTTGGAAAAAGTAGAAGCAATAAATTTTCTATGGGAAATCTGGATTGGTTGGTTGTTTTTATGGGAGAACCTGCTAAGAAACCTCGAGTGAAAAGCTTGAAAAACAAGCTCGTTGTTTATCATGTGCATCCATTAACTGAGAAAAAATATTATTATTTCAAATATTTTCAAATATTATTTCATAACTAAAATGTCAAATTAAAATTAAAATATATACGAACCACGAACTCTTCAAACGTCAATAAGTGAACGGCTGCCATAGTAGCAACTACAAATGTAAGTACAAATGTAAACCCATAATATATTATTATGATATTATAAAGTTATTTAAGCAGTTGGTAGTATGACAGTCTTCCAATTATTGAGCTGTTTTAAGTGTATATGGTAGACCTACAGGTGGTTGTAGATTTAACTAACCAAGCAACAAGTATCCCATGCACGGCATCATACTAAAGATCTGAACAGCGTCCTGGAACGTGCCGCCTTTAGCCGCCTGAACGATGTTCGCGAGCTCCAACCACGTCACTATGAACAGGTTTGCAAACTCGAACCAGTAGAACATGCTCCAGAATAACCTGGAATAAAAGAAGTTCTTCAAGGGGAAATTTAAAATAGAGCGGCGGTAGCTTAGTGGTTAAGGTCGGCCTTACGATCGAGAGGTCCCGGGTTCGAATCCTGGCCTACCGACGTGAACCCACTCCTAACACAAGCCATTGAGCTTAGCTGGAGGGGTTAAAGGGAATATTAGTAACTTCGGTTGCTAATATTCTTAACAAAAAAAAAACAGTGCGTGAGTGGTGCTCCCCCTCTCCCCTCTCGTTTAATATCTTCTCTTTTATTTATATTTACTTTGCTAATATTTCTCATGTGTACATATAACATACACATGGGATATTATAATTCATATTGAGAGGTTTTAAATTAGTCCTGGGTGTTAATATAGTGATCAGGTAAAACGACTCTTCGAATATACCTATGTATGAACAAAATCTTTCCCGTGTGTACCGTAATTTAACCGGTACATCTCGATTTTCGCACGAAAACTCTCAGCCTAAGCGTTATTTTTGACCTAAATAAATAAAATATTTGAATTTACATAATATGAGCAAAGGCAATCCTTACTCTGTTTATGCAGAGCCTAAGGTTTACACAATGAAATCGTTGTGTAAGTATTTTAGTACTTATCCTTCTGTTCTGTAGGTACTTTATGAAGATGTTTGAAAGTTTGTTATTCAATCACTCTGTAACAGGTTAACAGAGTTGTGTCAACACTAAAGCCGCCAGTAACCTTCGCTCTCCTCGACGGGAGACATCTCGAAGAGAAGGCCCCGGGTCTGCCGGGGTGCGAGGGATATGTTGGCTACTGCCTCACCTCCGGCAACTGAAGACCCAAAGACGGCGTGCGTTTTAGTCGGCTCGAGTCCGGCATAACCTGCCCAGACGCTAGCTAAAAGAAGACCCTTAAATAAACGGACTTGGAGCCGCTGTATAAGTTCGTCTTGGTAGCGGCGGAGACCCTAGGGAGCCAGCAGTGGGACCAAAGGCCATGTAAAGGAAATAAGAGAAAATGGAGACGACTGGTGACTTTCGTTACAGATCGTTGGTGTAAAGTCTGACTATTGCGATATCCAGCGTGGAAACGCGGCGAGTGGGCATTTTTTCGCCGGAATTTTTTTTTTATTTGATTAATTGAATAACATGTACGTATTTGACTTAAATAAATCATGTGGGCTAAGCCGTTCGAGAGCTACGATGCCACAGACACATAAAACTTATAACACCCCTTCGTTTTTAAGTGGGGAGTTTAAAAATATAAACCTCGGATATATTTATTGATACAAAACAAGCCCCCTCTATATTTTTTGTATTGTATTAGTACTAAAAATAAAAAAAATGCTGCAAAGTATTGTATGATTAACAAAATAACTTTTTTAATCATACATAATCTATAATTGTAGGGTAATTAAAAAGACTGCTCCCAAATTGTATTCCTGGGCAAAGAACTTTTTGGTCAAACCTGATATACGAAGGGTCTTTTCGAGTGAGCCTAAGGCCGACGAGCCGGAGTACAGCTCTTGGTATGCTGAACGTGGCGTCATAGTCGCTTACATCGTAGACCTGTGAAATGACATAACATATTATCAGTCAGTCACTTGCGGGATATTGCACATACAAAATTTTGTATCTCCTCGGATAAACGTGCGTCCAGATTTGTGACACGAACAGCGGCCTGACAGTAAGACATTACAGTGTGGACATCACAACTTGTGGCCCATGAGCACATAAACTGGAGCTGTGCTGACACGGCCACCCCTCGATCAATGGTTTCATTTAAGCTCAGCTATCACGCAGCTGAATACGCGACGGACAGGCACTTCTGATACGGTCACGGTAAAATGTTACGTAAATGTAGACGCGGCATAAAAAGTTTAGTTACTTGCTCTGAGGAGTGCAGTTTAGCATTATTTTCTATGACAGTTAGTAATATTTGACGATTACTATCGATGGGATTGTCAAACCGTGAGTTAGTGATGGGTACGCTTACTCCCAATATATTTTTTGTAATTTTTTTTATTTTTTATTTATGGCACGTCAATTTGACTTCACCTCGCCTGATGTTAAGCTGAAGGCAAAGTCTCATGAAAGAGGGTCACCATTGCAAACACGTTCAGTGCTACAATGGTGGCGCTCAGCTTGACGGCCTCATCAGATACTTTTTCACGCCCCGCTTAAAAGACCCGGGATGGGTTCTTCTCCCGGGTAATGGATTTATTCTATGTAA